>JARYHS010013631.1:4930007-5131044 GCA_031002005.1 Vandiemenella viatica | reverse complement strand
TTAAAAATCTCCATGATTCTTCCTCAATGCACCCATGACGTCTTGCCATTTTCTTCATAAAATACGGGACACAAAGAAGACTGATGTAATTTCTGTTGAATAGTGAACTGTAGAGCAATGCCTAGGCTCCCTACAAACAAACATTTGGACGATATACTAAAGACCAGAACTGCAAAAGGCTATTGAGAAATGGGTCGTGAAGTACTCTGTACGACTCAGGTAGCGGCGCGTCTATATTCGTCATCAGCATACAGGTAGCGGCAAGCGGGTGCGGCTTAACTCGTCAACAGCACTCAGGGGAAAACCGGCGGCTGCGTCTAAACTCGTCATTAGCACTCGGGGCCAGCAGGCAGCATGACGTGTATACACGTCAATAGCAGTCAAAGGGTTAACAAAGGACTGATGCAATATTGACACTGGTCCATAAATGAGGGGTGATGAATAGGGTAAAAATTACAGGCCAATCAGTTTCACATCAGTGGTAGATAAACTAATGGCGAGATTACTACAAACCCACATCTGGAAAATCTGTGACAAATATACATTTTTTTCAAGTCGACAACATGGCCTTAGGCAAGGATATGCACATGTTGGAGAGAGTGATGAGGGAGGTACCAGAGAATTGGATTACGAAACTTTGATCAGACCATTGCTTGAATATCATAGTGTGGTATGGGATCCACATTTTGGATATAAAACAAAGGAGTTGGAAAGTGTGCAAAGAAGGGTTGCTAGATTAATCTCTGGAAATTACCACAGAACACAATCAGTAACTGATATGATGAATGAACTGGATTGAGATTCTTTGGAAAACAGGAGGAGGGTGAAGAGAATCATGGGAATGTACAAGGCATTAAGTGGTGACGAGGTGTGGAAAGATGTTGGTGAGAGAATTAGGAGAGATTTTTTCATAGGTAATGGGGTCAGGGGTTAGTCTAAATTACAAAGAGAAAGGATTAATAACCAAACGAAAATGCTAAAATAATGTAAAGTTGAAATCAGAAGAGGGTAAAAGTAGGTGGAAAAAGGAAAGGGGAAAAATAGGTGTGTAGAGAAATTGCCACAGGAACAAGCACTCCATCACAGTTTCTGAAGCCATACAGGAGTCAAGGCAATGGACCTGAATGAAATAGTAAAACTTGTTCAGCTATTTTTAAAGTTTTAGCCATTGAAAACTATATAAAAAAATTAAAAGGAATCTCAATATTGTGCCAATTCAAGTAACTGGGAAAGATGTTAGAGAGGAGCAATCAAGATGTGTTTGGCTGATAATATAGGTAAGAAAGGCTCTGAACCAACTTTATGAGCAGGAAAATGCTTTAAGGTAATAAAACTAAGGAGGGATAAGGAAATATGATCCAACAGTTACCACTGATGAAGGTGTCTGGGAATGATGAACACAAAAAGAACAGACACAAGAAATGTGCAGTATTTTGGTGTATAGCCTTATTCTTGCAAAAGTGAGTCACCAGGCAGAGCCAGACATGTACACGACAATGGCTGTCTGGTGAATGGCATGGCTGGCATAGATGGTTTTGTAGGAGAGGTAGGGGGAAGCACATATACTAGATCGATAATGTTGATGGTGGTTGACCAACATAATAAATGAGTGACGATATACATTTTGAAAAACTTTAAGTATGAAACATAAAATATAAGTAATATTAACAGTGGTGATAATAAGTGCTGGGTCTGGTGGGAGGGATTTATTGGAGACTGAGGCCTGGAGGATGTCTTCTGGTGTCCATGATATACTGACAGGCTAGTTCCCATCTACGTAGTTCAGAGGAGCTTGTGTTATCAGAGAAAACTCTATCGCCCTAACTGAAAAACAGTTGTTAAAATGATTCAGTTTGTGAGAACTGGCATGTTTTGCCACTGGATTGCCTCATTGTTAGTATACACTGTCTGCCTGTGGCATTCATTCTGATAGCAAGTGGGTTAGTAGTGAGGCCTGTATATGAGCTGGAGCAATGGAGGCATATAAGTTTATATATGAGGTGTGTTGTTATGCAAGTAGCATGACAATGATGGGGAATGTTTCACATGTGGTAGGATTGGAGTAAGTGGTAGTAGCTGGATTCATGCTGCATGTTTTACACAGGGGTCTGTTGCACGGGAATGATCCTGTGATAGTTTGTGGAATTACTGGATGAGTACTTGTGAACCAAGATATTTTTTTAAAATTGGTGGTCTGCTAAAACATGTGCATGTGGCAGTGAGTAGGATTTTATGGAGAATGGTGTGCATCCCAGTGAAGGAATGTAGGAAGTAATGCCAACGACGAAGGTTTAGGTTAATTGACTTGAGACCAGGGAAGAACTGGATGATGAAAGTGGGGCTGTGGTTAGTTTCAAGGGGCACAGCCTTGGAGTAGCTGTGCACAGGAAAGGCTATAGCACGAGAGATTTGTTTGTGTACTAAGTCGGTGGGGGGGGGGGGTTAGCTGCAGGAGATGAGTGCTTCAGACAGGTTTTTGTGTGTATCAGCAAAGAGATTCTTCATCGGAGCACCGAGCATGGTGGTGTAACGGATAGCGTTCTGGCCTCGCATTCGGGAGGACGGCGATTCGAATTCCCGCCCGGGCATCCAGATTTGGGTTTCCATGGTTTCCCAAATCACTCCAGGCAAATGCCGGGATGCTTCCTTAAAAAGGCCATGGCCGAATTCCTTCCCATTCCTTGCCACCGTCCTTTCCCGTCTCTAAAGACCTCGCTATTGAGAGATGTAAAGCAGTTAAAAAAAAATTTATCGGAGGAGACGCGCCTTCCACGGATAGGCAGACTATATGGAAGGGAACGTTTGGTGTGGGGGATGCCAACTGTGAAAATGAAGATACTACTGTAGATTTGTAGGTTTGATATGAACAGAGGTATGTAGACGCCCATTATGTAAGGAAACATCAACATCGAGAATGGTAACATGGCTGTGGCAGTATGTCCAGGTAAAGTTGATTGATTGGTTGTTTAGGGAGTTGAGGAGGTCTATTAGATGATTCTCTTTGTGGGTCCAGATCATAAAAATGTCATCAACATATCTGAATCACACAAGAGTTTTAATGGAAAGATTATTTCCTAAATTAATAACTGCCTTGGATAGATGCCAATTAAGTTTAAGAAATTCAGTTTATATTCTTCAAGTTATCTGCAGGCACTTAGACTTAGTATTGATGATTTTTGTTTAAACTAGTCTTCCATTCAACAAATGAGGACACAAACGAGGAAGGAATAAGCTGAAGCTATAATAACTAATTTTAAAATGATGTGACCCAAGTTGTGACCATTCTGGGCGTAAGAAGTTCCAAAGAAGAATGACTTCTCATCTGTCTCATAATTACATTTCGTAATATGGAACAATTTCTTGTGATAAACAAACAAGATGAAGTTGTTCTGAATGCTCTGAGTAAGTGATAAAGTGAGCTGCGATGCAATAGCATCTAACATAGGTCATCTCAATGTGCCCAGGTACATCTGGAGCATTTGTTTGAAAGAACGTTGTTACTTTTTGCATGATGTCATTAAATTGATATAAGGACCCAAAAGAAATATTTTAATGACACACAAATTGAGTAGTTGTTACATTGAGACAACTACAGAGAACTAATTGAGCTATGAGTTACATTTATGGATAGATAGCGCAAAGAACTGAAAATAATGCATCCTTGAGCAGGTCATCAAGCGTGATAATTGGCAAGAGCTGTTTAATCACTCAAGATAGGATTCCTAAGTCTTCAACTTAAATTGAGCAAGGAACTCAAAATGGTACATAATGTAGGAAGGGATAGTTCATCTGGCTTTGTAGAAACATACACTTCTTTGATGGCAGAAATATCTCGTTATTGTATGGTATGTAAAATTAGCTGTCTTTTATGTATGTATACTGTACATTATTTTGTATCTTTTGGAACTTAATTATTGTTATTATTAATTTTGTTTTAGGTAAAACCATGATGAAAAACATTTGTTTTCCTGATTGAAAATTTAAAGCATGTTCTTTAGGAAAGTATTTTTTGCATAGTTTATTGAAGAAAGCAGTTTTTTTTTTTTTTTTTTTTTTTTTAACGGCTAAAAGAAAGGTCTTTTATCTGAAAGAGCTGTAAAATGTAGGAGTTTCATGGTTTAATTACAGCCGATGAAGGATGGAAACAATTTTCATTCAGAATCACTGAAAATTGTACCCACCCTGTAAAAACGAGATCTTAAAAAGAAAATACCCCTCATAATTTTAATACTTTTGTCTTACTAAAAAATTAAGTATAATTTTTTTGTCTGGATTTCATTGTTAACCTAGAATTATATAAATTAATGTTGTTGTTACTTATCAAGCAATAATAAAAATAAAACTTGCATGCCATAGTAGGAGGATAATTTTTTTTATTAAGTAAGCTACAGTGATTTATAATGAATTAGAGGGTATGGATTTGAATATTCGAAAAAAGTTTGTTCTTATTATATACAAAGAAACAATTGACACTAAGTAGCGATTGACACTAAGTAGCAAAATGTAATAACAAATTAGGATAGGGAAATGGACCACCATTTATGTTATTGGTTGGCTGGGTGCTTGTACTCACTGAATGAGCATCAACATAAGAGAAATTGCAATTTCATGTCTTAGCCTTTTGTCAGCTATTAAATAATTGTAGAGGGTAGGTGCTGCACTAGACTGCCTCAAATAGTAAGAGAAAGAGAATGAAGTCTTGGAGCTGTGTAATAATTATAAAGCTATGAGTTGGAAGTGTAGGACTCGATATCACCTACCAGTTTAGAATCTTCACTCAGTTTGAAACTGAATTATAAAAATTTTGTTTTTAGATGTTAATAAGAATTTCAGTCACTAAACTAATTTTAGCCAATTTTCTATGTTTTGTCTGCCACTTGCAATTTTGTGGTTTACTTTATGTTGCATGATTCTAGTAGATAATTACCAGATAAATGTTTTGAAGTATTCTTTTGCTTTAGCCAGCATTTGGGACAATACAAGAGGATGTGTTTCATCCTGCATTCACAGCTCTTATTGTTCTCATCAGTGTTCTACTGATTGGCATAGTTACTTTCACAATTATCTCTTGTCACTTGAGACATTGGTAAGTACACAGTGAATAAATATTAGATGATAATATTTGTACAGTATTTTAAAATATATTCATAATTTCAGGATGTATCATATGATGGTGGATAAGATATAAATGGGATTTTTTAACTGTTCATGCAATAATGGTCTGAATGATCATGCACTTCTACACATGTTTGTTGGTGATATCAGGAGTGAGGAGAGTGATTGTCGGCCTTATTAAGTGCAATCAGTAATACAACTAACAACGCTAGAGCAAGACAGACACCCCTCAATTGTAGAATGTGTAATTATTAAATTTCTCACTTGTGAAGGTGAGAAAAAAAACCAAATTCTGTGGAGATTATTGGAATAGTTCAGTGACTGTACATTTTCAAGGACTCATTTGTTTCCCTGACATAAGAAAATCTTGAAAGGCTGTGAAGAGGTTAAAAATGAGAACCACAATCATCATCCACAGATGTGCATTATAGAGCAGAACATTCACACAATTTGTGACATTATTTTGCATATTATTTTTTCCATGGACGTCACACCATCAATGCAGCATACTACTGCAAACTTCTGGACGAATTTAAGCTTGCTTATCACTGATAAAGATGTGACTAGCCTTCTCCATGACAACGCTCAGTCACACACTCCAACTCTTATTCAAGCAAAATTGGAGAAAAATTAGACATCACTTCATCATCTTCCTTACAGCTCTGATCAATCACCCTGTAATTTCCATGTCTTTGGACCAATGAAAAAAGCACTGGTAGGCTGACAATTTGAAGACGACAATGCGGTGGAGGGCTTCATGAGCAATTGACTACTGATGCAAACTCCTTTTTTTTTTTTACGATGATAGCATCGAAAAGCTTCTGATATGCTGGGAAAAAATTATTTCTAAAGCAGGGGATTGTTTTGAGAAATAATATACAGTTGGTTCATTTGCTATAGTAAATATTTTTTTTTAAAAAAGTCTCATTTATATTTGATCTACCCTTGTATGTACTATTTTTACTCAGGAAGTACAGGGAAATTCAACCCAATGCTTATCATAGGTGACAGCAGCTGGGAACAACAAATACCAGAAAGACATTCACATTTAACACAATATTTCAATGCTGAATCTAACTATTGTTATCAAGCCCCCACGGCTGCATTCTATATTGTACTTCTTGTTCCTATTTTATTGGAATAAGGTTTAACACAGAAATACTGTGTTACATGTGAAACTTTCTATTTTGCATTCATTGTTTCCAGCTGGCATTATCTATGGTGAGGATTGAGTTGAATTTACCCAATCTCCCTTAATTTCATTGCCTTAAACATTTTCTTGCTAGTTATTATTTATAAAACTTTTACTGTTTTTCATTTCAGGGAGATCACTGTCCCAAACCATCTAAAGAGAAAGGAAGCTTTAATAAAGCAAGACATACTGGATGGCTTAAACTCAGAGGAAAATTCACTTATGTAGGTACAATAGGTATACTCTTAATTTCATTCAATAATTACTTTATGCTTTCATCAAGAATTATTTTGAATGGAATTCCAAAATAAACAAATGCAGCTAAAAGAAATATGGCATATCACATCATAGGATGGCATAGAAACATGAATTTTATAACCAACTTAACATTTTGTGGAATGGAAAATGTTTTAATGTTCTTTTCCAATTAAATGTGAAGTGGTGGTTGCTTGGGTTTGTGAGGAGTCGATAAAATCAGTAAAAACAATAGAAAGGAAGGAATAACATACACACACACTTTGTAAAAGTGATATTAGATTATAATACCTTTAAAAATCAATGAAAGTTAAAAAATAAATCAATAAAAAATATTAACTGAAAAAAGAGCAATGATTAAACTAGCAGCCATAGATAAATGGATAAAAAAAATTGGAATAATAAGTTAATTTAATTTTATTGAAATGGAGCACATGTTTCAGTGGCAATTTACCTACACACCCATCTTCTCCCTTTCCTGCACCCACCTACATTTGCCCTCTTCAAATTTTAACTTTAATTCTTTCAACTTTTTTGGTAAATTATTCATCATTTACCTTGGTAACTTATTGTAATCCCTGACACCCTTACCTAAAAAAGATAATCTTCCCACACCCTTGTGCCTGAAATCAAGTGCTAGCTTGTGGTCATGATTATCTTTTTCCTTCTATGCACTACTTTTCATACCAACACCAATATCTTCACATGCCCCATTGCCAATTTACAGCTTGTACACTCCCATGACACTCTTCACTGTCCTCCGGTCTTGCAATGAGCTCAATTCCAGCTCTTTTATCATATCTGTTACTGATTGCATTCTGCGATAATTTCCAGAAACGAATCTAGCAACCCTTTCTTGCACCCTCTCCAACTCTTGTATTTGATACTCAAAATGTAGGTCCCATACTACACTACCATATTTGAGTTATGGTCTGAACAAATTTTGATAACCCAACTCCTTTACTTCTCTTGTACATCCTCTCATCATTCTCTTCAACAAGTGCAGAATTTTGAAACCTTTTCCTACCAACTGTCCAATGTGTTCTTAAGCTTGTTATATTAAGATGTGGTTCCTGTTAGTTTGGAGCTTATAGGTGGTAGCTATTGAAGAATAGGAAATGGGAATTTCTTAAATCTTGAAACTTGTGGGGATCAGTTTGTATTGGTAGGCAGTGTGTGATTTCTGAATAAACAGAGGACAGTGGTTTGATGATCTGAACAATTCTATACATGTTTCTTATTAGTTTTCCAGAAAACTTATTGGAAACAGTCCGTAGTTTACAGTAACGAAATAAATTTCATATAACTTAAGTATATTTTTAAAATAATTGGTCTACAGTGTTTGTCAAATATCATTACCTATATCAAATTTTGTTATAACTGGTTTGGTATGTATAATAAAACTGTAATCACATAAAAGTCTATACATCTGGAATATTAAAAAAAAGTAGTTTGGGGTGCTATTATTAAAATTGACCAAATACAACGTTCCAATGAAAGAAGCAATTGAAAACTCACCACTTTATTTAGTGAGACTTAAACAAAAAAATGTTCCAGGGATTGCTTTGAAACTTACGCAAGGGAGGGGTATGATCAGAAGTTGCTGGCCAAAATTAGAAATTTGATTTTATATTACCCAGGGTGTCAGATAAGGTCAGAAGGACAAAATCGATTTTAGAAGATAAGAAGAGGACTGTCAACTAGATTGCTCTTCAATTTTACAAACCTGTAATGATTAAGGTCCTGAAGATGAAATATGAATGTTTCAATTGGATTAGAGGTCTTAAAAATGACAAATTTATTATTATTTTTACTTAAATGTGATTCATGAAAAATCTGCTGGTAGGAGTTTTGATGGAGTTAAGATCAATGTATGGGTTCCAAAAAGGATCATCGAAAGAAATGACTATATATTCATTTTTAAATAACACATTTGAGGAACTGAATAATAAAATGAGCCCTGTAGGAATATTTTGTGATATTGCAAAAGCATTTGACTGCGTAAATCATGAACTGCTTTCGAAGAAAATGGAATATTATAGTATTTATCAAACCACAGGGTAAATGGTTTAAATAATACATGGAAAGTTCGAATGTAAAAAGTTTCCATTTTTTATTCTAAAATAAGTAAAGATGCTTCATCACACTGGGAGAAAATAAAACATGGAATTTCACAAGGTTCTGTCCTAAGACCCCTGCTCTTTTTGTTGTACATCAATGACTTTATTGAAAAACTTATCTGACAAAGTTAAGAGTGTTTTATTTGAAGATGACTCTAACCTGACTGGGAGAAAAACACCAAACAGCAATCTAGAATTTAGTGTGAATGAACTACTTAGTGAAGTAGCAAATTGGTTTAAGGAAAATTAATATAATTAACTTTTGAAAACATTATATTAGATTTAAAACAAAAAAATTATGCACAGCCAGATTTACAAGTAAGCTATAAAAAATAACACAATATTTGAAACAAAGAGTATAAAATTCCTTGGTATTAAAATAGACGAGAAACTCTGTTGGCAGGAACATATCTCTTCACTACTGAAGAAGTAAGTTTACCACCTTTGCAATACAAACACTTTCTCTAATAGCAGATCTTGAATTAATGAAACAGGTGTACTCCTAATTTTTTCATTCACTGATGTCATGTGGCATAATCCTTGGGGAAACTCTTCACAAAGTAAAAAAGTTTTCATAGCACAGAAAAGAGCTATTAAGATGTTGTATAGGGTAAAACCAAGAACTTCTTGCAGACAACTTTTTAAAAAAACTCAGTATTCTTACAACGACTTCTCAGTAAATATATTCTCTCATGGTCTTTGTCATAGATCATTTTAACCTGTTTACTTCTAATTCACAGGTACACAATTTCAATACAAGAAACAGAAATAACTTGCACAAAACACAAACATCTTTGTCATAAGTACAAAGAGGAGTTAATTATTCTGGTATACATCTGTTTAGTAAACTTCCCAATAGTATAAAAACTGTTTTCAGATAATAAAGATATATCTAAAGAAAAACTGAGAGATTATCTTATTGGCAACTCCTTCTACTCCATTCAAGAATTTGAACAAAATATTTAATTGTATTCAATATGACTTTTGCAAAATTCAGTTGTAAAAATTAATGTTTATTGTTATTCTCTACTTGTCTTTGGAACGTATAATTGTTTTTACTATGATTATGACTCATATTGTATGTATGTGTATTAACCATGACATGTTTTCACATCCCAGAGGTCCTTCCTCAGTAGTGATTCATGTAACAAGATTGATAAATAAATAAATAATAAATAAATAAATGTGATTCCATAGGTAAAATAATGTATGTTTCATTTTGATGTGACATGGAAAGTTTAAGGAATGTTAGAAGTTTTTGTATCACTAAACGATATTCATATAAAGAATACTGTTTGAATTTTGATCAGCTTTTGGACCATGGACTGACTGATTAAATAGAACATTTTTAATTTTGATTTGAAGTTATGAAGCTGATATTTTTGAAAAAGACTTTTAGTTAAATGTGATTCATGCTAACACTTCTGGGAGGAGTCTGATGGAGTTTTAATTAATGTACATCCCATGGTCCCTTCGGTGCAATAAGGTACCTTTAATTTTAATGTGACATCATAAAAGCTAATAAATATTCTTGAAGATGATTTATGAAAAAAACAATTCTTCGGATTTGGTTCGGGTTTTGATTAATGTACAGCCTCTGTTCCCATGAGTAAAATATGGTACATTTTAGGTTTCATTTTTGATGTGACGTCTAAAAGCTCAAGACAGATTGAATATAGTTTTTACACAAATTGTGTATCCCCCAAAAATTACTTGTTGGATTCTAATGGCATTTTCTGTTAATGTTTAGACTATTGGCCCATGAGTAAAATATGGTATAGTTTATTTTGTGATGTCAAAATATTAAGTCATTAAAATAAAAGAGTCCACAAATTATCTATTTAAAAGTCACTTTTTGCATTAAAATGTTTATCATGATTTCAACATACATATTATTTGAAGGAATTCAATTATAATTTTCTGTGTACATTGTTCGTGCAAAAAAGAATTTGTGTTCAGTGAACCACAGTGGCCACAGATTATGCACTTCTTGACCTGGTTGGTTTAAGGAGTAATATATTCAATAACATTCCATGCAAATGAAGTTGTGGGCAACTGCAAGTTCAAAATATAATATAATTTTAAGTTAAATAGCAAAATTCAGCTATAAGTAAATTAATAGAGGAACTGGCCCAAAAATGGGCTACTTCTTTCATTTTGGTACCAACTAATTTACCTCTTCAATCAACACATTGATGTCATTTACTTCTAAAAGGAAACCAGAATTTTATATGAGGGTTCAAAATGTCGGTAACCAATTTTAGTTTTCCAAAATTAAAGGATCGAAAAGAGGAAAAGGGAGGGGAGGGAGGTAAAATGAATGCTTTTTAAGAGGTATAAAAATATGGGAAATTTTATATATATAATAACAATGAGCAGGAAAATGCATTAAGGCAATAAAACTAAGGAAGGATAGGGAAATATGACCCTACCACAGATGAAGGTGGCTGGGAACAACGAACACAAAAAAACAAACACAAGAAAAGCGTGATGTTATTCACCAGACAGCCATCTTCATGTACATGTCTGACTCCGTCTGGTGTCTCACTTCTGCATGAATAATGCTGTACGCTGAAATATTGCGCTTTTCTTGTGTTCGTCGTTCCCAGCCACCTTCATCTGTGGTAAGCGTTGGGTCATATTCCTGTGCACCTCCTTAGTTTTATATATATATAATGAAATTTAAATAAAGAAACATAAATTTTTCATCAAAAACTTTTATAAAAATAGTATTTACTTCCCAATGTCACAAATGTGCATCTCATTTTTCTCTCCTGTAGCATCAAATCCACAATTCCCCTGAAAAGAGTCCATCACATAAAATGTAAGCTGCATTATTGTCATCAGTAGGAGGATCCCTGTGGTCACCTTCCAAGTCTAACTCTTCTCACTGAGCTGACCTCCTTGGCTTTGTGGGTAGAATTGGTGATTTTAGATTCTTTTCTTTACTTTTTGTTTTTTACTTATGGCTTTGCACCTCATCGATGTCGATATTGAGGTCATTAGAGGTGGGATGGGACTTGGGACAAGGAATGGGAAGGAATTCGACCATGGAAAACCCAAATTTGGATGCCTGGATAGGGATTCGAACCACCGTCCTCCCAAATGCGAGGCCAGAGCATTAACCGCTCATCCACCATGCTTGGTCTTTTTCTTTAATGAGGCACCTAATTCCACAATCACAATCAAGGCTCTATGCTCCACACTTTTCTTCAGCTCTTCTTTGTGAGGAGATCCATTTATAATGCAAGTTTTGGCACTCTTGAAGCCATAATTGCTCTTTTAATTTTTTAATGGTGGGGATCAGAGCTACATTATATGGACTAAACTGTAATGGTTGCTCATTTTCAGACCATACAGTACTTCAAATTTATGGTCACAGCAATTTACAGAACAAACAAATCAAACAGGTAAGGTGCTGTGAATGACCATAGGCACAAGCTGGCACTCAATTTTATGCATAATGGAATCAAAACATTTTCTTTTATAGGTAAAGCTGTCATGTATTGGAATAAATTATGAAGGGATGTGATAAGTAATTTACCAAAAATGCTGAAGAAATGGAAGTGGATGGATGGAGGAATTTAACACTCAATGTATATAAGATAATAATAAAAAAAAGTAATAAGGTGTAATTAGATGACTAAGGAAATTGCAACCAGATTAAGGTACCCTTTAGGTCAACAGAAGCATTCCCACTAGCCATACCCAGCAATAATATATTCTATAAATCAGTTTTGAAGTCACTTATGTTTGACTTAGAAATTTCGTGTAAGGTAATTTTCAACTTGAAGGGATTCATTTCCACAGTGAAAACTCATCATAAAAATCATTTCAAAGTGTATTCATTGTATCATAAAAAAATTATTTTCTGAGATAATTCAGTTTGTTCACATTTTGAAACACGCGATTAGAAAATCTAATATTTAAGAGTTAAAATATCTTTGAATTGAGTAAAGCTACAGCTGAACTTTTATCACCAGCTATAGATAGTGGTATTTGATAGTGAAAATCGACTTTGACTATAAGTGCAAAATTAGCTACAAACTTTGATGTCGATTATCTCCAAATATGTGAGTGCTACCAATCTGTAATATATTTCAAACTTTGCTAAATTTGATTCTCTGTCTGATGGTAATATTATTTCCTCATTATCTATTTCCCTTAATGCTAATCCTTTGTTTCCAAAATGTAGCAGCAATTACATTTAAAGCTTAATTTCCCCTATATGGCTTATATACTGTCAGAATCTTTAAAAAATCACTCCATGTGTTCGGTGAAAGCTTCTCTTTAACACTAGAGTGCATGCCCGGGCTAAATATGTAGCCCAATCTGTAATATTGTCATATATTATTTAAACTTGGCGCGCTTGAGATTAATCGTCCAGTGTGTTCTTCAAGTACTAGCCCCCACCCTAACCAGTAGTGTGCCATCTCTCACAGCGCATGGATGTCTGAATAAATTGCCCTTGAAGTTGATGGGCTACACCTGTAGTCCGTGCAAGCGTTGGAGGAAGTTAATTTTTTAATATACAACTGACAAAATTGAGATAAATATGGTACATTTGCTGTAATAATACTATAAAAAGTGATGTCACTAACTGTTTTTTATGTTTCTTGTTTGTGATGAACAACCATGATATGAAAGTGATCCGTCGTCAACACCTCCAAGAAGTCGAATTCAATCTTGCAAGACCTTCTACAGAGCATCGTATATCCCAGAAAAATATACCGAAAGGTTTAAAACTGAAAGTCAGACTACTTCTAGGACTAGTGGAACAACCCCGTCATAACATGCCTATTCAGGGTGGAGTTGGTCGATGTTCTTTTTGCAGCAGGGCTTGGTACTGCAGCACGCACAAACTGTGCAGCAAATGTATGAGGCGCATTTGTAGCGAACATCAGGCAGTCGTCTGTCCTGAATGTATGCCATCAGAATAGTTTATTATCAATGACTTTGATCTTCTTCTTCTTCTTCCTGTCCAGTATTAGGCCTGGTGGCCTGTTACGGTCTCAATCCATCTTCTTGGTGGTCTCCCTACATTTCTCTTGCCTCTTGGATGGTATTTGAGAATTTTCTGTGGGATCCGGTCCATCTTCATCCTCAGTACATGTTCTGTCCAAGATGTTCTGTAATTTTGTACAGTTTGGAGAATTGGTTTTACTTTAAGTTTTTTAAGGATATCATCAGATCTCTTTCTGTCTTGTAATGTGTAGCCAGCTGTTCTCCTCATAAATCGCATCTCAGCCGCCGTTAGTCTCCGTTCATCACCTTTGCGTAGTGTCCAGGCCTCGCTGCCATACAGTAGTGTAGGTTTAGCCAGGGTGTTATATAGCCTGATTCATGTGTGCCGTTGAACTAGAGATGGTCTGAAAAGGTTATTTATTATTCCTGTAACTTTCGTGAAGTTTGTGATTTTATGTTGCATATCGGTTTCTAGGGTGTAGCTGAGGTTGTAACCTAGGTATTTAAATTCTGCTACTTGTTCTATGGGCGTGTTGTCTATTGAGATTTTGGTTCTTTTGTGGTTTTTTCCAACAAAGGCCATTACCTTGGTTTTATTGAGGGAAATCTCCATGCTGTATTCTTTTGCTGTCATATGGAGGTTATATACCGATCTCTGCAGGTTGTCTTCTGACTCAGCAAAAAGCACTTGGTCATCTGCAAACAGTAATGTATCCAGGTTGGTCTGTCTGTCTATCATTATTCTACCATGTGGTTTTTGTCTCCAGTTACTAATGATTTTGTTTATATATATGCTGAATAAAAGTGGTGATAGGCAACATCCTTGTCTCACTCCTTGATTAATGGGTTTCCATTCCGACAGCTGTTGTCCGGTTCTGACTACGATTACATTGTGGCTGTAGATGTTTTGAATTGCTTTTATGATCTGTGGTGGGGTGTTACTTTCTGCCATAATTAGCCAAAGTTTTCTTTTGTCAATTGTATCGAAAGCTTTTTTGAAATCAATAAATGCCAGGTGTGTTTCGAGATTAAACTCTTTCCTTTTCTCAATTATCATCTTGAGTGTGAAATAGCCATCTTGCTAAGCCCCACTGCTAATTTTTACATTAACCAGCAGTAAGTAGATATCCCGCTCCTCGCAACATATGGCCCTACTGTTGGTTTTGGCGGTAGTGATATCACTTAGCGTTTTATTACTACTATTCAACAAACCACTTTACAAGATATACATGTTAGCGCAACGGGTATTATAGTCAAATAATTCAATTACTCCACTCATTCATTTGAGAAACTTTATTCTATATTTCAAACGTTCGCTGCTACAAAATACTGCCAACACACACTTCTATCTATACAAGCTCTCTCCTAGTACTCTCCCGCCATATTGCCATCTTCACTCTCTCTCCATACACAATCACAGTAGTACCAACTACAACAAACTAAATTCTAAAAAAACTTAAAATTACCCCAAATGTCTACACAAACTACTCATGCTGTGAAGTCTGTTTAACCTATTTTATTTACAGTTATTTTTTATTACAATGATTTTGTGAGTGGGATCTCACATATGCCCCCACTTTATAACAAACAAGCATATTTTAACAAAATTGGTTGGCTTGTTATAAAGTCCAACCTTTTTCACAAATCATTGTCTTTATATACATTTCCACAATTCTGTCCTTATTTATAACAATAATCACTCACTGTCTCTATCAGTCTGCATCTTTACCAGTCAACGTTATGCAAAACCACCAAATTTCACAAGAACACAATATGTCACTTATCTCTTCTGACCTTGTACATTTTCAAGTCTGTTATGTTTCTTAACCCAAATTTCTTACCAGACTTAGGATACACTAGCCAGTATGCGTTCCTATGTGGCTTCCCTTCTACCTTAAATGGTCCGTGGTACACGTCAAAGAATTTCTTAATCTCCGCATTTAATTCGCATGACCTCTCTTGAGTCTTTACCAGTACCAAATCTCCCAAATTAAATTCGACAGGTTTATATCTTCGATCGTGCCTGTTTCTTCTCTCTTCCGATCTTTTCTTCATTCTTTTATCAGCTCAATGTTATGCCCCCATAACGTAAGGTTTTAATTTTTTTCTTTTCCTCCAATCTTTTAGTGCCTCCTTCTTTAAAAACTCTTCTTGCAATAAAGTCTCTTTCAAGTTCTTCCTGTGACCACTTCAACAATTCAACTTTACTTCCATCTTTTAGGCACAATTGCTGTAAATCTAATTCTCTGCTACTACATTGGCTATCGTCTTCCGTGTTCCATCTACTGTTGTTTCCTACTAGATCTCTTTCTTCTTCTATTTTACCAGACAAATTATTCACCACATTGGATTCACTGTTTCCCATAACTAAGCTCATATCATGACCACATTCTTCTGAAACTTGAACATTTGCCCCCTCTAGCATTATACTTTCTTCTTCATCATTGACGGCGTATTTCTTCACCAAGAAAAATCTCACTTCTTCTGTTTCATCATTGTTTAATATTCCATTTTCTTCTTCTATGTCACTATTTTCTTCCTCTTCGCTACTATAATCTTTTTCGCTGCATAATTTCTCACTTCCTTCTTCTTCGTTGTCATTAGTACTATCACTATCCACTGATGTAGTTTCATACAGATCTTCGTCCACCCTTTCTGATATAAGCTCATTTGGTAACATTTCTTCCTCTGCAGTGTATTTCTTTATATTCTCCTCACAGTTCTTTTGATTATCATGATTTCCCACGTCGATTCTAGCCAATTCTTGTACCTCTTCTTCGTGCCAATTATATTCACACATCCTTGTAATGTTCTGCGGCTCATCCTCATTTAACAAGTTGAAACATTCCCACCATTTTAGCGGCTCCTCCTCCTCAAAAACTCGGACATCTTCTTCTTCTATTGTTCTCTCATGATTATATGTTCCGTTTTCGTAGTTCACATTTTGCACATCACATTCAGTTGTTTTCTCCCGTATGCTTTCAGTTCTACATTGATTATTATTGTCGTCATCTAGTTTGGTCATCTTCTCTCGATCCTTCGGTCCTGTTTTGACTTCTTCCGCTACTGTTCGGACCGCCCCAGTTGCGGCACTGAGTTTCCCATCATTCGCTCAGGATCATGATGCCTTACTTCCTCCCTTCTTACTGCCTGGCCATTATTGTGATGCGACCACTGATTGTCATGGCTTCTGTTTTCATATTCCCTTCTCCTATTATCACCCGAATTCCTGTTGAACTGATCTCCTCGGTTATATCCGTTCATACGGCCTCTGTCTCTTGTAAAATTATCTTGCGACGGCATTTGGTCTGACCTGTTATAATTTCTGAAATCATTCCTCCTATCTTCCCTCGGTCCATGTTCATTTGTACTACTCCAACGATCTAGTCTTTCAACTGCTTCGAGAAATTCTTCTACACTATTCCATTGATTTATTATAAGCTTCTCTTGAACAGGTCTGGGCAACTTTTGTAATAATACTTCTATCTTTTCATCATCATCTATTTCTTGGTCCAGATAACGTAATTCCTTCATAACTGCTTCACAAAAGTATTTCATACTGCCATCACGCCGACTATAATATCTACAATTCCAAAAATCCCTTCTCACTCTTCTTTGCTTCCGTTGTGACCAATACTTGCTCAAGAATAATCTCAAAAATTCTTCATAGTTGTTACACTCCTCGTCACTCTCGCAACTCCATGCAAAAGCATCCCCTCGTAACATGTTCTTAATATACCTTATTTTGTCAACGTCAGACCACTCGTAAGGTAAGGCCATTTTTATAAGCTCTAACAAATTCTACAGGATGAACCTCTCCTTCGGGTTCAAATTTTACTTCCGGTAACTTGAAATGATTCGTAATGATGTTACCGCTTCCCATAGTAGTCACACCTCGCCGTTCTGCTTCCTTGACTCTTTGAGTTAATTGTAATATCTCTTCTCTCACATCTTCTTTAACTAAGTCGACCTGGTTAGCTACTTCCGCCACCTTGCATGTCACTCCTTTTGCCTCCTTGTCCATAACCATTAGTCTCTCTCCTAATCGAGAAATCCTTTTGGAGTTAGTTTCCGCCTTCTCTTTCAACTCTTCAATCCCTTTAGCACATTCCCTCTGATTTTCATAGATTATTTTATTTTCTTCCCGCATGGCCATTTGCTCTTCTTGTATTATATTGCTACTTTTCTTCACTTCCTCCTCAACTTTCTGTTGCACTAAACATTCTACATTCTTTTTAGTAGTCTCCCCAAGCTTTTCCACATAATCATACACCATCGTTATTTCCTTTTCCATTCTTGTGTCCACTTCCTCTTTTAATTTTTGCCTCATATTTTCTATCTTCTTGTCACACCTGTCTTCTGATTGCCGAATACATTCATCCATTTTTACGAACATATCCTGCTTGATCATTCGCATTTCGTCTGTAAGTCGTTCACAATTATCGATAATTTTTTCTCCATATTTTCTGCTGCTTTCTGACTTAATTCAATTTTTCTTTCCATATTTTCTGCTGCTTTCTGACTTAATTCAATTTTTCTTTCCATATTTTCTGCTGTTTTCTGACTTAATTCAATTTTCCTTTCCATATTTTCTGCTGTTCGTTTGATTCCTCCCTCATACACTCCATTAAAGAAATTAACATTGATATTTCGCCACCTTTCTGTTTCTGGGCATCAATTATTTCATTACCTCCCTCTTTTTCTCGTATTTTAACTTGATCGACTGGTACTGGTGTAGACGTAACATTTGTCATGAAATTACTCTGACTCATGGTCACCGATATAGCTACTTTTAATATCTACACTAATATCACCACTGGTCAGCGACTCAAATCCGCTTCCCCCCACGCGGTCAGAGATATCAACGCTACTAACTTCTGCTACACTACATACGCTAATTCCATTTCCCTCCCTTACAATCGAGCGCTCACCGAAACCAGAATCTTCATTGTTGACATTAGCATTATCATTATTATCCCCCTCTTTAATATTTAATTCAGCATCGCGGTTGACTAATTTTTCACTAATTGCTGCCATGTTAATTACAAATTTTAATCAAACACAGTACCACGGCTAAGTCTGCTACAAAAATTATTCCGCCAAATCACAAGACAATATTACACATCCAAAATCACTTCACAATTTATACAACGCCGTATTACAACGCAGCTAGACTTTCCAAACGGGTACAGAAACCCTTTCCAGACTTACTTACTGTACCAAAAAACAGCTGCACCCCTGTAAAAAATAAATTTTGCAACACAAAATATACACAACATGTCATTACATCGAAAGTTACAATGACTGACATACATGCATATACATAAGTTGCTTTATATTCGTCTACTAAAAAAATCTTCCCCCCTGTATTTAATTATTTCTTTATTACTTTAACTAAGACTTTCACAGCATGTAAATTTAGCTTCAAACAGTTTTTTTACTGACCAAAATTATTCTTACGACAATTTACAAATTTTAAACTTTTCAATTCTTACAAACAGTACTCCGTTACTTTATGCTTGTTTTCAAATAGTTCTGCTTAATTCAACCGTTCATCTGCTGATATTTACACCACTTCTTTTTCCAATCAAGCAACAAAATTGTTCCGCAAAAGTTACAACGTTAATTTCCGTCAGTCTTTTCTGTAATTACTGCTACTTTGATTACGCTGAAATTCTTCAAAGAAAATTAAATTGTCTTTTGTACTTGCCACATCTGCGCCGTTATTTCTTCTTTCTTGAAAATACCTGCTATCAGTCGCCGATGTTTTCCTCGCGTCGTCTGCTTCCGATGAAATTATTCCAGCTCGTAAGCAATGCGATACATTGCCTAATCCTGGCTTAAGGGTCTCCAATTTGCTAAGCCCCACTGCTAATTTTTACATTAACCAGCAGTAAGTAGATATCCCGCTCCTCGCAACATATGGCCCTACTGTTGGTTTTGGCGGTAGTGATATCACTTAGCGTTTTATTACTACTATTCAACAAACCACTTTACAAGATATACATGTTAGCGCAACGGGTATTATAGTCAAATAATTCAATTACTCCACTCATTCATTTGAGAAACTTTATTCTATATTTCAAACGTTCGCTGCTACAAAATACTGCCAACACACACTTCTATCTATACAAGCTCTCTCCTAGTACTCTCCCGCCATATTGCCATCTTCACTCTCTCTCCATACACAATCACAGTAGTACCAACTACAACAAACTAAATTCTAAAAAAAACTTAAAATTACCCCAAATGTCTACACAAACTACTCATGCTGTGAAGTCCTGTTTAACCTATTTTATTTACAGTTATTTTTTATTACAATGATTTTGTGAGTGGGATCTCACAATCTGCAATGATCTACCCTTCCGAAACCCATTTTGTTCTTCTCCAAGTAGTGGTTCATAAAATTTTTGCAATTTGATTTAATAATGCTTGGAGTAAATTTTATAACCAGCATTGAGCAAGCTTATTCCTCTATAGTTATTGCAATCCTTGACGTCTCCCTTTTTCTGAATTGGGATGACAATTGGCCCTCTGCCAACCTTTGAGTGGGTATTCTCCTCTCCAGATCCTGTTGATAAGGTTCAACAGTCGTACTTTAAATGTCCTGTTGGCTGAATTTAAAAAGTTCCATATGAATGCAATCTTCTCCTGGAGCTCTGTTACTTTTACAGGCTTTTAGCACTGATTCTAACTCTTTGTAGTGAATGTCATCTGGGCTGTTAGTCTCTGGTAGTGACATAACCTCCGGTTCATTGTCTGCTTGATTTTGGGTCCACAACTGTTGAAAATACTTTAGCCATGTCTCTTGTTTATTACTTGAATGTCTGAGTCACATCTTACTTCTCTGTTTAACTTTTTTTATAATTTTGAATGTTGTGGGTGATGGTCTTGTTACATCTCTTTTGAGATTGTTAATGAAGCGGTCCCATTGTTCTCTGTGCCTTTTCCGGGTTTCTCTTTTAGCAATCGCTCTTTTCCTCTTATATTCAGTAAAATCCTCTGCTTTCTTTGTTGCTAGATATCTCTTATAAACATTTCTCTTATCTTCAATAACACTCTTGATTTCTTCATCCCAAGCTCTTAATCCTTGTTTTCTATTCCAGCGTTTCTTCATTCCTATACTCTCATTTGCCGCTTCTTTCAGAATGTTGGTTAGGTTTCCCATTCTAATTCAATATTTTCCTCTACTTTATACTTCTTTTCGATTTCACATAATCTTCTCTGATACAGCCATTTGATACTTTGATCTTGTAAGAGTTCAACTCTGTAGGACATTTGGTTTGACTTATGTATTTCTTGTTTCTTAGTGTTGCTGTTAAACCAGCGGGGTGGAAATCTTGCTGTACCTACCAAGAGGTGGTGGTCTGATTCAATCTCATAGGATCTAAACACTCTTGTATCAAGTATCAGTTTTCTCAGTTTTTCATTCGTTATAATGTAATCTATGATTGATGTTTGGCCTCTAGCGGACCAAGTGTATTTGTGCAAGTCTTTGTGTGGGAAAAGTGTGTTGCATATGTAGTGCTTATTGTAGATTACTGTGTTGATCAATTTTTTACCATTGATATTTTTGCAGGTTCTCCATGTGGTCCTATTTTACTCTATATTCTTGTATTTCCAACCCTTGCATTGAATCACCAATTAAAAGAAGGTAGTCATGTCTATTGATTTTTATCTAGAATTTCTTGATGTTTTCTGTAAAGCTTGTCAGTTTCTTCCATTCTACCCTGTTCTGGAGCATACACACCCACAACTGTCAGGAAACCACTTTGCATTTTAGTCTTATTTCTATTATCCATTCATTCCAGAATGTATAGTGTACTATCTTTGACTTAAGTGATTTATGTACCATGACCATGACTCCTACTTGTGCTCTTACATTTCTGTCAACTCCACTGAAGATTTGAATGTAGTTGCTTGTATCCTTTGTACCTTTCAATTTGCGCTTGGTTTCTGTTATGATTGCTATCTTAACACCTTTCTAGTTCAAGTTATCATCTAGTTGCTCATCTTTGTATGCTAGTGCTTGCACATTCCATGTACCAAGGAGGGTTTTATTATTTTTCCAGCTCATGTCCTTTTTCTTGCCATTGTCATCATTATTGTTATCCATCCTGCTTTTTCTTGTTTGAGACTTGAAAGCAAAGACAATTAGTCCTACCAATTGGTTGCTAGCCAAGAGGTAGCAAGTCTGGCTGTGGGGCTGCCACATTGACACTTCCAGACCAGCGTTTTATTTTCTGTCCGGGTTGACTCCCTTAGCCTTTGATAGTCCCCTATCAAACCTGCAAGGCAGCAGGTTCCCCTCACATGTTTTAGCCAGTGGACCAACACTGTTGCCCGGGTGATAGCTCTTGGAGCTACCAAGTGAGAGTTGGATGTCTGGTGTGGACCAGTCTGCATGACTTGTCTTGAGTCAAGACATGGTCAGCCATGCTCGAAAGGTACTACTACTCTCAGGCACCCCATATCACCCTCAATGACTTTGATACCTGGTTTAATTACTTAACTAGAAACCCATTTATTAATAAATATTACGTTCCTTAATAAAAATAAGACTAAAAGATCGCAAACCTTCCAAAAACAGTTGATTTTTAAGAAGTTTATGTTTATGTTAGAAATTATAATTAAGAAACATAATTTTGTTAATTTATGAGCCATTGTGATAAAATAAAAATGTTTAGTAATTACTTACCCTTTATATATTTTTTCATCTGATTCTGAAAATTAATTAACCCATAAATGGACTATGCCTGAACCACGTGCGTGCGCTCAAGGAGTATTTAAGGGCCCATGCACTCTAGTGTTAATCTAAATACCATTTCTATGCCCTCAGATCCATATGTCCGCAGAAATGTTGAGTTGCAAAGTCAGCAATCTCTTATTTTGTCAAATAAACGTACTTTGCTGTTAGTTATTGACTATCTTTTCATATGTTGCATATTATTTTATGTCAAACATTTTGAGCTCTGAATCTTAGCTGTACATTGAAAATTAGGTGAAAAAAGTTTCTTGAGTAATATTTTCCAAGAGCTTTGAAGATCACCAATTTCATGACATCTCCTTAATATAATTGTCTAAAATGCAAGTTTTGGATCTAATTTGAATTGTCATCTCATTTTATACCTCAGAAGATGAATGTGGCCAAAAGGCTTCTAAAAATTGTTAACTTTTATTATAGTACTTTTGAAACTTATAAAATAACTCAAACTCTCCTTACTAACATGTTTTCTGACTCTCAAACTACTGGAAAATGCTTCTAATTTATTTATCAAGCTTTTTTCCTTGGATCCCTGCTGAGGAAGGACTTCTGGGATGTGAAACATGCCATGGTTAATACACATACATACAACATGAGTCATAATCATAGTAACAACAGTTATACATTCCAAAGACAAGTAGAGAATAACAATAAACATTAATTTTTACAACTGAATTTGCAAAAGTCATATTGAATACAATTAATTATTTTGTTCAAATTCTTGATTGGAGTAGAAGGAGTTTCCAATAAGATAATCTCTCAGTTTTTCTTTAATATATTTTTATTATCTGAAAACTGTTTTATACTCTTGTGAAGTTTATTAAACAGATGTATTCCAGAATAATTAACTCCTCTTTGTACAGAGATTTTTGTGTTATGTGCAAGTTATTTCTGTTTCTTGTATTAAAATTGTGAACCTGTGAAATAGAAGTAAACAGGTTGAAATGATCTATGACAAAGCACATGAGAGAATATATTTACTGAGAAGTCATTGTAAGAATACCGAGTTTTTTTAAAAGTTGTCTGCAAGAAGTTCTCGGTTTTACCTTACACACCATCCTAATAGCTTTATTCTGTGCTATGAAAACTTTTTTACTTTGTGAAGAGTTTCACCAAAAGATTATGCCATATGACATCAGTGAAAGAAAAAATATGAGGAGTACACCTATTTCGTTAATTCTAGATCTGCTGTTAGAGAAAGTGTTCGTATTGCAAAGGTGGCTCTACTTAACCTCTTCAGTAGTGAAGTGATATGTTCGTACCAAACAGAGTTTCTCATCTATTTTAATACCAAGGAATTTTATACTCTTTGTTTCAAATATTGTGTTATTTTTATTGCTTACTTGTAAACCTGGCAGTGCATATATTTTTTTGTTTTAAATCTAATATAATGTTTTCAAAAGTTAATTTGAATGAATTTTCCTTAAACCAATTTGCTACTTCACTAAGTACTTCATTTACACTAAATTCTAGATTGCTGTTTGGTGTTTTCTCACAGTCAAGTTAGTGTCATCTGCAAATAAAACACTCTTAACTTTGTACTACTGTATTCGGCCATCTGAACCCGCTTCTTATTGGTCGACGCTGCAAACGCCTACAACATGAGTAAGAGACAGCGGCGAGCGGCCTCGACCCATTCACCGCTACGCAGTGGTGGCGAGTGGACTTCCGCGAACCAGAAATCGATGATAGAAGACATGATGCGCCAAGTGAAGGAACTAGCAGACAAGACGCGCGAAGTGCAGGGACTAACAAGACTAACTCAAGACCCGAACTGGCTTGTCAACGAAGTAAGAAGACGCCTCTCTGGTGATCAAGATCAGAAGTCGCAAGAAGAACTCACGCCGACGTCGCAGCCTTCGTTGCCAGCTAATACGGAATCTCCAGTTGGGGGCACGTCCACCTCGCCCCCACGAGAAGACATGACCATTGACCACCAAGAAGACGTCAATGAACCTCCAGCAGAAGAAGAAGTCGTAGACGTCGTACCACAAGAAGAAGAAGGACCTGTCCTTCCAGTAACCGCCTTCTATGATGGCAATTATATACACCTGGCTGGCGAACTAATGGTAGAAGTCAACCAGTATATTCTCTGCTTCCCCGTGAAGGAGGGGCTGCGGCTACTACCGCAGCACCCAACACAACATCGACGACTGACGGCCTACCTGGACGGGCGTGGCATACGCCACTCCCAACAAACCCCCCGACGACCAAACAAGATGGTCGTTCGGGGCCTGCCTGCGGATATACCTGAGGAGGTGGTAGCTGCCGAGCTCACCAGCGGCGGCATCGCAGCCTCGGCAGTACATCAAATGCGCCGCCCAGGCACTGAAGAGCGACTACCGCTGTTCACATTCCAGCCTGCGGATCGTGTACCGCGGGAGAAGCGAACAAGGACCATGCTAGGACGCACGGTCCAACTCGAACCCAAGAAGCGGCCTCCGCTTGCCCTGGCACAATGTTTCCGTTGCCAGGGTCATGGGCACATGGCCTTCGACTGCGCCGCGGAGGAGCGGTGTGTTAGATGCGCCGGAACACATAGAGTCACCGAGTGCAGCGTCCCGCGAGACGGGGTGCCCACCTGCACCAACTGTTCCGGCCCTCACCCAGCTTGTTACAGCGGCTGCCCCGTGAAGAGAAACCTTCGCGCCAACATGAAGGCGACACACACCAACGAGTCGGTGCCCTCGACAAGTAAACCCGGCCGACATCCAGGCTCGACCGGATCTGAGCGACGCGCAACGGTGAAGAAACTGTCCGCAACCCGCCATCAACATCGCCAGGCGGACTGCAAGCGCCATGACAACTTCAGTGTCATCGTTCAGCTGCTTCAACAGCAAACATTGCTAATGACCCAGGTCTTAGCGAACACAGCCACCCCGGGCTTGACACACCCGATGATGCCACCTCACAGCAATGACAACCTACCGCTGAATTGGAAGGAGATACGGGATCACCTGTAAGAACTTCCCCACACTCTGGGGGCTATGCTTCCCCAGACGACTAGTGTCTGTGGCAGATAAGTTTTTCAATAAAGTCATTGATGTACAACAAAAAGAGGAGGGGTCCTAGGACAGAACCTTGTGAAATTCCATGTTTTATTTTCTCCCAGTCTGATGAAGTATCTTTACTTATTTTTAGAATAAAAAATGGAACCTTTTTGCATTTGACTTTCCATGTATGATTTAAACCATTTACCTGCAGTTCCATAGATACCATAGTATTCCATTTTCTTCAAAAGTAGTTCATGATTTACACAGTCAAATGCTTTTGCAAGATCACAAAATATTCCTACAGGGCTCATTTTATTATTCAGTTCCTCAAATGTGTTATTTAAAAATGAATAAATAGCTATTTCTTTAGATGATCCTTTTTGGAACCCAAATTGTGATTTATTGAGGATATAATTTTGTGTAACATGTTTTATTACTGTATAGTACATGAATTTTTGAAAAATCCTGAAAGTAATGAAATGGGATGATAGTTATCTACACATGTTGCTTCTCATTTTTTAAACAACAGTTTTACAACTCCATATTTTAGCCTATTTGGAAACACACCTTAAGGATTCAATACAAATGTGGATAAGTACACGATTGATACAATCAGAACATCTTTTCAGTAATGTGCTTTAAATATTGTCATAGCCGGAAGAATTTTTAGGTTTTAATTGTTTCATGAGTTTATTTATTTCTGAGTCTATTACTGGTGGCAATTTCATTTCCACAAATCTATTTGTAAAAGCAGTCTGAAGAAACCTTAGGGCACAATGTGGGGATGGCTTTTGCTTGCCTAATTTCTCTACAACTGAAGTAAAATGTTTGTTAAATATTTCACAAACTTCGCCTACTTCACTATGAATAGATCCATTTTGTTCTATTTTAATGTCTTTAGAGTGATTTATAGATTTTCCTGTTTCAGGATCTGCTGATGGTTTTAAGTGTGTTAAGGACCCTTTAAACTGGTTTTGAAAGTATGCTGACATAAGTAAGGTTATGTCACAATGTGCTACACACAATTCTGATCCAATTCTTTTAAATGAATCAAATTTTTGTTTTTTTATGAGAAATAATATAGCATGTGGTATAAATGTTTTTATTAATTATCTTTGGTTCTGTTAACTATGAAGCTAATATGTTGCTATGTCCCAAGCACCAAAAGAAGAAAAAGTAAAAACTGTAACATTACATTAGATTGTATGAAATGTTCTCTAGCCTCCAGCTGAGGGAGTGCTCAATTTGATGTCACATGATTTAGAGAGAGTACAATGGAGAGCAGCTGGATTTGTTTGTAGAAATTGTCACGGAAAGTAATCAGTAATTGATATCATGAATGGGCTGTGTTGCAAATCAGCTTATTATTCTACAAATTAAAAACATGAATACATTATGTAATGACCTGAAATATCTTAACACACATATATTGAGGCTCCTTTAATATTATAAATGATATGTTTTTGTTCATAATAATAAGTTCTAATTTACCAATAATATGAATTTTAAAAATTAATCCATTTTTATAACTTTAATCCAGGAAAATGAAACTGTATCATGAAAAAGAACTGACAATGCAAGTGTTTTGTGAGCCTGAGGAAGTGATGTATGATCCCTTTCAGCAGGACAGTAATGATAGGAAAAAACTTGATAACTTGTCTGAGGTGAGTATTGTCATATATTGTGAAGATTGCATTACAAGTCGCTTTTATTTCATGCTTTCAGTCTCAAAATTCAGAGAAATTTACAAAACAAATGAAAATAATTCTCAATATACTTCAAAAATGATTGCTAATGGATTTTAAAATCCAACACTCAATCCTTTTTGTAAAATGAAAAGACTAAAATCTCCCAGTGTATACCATTATGTGCATGTATGTCAAAATTAAGTGACCATAAAAAGTGTTAACAACAAAGAAACTGCTAATCAATGTTCTTTTTTAATTTAATCTCAGCTCAACGGAGCACACATGCTGTGGTGGTAATATCCCTACCTATGCACTCTCTTTTCCGTAGTATGATTTTTCACCATCAACCTATTTTTGCCTTTAATTTTAATTGCAAATTCCTGTTTCTGAAAACGCAACATCAAATACTAGGTATCATGTGATGATAAAGTTTTTGATACAAGTTAGTCACATTTCTTTGGAAGTTTGATATTAAAACAATTGACAAGAACTTTTAACCTTGGGAAAAAAATCATTTGACAATCATGCTGTTGGCACATGGTCACAGCATTTAGTGTTAAGAACACCAAACTTGTTAGAGGAAAAAGTGCTATATGATTTATGAAAGTAATGAAAAGAAATTAGTGTGACATTTGATGTGTTAAAAATATTTATCAGTTTTTTATGAAATAGACCAGTGTATATAGGGGATCAATAATTGAGTCTGCATTTCAAAGAACCATTGTGTTAGTTTTGCGTGAACGTTTTTGGGGCTTGTGGAGAGAACATAGAAAAAGTTGTTTAGCATTCCATCAAAACTGCAGATAAGACCATAACTTGGTATGTTGATCCACTGCTGAAAAGAGAAATGAATGGTTCTTTGCACATAAATCTCTTCCGTGAAAGGCAAACATGACAAAATGATGGCTAACCTAAATATTATGACAGCCTGACAATAAAATTTGATGAATATTTTTTGTTCTTGAATTTGAAGAACTTTTGGAGTTTATCTTCAATCATTTCGTTAATTTCTTGAGATTAACTGGCTACTTGTAGTTTAACAGTTTTCATAAAATAAGGCAAAAAATATTACTATTAATAATTGTGATTCAGCTTATATCCCAGAGTCAATTTCCATACACATCTAACTATGCTTTGTGCATATTTTTGCTTTAAGTCTGTTCTCTGTTTGAGATGTATTATGCAACACTTCAGTCAATAACTTATACCAGTCCCTAACCCTCAACTAATAAAAATTTTCATCACTCTATTTTGCCTAAAATCAAGTTATAATTTATGGTCATGATAATAATTTTCTACAACATGCTGCCTTAACTTTTCATCAGAATCTATTCATCGGCAAGTGAATTACAGATCTAACAAGTATTACACTGCACTCAATATATTGTGGTTGGTTTTGAGCTTTGGCTGAACACAAAGTGACTTTTGTGGATCTCTCTGTAGTGTGTGACATCATACAGAACAATACCTTGCTGTACAAAGTATATAAATTAACCAAAAAAAAAAAAAATTGAATTCCAAGAAAATAATATCTAAAGTTTTGATGTTAAATTTCAAAGCAGTAAAAGTTGACAGAGAACACAATAAAAATGGGCTGCTCCAAGAAAGTGTCTATGCACCAACTTTATTCACTATCTACACTAATGATCAACCTTAAGCTATAGATGACTCAAAGCTTTGTAGGGAGAATCTAAATAACAGTCTACATTCATTCACAAAGTATTACAAACACAATCAGCCAAAACTGAACCCAACAGAAAATTAAAAGTTAGATGGGAGGGTGCAGAACTTGATTACTGCTTTAATAAAAAATATCTTGGAGTTACACTGGATTACTCCTCCATTTACAAAAGGAACTGCTTTACCACAAAAAGTTTCTACCTGCAACAGTATTCTGCATAAGCTTACATGGTGGGACTTGGTGTAGACAGGACAAGCTATAAGCCTGAACAATTGTCTGCAGTGCGAAATAACCTGCTTTTTGGAAGTCCTCCTTAATTCCAGTGATAACACTTTCCATCTTGTGATTCTTGGCTATCCGGGTGGCGCCGCGTCATGTTTCTTAAAAACCGACGTTTCGACCCTCATTCTGGGGCCCGGATAGCCAAGAATCAGTTGACTCTGGCCGCGGAAGCCTACGATTACACTTTCCATCTTGCTGACTTTTAGTTCACTGTAATATAAATGATTGGAGATTGATGTTGAATGCTGTAACTTTTTTACTTTTAGTCTCTTGTTAAGAATTATTTTGTTTTTTCTTAACTGGTGTATCAGCAACACGTTTGACATGAAATAAATAAACCAATATCCATACCCTCTTTAAAAATTTCCTATCTTCCAATGACTTGTAAGTCCAGCTTCTTTATCACATTAGTTAACATGTGTCATATGGTAATTTTCATAGACAAATTGTAGGGGAAAAAAATCGTTTTGTTCTCTCCCTATCCAGACAAAGTTTTAAAAGCATGGATGGTCCAAATTGTAGAACTTTCTTTTCTTTCCTATTCTCTCTGCAATATTAGATTTAGTTATATTGATCACCAACCCCAATGATTTTACAATAGTATTATCCAATGAGGGGTAATATCAAATGATTGTCCAAAACACAGATTTTAAAGTCCAGTAATTTATTGTTAAAAGTTCGAAGGCATCGTTCCTCTGGCAACAGGAATTGTTTCCAGAAAGACTTTGTTCTAAAAACTGCAGATGAATAACACGACAATCATCTAGCCAAAATAGAAGTGCACTTCAGTTGAAGCCTCAGACAAAATCTTCCTAACTGACAAATTAAATTCAGGAAAAGAAGTTTGTTTATTCAACAATCCATTTCAAAATTAAAGTGATTGTCTATGAATCTTTTAAGTCCAGCTATTCATGGTTGGCCTATGCTACACTACGCCACTCCGCTGTCCTTGACCATAACGCCTGACCACACTTCACCCTCTAACTGTCTGAAACTAAAGCAGTTGATGTCACCCCTCTGGTTTCTTATATAGCCTCCCCCAACTGACGCTACCTCTGATAAAATTTTCCACTTTGTGTGGCACTTTTTCTACTCTCTGTCTCTCCTCTCTCTCTTACTGGCGTGGGTTACAAAGGCTTCCCACCAAGTTTTTTCGATTTTCATGAAACTTTGTAATAATGTAGAGTTATTTATTCTAAGCATTTTTTATCCTTATAAAATTTTTCATATATGCTCTCCTAATGTTACTATTAATTTTTGAAGTTTAATAAACCTATTTCCCAGACCTAGTAACTAAACTATTTGTTCTAATCTTCAGAAATTCTACATAATTTGACGATTAGTTTAGTGTATCTTGCTCCCTTCTAAAAACTTTTAATTAAAGAGATATTGTCTCTCTAAGTTTACATCCCTCCTTGGCCACCTTTATTACATTCAGATTAAATACTTTGAGATTAAATATCTTATATTGAGAGAGCATTCTTTTGGTCATACCTTCCACTAAATTTTCTTAAAAAAAAATAAAAAAAATGCACTTTCATAAAAATTGAGTGCCTCCCATATGTTTTGTCTAGTTTACTTTCACCTTTCTTGACCTTTGTTTTGTTAATGATCCTACCCATTCTGGGAGGTCTGCTTCGCCACAATGTGTTAATAACTTTTGCTTTGAAATTACTTTTAAAATACTTCTACTCAACCCAACGATCTCAAACTGCTGTCATCTTATTTTCAGAAAAAGATCTTTAACCTTTTCTTTCAATTACCCATTTTATTTACAACTTACCATTATTTTTCTTTATTGAAAAACTACCTTAAAACTCGTCATATTTACTCTAAATTCCGTTTGAAACCATATTTTGAACTTCTAAACCAAGATCCATTACTTCCATCCCTGTATATTAATTCGTTGGGTACCATTCTTTCATACCTATATAAATCTGTTGGCTGTTGCATCATCTCTGCTACAAAGCTCCTCTGTTCTGATTTTAAGATTGCGCATAACTTCCTTTAGAAAATTCGTACGCCATTGAAACTACTACCAATGTGATTGTTACCTTCTCGTCTACACCTGATAGTGTTATCTTTTGGGGGAAATATCACTTTGTGTAACCTACTAAAACCAATACCAACCATTCTCCCTTCTTGTTTTCCAGTTGCCGCTAAGGCCAACTACGTTACAAAACTTACATGACATTACTTGCACATCCTCTAACTTATAATTTGATAACCACAATATGGGTCCCATTCTAATCCACTCAAATCATACAAGAGCCTGACCAGGGTTCTGCAGCTCCTTCTTACATCATCTCTAGCTTTCTATAGATAGAAATACATCTTGATATAATGACATATTTCTATTTTACATCTTAATGAGAATACAAAACCACATAGGCAAAGAAATTTAATTCAGTCAAGTATGTTTCAAAGTAACAAGTCTTAAAGGAAGCATTCACATTATGCTTTGAGATTTAATCTGTTCATTGAATGTTATGATTAAATCTATCATGGTGTATGGCTGCAAAAAGTTCTTATCAGGTATTCTGCTCAATACATTTGTGCATGGCAGAACTTATCTGGCAGAACACCAGAGAAGAATTTTTTGTTCATTCAATGTTTATAATATTTTTAGATTTAATAAATTTTACTGCTTTATTATAATGTGTTATCAGAATTAAGTTAAAAAAACCTTTGGTTTTATGAAAAAAGAGATGGATAAATCAACAAAAATGTTCAATCTGGCACGCAAAGAAACTTTCACTTTTTCGATACTGCCATTGGTTGTAGCATATCTGTTTCAAAAGAACATTTTATGCTTTATCTTTGCTGACAAAATAGAATCTTTTAAACATTACTTCTGTTATTTGTGCTTAAGGGCTTATTTATTAGATGGTTTACATTACATTTCATATTTTCAAATAGGCTATAAAATTATTGAAGCTGTTCATACTGATTTTTGAATATTTTATATTCATAAGGTGCCAAGAGAGTACATATTATGAAGAACATTGACTGAAAGAATTATTTTCATAGGAAGGCTATAGTTACAACAGTATACAGGATCCCATGCAGTATGCTGTCCATGATATCTCAGAACATGAAAGGTATCTGCAGAAGAGTTGGAAGCACACAGCACATTTAGAGGGAGGCGAGCACTACATGTTGGATGTGGAGACACATAAGGCTCTGTGATACAGCAGGTACCAAATTTTCTATATTATAAGACCATAGCTGGAATAATATTGTGTTTTTTATTCATTTTTTGTCAGCAGTGATAATAGCATCTAACCTATAAAAAATAGTACTAATTTCATTGTTTTTTAAATGTAGAGATCAAGAATTCTTAATCAGATAATTGCAGTAAAAGTTGTTTCATCATACTTTTTCAGTTCACAATGGATTATTTATAAGAATTACACATTTATTGACAAAATTGTTTTTGATTATCGACTGGTATGACAGAAATCAAAATGGTTATAACACTGTTCCAAAAAGATGGAAAGAAATCATCTAAGTATATAATCTATCACTAACCCTCAAGAAAAATAAAATATCAGATTACTCGAATGGAGCATGGATTGCCTGCCTTTAATACTTAACTTCAATTATTATAAGGTTGTAAAGTTCAATAATCACCATCCCCAATGGGTGGAAGCTTATTGCTATTCATTGGTATGGTGGGCTACCGTAGTGAAAGCAGAGAGGAACTTTCAGAAATGGATTATGTCCAGAACCCAGACTGCTTCTACTGCCTAAGGTTTAGAGAGAAGATGTTGCTGTCTGAGAATACATTTGAGGATTAGGTTTTGCATGCAAGTAGAATTTCATAACATTTGAGTAATTAATAAATGTATCTTATTAGATAGACTAGAAATGTGTAAATATCACAGGATTACAGCTGTTCATAGCTATTGAAAAAGGCAGTTAAGCCATAATTAATGTGATGTAATTTAGTCAATTTTTCAAAGGTCCTCTTCAGATGGGAGGGTTCAGCCATATTAAAATGTTCTTCTTCCTTAATCTGGAAACATATTTTCCAAACATCCTACAAGATAAATCTGCAGCTAATGAAAACACTTCTGCTTATGATGGCATTAGGAAAGTCAAATTTTAAGTTGATGACAGGATAAAAATAGGTGACCAATGTAGTAATAATTGCAGGGATTGTAGAGGGTAATGAGGAAATTATGTTAAAACCAGCTATCAGACTGCTACTCTTGGACCTTGGCAGTACAATCAATAAAGTAAAAAAATTGGTAACTTAATAGGAATGACAACCAACCAGTAGTTACAGGGCTGAGTCTTGGTTAAAGAAAAGAGTACAAGGTTTTTCCTGAGGGTTTACAATGTATTAAGCAGCTGGAGAGCAACTTGCTGGATTGTTATCCATATCGACTAGCAAGTACTGGTATATGTGTAATAGTAGGTTTTCCTGGAGATTCTGTGGCTTGAAGATCTCTCGGGCCTGCAGCAAGATCAATTGATCATTGTTCTACAAATTTTCAACAGAGTAACATGCCATCATCTTCAGGTTGTGTCTGCTGACCAGTTTGAGGAGCGCAGTCTGGGATGCAACTGTCATGTTGGACCCACCGGGATGGTATTTATACCATTTGACCCATCCTCTCCACTCCCACTGTGGCATTCCTATAGTGGTGGTAAATGTGGTACGTTTCTGCATGTCGAGCAGTGGTCTTCAGTCTGAGAGCCATCTTCATTGTGCATGGTGCCTTGGCTCTGCAGTTTGCAGAGCTGCTTCAGTGCTGGGTTCCAAGCTTGGCTTAAATGGAACCCATTGTCCTTGTTGATGAGGCTATACCTAGCTGGATCTCAATGGCTACCTTTTATAAATAGTTCTAGAAATGAATCACACTTTTGGATCTGTGTATACAAGGAAGCCATTGATATCTGGCTACAGAATAACCTCATCAACAAGAACAATGGATTCAAATTAAGCCAAGCTTGGAACACAGCACTGAAGCAGCTCTGCAAACAACAAAACCAAGGCACTGTGTGCAATGAAGGTGGCACTCAGATGGAAGTCCACTGTTTGATGTGTGGGAGCATACCACCCCCACCACTACCATCATGGCATGAGTGGAGGGGATGGGTCAAAGGGTATGAATATTGCCCTGGTGGGTCTGGCATGGCAGTCGTGTCCTGTGCTGCACTCCTTATGGTGGTCAGCAGATGCACATTATGCTGTCAAAAATTCATTGTACAACAATCAATTGATCCGACCACAGGCCCAAGAGTTCTTCAAGCAAGTACTAATATATTTCACTGTATATAAATATGATAGTCATGAGAATAGATACACACAACAGCAGAGCACAACAAAGGGCCAAAGTGCAGCAGACAGCAATTTCATAGCCCTAATACTAGAGTTAGAAAAATAAAGAGCAATTTGTTGAGCCATAGTTTCATTTCTGAAATAAAGCAATTGAATCCCTTAAGTAGTAAACATGGGTTTTGAATTCTGTATTTAAATATGCAGAACACATTCACAAAAAAATCTCAATTACTTGAAAATTTTGTCAGTAGTATCTGCACAGATATTACTATAATCACTGATCATGTCTTAAATGAGTAAGAAATTGAATTTTGTATGATCAGAAACTAATAGAATTCAATAGGACAAGCTTAAGGGTAAAAAACTCAATATTGTGTTAGCAGATTTCAGTCTAAATATAAACAGGAAGGCCAGAATGAATACAAAAACATGAAAACATTTTACAATATCCTGTCCAAAAACACAAAATCAAACATAATACTGACTTTCCCTCCCATTTCTCTCTGTTCTGAAATGCCTGAATCAGATTTTGTTACAACTTTCTCATATATTTTCCTGAACTATGTTGTATTCTTCTTGTTACCAACCCCACCCCACAACTGCTGTACTAGCTCTATTTATATGCTCGTAAGGCCATGGTGTAGGGTTACACTGACTGAGGAACATTGTTCTCCGATTTCAGCTAATACTAATGTTCTGAAAATCTATCAATAGATAGAGTTTCTTATACCTGACATTTTATATCCTTATGAAATTTGCTGTGGGTTTAATGGATTTGACGTAAAAAGTGAGTTTAAGTGATTTTAAGTAATGTGGCACAATTGTCAATAGCTCTACCAATTTAGGCGATAGAGAGTTCAAACCAAGCTCAGATGGTTTCTAATAACCTTAGCTTTCATTTAATAGCAAACATGGCCAGTTTCTTCATCAGAATAAAAAAATAAAAAAGTCTTAATGAATTTCCGAGTGAGGAAATATTATTCTTTTGACTTTAAAACACATTTGAAATGATTCTACAGGTTTTCAACTGTTCAAAAAGCATTTAATCTCACCTATAGATGCTGTATTTGCTTTATACTTAATTTCTGAAAATATCCTATCTCCGGGTTTTATCCTAACATAGCTACCATAAGTAAAATTCACTATTTCCTCTTATTACATTTACAAGACTAAAGTTTACTCAAAAGTTTTATAGCATTAGGTTTTAAGGTTACTATTTACTTCAAACACATGGTTTCATGAAGTTTATAGTGCAATTTAAAGTGATTAATTATATTCCCGGCTTTTTATGCTTTCAATGATTAAGCTCTTTATTAAAACTTCTTTAGAACAGGATTTGTTAACTTTAGGCTATTTATGAAAAACTCTCAGAGTGGAGAAAAGTGTTGTGCTATATATTATATCGTAACAAAATATTGCATTTAGAGTGATGGATTATATTCCACTATGGCTGTTTCGGTATGTTTAAAGCTTGAATTTTATTATTTAAAGTTGATTTAGTATCGGTATTGACTGGTTAGTTAACTTTAATGATTTAGTTAGCTGCATAATTGACCTTAAGACTGCAGTATTGGGTCTTTTACCTATGTCCATTCTATTGTAAACAAATTGTTTTAAGAATTTACCAAATTCTAACGTAGCTTACAAGAAGGCCCCATTGTATAACAAAAAATACACTTCCACCTACCACAATCTCTTGTAACCCTACCCTGTGAAGCCTATCACATCATATGCAATGCCACATGTACCAGGGCCGGTAGCAAATATGAAGAATGGGCCCTGTTTTAGAAGCTGATTAAAATGTTGAACACCAGTAAGAAAAAAATTTTGACAGGGACATTGGATAGACTTATTGTTGATGGTTAACTTTTAACGGATAACTGTAACTTGCATTAAATTTGCAAAAATGTAATGCTTTAGTGATAATAGAAATAAATTTTTAAGTAGCAGATTAACGAAGTTAACTTTTGAATTAAATATTCCCAGCTATGCTCATGTACTAGCTCACCTGCCTTCATTGCCTGAGTACTTATATTGGCCTCACCCCAACCGGTTATATATCAAGGGAGATAAATGGCTCGTGACATAAAAATGCGTTGTAGAAATATTAATACTTTTGCCCTTTAAGGGTTGAATTCCAAAAAAATTCCGTTTTTTAATATATGGTTAGACCAAAGTGGAGACCTTAATTTATAAAATAATACCTCATTTCTTGATTTCAATTAGATATCAAGGGAGATAAATAGCTTGCAACAAACAAACAAACAAACAAAAAAAGTGTTATGGAAATAATGGCAATTTTGCCCTTTAATGATCGAATTACGAAAAAATCCTTCCTTAAAATATAATTTGACCACGGCGGAGACCTGAATCTATTAAGAAATACCTCATTTATCTATATCGGTTAGTCATGGTAAATTGCTCATGACACAAAAACGCATTGCAGAAATATAGATACTTTTGCCCTTTAATGGTCAAATTCCTAAAATATTTTGGATATATTCCTAATAAAGCCCCAATGATAACCTTTCGGGGTGTCAAGTAACCGAATGAATAAGTGATCATGAGTAGCTCTGATGGATTTTAGAGGATTCAGTGAACCAGCAACCAAAATTGAAGGGAAATAGGTAGAATTAGAAAAGGCACAGATTTTGAATTTGAAGAGATATTTCAGAGAACACTTCAGCAAATTGAAGGAAGGCACAAGTGCAGTAGAGTCAAGGTGAGAAGAGTTCATGGAGAAAATAAGATAGGGGGAAGGAGAATTTATTCCAAAGCAGAAAATAAAGAGAAGTAGAGAACCTGTGTACTATAATACGGAAGTGAGGAGGTTAAAGAGGTTGGTAAGAAGAAAACATAACAGAGTTAAGAGACAGCAGGGTTATAGGGAATAATTAAAACAACTAAACAAGGACTTAATAACAGCAAAGAAAGTGGCTAAAAATGGGTTTATAAAGAGTATTGTCAGCGCAAAAAAAAAAGAAAGAAAGAAAAAAAGAATAACTGAGGCTACTAGATTTGTTTCTGGAAATTATCACAGAATGCAATCTGTAGCAGATATGATAAAAAGGAGCTGAAATGGGATATTCATTGCAAAACAGGAGGAGGATGAAGAGGATGTCATGGCAGTGTACAAATAGTATACTGGTGATGAGGCATGGAAAGATATTGATGTAGGTATGAAAAGTAGTACATGGAAGGGAAAAGATGACCATGACCGCAAGCTGGCACTCGATTTCAGGCACTAGGGTGTGGAAAAATTCTCTTTTTGTAGATAAGGGTATCAGAGATTGTAATAAGTTACCAAGGGAAATGATGAATAATTTACTGAAAATGTTGAAAGAATTTAAAGTTAAAATTTGTAGAGGGAAAATGTAGGTGGGTCAGGATAGGTGGAAGATTGGTGTGTAGGAAAATTGCCACCAGATCGTGTGCTTCATTGCAATTAAATTTATTTTAATTAAAGATCCATCTGAAAACTTCTACGGCTATGTTAGAAAACTGAGGGGAAGGGAGGGTGTTGAAACACTTATAGATAAGGATGGAGAAGATGTTACTGAGGATTTGAAAAAGGCAGAGATTTTAAGTAACCTGTTTGGTGAGAGCATTAGGGACAATGACTCAAAAATGGAAGGGTCTGATTCCGAGAACGAGTTTAAAACACAATTAGAAAAGAAGACACCAAAAAATTTGAAATGCATCCTGAGGAAATCATGAAGGAAATAAGAAAGCTGAAAAAACATAAAGGGGCTGGTGTTGATAATATTATTACAGATATATTAAAGATAGCTGGATCTTATCTTGAAACATTATTTAAATTGAGTCTAGACACTTGCTGCTTACCACAGGACTGGAAAAGTGCATAAAGGAAGGGAGAGAATTATACGCCAAACAGTTTGACATCAATGGTAGGTAAATTAATGGAGAGAGTTATATGCAATCACATCAGAAATACATGTTACAAACTTAAGTGGTTTTCAAGTATGCAACATGGCTTTAGGCAATGATATTCATGAGAATCTCACTTGGTGGGATATATGCAAGACATTTCAGATGAAATGGACAAGGGAGGCCATATTGATAGTGAAGCACTAGATCTGTCAAAGGCTTTTGACAGAGTGAGCCATAAAATGGTAGTAAATAAGGTAAAACTATTGGAGTGGATGAGAAAGTGATTTGTTGGGTTGAAAATGTTTTAAAAGGAAGAAAACAGAAAGTTAGGGTAGGAAACGCAGTAAGTAAAAATGGGAATGCCACAGAGTAGTGCATTGGGACAATTGCTATTCATTATTCTAATGAATAATTGTGTTGATTGTTTACTATCAGAAATTAGATTGTTTGCAGATGACATAATGCTTTATGAAAGTATCAAAACGGTAGAGGACTGTAAATGGTTGCAGGGTGATTTGGAAAGGATATCTAGTTGGGTTGGTAAACATGGGATGAAGATGAATATAAAGAAGAGTCAGCTTGCTGGATACACAAAGAAGAAACTAAAGGTTGAATATGATTATTAGGCGGGGAAAGAGTTGCTTGTTGAAGACTTGAAATGCAAGTATCTTGGCTTTAGATTTGATAACAAACTGGGCAGGACCAGGGGCATAGCTAGTATAGGGCTAGGCGGTGCAGTGCACCGGGGCCTTCATGCTCAGGGGACCCCCGAGTGCAGCTGCGGAGGCCCCCCAGCACATCCCAGGGGGCCTGGAAGTGCAGCTCAGAGTGCCTTCATGACAAATGGGTGACATTTTTTTGAGCTCTGAGGGTCTTGTGGACCTGGATACACTACTGCTCAGAGGGCCCCCAAGCACAGCTCAGGGGCCCCCAAGATCAGCTCAGAGGGCCTCCAAGCTCTGCTACAAGGGACCCCTTCCAGCAACTTGGCAGAGCAGTCACCCATCTGGTCTGAGGGCCCAAAATATTTTCATTTTGACCTAGCTACGCCACTGGGCAGGACACATTGGACAGGTGGTAAAAAAATGTTTCAAAATTCTGCACTTGTTGGGGAGAGTGATGGGGGTATGTACAAAACAAGTAAAGGAATTGGGTTACAAATCTTTGGTCAGACCATTGCATGAATATGGTAGTGTAGTATGGGAATCACATTTTAAGTATCAAATACAGAAGTTAGAGAGGGTGCAGAAAAGGGCTGCTAGATTTATTTCTGGAAATTATTGCAGAACGGAATCAGTAACAGATATGATAAAAGCGCTGGAATGGGATTCATTGCAAGACAGGAGGGGGGGGGGGTGGTGAAGAGGGTCATGGGAGTATACTAGGCATATATTGGCAATGAGGTATGGAAAGATATTGATGTAGGTATGAAAAGTAGTGCATGGAAGAAAAAAGATGACCATGACCACAAGCTGGCACTCGATTTCAGGCACAAGGGTGTGGGAACATTATCTTTTTTATGTAAGGATGTCATAGATTGGAATAAGTTACCAAGGGAAATGATGAATAACTTACCAAAACGTTGAAAGAATTTAAAGTTAAAATTTGTAAAGGGCAAATGTAGGTGGGTTCAGGAAAGAGGGGGAAGATGGGTGTGTAGGCAAATTACCACCGGAGCATATGCTCCATTGCAATTTATTTAAGTATTAAATGTTCTTAATATTGTTAGTACAATTATAAATAAATCTATCATTTTTCATTTTTTATAAATTTATTTAACATAGTTGAGTATTTTTTATAGCAAGCTTCAAAGTCAGGAGCAGTGTGGTTCTGTTTATATAGTTTGTGAAACTGACTCCTTTTTTTTCTTTGCATGATTTTTTTATTCCTGCTTTTATCCAGGTGATATGAGATGCACTGTTTTTTTTTTTTTTTTTTAGAGGAAATGTTATATCAAAATAATATCTTAATAGCTTAATAAACATATTGAATTTCTCATTTAAATTTTCTAATCGAAAAATATCTGCCAATTGTTTGGTGCAAAGCAATACTGGGGGTTAAGCACACTTTTTTTTCTAAACTGTTAACAATTAAGTTCATTATCAGAGTAGCCTTCTGGTACCTTAATATTTAGTTAAACGGTCACCACACATTCGTATTATAAGCTCCAAACGTGAAGGATACAATAAAATAAGTTCACTTGACACAGTTTTAGGATCGCAAAATACTTGTATTGTTGAAAAAGTTTCTCTTTACAATGTCGGTATCAAAATTGCGAATAAAGCATTGGACAACAGTTCCTTAGAACAGTGGTTCCCCACAGTGGTCCATGGAACCCTGGGGTTCCATGGAAGGGCCACAAGGATTCCGTGTTCCATCCGAGAAATAAATAAAATGTTAATTGAAAAGAGTCTAACAGTGCTGTGAGAAGGTTATCATGGTTCTGCTTCTGTTTGTGATGACTTACTGATGCGAGACTGGTTTTTCAGTTCACGCTTATAAAAAAGGGGAACCGCCAAAAATTGTATGATCAATTAGGATTCTGTGGCCAAAAAAAATAGGAACCACTGCCTTAGAAGATTGTCAGGTTATGCACATTCACTCAAGAAAACAAACACTCACTAAGCCCCCTAACTTTAGTGAGAAAACGATTACGGCATGTTAAGATATGCCGCAACAACTACCCCCCTGGGCAATTCGTTCTGTTAACCGATGGGAAGTTAACTGTTTGAAAATGGCCGATAGACTGAGCAGCATTGCAACATGAAGTTATCTCTTTGAAAATCACTGAAAAACTGTGCATTTTTAGATGGCTGCAGGTCTTTTTATTAGATTTCAGATTTCTATGACGTCACCAAAAACTTTCGAAAATTAATATCTCACAATGTACTAGATAGTTTAACTTGCAGTTAATACATGGAATTACTGATATCATATTCTATCTATCTCAGTTTAACTCAATCTTCAAAAGGGTTTTATAAGATTATCCTTGAAGTCTCTTACGTCATCAACTTGCACACTTCCTCAATAATTCATGACAATTTATTTTCAAAATCTTAATTATCTTACCGATGCTTAAACTTTTTACAGAAACCAATATATATATTTAATCCTCTTAATTGAAGCTATCTTCTGATATAAATTTCTCAATTTAATCTCTGTGGTGAGAGGGAACACTTATGCTGACAAACAAATACACAATATTTCAGCATCTGCCTTCATCAGTGGTAGATAAACGGGTCATTAGGCTCCGTAAGTGTGTATACAATGAACGTCACCCAATGACTAATCATGATTAGTCATTGAGTGACATTCGTTGTGTACAGATGTGCAGAGCCTAATGGCCTGTTTATCTACCACTGATGAAGGCAAATGCCGAAATATTGTGTACTTGTTTGTCAGCATAATTGTTCCCTCTCACTGCAGCCATCAACTTTAATATGTGGCTGGTTAATTTCCCTGTCCTTCATTATTTATATCGCCTAGAAGCCACTCCAATTTTTCTTAGTTTCATTTTCAATTTAATCTCTTTTAGTTAACATCTTTATTTTTTCTCTTAATTAAAAGTGGTAGTTATACTTTTCCTAATTACTTAATTTTACTTTCAAAATATGCTAGACAGTGCTGACAATAGCTGACATAACTTTACTCGGTTCAAAGTTATTTCAAATCTTTGATTATAGCCTTCCTAACCACATGGCTTAAAATGTAAACAAACAAAATTATGTCTTAAACTAAATTTTTCTGAGCATAACAAATAAACTATAAAATGGTTCTCATGATGAGCTTTAGTCTTGGAAATGAATGCAAGAAAATCCGTTCAAGTTGAAAACTACTTTGAATTTGTCTCCTACATAAGCAACTTCAAAATTGAACTATAGAATATGTTACTATGGGGGATGATTAGTAGAAATGCTTTTGGCGAGCTAGTAGGTACCTTATGCCATGATTCATTTCTTAATAAATAATTGTAGTTTCCAAATGTTTTCTTCACAACTGTCATTTCAATATTCGTATTTATTTATTAGTCTTGTTCCATAGACCCCTGTTGAGATGTGATTATTAGCAGTACTTGTGCAATTTCCCTGTACACCTACTTATTCATCATATGCATCTTTAGGTTAATTTATTGTTTATCAAATAGTGTTCATAAAATATCGGAATAACTTATTCACCCCTTGACTTTCTTGCCCACAGTGTATACTTTTACACTGCCTTTTGCCTGAAATTAATGACCAATCTATGATTGTGGTTTTCTTTTCCCTTTCACATAGTGTTTCTGATTTTGTAGTCAACTACCCACCCAAGTCTCATTGCCAACGATATATGTGTAATGTGTAACAGTCTTGTTCATGTCAATTACCTGTTTTTGCTTTTCATTGAATTAGTTCAGAAGAATTTTGTTTTTATATGAAATTCTATTAGGTTGCATATTGCCATTCTGTTCAGAAATCTTTGCATCAATGTGCTTTTTGATTATCAAAGTATAGTAAAAATTAATATTCACTCCTTTACTATTCAAAATTAAGCTTCTGGATCTTTCGTATAAATATTACACAGTTCAGTTATCTTGATATACTTCTTGAAACTTCCAAATTTATATTTATTAGTTATGGCTTTTGTTAGAACTTTTTAATAATTTAGGCATAACTGTAACTTTATAAGTCATCACTATAGTTTAAATTTTCTTCATCCTTCATATACTGCACTAGCTCTTTGATTTTACAGTAGATTTTCCTCATCTTCTTTCAGCTCTTGCATAGTTTAATACCGTTACTATAATTTTAATAATAATTCACACATTTTAATTATCTAATTCACACCAGTCTCAACAATATGCAGCTGAACTTGCTCTGTTCGTCTGCTATCTTCTTCCCTTATTGAAGCATCTAAATATCATCTGAATTGTATGATATTTTGACAAATTTCTGGCTGATTTCTTCTCCCACCCACCTGGATACCCTGCCAAAAGTGAGCAGTCATAATTCAGTTCAATTGAATTTATTTCCCTCAGGTTACCCAATGGGCATCTAATGTGGTGACTTCTGCAGTACTTTCATTATTAATATTTTGAGGATATTATGTTTATTACTTTTATCACTTTGCTTTTTATTATTTTCAGGTTAAATGAAGCTTATTCTTAAAAAATAAATAAATGAATAACTAAATTTAAAATTGCATACTCTTCAGGTCTCTGACACTACATAGGGACTGCGAGGTGCAACTTCCAACATTTCTAAGCAGCTGATTTCACGAAATGGAAGATTCATGGTTGAAACCTCATAACTACAGTTATCACCAACAAACAGTGGCAGCATGATTTGTTGCAGAGCTTACTTGTGGTAAGATACACTTACCAGAACTTCATGTTCACCAATACGATAATTTATTGAGAAGAAAAGAAATAAGTAAATTTGTTCACAGAGAGTGGCACATACAAAAAGTTTTCTGAGTTGATGAATAATCTTTTCTTGTGTAAGGCTGTATGATAAATTTATTGGAAAAATGGTAATGAGCACATGATAACCAACTTATGTAATTTTGTTTTATTCAGATTTCAACAACAGTAAAAGAAAATTAATTGTGCACAGAGGACACTATTTGAATACCTTAAACTGATGTTTTTCTGTGTACTAATTGCTTTCTAAATGACCAATCTAGTACAATATGGTAGCATGATTACTTGTAAGCATTTTAATTTTTGTACCAGCAACAAGAAAAATAAAATCAGAGTAAAACTGTTAGTAAGAGCAATAAATTAAATGTATAATTTGATTTATGCACTCTGTCTTTGAAAACACACATACACAAACCCGCACAGCTTAAATAATTGCATGGTGATATTCAAGTTTCAGGATAGTATTAGCAATTTACCACACAGTTGTAACGAACTGAGGAAAGTAATTGTTGTGAAAGATAATATCATTAGACAGTTAATATAAAATACAAAATAATATAAGGACTGAAAATGCCAAATTGTCTACCCTAAAAGATAACAGCTAACTTAATTGAATTAAGGGTGTTACGTAATCATAACCTAATGACAAATTACTTGGGTATCAAAATTAGTTTCACAGAAGCTACAGGTTACACGAAAAAGTATTGCCACACCTAAATATTGAGAGTATCAGAATACAGTTTAATCAATTAAAACACTTTTGCTGTAATTTTGTTGCACAAATAATTTCTCTTAATTCATTCTCTAACCACTCAGAATTTAACTTGTGCACATCACAGTGCATAAACTAGTTGCCGCATACTGCAAAGTAACTTCAACAAGTGTAGGCTTTGATGAATATCTGATATGACCATTTTAAGACTTTTGATGTATATTGATTGGCATTTAAAGCAAATGCAGTTAATTTTTTTCAGGATTTTTTTAATTTGAATGTTTTTAATTTTAATTTTATTTTTTTGCTTTATTTTTCATTGACATCCAGGTATTTAGAGTTTTTTAGAGTAAACTAACTGTAATTTTTTGTGTTGTGCTAAATCAAATAATTTAAAATTGGTGAACTTACTGGAAAATTAATAAGTGTCATTGGAAAATGTGCAATATAATTTTCTCTTCACAAGGGATTTTAATATCAACTATAGAAAAGGTTTAGCCACTGTCCATATGTTAGTAAACATGTTAATCTGTTTTATGAACCACTTTCTATTTTCATAGAAAAATTTTTGTATAGTTAGTGCTATAATTAAAGTCTGATGGTGTCTGGCACTGAGATGTTGTTGCTAAATATAAATGTCATAGAACCAACAAATTAATCAAAATATATCCAACCAAGTGTGAATTGAGCATCACAAAACTGAGGTTCCATATTCTAATGACTATAACAGGAATCTGATATGTGGCAGGTCAGAAAGTAGTTGCTTGATACAATAATTAATGCTAGATACATTTTTAGGTTAGGGAGTGGACTGTGCTCCATGACTCTCAGTGTTGTACCATGTTACCGCTTGAACTATTATTGCGATTTCGTTCCAATTAAATTTGTTATAGGTATAGAAATATGCTATCAACTCTAAATTAAGAGCATTTTTCAATAAAACAATATTAAATGTGGCAATATAAACTAAAAAGCTTTAACTTTTTTTGCTCAAAACTTAGGAATTATTTTAGGTATAGGTAGGTTTAGTGTTTGTCATTTAAATACAGGATATGATTGACATTTAAAGTTCTTAGATCATCATCATCAGGTTTTTGTCCTATGGCAGATTTTCACTTGGCTGCTCTCCATGCTCTTCTGTCTTCTGCCCTTCTCTTAAGGTCCCTGTAGTTGCCATTTTCCTTGATGCTGTCTGCAATTTTGCACCTCCTTCTTCCTCTTATTCTCCTCCCACAAACTAGACCTTCAAAGGTGTCTATTATCAGGCACTCCCCTCTCAGAAAGTTTCCCATCCACTTATTCTTTCTCTTTTTATGACTTGCAGTATTTTTCTCTTTTCACTAATCCTATCCAGCACTTCAACATTACTTATTTTATCCACCCAGCTTATCCTCTCCATTCTCCTCCACATCCACATCTCAAACGCTTCTAACCGTTTTTCATCTTCTCACCTCAGTGTCCACATCTCAGCCCCATAAAGAGCCACACTCCATAAAAAACATTGTCCAAGTCTTCTCCTGAATGCGTAGTATATTTTTCCAGTTAGTATCTGCCTTTTCCTATTAAATGCTTCCTTCGCTATGGCAATGCGATTTTTTACCTCTTGGTTTCATCTTAAATCTTCTGTGATCATACTCCCAAGATATTTGAATGATCTTACTTGATTTATATAGCTCTTCCTATCTTAATATTTATTATTTTCTGCCCTTTTTCAATCACCATATTCTTAGTTTTTGCTGACTTCATTCCAAACTCTTCACAAACTTTGTCTAGATCTTTCAGCATTCTGTTTAGAGATTGATCGCTTTCTGAAGTTCCTAGATAATAGTGTTTTTGAGGTATACCCAGTATTGCACAGCAATAGCCTTACCTAAACAATGCCAGGTATGCTTAGGTATATACATGAATGTTAGGATCATCTCTTAGATGATAATTGAGATTAAATACAGATACAGCAAAAGTTTATATGCAAGGAAAAATGTATGGTTCATAAATAATCTATTTTTATACTGTAAAAATATTATGTGTAAGTTTACAGAAGATCTAAGTCAATTAAATCATTTATACCAAAATTTATCCAGTCAAGCATTTAGATAACTTTGATAAGACAAATTATATGTTGAAAATAAATGAGTGTTCACTATAGCCTGAAATATGTATAGGGATGTTAAAATTAGGTTAAATGAAAATTATGTATGAAACTCCACAAATAAATATAGAGCTACCTGGATTGTAATACGAAAAGAAAAAGTTCTAAATAGAGGAATAACAAATTATCAAAGTTTCCTGTAAACATGTTGAATAATGATTTACTAAATCTAAAAAATAATAAGTACAACACAAAAAAATTAAAATAAAATAGACATACAAACTTTTTGGATCAGGAAAATATTCAGAAAGTTTTTGTCGTTATTTTATTTTACATTGATCAGGCTTTACATATATTTCTAGTCTACTTTCCGGTTATGGTCACAGGGGCATAGCTACCATAGGGCTATGCGGCATAGTGAACTGGGGCCCCTACGCCTTGGGGGCCCTCAAGGATACCTCAGTAGGCCCCCAACCATACCTCAGGGGGCCCCCAAGCGCAGATCAGAGGGCCCACGGGCCTTCAGGCAAACTGGTGACCTTTTTGTTTTTCCTCTACCATTGTCTAAGGTGCCCCCCCCCCCAGCCTCAGCTCAGGGGTTCCCTTCCAGCAACACAATACAAAAAAAAGGTCGCTCATCTGGCCTGAGGGCCCAAAATAGATGTTTTGCACTGGGGTCTTTGTTGATGTTCATTGATGAACTTCCTTCTTTCCTCTCAACAATTGTCATCTCCTTCTTCCTACCATGTTTATTTTTGCTTCAGTAATGTAATGAGTCTTGGTGTTTAATATCTGATCCCATTTCCACATGTACTCCTCTAGTTACGTTTCACCTTTGTACTGAAGTATTGTATATTGTAAAGTTCGATTGCTGTGTCTCCCCCCCCCCCCTGCCACTAACTTTCATGAGTTGTGGTTTCACTAACCTCTCCTTCCTTATTTTCACTACTTAACAACATTTTCATTACCACTGTTATCAAAGTGAAACTGTCAGTTTCTGTAGGCCTACACTTATTTAAATACTTCTAATGAAGCCTATAATCTTCTTTTGCAGGATCACTGAAGATATAATGCAGCACTGGAACAATGATAAACTCAAGAGTGTTTTACCATAATAGTTTTAAATACATCAGATATCTTAAAGCTCATACTTTTAGTTAAATTCAAAGTTATTGATCTGTTTTTGATAAAAGAGTTTAATTCAAACTGTGTTCCTAAAGGAACATGTAGACATGTGTCAGGAAGACTATTCGTGTATATATTTTCAGATACTGAATTTTTTAACATTTGAGCTGACATGCCTTGGATATATGTTAAGAGTTTGTGTGTAATATATTGTTCATAAACATTATGTCACTTCAAATTTTTTATAAATGCACATGTACAGAATTAAGTATTTTACTATAATTTATTTATGTCCCTTTTTTAGTGCTTTCCCCAGTTTGTATTCAAGAAGTTCAGAAGCTTGTTTTATCTGCAATATGTATAGATGATTGAAATAATTATTAAGTACAAGGAATATCTGCTGGCCTATCATATTGGCATTAAAGTTCATAATATCACTAACCATATAACAACAAATTTGGGTGCAAACGATTTACCAGTGCACAGGAACCTCTATCAACCAAAATCTACCTTCCTTGATATAGTGTACCTTATTGAAGCATATGAGGCGGTAGTGCCAGAATGACTCATGGTGTGAGCTACCACTCAGATCTTACCAGGGGCCTCTAAGTAAAATGGGGTAGAGTGGAGTTTGTAAGTAACATATAAACTCGGATAAGGAAAAAATGTTTAATAGTGCAGGTCTGCAAAATTCAGTGGAAAATTACTGAAGATGAAAGACCCAAAAGGCATCTTGGGAACATATAACACAGTAAATTGCATTATGAGGTCTTGTTCCTGGGATAATTATTATTTTTTTTTGTTGAAATAAAGCATTTCTGAAATTGGATTATAGGATGTAGGATTCTCAGGAAGCTATTATTGAGACAAAAACTGGCAGAAGTATTTATTGAGTTAGAGTGTGGGATGACAAAAATTAGAATAAACGGGAAAGAGATGAAGTAATTCCATTAGGCAGTTGGAATTAATGAGGTAAAATCAAAAAATGTTCCAAATTTCTGTCCTGGGGAATATGTACAAATTAATTCACAAGATTGTATTGAGGTCTCTGTGGAGGAAGTTATAATTCATAAGTTAGTAGGAAGATGATGAAAATGGTTCAATTACTACAAAAAGATTAGTAACAAACTCACACTGATAATGATCGAAACCAATCTTGTGGCATCACCATTAACATGCATGTGAGGAACATAAGTGGTTTTCAAGTAGGCAACATGGGTTCAGGCAAGGATATTCATGCAAATCTCAGTTGGTGGGATATATGCAAGATATTTCAGATGAAAAGGACAAGGGAGGCCAAATTGATAATGTAGCACTAGATCTTTCAAAGGCGTTTGACAGAGTAAGCCACAAAATGGTAGTACATAAGGTGAAAGCTATTGGAGTGGATGAGAAAGTGATTTGCTGGGTAGAAGAATTTTTAAAAGGTAGAAAACAGAAAGTTAGGGTGGGAAATGCGGTATCAAAGGAAGTGGAAGTAAAAATGGGAGTGCCGCAGGGTAGCGTATTGGGACCATTGCTATTCATTATTCTAATGAATAATTGTGTTGATTGTTTACTATCTGAAATTAGATTGTTTGCAGATGACATAATGCTGTATAAAAGGGTCAAAACGATAGAGGACTGTAAACAGTTGCAGGGTGATCTGGACAGGATATCTAGTTGGGTTGGTAAACATGGGATGAAGATAAATGCAAAGAAGAGTCAGCTAATTAGATACACAAATAAAAAACAAAATGTTAATTATGAATATAAGGTGAGGAAAGAATTGCTTGCTGAAGACTTGAAATGTAAATATCTTGGCATTACATTTGATAACAAGCTTAACTGGGCAGGACACATTGGACAGGTGGTAGGAAAAGGTTTCAAAATTCTGCACTTGTTGGAGAGAGTGATGATGGGATGCATGAGAGAAGTAAAGGAATTGGGTTACAAAACTTTGGTAAGACCTTTGCTCGAATATGGTAGTGTAGTATGGGACCCACATTTTGAGTATGAAATACAGGAGTTGGAGAAGGTGCAAAGAAGGGCTGCTAGATTTGTTTCTGGAAATTATCGCAGAATGCAATCAGTGACAGATATGATAAAGGAGCTGGAATGGGATTGATTGCAAAACAGGAGGAGGATGAGGAGGGTAATGGGAGTGTACAGGGCGTATACTGGCGATGAGACATGGAAAGATATTGCAGTATGTATCAAAAGTAGTTCATGGAAGGGAAAAGATGACCATGACCACAAGCTGGCACTCGATTTCAGGCACAAGGGTGTGGGAAGATTTTCTTTTTTAGGTAAGGGTGTCAGGGTTACCAAGGGGAATGATGAATAACCTACCAAAAACGTTAAAAGAATTTAAAGTTAAAATTTGGAGAGGGCAAATGTAGGTGAGTGTAGGATAGGGGGAAGTTGGGTGTGTAGGGAAATTGCCACCGGAGCATGTGCTTCATTGCAATTAAATTAAATTAAAATATTTTGTTATTATTTTTAAAAATGTGTACTAAAAAATTTGTGTCTGCATAGACATATTCCAATATGCAGTAATTATAAGAGGAGAAGAAACAATAATGTTAAGATGAATCTGGAAAATAGCAGTACAAATAATTCAGAACTTAGGTGGAAAGATAATACAAAAAGTTGAAAGAAAATTGTCTGTCAGAGAAATATGAATGAACAGAATAAAAGTGGTTGTTGTTAAAGCAGATCCACACTAGGTCATCATTATGCAACATTTGTTGTATCCAGAGGCGGCCTTTGGGGGTGGCGAACAGGGCAATCGCCCAGGGCCTCGCTCTTCGAAGGGCCTCGCGCAACTACCCGAGTTGATCAAAGTTTATGTTAAAAATAATTATTTTATCTTCAGCTGTTAGTGTAACAATAAAGGAAAGTTGTTTAATTGAAGATAAATTATATATTAATTACTAACTAATCAAAATGTCTCAATTAGATTTATTGGCTGTCACATTCGTATAATAGCAGGAGAAACATCTGATATTGATTGACAAGAACTGTATGAAGAAAACTACGGCGGTATCACTGTGTTGACATAAATAATAGAAAAAAAACATTTACTGAAGTTACCCCATTATCAAAGTAGTCTTAAGAATTATTGTCGCCACATGTAATACAGTTGCATCTGCAGAAAGAAGTTTTTCATGGTTAAAAAATATTAAAACATATTTTAGGAATTCGATGACACAAGATTAATTTTCAGCTCGTTCTATTCTTTGAATTGAAAATGAAATAGCTCATTCGTTAGATTCTTGTGCTTTTATTTAATATTTTAGTCTGAGGAAAAGGCGCAAACATCATTTTTAAATCCCTGCGTATATCTTCCCGAGCCTTAATGTACTTCAGTTTAATCTTAATGATTTGTCATCTTTATATTTTTTAACTTTTAATAACTCTTCTAATATAATATTTTAAAACTCAAAGTTTACTTACGATTAATATATTCTGTACAAAGGACAAGGGCCTTGCAAAGATCTGCCGCCTGGGGCCTCGCAATGACTAAGGCCAATGCTGGTTGTAACTAATATTGAAGTTGTAAAACATTTTTGTCGTAACAGTAAACAAACTGTCATCACTGGTACAGTAATGTTGCACAAAGTTGGCACTAGTTGTATCTCTGATTAACTAAAAGAAACATTCTGTCAACTCTGTGTTAGTGTAAGCACAAAGTTGTATTCGATTAAACTAGTGGAAGTGACTTCTTCAATTACAGGACTTTTTAAATACAGTTCTCTTTGCCATAATAGATGCTAATTACAGATTTTTCTTATATCTGTGTAGATTCCCACAGAAGAGTATCTGACTGTGGAGTTTTGAAAAATACAAAATTCAAGAAATTATAGGATATGGCACTTTACTGGGACATAATAAATAAGTGTCGCAGTATTTCTAGGGGACACTGCCTTTCCTTTATCAACATATTTACTGATAACCTACTCTGGAGCACAGGAGAAAGGCTCTTCTTCTTCAAGTGCTGAAAAGAATCGTAGGCATATTATTTTGAGATAACTGAGTGCCTGCACCAGAATTTCTTTTTTTTTTCATTTTGAGGATCTTTTTTCATTCTCAATAAAAGATTGATACCAGAGTTTGAATTTTTCTCTAAGCATCCTCCTGACATCACATTCCACAGCTGCACAAACAGCACTCAACACATCATTTTTAATATACCTGTATTTATAAGTTTCACTCTTTGGATTTCAAACTCATGGATATTCTCTATAATTTTGGATTAAATTTATACTACTCTCTGAATTTCACTTAAAAATCATGCTCATGATTGTCTTTTGCAAAATGTGTCAACTCCCAATAGGAAATGGATTTATGGAACATATGAGCCGTGCTCGGCTCTTGTTGTATCTTTGCCTTCTCTTCTCTTCCGCTCGCGATTGTTTCCTCTTTGGTGTTCCCCCGTTAGAGAGCGCTGGGCTCCTGGCGATAGCGGGTATATATGTGGGGTCATGGAAGGAAGGGGGGCAGTGATGAGTTGTTGATCAGTTAGGGCCAGTTAGTGACCAGCCGGTGAGTTGGTCGGTGAGTCAGGAAAGAGTACTTCCTGTGTCACCGTAAGCTCGGTGGGGCGGCGGGATCCGCGTTTGGACCGGGCGGCCAGGGACGCTGTCAGTCGGTGGTGCGCTAGTACTTCCCGGAGTGATAGCATTGCGGGACTAAGGAGGAAGCAGTCAGTGAGGCAGTCTACAGTCGATTGGTTATGCCTGGTACTTCTCGCAGTGGCCGTGACTCAGCTTGATGGTTTGACCGGGCCGCCCATGGATTATACTTCTGGTGAATTGGTGCTTCGACCACCTGCAGAGAGGGAATTTCTCCGATACACTCTTCACCGAGAGTGCTGTGCCAAAGCTTCGGGAACACCGTGGCGATCGACCCGGGTGGTACCTTTCGAGCTGAAACCTGCCTTCTCGCCCTAGGAGGGTATTGGAGGTAGTGGCCGTCTACTGCAACCACAAGTGTCGCCTTCCGCCTCTTCGTTAGCGGTCTGCCTCAGCCATAAATTGTGTTTGGTCCTACTGGCAGAGTGTTAGATGCTGGTAGATGAGAACCAGCCGGTCTTGTTATTTCTGTTATTGATCTACGTGGAATTGTCGGTGATTACAGGATTATTCATACGTTAATCTACAAGATCGAGGCCAGTGTTATTTGACATTATATTAGTCATTTTCTCTGTCAATTACTACTACCAGTGTGTCGCTTTCTACCTCGTCATTAGTGGTCTGGCTCAAATATAAAATTGTATTTGGCTAATAGATTATTAAGAGCCAGTCTCGTTATTTTCTATAATTTGGTATAAGTAGGATTGTTTGTAATTATAAGGGTTATTCAAGGTATAAGTTGCAAGACCAAGGTTTGGTCCATAATATTATATCATTTTGTGATAACAAGATTATTCATATCTTCGTTTGCAAGACCAAGGTTTGGTCCATAATATTATATCATTTTGTGATAGCAAGATTATTCATATCTTTGTTTGCAAGACCAGGGTTGGTGGTATTTGATATTATAGTTGTAACATTTTCTGTAAGTTTCAGCATTATCATTAATAATTGTAATAAACCAATGTTTAAACAAGGCTTGAACTGCTAACCATGTTCCCACACACTTCCCACTGTATCCTTGTGGATAATTACTGTCTGTTAGTAGTAGTAGTAGCAATGCCTCAACATACGGCAACTTTTGTTGTATCACAACACCAACATAGTGCAACACAGCACAGCATAATGTAACTTAGTGCAACAAGTGTCAGCTTTTCATGTTGCAATGTGTCACAGGGGTACTGTGTTGCATAATGTTGCTCCAGTGTGGGTACACCTGTAGAATGACATATAGATAACAAAAAACAAACAGAATTTTGGAGAGAAAGATGCACTAAAGGTGTTGATGGAAGAAGTTATATATCTGTAAATACAAAAATATATTTTAGGATAAAACATTCATCTGAAACTTAGGAAGAACTTCAAAAAAATGTGTGTGTTATGGAAAGATGAAGGCAGGGTATTCGGAACATTTACCAAAAGTTAGTAAAATTGAAACTTCTAAAATTTTATGCTAATAAAGGATGTTCATAATTTAAGGGAAAGCTGAAGTTAAGTAAGTTTTGGAAAAAGTTTGGTGTCTCACAAGAAAAGAGACAGGATGGCTGATCACACTTTAAGATATCCAAGGTTGATCCATGGAGGAAATAGCCAAATGGAAGAACTCCAAAGGAACACAAAACCTGAAGTATGTGGAGCAAATACCTCAAGACACAGTTTGTACTTGATGTGTTGACGAAGGATGGGATGAGATGGAAAGTTGTATTAAAAATGTTGAGAGTCGTGACAGAAAAATTAAAACTGAATGAAAATTGGTCATTACTGAAATAAATATTCATATTATCTATCCCCAAACTATGAAATTAAATCAGGATAGGGAAGTAAACCCATCACTTACAACAGATGAAAGCAGGAGGGCCACAACAAACTTAAAAACAAAAAAAAGAACACACCTTACAATACGTTAGTATAAACCCTAATCACGTATTTGAATAATAGACTAACCTCTGCTTACCACAGGCAGAACGGAAAAACATGTACAGACACACACATAGAGCAACAAAATTTTCTGGTTTACAGACTTCATCAACAATAGAATGATGAAGCCACATGGTGGAGGCTGCTTGCCAATAAGGGATCAAACACCATTGATCAGTATCCTGGTGAGAAAAATCAAAATGGATCATATAATTCAGTAACAGATTAGCCACATAGCAGGAGTTAGCAAATGCTAGGGGCCCCGTGCCTTCTGGGTGGGAGTGGGGGGCGCCGCACCTAGAATTCTCGCCGTCAGGCCAGATGGGCCCTTTTTTTAGCTCTATTACTGCCCTGGAAGGCAAAAACCAAGGGCCCCTTATTCACATTTGCTGTTTTAATCTGGCACTGAGAGAATTATAAAATGGTTGTGACAGGTTGAAGAGGGTAAACCTGAGTATTACAAAGTTGTAAAACTGTATCATGGAAACATGTAAATGGCAGGCAGAAGAAGATGGCAGCAAATATTTTACAGTAATACTTTGTATAAATATAAAGGATATAAAAACAGGAAACAAATGAACAGAAACTAAAAGAAATACACACTATTTTAAACATCAGCTCTGGTGAGTGGTGGTTCATATTCGGAAGAAGTGGTGATGTTAGGGAATAGATGTCTAGATACTATTTTAAGTTGAGAACAGCTCTACCAGTTTACACTGGTAGAGCTGTTCCCACTTTTGAGCTCAGATGGGCTGCTGCTGTTTGGAAGGACTTCAATATTGTGAAGATTGAAGAAAGAATTAAAAGTAGTATATACTTGTGTTTCATTTTCTTGTGATATTTTAAAAGCTGAGAAATTTAGCAAGTTATTAGATATTATATTTTTTTTGTTGAACTCAATTCATGCAAAACCTTACAGGTTGGATTTTGATGACGTTCCTATTAATGAATAGCCTGTTGAAAACAAAAGGATTGAATTCTTTATATTTATAATCAGTCCACAAAATGAACGGTTATACCATATGGTGACCGTGATAGGATGTAGATTTGTGTGTTTTGTGCAATGTGTTTAGTCTTTTAGTTTGTTTTTGTGTTTGTTTAATATTTTGATGTAAAATGCATGTTAAATTCCTACTAGGAACAAAAATGGGTATCACTGGATGCAAGATTTCTTTTATAAGTTTTCTAGTGTCTTTTTAAGCAAAGCAATGGTAAACTTGAGGAGGTCTGTGATGGAACAGAAACATTTTATAAGAAAATTATATTTTTGTTCCTTGAGTGTAGACAAAAATCGATATATTTATTCTTAAAGAAAAGAAGTGTAGGTTGCATTGGAGATAAAGAAATAAATCAAGACTTTGAGGTTAACGACATAGAGACAGATTGGTTGCTTTTAAAACATTCATTGCTGAAGGGCTTTGCTTCTTTGGATACTACAGAAGTTCGATGTAGTTCCTAAAGGAATACGAATTTTATATAATAAACTGAAAGCTGTTGAATACAAAAGGATTGAATTCTTTATATTTACAATCAGTCCAAAAAATATACAGTTATACCATAATATCACCACGCTTCTTGTTGGGAAGACACTCGAAGTCGAGTGGAGCGAAATCCTGACAAATTCTGGAAGATAGTGAAAGCAAGGAAAGACCCACTCCTGTCATCAAAGCCACTAAAAAGACCAAACAGTTTTGCATACACAGCGCAGGAAAAAGCCGAACTAATGGCAGACTCTTTAGAACGTCAGTTTCAGACACATGTCATCGATGATGAGGAAGTAAAATCCACAAAGAATGAGTAGTTAGAGAAGTACCTTGCATTGCGGGAAAATTTACGTAACTCTTTCTGCCCTGTGGATCCGACTAAAGAGTTTGATCATCTGGAGACTTGTTAACAGAAAATCCGCAGGCTCTGATGGTATAAAAGTAGCTTACTTAAAAAACCTACCACAACCTGCAATAGTTTATCTCACAGCAATTTAAAATGTTTGCCTCAAAGTATCCTTCTTCCCTTCCACCTGGAAAATCGCCAAAATAGTCACCCTACCTAAACCAAATAAAAGCCAGCTTCTTTCTCAAAACTATAGACCCATCTCACTCCTCTACTTCCTTGGCAAAATCCTTGAATGAATTATAATGTCCCCCTTCCAAAAATCCTTCGACGACAACAATATCATCATCCCACAACAATTGGGCCTCTGTGCTCTTAACAGTACAATCTTCCAAATCACCCGACTGGTCGAACATATCGGCAGAGCACGATCTATCAGGCATAATACAGGCGTTGCCATGCTTGATAATGAAAAATATTTTGACAGAGTTTGGCAAGATGGATTAATTAATAAACTACATGCATATGGCTGCCCCAATCAGTTACTAAAAATAATAAACAGCTTTCTTCGCGATAGAAAATTCTGTTGCATGGGCGCCGGCAGAATTGTTTCTTTTTTTTTTTTTAGCTCTACTACTGCCCAGACGGCAACCCCAGTTGCCAGGGGGGTGCAAGTGCACCCCCTTGCACCCCCCTCCCGGTGCCCATGTAGTGGTGGAAGGACAAGAATGCCAGTTGAAATCAATTGAAGCAGGTGAACCACAAGGATCATTCATGGCTCCAATACTGTACAGCGTATACACAAATTACCTATTCCATACAAAGGCGGATAAGTTGGGCTATTTGCAGACAATACTACAATCTACAGGTCGAGTCACAACCTAAATTACATCACACCTTGAGAAAATTACTCAATGGTGCATCCTTTGGAAAATCAAAATTAATTCCAGAAAAAGTCAGGCTATCATATTCACCACCAGAAGGATGGGACCCATCCACCAATTCAAGCTCGACGGCATTGACCTCCTCTGGTGTGACTTGGTTAAATATCTCGGCTTAGAAATTGACAAGAAACTAACTTGGATCAACCTAATTAAAAACGCTCGTAATATACGTTTGGCTCAACTCTTTAAACTATACTCCCTCCTCAAGGGGAATAAGCTTAGTGTTAAGACAAAACTAAAGATCTACACCGCCGTAACTAGGCCGGCCTTGCTTTGTGGCTCTGAACACTTCAGCATGGCATCAAACACACAAATCAAAAAATTGCAGGTAATCCAGAATAAATATTTTCGAATCATTACTAATGCCATGCAATACATGCTGAACACAAAAAGCCACTACAACTTAGGAATACAAAGGCTCACAGGTTAAATAAAGGAAAAATCGACCAAATTCTTACGAAAAGCACATTATTATCACTTTATCCAAGACTTAGGACAAAATGTACATCAACACAAGCAAAATCATCAACAAGTTACAACACTAACCAGGAACTGAACTGTAGGGTCTGACAATAACATCATACAAAACAAAACAAAATAGCACCATAACTTTCATAAACAAACACCATGAAAAACCCTATTCTGACCAAAGTTACGGAGCGAAATGCCCTGGCACTTCAAAACTATATGGGCCCTGGCCCAACCATATGTCTATCAGATAAGTTTTCAGGAAGGTCATTGATGTTTAACAAAAAGGGGAGAGGTCGTAGGACAGAGCCTCGTGGAATTCCATGCTTTATTTTCTCCCAGTCTGATCTTTACTTATTCTAGTATCAAAAATTGAAACTTTTTGCATTTGACATTCCATCTATGATTTAAACCATTTGCCTGTGGTTCCATAAATACCATAGTATTCCTTTTTTTTTTTTTTTTTTTTTTTTTAAGTAATTCATGATTTACACAGTCAAATGCTTTTGCAAAATCACAAAATATTCCTACAGGGCTCAGTTTATTATTAAATTCCTCAAATGTGTTATTTAAAAATTGTGAATTAGTGAGGATATTATATTGCATAACATGCTTTATTATTCTACGATACATGACTATTTCAAGAATCTTTGAGAATCCTGGAAGTAATGAAATTGGACAATCTTTCTCTTTTTTTAAACAATGGTTTCACAACTGCATATTTTAGTCTATTTGGAAACACACCTTTCATTAAAGATTCATTACAAATGTGGGAAAGTACATGATTGATATAATCTGAATATCTTTATTTGAAATATTGTCATAGCTGGAAGAATTTTTAGGTTATAATTGTTTCATGAATTTATTTATTTCTGAGACTGTTACTGGTGACAATTGTATCTCCACAAATCTATTTGGGAAAGCAGTCTGAAGAAGCCTTAGGGCTCTATGTGGGGATTGCTTTTCTATGCCTAATTTCTATACAACTGAAGTAAAATGTTTGTTAAATATTTCACAAAATTCTCCTACTTCACTATGAAGAAATCCATTTTATTCTATTTTTATATATCTAGAGTGATTTACAGATTTTCCTGTTTCAGTTTTTATTACAATCCAAAAAGTTTTCATCTTATTGCCTGAATTATCTATGTTCTCTGAAATATACCTGTTCTTGGCCTTTCTTATTACATTTCTTAGTATTTTAGAATAAAGTTGATAATAAACTTTCAGTGTATAGTTATCTGATTCTCTAACTTTTGAGTAAATGTTCTTTTTGTTTTACTAGTTACCCAGTTCAGTGTTTGGGGAGTTGATAACTTTCCTTTTTTTGAAACTTCCTTCGAAAAGTGTTAGAAATATATTAAGAAAGGAATAAAATTTTGCAGTGAACATTTTTGAGCAGTGTTCATCATTTAAGTAATCTATTAAATGTTTTATATTGTTTTCATTAATATTTCTTCTATGTATACCCAGTATTTCTCTCTCTGTTTAACAGTGTTTCTGAAGTTGATATATAACAGCTGGGCATCATGATCTGAGATCCTACTATTTTTTACTGGAAGTATATTGTAATTACTGTACGGTACTGAGAAATATCCATAAAAATTATCAATTGCAGTCCTGCTATTATTATTTTTTTATTCTTGTAGGGAATTTACAAGTGATGTTAAGTTAAAAATACATCAAGGCTTCCGTATGTAGCCTATCATTGCTGATTGAGAAAGTCAACATTACAACCCTTACATAAAACTATTTGTTTGTTATTTGTGAAACATAGTAGCAGATACGGTACTCTAACTGAGAGTATTGTGCCGTGGGAAAGAGGAAGAATCTAAAATAATGTAACTAACCAAAAATTACTGGTCGGATTTTGATGTGATTTCGATTAATGCAATACCCTTTGTCGTTTAATGTACAGAATGTGGTCCTGCGGTTAAAATAGGGTATGTTTTGATGTAAAGTCGAAAAGCTGAGAAATTTAACAAATCATTATCAACATTTTTTTCAATACGATTCATGCAACAACTATTCATCATTTCTAGATAGGGTTTTGATTAATGTACAGCCAATGGTCTTGCGGATAGAATAGGAACTGTTTAATTTCGCTGTGAAATCGTTAAGCTAAAAATATTTGCATAAAAATGATTCACGTAAAAACTACTAGTCGAATTTTGATGGGATTTCAATAATTATACGTTCTGCGTTACCACGATTATAATAGGTGTCATTGAAATGCACAGAAGAAATTTAAGGTGATTTTTCGTTGAACATGATTCACTCCTCCATGATTCACACAAGAACTTTGGTCAGATTTTGATCACTTTTTGTTTGTTGTGTAGCCCGTTGACCGGTGGGTAAAAGAGGTTGGTTTAATTTTGATGTGGTGTCGTCGTAACGCTAATAATTCTAAAATAATTTTTTGTTGAACGTCATTGAAGTAAACATTATTGTTCGGATTTTAATACGTTTCAATCAATGTAAAGCCTGAAATCTGATGAGTAGAGTAATGTATGTTTTTCTGTGGACATAAAAAATATAAGAAATGAAAATTAAAGTAAGTTTATACACAAACTAGTATTGCTGTAAAGGTAAGTTACTTCTCGCATTCGAAATCCTTATTGTGATTTCAGCGTGCGAGCGGCATAGTGCTATTCGGTGGAATGAAGCTACAGTTTGTTGGGAAGACCGTTTAGGCAAAAAGAATTTGTGTTTAGTGAGCCACAGAGGCCATGGATCATAAATCTCAAGACGATTTTGCTTCTGTCTGTACATTAACAGTCCACACAAATGAAATTGCAGGCAATGACTAGTTCTGAATAAACTATATGAATAAATCAAGCACAGTGTTGATGTAGACAAACTAGAATTGCTTAATAATAAATATAATGGAAAATGATTTATTTTAGAAGATGATAATGTGTGCAACCCTGTGAGAGAATCAGTAATGTATTAATAATAAGTTAGTAATATATAAATATGATAAAACATGAATTGCTTGTCAAAGCATCTTTATAAAGAAATGACTTGTAAATATGAAAACACATTACTATAGGAACGGAACTATTTGTAAATAAATAAAAATAATAATACAATTACGTATGATGTAAATGTAAGTTAGTCTTTGTAACTTCAATGAGAGCACACATCTCTATTTTTGTCCGCTAAGAGAATATCTCGGATGAAAATGAATTACAAAGTTATATCTATATTTAGAACTCCGCAGTGTAGGTACATATCTGTATCTATGTAGGCCTACTAAAAAAAAAAAAAAAAAAAAAAAAAAAAAAAAAAAAACTCCAATGTTTTGTAGTATTTTTTTTTTTCAAAAACGTTCCATGGTACAGATACATGTAAAATCACCATAAGTTAAATAAATCTCTAACAGTTATCCAGAAGTGATATATCATTTGAAAAACTCCTTATTTTTCCTCTTCCTTGTAACTTTATCAACTAGAAATTTAAATGGACATTTTGCTAGTTGTAACTCCTATTGCTAAAACCTGCCTGCAATACATCAGTAGTCTTAAAGTAAATCTGTAACTGGGCTCGTTACTTGAATCTTCCCAAGAGTAAATAATTCTCTCAGCCGATTTTGTTGGTATCTTTTCCCCACCAGGCTTTTTATGCTATTGATAACGCTAAATTTATATGCATTTGAATTTATGTTTATTTTTAATTTGACTATAGATTATATGGTAGTGAATATGGATTCTTCTTTGCAATTACATTTTTATGTACTATGTAAATTGTAACTTCAACTTTTTTAAAAGGTTAGATGGATCTCAGAACTACTAAATGAAATTTTCTTCTCAAAACAGTTCTGTTAAGATCACAAAAATATCTTAAAGCTTCTTAATCAATATTTCACTGTCCCTTAAAATTTCTTGCAATCTCCTGCCTACCTGTTTCGGCAATGATGATTTATTATGCGTCTTTCAGAAATTGAAGTTCTTATCCTTCACTGCATATGTCTCATCATTACGAAATAAAACACTTTCTTCAAAAATACTCAATAGTTTATCCACTGTTTCTAACTTGGGCAGATTACACGATGAAGTTCTATAAACAGCGGACTATTCTGTGTGATTTACTGTTCTGCAAAATATGAGAGTCGACAACTAACTAAGTTGGTTCTTTCACTTCCCTAACACGATTTATGACCTCTACTGATCACACTACAATAAACGTTGCACCTTGCCTAGACGAAAAAACCTATCCTGAAGCGACTATTGGAAAGTCCTTCCTTCTGAAGAAAAACAGTGAAAGACTAATAATGACCTCGAAAAATTAAAAACTGACAAACTCAGATAATTTAATCAGCAGTCACATGCACACACTATTCTCTACGCTGATATAGATAAAAACTTGCTACCAAGCGAACGCACCCTTATTACGTAAACAGACGGAAAGACCGCGACCTGTGGCTGCTCCTCTATAAACTTCTGCCGGAATGGTTAACTCTGATCCAATACACTGACGCGTTTACGATTTGTTGTTCTTACATTGTGTAACAATAATTAATTTAAGTTGGTCCGAAATCTGACATTGCGCCAAGCGCCCAATATACGAAACTACGATAAATAACCAGACGTAAAGCGCGAATAACCTATAGGCGTCACAACCTGTTAGACATATTCATACAGAAAGGAACTGATCAAGTAAGATAAAAGAAGGAGTTAAAATTCGAGCATCAAAACTGGATGGTGATATTGCATTTGCGGCAGAGAATGAAATAGCAGTTATAAAAATGAAGGGATGAAAGGTAAATAATAGTGAAATAAAGGAATAACAAACAAAAATTAATCATTGTAGTTAGTAAGCAGACCAAAGTATTAAAGTGAATATGTGAGATCGTAAACTACTGGAAACTGTCAGCCATATGACGCAAATAGAAGCATACTGACTAAAGGTAACTGTTATAAAAGTTAAATCGATGGAGGTATACACAATCTACAGAGTTCGATAGAGGAAAAGTTTCTTGGTTTTCTGGAGGCTGACTGTTTGATCTGCGAAACTGGCCGCCACCGGAACCGGTATGCCCACGATGCTGGACAGTGTTAGGAGCACCAGTACTATGAGGGAACACATACTCTGGGCGATCAACGAAAATCATTAAAACGGTGGATTATTTTATCGTCCGACAGGTGCGAACGAAACTTCCGATGTCTCTTTCAAGAAGCTTTCTGTTTCCACACACTATCTGAGAAAGATTTGCTTTCTCGAAGTTCCTTACGATCTTCTTCCAATGAAGTATCAACATTGGTGACTTTGTCGTGAGCGGTTGGCATCGACAGCAGTGTTATGGCAATGTATTTTCATTTCTGGCGAAACCAACTTTTGTCTGGACATATCCTTGTATGGAAGGGAACAGGGCAAAGACAGTCGAGTCTCAGCTCTTGTAGAGTAAACTTCCTTATACTCGCGGATCAGCGTTGTGTGCGGTTAAGTGCTTCGCGGACTCCGGGCAGTGTTTTCCCGGAACTACGGACTAGTTCACCGTGGGTATTTTCCAACCCTCATGGTGAAATAGTGCAATAGTTTACCAAGTACACACATCTGTTAATTCAACATAGCCTGCCGCCGTCATGTACGGCGGGGACTATGGCGAAGGCGGCCAGCTCCAGCCGTCGACACTCTGCCAGGCAAATGGTGAGACAATCATAGGCCCAGCAGACGAAGACAACATCAGTGGCAGCCATGTGCAGTTTCAATCGCAGAGCAATAGCGGTGATACGAGTGCAACTATGGACGTGGTCAGCTCAGTTCTCAATACTGTAAACACTCCACCAGCAATCTTCAATCCTACTTTAATCCAACGTGACCAGCAATCGAGAAGAGAAGATGAAGTGGTAGCACATATACCGCAGAAACGCCCCTTCGCCTCCGCAAACGACATCGGCACCGGCGCCAGCAGCGGAAGCAGCAAGGTTCTTCGTACCTCATGGCATCCTCCGCCACCAGCTGACATGAGTATGGACGCATCGCAGCCGGAACATGCACAGCGACAGCAGCCAGCAACGGCCACCGAAAACAACATCCTGCAGGTAAATGGGGGCCAAATATGAAAGTTATGATCTAGGTCCCTACCACGTGTATATAGAAAGTCAGGACAAAAACATTGGACGCATCCACCCAATGGCTATCGGCCGCATCATGTACTCCCTCAGTCAGGATATAGGTAACAACATAATCCAGATAGCCCCTGCTGGGCGAAATCGCGTCAAGATTGAAATGAGGTCGGCAGCATCGGCCAACAGCCTGATCACGAGTTCTGTTTGGGAGCGAAATGGCCTAAGGGCCTACATTCCGTTCTCTCTCATTACACAGCAAGGGATTATTAGAAATGTCATGACCGAAATATCAGAGGAAGAAATAAGGGAGGTTGTGAGGTGTGAATATCAAGTAGTGAAGGTCAAAAGGTTTATTAGAAAATCGAAAGAAAATGAGCAAACGAAGGAAATCCCGCTTCCGGTATGTGTCCTAACTTTCAAAGCTCAGAGGCGCCCCAATTATGTCTATATACATGAAGTGAGATGTCCTGTAGAACCCTATATTAAGCCAGTAATGCAGTGCTTTAACTGCCTTCGCTTTGGGCACCCCAGCAATCAGTGCAGAAGCAGCAAACGATGCCCCTTTTGCACAAATCCACATGATGGAACAGAATGTGTGAACCAAAGTACCCCAATATGTGTCCACTGCAGCGGCGGTCACCCATCCTTCGACAGACACTGCCCCGAATACGTCAAACAACAGAAGATCAAGCAGGTGATGGCTCAGGAAAATCTAAGCTACAAGCAAGCCCTAGAGAAAATCTCCATCCCATCGTACGCCAGTATGGCGGCGAGCCTAGGAAGAGCGAACATGCAATCTCCAATCATGGCCACCCACGAAGGAATCTATGACCAAAGTGGTTGGAACATAGCACAGTATAATCCTACAACCGCCCCCCCAAACGTCCAGTTTTATCCTTCCCAACAGGCGCAGATACCACAGGCCACTCCTACGCTGGTAAACACCCCCACTGACCTGGAGAACTCCCTACCATCCTTTCCGGCCAGGAACCAAGTTCCCCTTCCTAGCTCTGAAAGCGAAAAGTGGGCAGAACCACAAGCAGTGCGGTAGACAGGTCCTACAAAAAACTATTGGATTCCGTACAATAGGCACATCGAACCGATCGTCCGCAACCCATACCCTCCCCATCCGGAAAATAACCATTCTGACTTACCATCTACCGAATCCTCGGTCAAAAAATGTTTGAAATAATAATGTGTGTGATAAATCAACTGGTAGGAAACCAGTTGCTGGATCCTTCCCTGTACGCCCCTAATGTAAAACAACTTCTGCTCCGTTCCCTGTCCATAAGCGGGATAGACAATGGCGGCTCCGGTTAGAAACCTCGGAACAGCCCCGCAGTGCGAGATCATCCTACAATGGAATGTAAGAGGGCAACAAAGAGAGTTTGCTGCAATACTCCTCAACTAATAAGGTGGCCGTTATGGCCATCAGTGAGACCTGGCTGAAACCAGGCGAACGATTTTTATTCAAGGGGTATAATTCCATTAGATCAGATCGTCCTGATGGTTACGGGGTCTCTGCCATACTAATTAGAAACTCTATTTATTATGAACCAATACACCTCCGCACGGAAGATACGGAATTTAATATATGTGCCGCTAGAATCCGTCTCAGCAAGAAAGAGGTCACCATCGTATCAATGTACAGACCACCGAACAAGAAGTTATCGAAAGCAGCCATCACGAACCTCCTCAGACCCCTACCGAAACCGGTCCTTCTCTTAGGAGACCTTAACGCCCATAACATTCTATGGGGAAGTTCAAGTACAAACGAAATGGGTAACACTATAGCTACTATTTTAGAGGAAGAAGACATGGTTGTATTGAACAATGGCGACTCCACCAGGATCAATGCGCCAGGCCAGGGTCCTTCTGCAGTGGACATTTCTTGTGTATCGGCGAATATAGCCGTGGACATCTCTTGGGAAATAGTCGAAGACACGATGGGATCTGACCACCTACCCATCCTACTCCGCTTCAGTTCTGATACCTCAGCGCCACGGTTCATCTTCCCTACCAACAAATGGAAAATTCACCAGGCTGACTGGGAAAAATTTGATATTGGCTTGGAACGACTCACATCAACTTGGGAGTGCGGAGCTGATGCTGCGTCGGATTACCGCCTTTTGATAAACGATATTAATCAAGCTGCTAACGCTTCCATTCCCGCCCAGAAACCCGTATACTTTCTGAAGAACAAACGGATACCTTGGTGGGACAACGAATGTAGGGAAGCGGTGCAACGACGCAGAGACACGCTACGTGCATTTAGAAGTTGCCCCACGCTGGACAACTACCTGGCCCACTGCAGAGCGCAGGCTAGCGTCAAGAAGATAGTCAAGAGAAAGAAAAGAGATAAATGGAACGAGTTCTGCGAATCCTTCAACAAAGATACGCCTATACCTGAAATATGGCACAACTTGAGGAAATTAAAGCACTCAGCCTCACCGGCAATTGGAACCTCTCCTATAACGAACGACATCCTGGAAAACATCCTCATCTCCTTAACCCCGGCTTGGGTGGAACCCAACCTTGAAGAACCCAAGGCGCCTGAGCCGCACTTCCTGCTGCACCCGTTCCAACTCAACGAACTCAACTCTGCTCTAAATCATGGATCTGACACAGCACCAGGTCCGGACAACATCCATTACTGCCATGCTGAGGAACCTGCCAGTCATCGGCAAAAACAAAGTTGTGCATGTATTCTGAACAGGATCTGGGCGAATAGAATTCAAATTAAGGAGATGAAAACAGCGCGGGTGGTTCTCGTGAGGAAGCCAGGGAAAGACGGCGACAGGGTGGACTCCTACAGACCCATAAACTTACTGTCGTGTACCAACAAAATCCTGGCAACGCATGATCAAACAGAGATTGGAATGGTGGCTAGAGCATCACTCGCTCCTCCCTGAAACACAGTACGGATTCAGAAGAGGTAAAGGCACGGAGGGATATCTTAGCACACCTGACAATGAAAATCCACTCCTGCTTAACCAAAAACAAATTTATGATCGCCGCATACATCGATATAAACAGCGCATACGACCATGTATCCCTTCCGATCCTAGCTAAGAAACTTCGCCGCCTAGGAATCCCACAAGTCCTTTGTGGGAAATCTATTGGCACTGCTTTCAGACAGGTAGCTTGTAGTATCGCGGGGAGGCTCCCCTGTGGCATCCAGGAAAACAAATCGAAGGCCTGCCTCAGGGCTCCGTTCTTGCGCCGCTGCTATTTAATCTGTACACTTGTGACCTCCACCATACTATGAGTGGCAGTATCACCATCCTCCAATTCGCCGACGATCTTTGTATATTCATAATAGCAGACTCATGGGAAGAATGCCTCAGGAAGCTGTCGTCGGAAATGGATAAATTCAAACAATGGCTGTTCAACAATGGCTTTGACATATCACCTACGAAGTCGGCCGTATCCATATACACCCGTCATAGAATGCCCGCAAGGGTCGATATAAAATTAGGACCCTTCACGTTCCCCGTAAAAAGCACGGTGAAATATTTGGGCGTATGGATCGACAACAAACTCAAATGGGGTACTCATATAAAAACATAATCAAGAAATGCGATATGGCCACCAATCTCATTCGAGCAATATCCAGCATCAAGTGGGGTGGCCACCCCGCAATATTATTAAGGATATACAAATCCTTGGTGCGCCCTCACTTCGACTATGCATGTATATGCTATGGGTCAGAATCGGAAACCCTACTCAAAGAGCTGGACAAAGCCGAATTATAAGGCTCTCCGGGCAATGTGTAGGCGCAATGAAATCGACGCCCACGAACGTGCTTTTAGTCGAAGCACTCGAACCCCCGCTAAAAATCCGCAGGAGCCTTCTTAGCTCGAAATTCCTCCTCTAACACAGCCAATATGCTGGTAGTAGTCTGATGAATGCAATTCACGATCTCGCAATGCAATGCCTCACTGCCAACTACTGGGTAAAGAAAAAAACGCCTCCAGTTGCGGCGGAATATTTAGAATCCTACAAGATATGTACGAGCATTAGACAAAACACAAAAATGCCATCCTATGAGGCCTCGTATTGGAGCACCGTCACAAACTTGGAAGTGTTTACAGATATGGAAGCGACGCCCCAGCCGGAAAGCCACAGAACAAATGTGTACCAATTTCTGTACAATCGCCCCCAAACGGAACACATATACACGGACGGATCTAAGCTCCCAGACGCGGCAGGATGTGCTTTCTTCACTCCAAAATTTGACGCAAAGGGACTATTTCAGCTTCGTGCGGAATGTTCCATCATGACTGCAGAACTAAGGGGCATACTTGAAGCACTCAATTACGCCAAAAACTCCCCAAGCACAGCCTTTGTAATCCTATCGGACTCTAGATCGGCCCTGATGTCACTAAAATACCACCACAGTAAATGGCACAATGATCAACGTGTGTAAGACATCGTGAACGTAGTCCAAGAATTAAAACGCTCCAACAAATCAGTAGAATTCAAATGGGTCAAAGCTCACTGTAACCTCCGTGGAAATGAGATGGCGGACCGGTACGCAAAACAAGCCGCACGTAGCGGTATAACAGACAATAACAAGATTCCCTATCCTGACGCTGTATGTCTCATCAAAAACATTGCACTATCTAAGTGGAATATGGAGTGGAAGAAATCTATCACAACCAGAGGTCACCATTATGGCCTCATACACCCGGTGATTCCAACCAAGCAGTGGTACGAGAAGTATAAATGCACCCGCAGGTTTAGCACATGCATCGCCAGACTCAAATTCAACCACGGATGCTTCAAACAACAACTCCACCGTATTCACGTCGTGGACACGCCCAACTGTATATGTGGTGAAATTGAGGATACAAATCACCTCCTGTTCGGTTGCAGTAGGAAGAAGACAGAGTCAGACCTCCTTCTACGATTCCTCACGAAAGCAGGAATCCCGTTACCCACATGTGCTGCCACACTCCTATCAACAGAGAACTACGTGATCTACAAGATTTTATATCAACATATGAAAAGAATTGGTGTTACAATCTAACAGGACCCATTTATGTATCTGTAACATTATATAGATAGGTCTCTGTACAATGTTAATGTTTATTGTGAGACATAACCAAGGTTATAATATCAAGCGTGTTGTCCGGGTGATCATACTACTTCCTAGGACAGCAATGCTCCTTCACTGATGTTAAGTATGAATTAGAACTAATTATAACTTATGTATATTGTAAACACCCCCAGTTTGTATCATCATAGATACGGCAAAGTAGCCTACGCAGATGTCAAAGCTAGCTGTAATATCTTACCTCTGTACATGTCGAACCACTTCCTATAAAATGTCTAGATTTAATTAGAAGATAATACTCTCACTGCAGCTGATCTTGTATGATTATGTATATGAGCTGTACCATAACATTGTAGTATCCATGTAACCTGTACATGGCTGTATGGGTGCGCAGCCCAAATGCCAATAAAAATAAAAAAAGATAAAAAAAACAGGGCAAAGAATAGGTTCGAACTTCATTTTTAAGTGACATGCCGTCAGAACTGTTGCCGCCATGTTACGGGAAACCATATCGCATGCGCTCGGTCTTTCCTGACAGTTTTCAGGGGAACCATTGACGATACGGCGATACACTCAAGAGATTACACGGCACTTCCCTTTATAGCGTGAGAGCAACAACAGGCCCATTTCCAACAGAATAACGGCGGATCACTTAAGTCAGGAGTTTCTAAAGCCTGCATTTGTGCTGTTAATACATTTGCTTGATCCTTCAGGTCTGCAGACTATTACGGAACCAGTTGGGACAACGGCTTCAACCATCAACTGCTGTACAGGATCTGGAGTTACACTGAGCATGACATAATCTCCTACTCTATCGCACTAATCATCTCTATGACTATATATCGTATTGTATCACCTAATGTACACACATTAGGGTATTAAAGGTATATTTTTAAACTTTCCAAATAACCAACTTATTTGATCAGATGTTGTGACCAGTTATTTGAATCACTATTCCTATTTTATGTGCCAAATTTAATTACATTTTGATATCTTTTTCTTCGGGAGTAAATTTTCATGACAATCAGTGGATATTACCTTGAATGCAGGCAGTGAATTCAAAGGTATGAATTGTAGAATTTGGTCTGACGAACGCAAAGGGCAAAGAGTCTAACCGCATTACATGATCAAAAATGTGTTGCTAGCTAGACTAGTAAAGATTGCTTTATCCCTGATGTTGTGTATGTCGCCTTCGGTTGACAATCGTGGTTCCTTTGAGTGCCGAAATGGCCAGTTTTACATTTTCTTCTAGACCTGAAAACCGGATCTTATGTAATCGACAACGATTAATCGCGATGCTTGAAACAGTCGGGTATTGACAGATAACCGTTTCACATTGCTCCGGTTCAGGAATTCCACCTTCGATGTACAACGCACAATACAATAGCCAAACTAAATTCTATTTTAGGCAATTTTCATCCTTGAATTTAGTCTTTGACTAGCATTTGCCCGCTGCTTCACGCGCGTGTGCTTTGGTATGTGTAAAAATTCTTTAGCAATTTTATCCTATTAACAAATATTAATATTGAGAGGCATGAATTCTAAATGACTTCTTAAAACTTTCCTTTGCTTTAGTTATTGCATTAGGTTCGGTTTTCATACTGATTTCCGAGAGTTTTGTTTCATTCATATTTTAATGTAATACAATTATGAAATAGTAGAAAAGCTACCTAAAAATTAACTGTACTAATTCATAGAGACAATTATTGTGCAAAGTAAAAGAAGAATGGTTAGAAAGGGTTTTATTTTTGTAGTATTAGTAAGTGAAGCAATGATTAAGAGAAATAAGATTTTACCTTTACCTTATTTGGTTGGCCAGTTACTGTAATGCCTCTGTGTGCCATTTCTAAAGACTGATACTGTGGACTGCACGATAACCGTGGTGCCAAAATTTATATCGATATAGAAGTTACCTGTAATTTCAAGCTCTTGGAATATAGTTATAGTATAAAAGTTTTCTTTATTAATAATAATAGTAATAAATATTTCAATTTAATAATAGAAATTTACTAATGTTCTAGAGCAAAAAATTCATTAATATTTAATTTTCTGAAATATAATTTCTTCTTTTTGCTATTAGGATACTAGTTTTATTTTGTCGATATTATTTCTCCTTTAAAATGTAACTTTACGTGGATTAAAACTAATTCTACGTGGTATCACATGTTAAGAATTATTTTTAATTTCCTTCACTTTCAAATAGGCATATTACTAATGCCGTTATTTCAGCTACACAGAAGTAATTCTAAAATGTCAATATTTGATCACGATATAGTGTATGTATTAATTCGCATGTGACTGAAGCTTTGATTTTCGAACGACAATATTATAGGAGGTTGTGGTTCGGTTGAAACACAGATGGACCATGATGACAGCTGACATGCTTTGTTGAAACATAAACAATGATGGATTTAGCTTTATAATTTATAAAATATTGTATTAGGATATTAATCATTTTCAATACTTTTTGCTTTCAATAAGCCGCATTATTGATGTCATTATTTCAGTCACATATAAGTATCTACAGCAGGCCAAGTTTCGATAGCAAAACAGTGATTGTATTAATGCGCATGTGTCAGAAGCTATGATTTTCGAACGGAATAATTAGCGAAGTTTGTAGTTAGGTTGAAATACAGCCTGGACCATATCGACAATTGACACGCTTTGTTAGAGCATAAGACATAATGGATTTAGTTTTATAATTTACGCGGTGTAACATAAGCTTTTAGGATGCCTAGTTGATTTTTAATTTCTTTGGTTGAATGTTGCTGTCGTCATTAAGTCAACAGCACGTTTGGCGATAAACATTAGAAAATCAGGGTTATGAGAGTTATTTAAAAGAAAAAAAAAAAAAACAGGTTTATATTACTGGCCGTTGATTGAAAAGTAGCCAAGGTTCCTTGGGAGATATTACTCAAGAATATTGCACATTAGAGCCACCATATACACATTAATCGAATAATGTCCATCGAAAAATGGGTAGTTCTGTAGAAGTTATGGAAAAACTACGTACTGTTAATAATGTTGCTAGTTGTTTCTCAGACACTTTTCTTCCAGAAAAAACTGAATTTAATATCCACAGTGATATGTAAGCAAGAAGTATTGGCGACCACGGAAGACATATTGTACCAGTGACAAACTGTTTAACTGTCTACCAGAGAATATATGTCTACCACATTAGTAATCTAACACATTTTGCATCGCAACTGACCTGTTAAAATGCAAGTAAATTCTGGTTACGTTTGATTCAAGTATTCCATTTATTTTAAAGTACTACAGTCCAGAAAACTGAGTAACAAAAGCAAAAAATAAAACGGAATCCTTAGTTTTCTCAGATTTTTGCGCTAATAGTGCGCATCTTAAGTGCTTAATGATCCGAGACCCACAATTTTTCATATTTAAATTTTATAAATTGCTTATTCCTTCCCATCGTGCATATTAGTCATTAGCTATTTCCACAGTTTTTGATTCAAACCATTAGCTCTAAAAATTTGAAAACCCCGTTCAAGTTGCTACGGTAGTTTTTGCGCGGTTCCCGTTCAAATAAAGAGACACACGCAACTTGCTTACAGATTTATAATAATATAGATTTGACTGCATCCAACAGTATACCACGTTAACCTCGTTAACTCCTATTCAAAATCTCGTATTGTCTTCATGCCAGGCACTATAGGGTTAGCCCCACATGGAACTCCATCGTCATCACTCGTAAAGAAGTACAGTGGTTGGGAACGAATAAAGTACCAATGAGATCCACATATGATTCTTCTTATTGATGAAGATCTCCTGAACGATCATCATCGGTAATTACACTACCGTAAACAGTGACGGTTTGTAGTAATGAAGCAGATAAACTATGAGAGTTGTTAGAATGACACGCACCTGTCAGTGAGCTAGTGGCGTGTTTGTTTAACTAGCTGATAAGTCCTCGGAACTCGAGTGAGAAAAGCACTCACGAGACAGATTGCTATCGCGCAGTCCAACTGACGTGACCGAATTGTTTGAGCTCTGTCACGGACTTTGTGTACCTGCTTACTGCCAGCTTTAAATAAGCTGTAGGTAGCTATTGCCACATTCAGTGACAATTTCACCATTTCCTCTTGCTTTGTATTTGCTTTTTAAGTCACTGTTGGCCTCTCCGGCGGTAGAAATTTGTTGATCTGGAGACAAACAATTTGAACCTGTATCACTTGGTGCTTGTGTTGGTCGATTAACATTCCCTCGATAGTACTATATACCTGCATTATTATTTTTCCGGTACCACAGGTAAGTGAAAAATTAAAGAAGTATTTTTAGTTTGTAACTGTCTGTCGAGTTTTGGCAGCCGCGGTGAAAATAATGCTTATTGTTGGAAGTTAGTAGAGTTACGTTACTGACAGTATTTCTAGTAGCCTCACAATCAATTTATGTCAGATAATATTATGGATTAAAATAGTCTCACAGGGAAATGAACACAGGCAAGTGTTTATAGCATCTTCATTCATGATTTAATATAATGTTCGTTCTTCTTCGAAATTTAGAGGTCCCATTTGATCTGCGTGATATGGGTCCCTTGAAATGAAATATTCATTTTTATCCTCATGTGCTTACACCTGCGCGTCTCTTACAGAATTTTGCTAACACAGCACTCAGCCACTAGCACTTATTAGAAAGAAATTTCAAATACTGAATAGCTATTCTTCCGTACAAAGAAAATAGAATTTATTATTAGGTGTAAAAATGTACAATTTTATATTATTTCATTAAGTAAATGTATTTAAAGTCTTCGTGAGGCTTTCGGGAACATAAAATTTGAAAATTATTATTTTTCGACTGCCGTTTTAGATAAGGTAGTTCATTATGTGTCCTAGAAACTAATTTTTCTTTAAATGCAATCTGTCATAAGATACTTCGTTCCAGCTAACATCACTTAGGATATATTCAGCCATTGAATTTTTGTCAGGAACTTGATTTTTTTTTGGAATGAATACTTTTAATACTTTTTTAAAGGAACTATTGAAATGTAGGTCATTATGGGATCCCTGGAAATGCTTAGTAGGTCACACTGTAATTCAGTTAGACATAATTAAAAATGAATTGTTATGGTCAGGGGCATTTCAAATGAGAGAGTGCTAGTAGATTATGAAGAATACTACAAAAAGAAGACTGAACATTAATAGGAGGTTTTTTTTCCTAAAGAAAATTTCGTTTTCACATATTTGGTTGCAGTCAAATATTTATGTTTAGAATACCCAGTCTGAGAGTTGTAACAAGAGTCTATAGAAAAAACGTTGTGCAATCCTCCAGAATGAACTTGCGGTATAAAATTAGAGGAGGAGCATATTTTATACGCAATCCCTTGGGGCAGCAGACATCATTTTGCTTACAAATATTTTTTTTTTTTTTTTTGAAGGTATTCCAGATCATAGCTGCTATATGATAAACTATTTTCATACGCAGTCAGAATTTGCTAACTAACTGTTATTGAGATTTAACTCATATTTCGATCTGATTAACGATGTGGTATGCCATATTTTTAGCTCATATTCTACATAGTTTTTAAGCTCGCGTAGAGAATGTATAGTGTTTATTCGTATCTGTTATCTGAACCTTCAAAAGCTGATGCGCAGTAAAATTAACAAAAAACTTTGATTTAAGTACCAGTGGCAGTCTTTTAAATTTAAATAATTTACTGCAATTGCGGCCAATTTATTCAGGCTCGAGATGGCAACGCGATTGAGCGACGTGGTGTGGCAAGTGGGTGGAGACTACATGGAGAGTACTTCCCTGCACGGGTACCGGTACCTCACGGAGAAAGGGCGACACTGGTTTGAGAGGTATGACAGCTTTCACTTTATGCAAACAGAGTCCTTGCAATACGCTGCAGTTTTGTGTTTGCACAGTGTATTTTATTACCTACTATCTATTCGAGAGAGAGATAACTTAATTTTATTGTTAAGCTCACTGAATGTGATATGATAAAGTTACGAGACCACAGCTGCTAAGCTTTCCTCAAATTATATTGCTCGTATGAGGCGCAATGCGGACGCCCGTCAGAGTTAGCGTCTATCGCCTGACACTGCTGATGGGCTACTATCACAACTATCACAATCAAAGACACGAACTATTCAGTGCTACGGACAACAAAACCGTTTTGTCCAATATTGCAGGGAACACAATTATACTATTTAGTACTATAGAAATGTTGTATCACTGTGTTGAAGAAGCTGTTAGTAAGTACTTATCGGAAATGGAACTACAGTTGTCACACAGGTATTAAACATCTCGCCTACCTCCCCATTTCCCCTCAAAGAAAGACGATTTTACGAACCGAACATTAATAATAATAATAATAAATCTGCTATTCAATATGAAAGAATGGTTAACTCTGGTGGTGATATCAAAAACATACGGTATTTGATGATGAATTCGAAAATTCCTTTGCCTTCCGTCGTGTTGATCACACTGAATGTTTTTAAATACGATCTTATCCCATTATTTCGAAATATCAACACCATTAAATCCTTTAAATAGCTTTTACAGACTTCGAAAGTCTCTCACGGCATAAGAAGTCCGTAGGCCTACGTTATTATGGTTTCCATGACGATGAAGGAATGTAAGCTAATTTACATAATATATTACGATTTAGGAGTCTTAATTATTCCAAAAAGCTACTGAAAAGTGTCTGCTTGACTTCGGGAAGTATTTCAGTAATGGTTGAGATATATCACAACTTTTCAGAATTTTGTGGAAAAATAAAATTGTTTATAATTTGAATGTAGTTATTGTGATTAACTTTGAGAAAATTATGGTGAAATCCCTGTTTCATTTTAGAAGCAGCTACCACGTTTTTAACAATTGTAATTCATATTCCACGTGTCGTTACTACGTTAAATGTTCAGTTTACCTGAATTATGAGCGTCAAGGAAATTGCAGTCAAGTGGAAGGGTAAAATGCTTGAACAATCCGTAACTTGGAGTTACCTTAGGCCGTTCACTGACACCATTGCTATCACATCCATGGAGTTTCTTTCCTCCATAATAACATCTAGGCCAAGGTCTCAACACGCAACTTTGTTCCTTAACTGGGGAATATGCGAGCTCTTTATGGTTTAAATCTGTACTTGCAAAGATTGTTGATAAAGACCTAAATGGATAGTGCAAAATGGTCACTGGTGTTTAATCAATCCCACCGCAGAAACTATATTCCCTTGCGGGCATACACCGACGTATTATTCAGCATGAAGTACCTGTAAAAGTAGAGAAGATAAAAGTTTCGATTAACTCAGCTCACCGTTTACATGATGTTCACCTGCCACCTAACATCTTGAAATTGATGCAAAAAATCCATTATAATTCTTTGGACTGTAAGGCTTGTAAGATCCAAAAACAATTTGAAGAAGTGGGGGTCGAGGATGTAACGATTCGCTAAGCTCCCTGTTACATATAACTTTTTATTGTATATAAAGTAAAGGAATAGAATATTTTTCCATTTCTTGGGATGTCCACTGCATGTTCGAAAGATGCGTTTGAAAGGATAAGAGGCAAGGATTTTACGCTTCAGTGAAGGGCAGACGGGCTGGCGCCTTTTTGACAGAGTGGTAAGAGGATTAGGGGTTTCTCTCGGGCCGGCGGTAAACAGAATTCCTTCCTCCCGAAGGAGGCATCGGCTCTCGAAGATTGCCGAGACTTAACGCGGCGAAGAGAAGCTACAGATTCACATGACGTCAGATGGTCAGCCAATCACAGTGAACATAGTACTAAGATTCGGGGAATTTTATGTTCTATGTCGTCTTCGAGCCACAAGAGGCGGACTCAGAGTTTACCTCCATGGCGGCAGAAAAGACGAGCTTCACTTCCTGCCTGACTTCCCTCCAGTTGGGAGCCCAGACAAGTCACTGGTGACTTGCGGTCCATGTGTGCTGGGCTGACTTGTGTCCTGGAGACCATCTGAGGCGCACTTCTGACTTGCGACTTGCCGCATATTGCTGGCGTGGCCAGTTACGACGCTCAGCGCTACCTGCCGTGGAACGGTAATGTGTTTCTTCGAAGCCATTCAGCCTGCAACTTCCGTGAAACTGTACTCGTAAGCGCATCTGAGATAAAGATCCTTGCTCTGATCTGATAAAACCACTGAGCTAGACTGTGTAACTGTCGAATGACAGGTTAATCATTCGTGGCGTCCCAACCTATTAAAATTCATTATTGTTTGCCATCATCATAACTGGTAACATACTTTGTATTAGAATAATTGTGAGATTTTTAAAGTACAACTATACTTGTTTGCTTGCATTTAAAGGGCTCATTGTACGTCTGAGCGTTGCTTAGAAAGTTGCAAAACCTCTTGTTTAATAACGTAATGGTAAATACGCTCAGATTTGTAGATGCCAGTGTAAAAATCTTTATTAAAATGTCTTTTTGTGACAGTTTTCAAATCCCAGAATCATCCAATTCTCATTTGAATAATTTACATTTTGATAATCAATTATAGTATCCTATATAGCGTAAAAAATAATTATTAATTAATTAATAATTCCCCCCCCCCCCCTGGTGATACGCTACAATTGGCGAACCCAAGCGTTGGGGCACGAGTAAAACATGGTATTGAAGCCCAGAATTTTGAATAAGTTTCATGGAGTGTTGCAAATGGCTTTTGGCAGTTTTATTATTCTTGTAGAAAATAGATAGTGCATAACTTAATTTTGATGTTGCATTCATTACATGTATTTTGTGTTTGGTTTCTTTTGAAAATTTATGTGTTCTTATGTGCTCATGTTTGTGCTTAATTTTGATGGATAATTTGTGCGAAGGTTCTGTCCGCATGCACTTGCTATGTTTATCCATTACAGCGTTGATATTGATTTTTGTGATTTGTCTGTCTTTTGAAATTTTTATTTGATATGTGGTGCATCATTTGCTGAATTTGGGGGAGGTTCGTATTGTTTTATTGAACCGCGAGAATTGCTGGGGTATTTCTGTTTTTCCCTGTGTTTTGTATGGAGATTTTGTGTGATTTTTTCTTGAGACTTTCGATTTTGTGGGACTTCGGATTTGATAGTATAGGTCGTTCATGAAGCTTAGATCTGGGGCTGTCATAATGGAAAATTTAAATGTAAATTCAGACACCCAGGAGATCATGAATGAACCGATTTCCGACGCAGTTAATCCGGGCACTATTGCGGAAACTCAGAGGGTTGCAAGTGTTGATTTAACTTCCGAAGCGGGGTACAGCTCGCAATCTACCATATGTATTGGTGAGACAGAGACGGAAAATTTTCCAGATGTCCCTGCCTCAGCACAGTCCAATGCTAGAAACACACATGCAACAGAAAACACAGCACCAGCTCAAATTGAAAGCACACTACAACTAACGGATATTATGGCATTCTTAGTTAAATCACAAGAAAAAATAGAGGACATGAAGTCACAGTTTCAAATATCGCAAGAGGACATGAAGCAACATGCAAGCTCACAGTCGTCTTGGCGTAGTACTTGTTGGGGCTTTAGATTAATTATCACTTATCAATTATAAATAAAAATGTTCGGTCAGCCGTGCGGTCGCCAATCTGCTGATCTTTACTAGTTAGATAAACTAGAATTGTAGTCAGAGAAAACAAGTAAGCAAGTACTGAGAAATACACGGCAATTCAGCTTTCACAGTTCACTCACATTTATTCCTCCGAAACTACAAATATCTAAGCAAGCCAGCAGATACTTAAAAACTAAACTTCTTCTCCAAAGAATGCAGGTTCGAGGATAATCAAGGATTGTAACATTCAGTACAAGCCCCGTAATTAACTATTACACAATCGATGTGATCCAAATCAATAGCAGTTCAACATACACAGTTTATGGGAAACCAGTTCATTCAAAATAACCTTCATAGTCCACAAAAATACCTTCAGAATGTCCACACAATGTCTTACAACTCTGAGCCTCGGTTAAGCGACACGCACACACACATGCTCCCGGCCGCGGCATATAAGCTCTCGCTGACCGTAGCTTACTCTAACGTCGCCAATACAAGACTGTTTCAAAGCGCGCTAAGTAATCGCTCAACACCAAAGACATTACATTTACTTCTCAGATCACAATTTATACTAAAATTATATCCGTAATTTCAACGGTTATGTTACACTCCCTAACTAACAACCTTGTGATAATTGATCTGGTTTCAGATAAAATTGATCAATTATCAAAAAAACCGTTATGTCACACTCCCCCGGTTGGAATGTGGCGAAAGTTGGCATTGAAAAGGTACAAACTTTCGTCATTACATACCACTTCTGTTAACATTTACATAGAAACATGGGGTACATACCAATACATATTGTCAAACATAACGCTAAGTCTGCGTGGCTGCTTGCTTACACTTACAATACAGAAGCAAATACATATTCAGTTCAACAAACATACAAGAAAAATATTACACATCAGACATATCAGGAACAGTAAACATAAGAAAAGCAAAAAAAACCCACAGAACACAAAATAGAAAAAAGGACATTGAATTAGTATTCAATAGCAAGTTGACAGCTTGCTGTCAGAAACATTGCTTTCAATGTAAACACCAGCTACACACAGGTCAATGACCTGTACACTTTTCTGCTTTAAGCATCACGTCACACGCGTCACTTCACTCACTTTACCACACTTCTTCGTGCTACTACATTACTGCTCGCGTCTTCGAAGGTAAAGGGAAAGTAGGGTTTATAGTGATACAGAGATTTTCTCTCAGAAAAAGGATTGATAATTGAAAAAGACATAAGAAATAAAATATGAAAATAACAGGACAGGATTACTTGTTTTCTTAGTCTGGTCACAATCGGGTGAATTGATACTTGTCCGACCACCTTCCTCCGTCTTCCACCTTATAGACTTTCTGTCAATTTTATTTTCTTCATTTATTTTCCACCGTATAGATTTTCTGTCGACTTTAATTTCTTCATCTACAAATTGAAAAGGTTTTTGTCTACCAGTTACTTCTTCATATCTTCCGCCATCAAAAATGACTGATTCAGCTAAATTATTACGTTCCCGGGCGTAACACAACTTGCCCGCCTGCTTCTCTGCGCTTGCCCGCGTTGCGGCGGTCAAAACTTTTGTGGTACAGGTTCCAACAGTGCTCCGGTATACGCTAGTACGCACCGACTGTCGGCCACTGCTCCCGCTCCCGTCACTATTGTCAACGCCATATGGCTGTCTTACTGCCTTGATTCTATCCAACTTTACTTCTCCCGTATTTACAGATAAAAATCCCTCCACTTCAAAAGATTTCTCTTTTATATCGTCTTCCACAAATTCCTCCTGACACCCTTGAACGTCTGTTTCCGCAGCCATAATACTTTTACAATTTGCTTCAACTTCATCCTTTAAAACATTACCTAATATAGTGTCAAAAATAAAAACTTCTTCCTGAATTTTCTTCTTCCGTAATCCTCCGCTTCCGTTCTGTGAAATTACGTCCGCATTTGGCCCCTTAACCGGTTCTGCCCCTGATGAGGCCGCGACAGTGGCAGAAATTAGTTTAAACAATTTTCACCACTCGCAGCTACTGTGGCTACCCTCTGTTCTCTGTTATGAGGTTGGTTGTCATGGTACCGTTGGTGTTGATTATTAGTTTCTGTCTCTCCCGCTTGGTTATTCGGCTCAAAAGTGTTTCTCTGCCTGGCCCCGTGTTGGTATGTATTTACCGGTTGTTGTCGGTTATTTCTTCCTTCTTCTCTCCAGTAACCGCCTCCTTGTGTACCCCTATCCTGAAAATGTCTATAACCATTCTGAAACTTCGACCTGTCTCTCCTCATCCTCTCCTCCTGGACATCCAACCTTCCCAACATGTCTATTGCATCCTTAATCGAACATATTTTATGGCTGGTGAGAATAAATTGCGTTTGTTCGGGTAGGCGAGCCGCAATAATTTTAACATATTCTTCCTCACTGTGGGGTTGATCTAGGTACCTACAAGATGAGTAACACCTCATAAAAAAATTAGTTTGTGTCTCTTTATTCGGATCGTAATGCTCGCCCAACATTAATTCGGATTTCACGGCAATCTGTCTTTCTGCCGACCAGTATAGGTTTAAAAAATCTGTTTTAAACTGAGCAAACGTTTCAAAACGGTCTTCGAATTGATCAGCCCAAAGACGAGGTTCTCCTCTCAAATGTTTGATTACCATTCTAATTTTATTTTCTTCGCTAGCCATCAGGAAAGGTGCGAAATTTTCAAAATTTCTAATGAACTTTACAGGATGTATACAATTCTTTCCGGAAAATTCCTCCCAATCTATCTTTTCATCATTGACTTTAACTGGAAAAGCTGAAGTCTTTATAACTTCTTGGTACTTGACAAGCTCTTCCCTCACTACATTGGGAACTTGTTTTACTAGTTCTTGTTTCACCACTAGAGGGGTATGGAGTTTCGCCTTCTCAACATTTTCATAAACCTTTTCCACGTCCGCTGCCAGCCCTTTGACCTCACCCTTCAGTTCCTCATAGCTCCGTTGTACATTACCCTGAAATGTTTGCATCTGATCTTCAAGGCACCCTACGCGGTGGCTCTGACTGTCGCTTTTTTCCATTAACTGTAAATATTGCGCCTGTAAGGCACCGGTATCCTGGCGCAAACCACTCGTTTCCTGCTCAACCTGTTGTTTTAACTCGGAAACTTGAGAGGACAACTCCTCCGTCCGACCAATACACCTAACACTATACTCTTCGAGTTTTTTCTCTAACTCCGCAATGTGCAATTTCTGTTCCTTGACTAAGCTATCGTGACGAACTTCTGCGTCCCTGACTAAGCTATCGTGACGAACTTCTGCGTCCCTTTCCATTACTTCAAGTCTACCCTTAAGGGTTTCAAATCCGGAATGAAGTTGATTATTAGAGTCCCTAAGGGTTTCAAATTTAGAATCAAGTTTATCATTAGAGTCCCTAAGCTCGGAACGAAGTTTATCATTAGAGTCCTTAAGGTCTTCCATCAACCTAGCCAGCATTTCAGCCATTTTTGGCTCCGTCTCTTCCCCCATTTCAGTAAGTTTATATTACCAATCCCACGGGAAAATCCAATTATGATAATAACTCAGTTGCTTTACTTCTCCCCCCTTCAATTCACAGCAAACAAAACCAATACAACGCTGCTATTCAAGAAACTCAATCAACATATCAGAATTAAATGCATGCAAACTGAAACCAACTACTTGTGCTGCGTCAACATGCGGTAAGTGTCACCAGAATGACAAAGGAATGGGCAAAAAGGAGAGAAAAACTCAACTCGGTTTTCCTTCCTATGTGCGACTCGAAATTATAGGAACAAAATGTTAAAGGAACGGAACAGATAGGAAAAGACGCTTCGCAGCAGCTCGCTAGCAGCAGCACGCGCACTTAGCTTTGGTGTCTTCACTCGGGTCTGCTCGGCTCAGCTCGGCTGGTCGCAGGTTGGCTCGAATCAGCTGCTCCGGCTCGGCTTCCTTCGGCTGGTCTCGGCCACCCTCGTGTCGGCTGCTCTCGGCTCCGCTCGGAAATGCTCGTCGAGTTCACGCGCCACTTCCACTGGTCTCAGAGTAGATTATCTTCGCTCGCCGTCTTTGACTCACTGCCTCGTGTCGTTGTAGTGTTATATCTTCCACTTTGACTATTGTCGTCTTCGCGCCTAATTGTCACTTTATTCTCACTTCGCCGTAATTTATCCTTTGTCCTCTTTATCCTCGTGTGTATGCTCTGGAATTGAAAGTTAATTTCTCCTCCAGATGCCTATTTAACCACACGTCCTGTCACTGAGGCGCCATGCAAGCTCACAGTCGTCTTGGCGTAGTACTTGTTGGGGCTTTAGATTAATTATCACTTATCAATTATAAATAAAAATGTTCGGTCAGCCGTGCGGTCGCCAATCTGCTGATCTTTACTAGTTAGATAAACTAGAATTGTAGTCAGAGAAAACAAGTAAGCAAGTACTGAGAAATACACGGCAATTCAGCTTTCACAGTTCACTCACATTTATTCCTCCGAAACTACAAATATCTAAGCAAGCCAGCAGATACTTAAAAACTAAACTTCTTCTCCAAAGAATGCAGGTTCGAGGATAATCAAGGATTGTAACATTCAGTACAAGCCCCGTAATTAACTATTACACAATCGATGTGATCCAAATCAATAGCAGTTCAACATACACAGTTTATGGGAAACCAGTTCATTCAAAATAACCTTCATAGTCCACAAAAATACCTTCAGAATGTCCACACAATGTCTTACAACTCTGAGCCTCGGTTAAGCGACACGCACACACACATGCTCCCGGCCGCGGCATATAAGCTCTCGCTGACCGTAGCTTACTCTAACGTCGCCAATACAAGACTGTTTCAAAGCGCGCTAAGTAATCGCTCAACACCAAAGACATTACATTTACTTCTCAGATCACAATTTATACTAAAATTATATCCGTAATTTCAACGGTTATGTTACAAACAGTTTCAAAAATCGCAAGACGACATGAAGGCACATTTGTCAGGAAAAATCGACGCACTTGACAGGCACCAAGACCGTCTACTCCACGTCATTGAGGACAGATTATCGATCTCTCCTCAGAAAACAGAGAAAAGTAATGCTAGTGGAGAAGCGAATGTAAAACCTGACGTCGCGATTTTATCCGAAGTCAAAAATGATTTGCAAACACAAGAGGTAGATCGCACGCTCAGTGACGATAACTTGTCGGTTATTCGCGGGCAAACCACAATAGAATCGGAATGTGATCACTGCGATCAGTCTGAGGAAGTGTCTCAGCTTGTCGAATTGCAGATTGCCAGTGAATCAGTTGACAAAGTCTCCACTCAGCGTCTCGTGAAAGAAATTTTTAGTTTGAAAGCGAAGATTTCTGAGCTTAATAATTTCAGTTGTTTAAGTGGTACCGTTTCGGAAGTAAAGCGACAGTGGTCAGTGAAACGTAAAACAGTTGTTGGGCACGAGTCGAAGGATCATCAGTACATGTCTTTCATTAAAGCAAGAAGAGTGTCCGTTAATGTTTCAATGTTCTGTGAAAATCGAGATTATTCTAAAAATTCACAGGCAATAAGCATCGCGTGGGACTTTTCCATCTGTGATTTAACAAGAAGTATTACACAGGTTTTTAGTTCCTTCCGATCAGAAAAATATTACTTGCAAATGCAAGGATTAAAATGTTTTGCTGTAAAGAGTTTCAGAAGTTAAGCTGTGACTCGTCATTGAGTAAAGTAAACTTGCAGGCTAACCAGATCGGTGCCATGAATAACAGTTTAAATAGCCGGTCAGGAAGGTCGTTACTATCAGCTGTTCCCATTAGCAAAGGTTTGCGGCGGAACACAATGGAAGTTCCGAGAAACCCGACAGGTAGCGGGACCGAGGATATATGCTCTGTGGCTACTGCACGCGAAACCTTTCACGTCCTGCAAAATTCTGTCGAATACGGCAAAGCTGTGTATTTAGGGAACAGAATAGGTTTCCAAAAGAAAATACATGGACGCCTTAAAAGTCACTGAATGATCATTTCTAATCATGATTATGTAGCATGCAATGCGGTGATGAAATAGCTGAAATTTAATGTTGCCGATTATGGAATCCTAAAAATATTGTACTGTATGTGATATAGCTTCTATTAAGTTGAATTAAAATTAATAAAATGTAGGTGATGCTAAATGCTGAGAAAGGAAGAAAGCACCAATGCGAAACCTTTCATTTATAGAAGAAAGAGCTGGTTAGAATAAATTCTGCATTCGGAAACTAGATGCTGAACCAATTTTTCCTAACTTTATGTGAATTCGCGTGAGACTTCTAAGTCATTCTGACTATCTCGCATTAACGGACACAATTTAAAAAGATGGCTTTGCGTAATTCCCGTAATCTTAAAATTTAACACACCGCCTAAATGTTATGCAATCATGAGCATATGGTGTGAAGGAAGATTTTCACGTTTCGCCTCAAGTCTAAACTGTCAATACGATCAAATGGCGAGGTTAAAAGAAATAGTTTCCTTGAAATGTAATGTGCCGTGCAGAGAATAATTTTGCGATCTGTGGTGGAAATGAATGAATTATATGTAACGTCTGAGCATTTACGCGAGTTACATTTAGTCTTTCTGTTGGCAGAAGTCTTTTGTAGCGTGTGGTCAACAGATACCACATCGTCTATGGTTGAAACATGGTCAAAGTTACCATTTCAACGTTTACTTCTAGTTATACGTGCGTATAGGGTGGCGAAAGTGCCGTATAAATGCCCTAACGTATAAACTTTGCCTGAGAGATAATGTTAGTTGTTTTGTTATCACAGAATTTCAAAGGGATCGTAAGTAATGGTTACATTTACACGGGGGAAACACAATTTTACTTCGTTGCTTCATTGTATTAAGTGAGGACGAGAGCGGAAAAATTAATATTTTTGGTTGCGATTTGGTGAGGCAACGGTGAGTTTTTATATGTACGGGAAATTCAGATCTTGTGCCTGTTTAACGTAAAGTTGTTGCTAAAGTTCAGCAGATTTTGATAGCGAAATGTTTGTTGGTTTTTATTTTTGTCGCACCCGTGTTTGGTAAAACTCATGGATACCCACGATAAGTGCAGGCGTGACAAATATTTAAATAAATGTTGGATAGCTTGAGATCTTAAAGATGTCTTAAAATATCTCTGTGACAGAATATACAAGCTTGTTTGTGCAATATGTTTAAGCTGGATCACATACAGCTAATGTACATATCTTTTAGTCTTATTATTTTGTCATGTTTACCAATATTTTGATTTTGCTCTAAGTTTAAAATCCTGAAGGGAAAAATTAATTTTTTTAAAAAAATATTTTTATTAAAATATGATCAATTAGCTTCCTAAAATTATGTGTAAATCAGTCACTTGCTTCAGTTTCTCTGACAATGTTCTGCGTATATTGTAGATATTAAGGTTTCATAGAAGTTTATTTTAAGCCTTTATGTAAATAGGTCTATATGTAATTTATATTCTCATGTATATGTTATTATTGTGTTTAATATATGTTTGTATGAGGGATGGCTATCTGAATTCATGTGTATATAGAGTAAAGGAATTCTAAGACGGCCAAAAGATGTAAGAAAGCCCATTAAAATTCAATTCACAAATCGAGAATCGCGGTGATTTTGGGATCTCATTTAAAAACTGTGGTAATTGTTAAAGTGCTAGGTTATTATGTTTTGGTATCAACTAAAGTAGAATCACAAAACTCAAAATAAAATTATTATGTCATAATAATTTTCATTAACAGTGGGGCATTATGTAACGATTCGCTAAGCTCCCTGTTACATATAACTTTTTATTGTATATAAAGTAAAGGAATAGAATATTTTTCCATTTCTTGGGATGTCCACTGCATGTTCGAAAGATGCGTTTGAAAGGATAAGAGGCAAGGATTTTACGCTTCAGTGAAGGGCAGACGGGCTGGCGCCTTTTTGACAGAGTGGTAAGAGGATTAGGGGTTTCTCTCGGGCCGGCGGTAAACAGAATTCCTTCCTCCCGAAGGAGGCATCGGCTCTCGAAGATTGCCGAGACTTAACGCGGCGAAGAGAAGCACAGATTCACATGACGTCAGATGGTCAGCCAATCACAGTGAACATAGTACTAAGATTCGGGGAATTTTATGTTCTATGTCGTCTTCGAGCCACAAGAGGCGGAGTCAGAGTTTACCTCCATGGCGGCAGAAAAGACGAGCTTCACTTCCTGCCTGACTTCCCTCCAGTTGGGAGCCCAGACAAGTCACTGGTGACTTGCGGTCCATGTGTGCTGGGCTGACTTGTGTCCTGGAGACCATCTGAGGCGCACTTCTGACTTGCGACTTGCCGCATATTGCTGGCGTGGCCAGTTACGACGCTCAGCGCTACCTGCCGTGGAACGGAAATGTGTTTCTTCGAAGCCATTCAGCCTGCAACTTCCGTGAAACTGTACTCGTAAGCGCATCTGAGATAAAGATCCTTGCTCTGATCTGATAAACCACTGAGCTAGACTGTGTAACTGTCGAATGCAGGTTAATCATTCGTGGCGTCCCAACCTATTAAAATTCATTATTGTTTGCCATCATCATAACTGGTAACATACTTTGTATTAGAATAATTGTGAGATTTTTTAAAGTACAACTATACTTGTTTGCTTGCATTTAAAGGGCTCATTGTACGTCTGAGCGTTGCTTAGAAAGTTGCAAAACCTCTTGTTTAATAACGTAATGGTAAATACGCTCAGATTTGTAGATGCCAGTGTAAAAATCTTTATTAAAATGTCTTTTTGTGACAGTTTTCAAATCCCAGAATCATCCAATTCTCATTTGAATAATTTACATTTTGATAATCAATTATAGTATCCTATATAGCGTAAAAAATTTATTAATTAATTAATAATCCCCCCCCCCCCCTGGTGATACGCTACAAGGAAGAGTGACATACCTTTGTTGAATGTGGCCAACATCTGACAACAGAGCAGCTGATAAATTGATCACTGTGTCAATTTACCTGCACAAAATGTAACATTGCCCTGGCATATAACTGCGCCGACAACGTTGCCAAATTTTGGCCACATGTTGTTTAATAATTGCGTAATTAGTAACCTCAAATATGTGTGCTAATTTTTGTTTCTGTACCGTGTGTTACTGACACGAATAAAGAAAGAAGATGTTTTTAAGCATAGTTAGACATATAATGAGAAGCTTGTAGTCAGAATGATGGTGTAATGAGTGCAGATGACTGGGCGCAATTACATGCCAGGATCCACTGTCTGAAGGCCACATGCATCTCAAAGAGTTTTCCGCATGGTCTGACAGCAATACTCCACGCTCCTCAAAGATGGTATGTGAGGCGAGATGGAACTGACTCTGCCACCAAGATGGCGCTGTGCGGAAAAAATTTAGTGCGCACCTGTCCCATTGGGGTTTAAAAAGCTGGGCTTTGCGCCAGCTGCTAGTGAGATTATTCAGCATTCATTATGCTGTTTGAAATTTATATTCTGGACTGTGATGCGCTGTTTCCATTTGTATTTCTCTGGACAGTCTACGTCCACCGGAGGAACTTACGTTGCTCGCTTCCTCCTGCGTCAACTTCGTGGCCTCGCATGACTTTCTTTCGTTCGGCTTTCTTGAACAATAGGTAAAGCCGGAACCTTTCCGCATTTCCAAGGGTGTTTAAATTCTACCTGCGTTCAGTTAGCTCCGCTTTCATACAGTATCCGTTAGAACTTTCGCTTGATAGCGTCGTATTTTTTTTTTCAATTTTCTCTTATCGATCTGGAAATGGTCTCAAATTGTCCGCCATAGTGTATTTCATTAGAGATGACATTATTTTTCCCCAATTTATGGGACAGATTGTCCGATCTAGAGGCTCATTTAGTTTGTATTTGCTCAATGCTCAACGACGCTTAATTCCACTTCGTGGCTCCGCATGGGTTTCTTTAGCTCGGCTTTCTTGTTCAATCCGAAAAGCCGACACCTCTCTGCAGTTCCATCGGGGTGTGCTTAAATTCTACCTGCGTTCCGCTACTTCTGCTTCCACTTTATTACCACGTAGTTTGCTATTTCGAATTTCAAAGTCTCTGGGATTTTTGCAAAATTTAATTGAAATGGTCTTAAAATATTCTCAGTATTGTATTTCATACAGAATGATATCATTTTGCCTTAATTCTAGCGATAAGCGAGTGTGATATGTTTTCTAAGGACAGTTAGCGTGTGCTGCATTGCTGTGTAGTCACTCAACTAACGAAAATGATGAACAACTTACCAGGAACACCGAAATAACTTGAAATTGAAATTCTTAAACTGAACGATAGTGGGATGGTGTTATTTCAACAAATTAATTTTAAAACTAAAAAAATTAAAGCCATTGCGGAGTAGGAAAGCTCGTGAATAGGGAAATTGCCAACGTGGAATGTGCATCGCAATCAAATTAAATAAAAATAAATTAAATTGATGATATGTGCAGATAATTAGACTCCTCAACTGAACATAATCCCAGACTTAGCTAAACAAAACTATTAAAAGACCTATTTCATTTACAACACACCAGAAAGACGAGTTCTGTGCTCTGTCTGTATAAACGAACATTCGATCAACACTTTGTAAACGATTGATACTTTCAGCCAATGGGGTTGCACCTTTCCAGGACCGAGCGTGGTGGGTGAGCGGTTTCTAATACCTGTCCGGCCATCCAGATTTGTGTTTTCCATGGTTTCCCCAAATCACTCCAAGCGAATGCCGGGATGCTTTCTTCAAAAGGGCATGGTTGAATTTCTTAGCGTTCCTTATCTCCAGTCGCATCCCGCCTATAATGATCTCGACGTCATTAAGGCATATAAAAAAAATTTAAAAAAACTTTCAAGAGAACACACTCGACCGTTGAAGTTCGCGCCCAGCAATTCGCAATTGTTAATTTACTTTGTAACAATCCCAAAATTGTTACTACAGCAAGAGCATCAATTTATGGATTCAAAATATTAAACAAAAATAAATTAAATTGATGATATGTGCATAAATTAATTAGACTCCTCAACTGAACTGAAAAGCTTTTAACAGAGTCTGAATATAATAAACTCAGTACTCGAAATATAGAGGAATATGCTGTGACTCCTGCTGGAACATAATAAGTAAATATACTAAACCAAAATTAAATATTCAGCTACTTAAAATAATAATCTATGTATTCTTACTTCCTATATATTACAATACAAAATGTATAAATGTGTTTTAATTAAATAAGCTTTCATAAAATTCTTCAAATATTACTGCTCATACTATAACTAGTTGAATACACGAAAGCTCAATGAAGAGAAAAGGCTATCCTTATATTACTAGATGAATACAAATTACAATCGAAGAACTGAGATATCTAATTTATTTTAATATGGAGTAGGAAATAAAAAAAAATCACCCACACACAACCAAATATCGGTCATTATGGGCCAGAATGTGCAATTCCACAGGCACTTTTGTAACATATGTATGAGAAATTCATGTCAATGCATTGAAAATAATGCTCTGTAATAAGACTTTTCCAAGAAAGGAACCACGGATCTGTATTAGGTGATTTCAGAGGACAAACCAAGCCGTTTGATTGCGTTGCTTTTATCATTAAGTTGTAGTAATCCGTCACGCCAAGCTTCTGTTTTTCACCGATGCACACTTTGCGTCGGCAGACTGCTGTGGCTGGTGGTGCACGCCGCTGCCGGATGGTGGTGTGCAGGCTACATCGTGGCGGTGTACCAAGACTATCTCGACACCCCGACCGCCACCTCGGTGGAGTCGATTACCTATCCTACGTGGCACGTGCCCTTCCCTGCCGCCACCATCTGCAGCATCAACAGGATAAGCAAGGAAGCTGTCAGACAACTCGCCCGAAACCTGTCAGTATAAAGCAATACCACTTACGTCTTAATTACATACTACAATGTACTGATTTCTCCTAAAACTTTGTAAGTTTTTTTTCTGTTTTGCGGGAAATATATATTGATTTTTTGCTGTGTGTTGAATTGTAACTATTTGGATTGCCACAATGCAGTAATTTTATGAGATTTTCTGGATTTTGAGGGGCTTGCAGAGAGACGTTAATCTTGTAAGTTAAAATTCCCAGTAGAAAATTTCATAAATCGTTTATGTATTTTAACCTCCAACATACATCTTATAAATACTATAGAGTAGTTCTTTGTCATAACTGGTCTACAGGCGTCGACATCTAAAACGGATGATCCTACAACTTCAAGGCGTTTTTCGAAGAAATTTGACTGTGGCAGGGAGTGTTTTCCATTAGTCTTGATTATTGTGATCAGTGACGGTTAAGTATAGTGTCTTAGTCTTATGCATGAGAAATGGAAAAGGGAGGGATGAAAACCGGTGCTACTCCATTCAAGTCCACTCTTCCAAAGGACAACTTCCCTATTCAAAGAACGAGTAAACCAGGAAGATCGCAGTAGGCTCTCAAGTCATAAGTACTGCAGAGAGGTTTTGGGATTCAGTCCACACGCTCTGGTAAAGCATGGTGAATGGAAACTGCAGATTACCTCCACTTCTGCTCCTATAGCCAAGTAACGAATGTCGAAAATTTCATTTACCACCAGAGCTCAAACAAGGTAACCCTGTGTCGACCGCCATACAGCGTCTACGACCTTTGACAACAAAGCAGGCTCATAAATACTCCCGTATTCAGTGTCTTAGCTGCTTTACATACGGGAAAGTTGAATTTCTGGAACCCTAGAATTCAGCAGCCAATATTCTCTCACATACCAGCCAAACACCGTATTTTCCGAGAATGACAGAATAACAACAGTATCAATTTCCTTATTCTGTGGCTGCCATAACAAATATTACGCGTCATGTTTCACAGCGAAAGTTAAAACAGAAACTTTTGTTCAGCTGACTCCTGTCTCTCGCTTTCAAATCATCTCATCGAGAACACAGTCCCTTCAAAGCATCTCAGTCCCTCTTCACAGAATAGGCACTGAACACATTCCTTATTATGCGACAAGACCTACCCGCAGCCTTGGTCACTTACAAGCTGTAACAGACATCAATAATTTTCCGTAATATTACGTACCAAATGTTTTTTTTTTTTTTTTTTTTTTTTTTTTTTTTTTTTTTTTGTATCGTAGAATTTCGATTTTTCGAAGAAAAGCAATTAGCAGAATATTTTATTTGCACCTAAGAGTAATGAATTTTTCTGAACTTTTCTGTTGGAATTTACTATTGGATGAAGGGGTTATCCTTGGAAAACATTGAGTAAACAGGTTGTCAAAACTATAATTTTATCCTCCATTATGACAAACATTCCATATTGTTTTTATTATTATTAAACAGAACGTATTTTCCTGCTTTCATCTGTTATTATCTACATATCTTCTTGTAGCTAACGTTATTAGCCGTACCTGGTTGGACTATCTCCTTTCTTAGCGCAGGTCTGAAATATCCGACGTCGACGAAGCGCGCCTGAGGGAGTTGCTGCCGTACCTGGGTCGCCTGTACGACGACGATCTGACTGGCAGAGACAAAGTGGACGAGTTGCACCAGCTGCTTACCGCCAACGGCACCACGTACGACGTCCGTCAGCTTATGCGGGCGGTGAGTAATACGTAGGTCCAATAAGTAGGTACGATGGTCAGTCCCAGACGACAAATGTTGTTTGTGTGTAGACAACTGTTGTTAAGTATACTGCTTAGTGGACGAGAGATGAAAAAAGGAAAGGGGGGCAACTGGTGCAACTGTTGCCGTCATATTTCAGGCCTACTCTTCCGAAAGACACCAATGGACAGCCAAGATTAACGTCTCCATTTAATAGTAGAAACAACAATATCATTTTCTCTCAGTCCATACGTACTGCGGAAACGTTTAACTCGGGACTTTGGTATACGATCCGGTAAATAGCAAATTCTGGAGTTCTTTGGTTTTGCGTAAAATTCATGTAAGTTCAAGCAAAATGCCAATTGCAAAATCATTTTTCTCTGTTTCTGGGAAATAAATGATAAACTGTAACTTTAGAAACAGTTTTGCAAAAAAAATGAACGTTATGGCTCTTCGATTCCGTAATTAATTATTAATATTTCACTGGTTCTAAGGGGGCGTCCATAAATTACGTGACGTGAAAAGGGGGAGGGGGGATCCGGCGAAATCTCACCAAGGGAGAGTGGGGGTGTCAATGGAAATCTCACGCGAAGTTTTTGAATTTTTGTTTTTGCACTGTAGAGCTGAAAAAAAGGTCTACAAATAACGCGAAAGTCGATTTTAGGGGGTATTTTCGTCGAAAAATGGGGATTTAGGAAGTTGCGAGGGTGATTTTTTGGGGGGGAGGTCTCAAAGACGAGATCTCACTAGAGGGGGGGAGGTCGGACCAGATCTCACGAAGTCTCACCAGAAAAGGGGGGGGGGTCTGGAAATCCGGAAAAAACCTCACGTAATTTATGGATGCCCCCTAACTTAGAAGCAGTTTTTAAACTGAGTTTATCATATTTCTATTTCAGCATGGTTTATTTGAAGCAAAATAAATTTGACTTGAGATTGCTGTATTTTTAGTGGGCTTATGTAGTAGTAAGTGAGACGTTGTTTCGTGAACGCAGCTGACTCCGAGTTGCGACCGGATGCTGTCCCGGTGCCGCTGGAAGGGCCACGTCAGACCCTGCAGACACTTGTTCCGCACTCGCATGACCGAGGACGGTCACTGCTGCCTCTTCAACTACCACCGGCCCAGCGACAAGTTCGGGTGAGACCCCAACCTTGAGCAGGCAGCTTTGGCACGTAGCATAAAATAAAATCTCTCTGTATGTCCGTGCTAATCTCAACAATCTCTGAATGAAAATTCATGCATTTTTCTCTTTAATGCAATGCAGTTCTCCTCGAAGGCTTATATGTAATAACCATTTACATATGAGAGAAGAACAATAACTATTTCAGGGATTCTAGTCGTAGGAAAGTTTAGCACCAAGCGCTTTCTTACGGTACGCTGCCTAAACAGTTAAAGATATGACAATAAAATGAGTGAAATTATTGCAAAGCCGAAAGACTCTACAACTTACATTTGCATTGAACAATAATCGTGGATATTAAATAAATTTTTTGTATTAGTTATGGCATTTCTTCTTCCTCTTTTTTTTAAAGAAAAAGAAGAAAAAAAAAAAAAACAAGAAACAGAAGCTATATCCCCATTGCTTTACGTGGTTAGAAAATTCTTTTACAGAATGCAATTTGCGCCTGCACTTTGAGAAACATCTAAAGTTTTGTGAGCCTAAGTTTTTCAATCCAACAGAACTTCTTCACGCCTCTGAACTATTGACGCCGTCTAACTGAAAAATTCTTAAACGATATTGAAGTCATTCTACACGAAGTCGAAAGATTAGAAATCGTAGGAACGAGTTGGCTGAAACATAAAGAGCCGTTAAGCATTACAATGAATCCCATAGAAGTGAACTTCACCAAGCATATAATAGGAATCCAAAGGGTTTCTACCTAAGGTACCCTAAACTCGACCAAAGTCTAGTTTTTCTTTAAATATACCATTTAACGTGTCCAAAACCAGCTATTTTCAGCGAAACCTTAGATTATACTATAAATAGTAGTGAAAAAACAGTGTGAAAAAATAAAAAAGAACTGCTAGCGGTGGCTGACCCAAAGAAAACGCATGCGCATTTCGGCAGTTGGTTGGCGCAGATTACGTGAAGTGGGAAGGACCAGCCCAAAGTGAAACTGTATTTTGGCTAGTTAACATGTCTCTCCGTTAACTGATTTCTGGAAATACAAAATTTTAGAACGTACTTTTGAGCCTGACTACTCTTCATGAGCAGTTATTAGGATGAAATAACGCTTATATCTGATTTTACTAATTTAGTGCAAATAATTGTCTAAATCGAGTGGCATCTCACTTAGCAGTTGGATAGAGAGCTTAAGCGAAATTCTTACCAGGTACACCGACGTAAGACGTATAGACAGAAGCTATTTTGGTAGATAATGACCGAACTGTTCCACAAGAATTACAATATGAGTTAACCTTAAGGGAGGCGAGACCATTTCATGCACTATTGGAACGAAACAAAAATGCTCCACTGATAAAGTGTAATGCAATGACTGAAGTCTCCAATTCAGGCGAACTTGGATCTGATGTCATTTTATGGAAACTCTGAACTAGGTTTACCCTTATTTTCGAGAACACTTCAGGCGAATCAGTTTTACATCAGTGGTAAGTAAATCAATGGTGATTGATATGCAACCACATCAGAAATGTATGCGAGGAACATAAGTGGTTTTCAAGTTGAAAACATGGCTATACATAAGGATATTCATGCGAATCTTGTTAGTAGGCTATATGGAAGATATTTCTGATGAAATGGGCACGGGAGGCCAAATAGATAGTCCAACACTAGATCTTTACAAGGCTTCTGACAGAGCAAGCCGTAGAATAGCTGAAAATAAGGTAAAAATCATTGGAGTGGATGAAAAAGTGATCTCCTGAGGAGAATTATGAGAAAGTAGAAAGCAAAAAGTCAGGGTAGGAAATACAGTATCAAAAGAAGTTGAAGTGAAAATGGGAGTGACACATGGTAGTGTTTGGGAGCACTGCTATTCATTTTTCTAATGACTGACTGTATTGATGGTTTACTGACAGACGGTTGTTGTTTGTAGATGACGTCATATAATAGGATCAGAACGGTAATAGAAGGTAAGCAGCTGCAAGGTGATCTGGACAGGATATCTAGCTGGGTAGGTCAATAATGGGGTGAATATAAATGCAAAGAAGTATCAGCTAGTTGGGTCCATAGATAAAAAACTAAATATTGATTATGAGGTGGGGAAAGATTGCTTGAAGACTTGACATATAACTACCTTGACATAAAATTTGATAAGGAATTATACTGGGCGGGATACATTGGAGAGGGAATAGGGAAAGATTTCAAAATCCTTCCGCTTGTTGGAGAGATTGAGAGCGGGTGTACAAGAGAAGTAACGGAATTGAGTTACAAAACTTTGTCGGACCATTCCTTGAAAATGGGATCCACATTTTAAGTATCAAATACAGGTTCGAGGGGGTGCAAAGAAGTGCTGCTAGATTTGTCTCTGAAAATTATCGCAAACATAATCAGTAATTGATATGATGAGGGTGCTTAAATGGGATTCATTCTAAGACAGGAGGTGGGTGAGTATGAAAATTGTCACCGGAGCGTGCGCTCTCTATCGCGATTAAATTAAAAAGTAACAATAAAAAATGTCGCGATTGTTCATTAGGATACAAGCCACTAAGTGAATTCTACTTCTTTTGTTGTGACGTGACAGCACACTTCTATCAAATTTTATAGGCACAATCGAAATGCAGCTAAATCAGAAGCTCAAATTTCCACTTCATTTTTGTAAAATTTTATGCATATTGTGAGATTGCTACTAGAATTAAAAATCTTACTCATTCAGATGACTCTAAATCCTAGATATCCGTCGAACTTAAAATATCAAGTTAAAGCTGTGATTCCGTTGTATTAACGTGATTGATATGGGATTGTCTATCAGTGTAATAGAATGTCCAGAAATTTTACCTTGATGACGTATTTGAAATATTCTTCATGTTAAAGCAGATTTGTGAATTACATACAGGAAAATAATCTATTAAAATATCGTACACATGCAATGTTACAAGCTGTCAAAAGAAAATTGTTGTTATGATTTCAGCAAAGTAAGAGCAGGTGCTGTGAACCACTCCTACGAACTACCTACGGTGGACTCTCCCGGACACCATATGGGACTCAGCGTCGTACTGGATCCTATGACCGAAGATTACGCGTACCCCATCATCCCCATGTACGGGATCAAGGTGAGAAATAAAGGATCACACTCGGTATGGGTATCAATTAGAAATAACTATTATCGTAACCCGATATTAACAATGAGAAAAGATTTTATTACTTCAAGGTACCTATAGTCCAATCATTTATAAGAGATGTGTAGCGACTGTGTGTGCTAGATCCCTACTCTTTGTGGATCTCTGGTCAGTATCGGGTTTCGGGTATGGGTTCTCTTTGTACTGCAATCTCTCAGATTTGAGAAACCATGGGCCCTACACGTTTGTGGTGATGGTAACGCCAAATTATATATGAGCCGTGGTTTCATTTAAATATTCTTTCTACTATTTGCATCTGCGCGGTATTTGGTACTTTCAAACGTTCCAACATTAATACGGAACATGGTACTCCAGAAATAATATGGAGTTGTCTGAAGAAAATTCTCACAATAACAGAAATGCACGCCTTATATCTCACAGATGATTTAATTTAATTTAATTTTACTGCAATGGAGTACACGCTCCGGTTGCAATTTCCTTACACAACTGTCTTTTAAATTAAATTAAATTAAATTTCAATGGAGCGAATGCTCCGGTGGCAATTTTCCTAAACACCCATCTTCCCCCTTTCCTGCACACACCTACATTTACCCTTTACAAATTTTAACTTTAAATTCTTTCAACGTTTTTGGCAAATTTTTCATCATTTGTCTTGGTAACTTATTACAATCCCTGACACCCTTACCTAAAAAAGAGAATCTTCCTACACCCTTGTGCCTGAAATCAAGTGCCAGCTTGTGGTCATGATCATCTTTTCCCTTCCATGCATTATTGGGTATTTTGCAGATGATATAATGGTATACCATAGGATCAAAACAGGTGAAGACTGTGAACAGCTGCAGGGTGACCTGGATAGAATATCTAAATGGGTAGATCAGCATGCAATGACGATAAATTCCAATAAAATTCAGCTTATTAGGTACACAAACAAAAAACAAAAGGTTAATTACTATGATATGGTGGGATAAAAATTGCTTGTTGAAAGCTTATCTTGGCATAACATTTAATAAAAAAACTCAATTGGGCAGAGCACATAGGGCAGGTGGTAGCAAATGGTTGCAAAATCCTTCATTTGATGGAGAGGGTGATGAGTGTTAGCTCTATCGCAATTAAAATTAATCATAATAAAAACGAATGTTATCATTCTTAGATAGCCGGCAGTGATCCGTTTACGTTGAGTAGAAATGACATTATTTCAAGGGTGTTTTCCATTAAACTTTACTACGTGGTAGGTCGGTTTTTTTTCCAGCGTGATATGAGGTAGAGTCTGCTCCGTATTCAGTGCTGAGAAAAGTGTTTCGAAGGTAACAGACAGAATGGCATATATAATCTTGTTCAACAATTGTCGGATCACCCATAAAGTGATGCATTCCCAAATAGGTGCAATCTCATTCCTCACTACTTTCTTCGAATTAACTTGGACCATAAACTTTGACGAGTAGCTTCTAGAAACACACAACTCTGGTATTAAATGGGACATAAATTGTATAGTTTTTATACCATTCCATTTCGCAACACTTGTATCGTTACGTGTCGCTTTTACACTGCAGATGGGAGTGTTCAAGCCACGTGATTATCCTGACCAGTCGAGTGGTGGACTGTCAGTGAAGCTGGTCGGAGTGGGGCGAGAGCTGTTCGTGCGCCTGTCGGCGTCCACAGTGGTGGCTTCTGACAGGGTTCGCAGTTTCAAGCCCGAACTGAGGCGCTGCTTGTTCGACGACGAGCTGCACGAAGCCTTCGGAGGCTCGTACTCCCACAGCGAGTGCCTCGTCAGCTGCCGCCTGCGATCCATCAAGACTCTCTGCAACTGCTTGCCCTTCTACTTGCCCTCCAGAGGTGGTCACCACACAAATCAGTTTTACATAGAATTAAAAATAATATTTCTAGTACTTGTTCTTTTATGCTCAGACTAGCCAACATTTCTCACACAGTTTTTATGACAAGACCAAAACCGTCATTTTCTATTCTGCTGTTTATTTATCTAAGTGATTTTTTACTTTTTTTTTTACCTAAATCAAATCTGTTTTCAGTTTATAATTTTGTCTTGTTTTCTGTATCCCCGGAGAAATTTGGTCAGTTCATGGTAAAGTGTCTGACGATAAAACTGTTTGCATTCCCGTATCTGCGACAACTATTAGAGCTCGCTTTGTATATGTGAGGTACGTTATAGTACGCTCTGTAGTTTGGATTTAATGTTTAGCGCGAGGTCCTCTTCAAGCGTTAGGATTACTGAGTCAGAACGTGTGACCACTCGAAATCTGTCACTTTGACGGGTAAACTGTCCTTCTAGGATACCGCATGAATAATTATTATTCTGTCTCCGACTGCTAATTCTTCGAATAATATGAACCAATTTCTGTTCCACCAGTTGCTCCTTACTCTGATTATCAATCTTTGCTCTTCTTATATCGCTACAATCTTCCCCTAAGGTTCTTCTTGAGTCACAAAGATCGTTGTGAAAATATTTTCACAAGATAAACCTAACTATTCTCATTTCTAACATCTTCAGTTCCATCGACATGTACTCAATATCTGTACCGTATTGCCACACATTTAGGGACCGGGCTATCCGCTTTCTAACTATTTTCATGGTGCATCCAATAATTTTCTTTATCTCTTTCAGGAATAGATTCAAAGTATTTTTTCTGGCCCTTTTTAAGTCTCTTTCCGAAGCTTGCTGGTGGCTGAGCGATAACGGTCGTGCTTGGCATTCTGAAGGATACGGGTTTAAATCTCCATTTAACCAGCCATACAGCCAGCTGTCCTCTAGTGTATTGTATCATATCTAGTGTTGTAAAAAAACGGTTTTTTTTCTGGCTTGAAAAAAAAACATGAAAAAAAAACTTTGAAAAAAAACATGTTTTTTTTCTGGAACACGTTTTTTTTCACAACTACTAAATCTCAAATTTGTAAGGCAGTTATCGTTTAAAATTACTATTTTAGAGTTTATTCTAAGTACTTATCTTAGTTTAAAATCTACTATATTTTTCTGGTTCAGTAGGAAAAAAAATTACGAAAATATTGGCAAAATTGACTGAAATTTTCTTTATGAACGGGGATTTCCCGAAGAGACTAGGTTGCGCGAGAAGGAATCCCCATTCCCCATTGTTTGGATTGATACTTGCTATTTGAAATAGTGCTGCCAACCCTACAAAATTACCTAAAGATCTTTTTAAAAAATGAGGAATATAAAATTTATCCACGGTTTTTTGCCTCTTTTTATAACTTATTGGGCTTTCCTTATATTCGCATACTTGTTAACTCTCAGAGTATAGTGGTACTGACTCATTAAATTGTCAATAAGGGAGCGTGCATAAACCACATAGCTCCATTTTGGCCTCCTGTGAACCCCCCCCCCCCCCCCCCCCCCTCCCTCACGTAGCACGTAGCTTTCTTCCGTTTTGATTCCAGAAGACATTTTGTACTGTTTTCTCTTGTCAGACTATTGTAAATTACATACGGATATAATTAACTGAAAAATGTTACTAAAGGAAAGTTACGTGGCCTGGCTCGGACCCCCCCCCCCCCCCCCCTCCCCGTGTAGCCTTCCAGCTAACCCCTCCTCCCTCTGGATCGAGCCACGTAGTTTGTGCACGGTTCCTAATTATGAATCGTTTCTTTGCAACAGTTCGTGTAAACAGACGATTGAAAAGAAGTAAAGCTCCTATTTTGTATGATAATAGATTTTAATTCAAACTTAAAAGACCGTAATACAGAACTATCGGCGCAGTCTTTATGCACAGTGTGTACTTTGCTCACAATTTAAAATTGCAATCTCAAAATCTTTTGCGTACAATACAAGAACAACCAGTAAAAGAAAATTTAACTATTTCTGAAGTTAGGGATCTAGAGGAGACAGAAGAAGAGACAGAAAATTCCGACACCGATCAAACTAGTGTTGGTAGTGCTGATACTAGTGAATGTGGTACTGACATAGAGGATGAATAAATTTATGTTACCTATATATATATATATATATATACACTTATGAATCATTATGTGAGACATTATATGATTCAGTAATACTTAAAACACACTTGTAAAATGGAAGTTCCTTAAATAAAACTATTATTTATCAAATATATTGTTTTCTGAAAAAAAACAAAATTTAGAAAAAAAACACGGGTGCTAAGTTTTTTTTCATGTTTTTTTTCACAAAGCTGAAAAAAAACATTTTGTTTTTTTTCAGTTTGCAACACTAATCATATCATCATTGTTGCTACTCTCCAATATGAAAAACACAAAACTAACACAACACTTAAATAAAACCACCCTTGCCCTAGGTCTGACTTGAACGGACACACTTGTAACGTGAGGTTAGTGTGGTGGTGCCTAAGCTTCTGTGGGCCGCATTCAAGTTTTTGAAGTTCTTAATTTTTTACCAGTTACATTAATGTGACCACCGCTCAAAAACCAGAATAACCACCTTTGGCAGAGCGGACCGCTGCGAGGCGTGCAGGGAGAGAGTCAATTATGTTTCTGAAGGTGTTCACTGGGATGCTGAGCCATGCCGACTCCAGTGCCGTGCCCAGCTGCGCTAGATTACGCGGTTGAGAATCCATGGCGCGAACAACCCGATCGAGGTGGTCCCACAGATTCTCGATTGGGTTTAAATCCGGCGAGTTTGCTGGCCAGGGGAGTAAGGTAAACTCATCCTGGTGCTCGTCGAACCACGCACATACACTGCGAGCTGTATGATACCTCGCATTGTCCTGCTGGTAGATGCCATCATTCTGAGGAAAAATTATTCGCATGTAGAGGTGGACATGGTCCGCAAGGACAGATACGTACTTTTGCTGATCCATCGTGCCTTCCACAATGATGAGTTCACCCAGTGAATGCCAGGAAAACATCCCCCAAACCATAATGCTCCCTCCTCCACCCTGGATCCTTCCGGCAATTGTTGCAGGGTGTTTGCTTTCAGACCTTTCACGCCATATGCACCAATGTCCATCTGTCCGATGGTTCATAAAACGTGATTCATCGAAAAAAGCCACCTGTCGCCACTCTGCGGACGTCCGATTGTGGTAATGGCGTGCAAATTCCAGCCTTCGTCGCCGATGAACAGCAGTCAGCATAGGTGCATTAACCAGGCGTCTGCTGCGGAGGCCCATGCGCAGCAACGTTTACTGAACGTTGTTGAGGATACACTCTTGGTAGCCCCTTGGATCATCTGGGCGGTCAGTTGCTCAATAGTTGCACGTTTATTTGCCCGAACGCATATCCGTAGCCTTTGTTCGTCTCTGTCATCTATAGCCCATGGTGCACCACATGTTCCACGCCGCTGATTTTGAATAGTGCCATTGTGCCATGCACGGTATACTTTCACCACGGCGGCACGTGAACAGTTCACAAAATTAGCCGTTTCCGAAATGCTTCCACCCTTGGCCCGAAAGCCAATAATCATGCTCTTTTGGACGTCGGATAAATCGCTACGTTTCTGCATTACGCCAACGATTGAAATGCTTTCCGATGCCCTAGGACATCCTTTATGTACACTCCACTGTAATGTGCTGCCACCTGCCTACTGTGATTGGTTATTTCACGTTGACGCCGAAAGTAGGTGGTGGTCACATTAATGTGACTGTACTGTGTAGTAATACGCTACTGCACTATTGTATATATAAATCAAAACAGAAAAGAAACTCTGGTTTTACGATTGTGCTCTGCTATGCAGTTCTGAATCAATTAGTTGTAATTTTAAAGCAATCGATAGTGCCTTAATCGTAAGTATTACGCCGTCAAAAATTGTCATTTTTCTGTTTGTAGTCGATATAAGTAACACAGATAGCATAAGTGTTTTTTTTAAAATTTTCAGTACCATTTAATAAAACTACGAAACTCAGGAGCTTATCACAAAACCTTAATATAATTTTGCGTGATAATTACGCCCTGTTTGTAAAATAATGTACGAGAACACAATAACAATTAAGGATAATCTTTCACAACATACTGGGATGTTCTGTGTATACAATGTGTACCATTTGAAATATCAAAAATTTTTATTTGAATTTATCTTTACTCAGGAAAGACACGACCTTGCAACTTGATGGATATCGGGTGCCTCGCAAGATACAAAGGTTGGTTTATAAACTTTTTTCCAGAAATACATAAACAAGTATTTTAATCTGGCGAAACTGAGGGTGCATATACGTTAGATTGAGGTTAAATTCTAGTAGCGATTGTAGATGAAAGTAAAATAAAGATTTACTTCATTTCTTTTGTAAGTAATTGATCTAAAATCTTTTTAATTAATAAATAAATTACACCAAAGCAATTCACTTTTTGTATTTATTTATCTCCCGTACGCGTTTCACTTCTGTTGCAGAAGCATTTTCAGCGAGGTTTTTTTTATTTTGTGGTCTATTGCATTTCTTTTAGCTCCATTTTCAGCATCAGTGCTTTTGCATTTTTGGTGAGAAGTGTCTTCATTATTCAGATGGTGACACTTCTCACCAAAAATGCCAAAGTTCTGATGCTGAGAATGGAGATAAAAGAAATGCAATAGACCAAAAAATAAAAAACCTGCTGAAGATGCTTCTGCAAAAGAAGTGAAACGCGTACGGATGATTAATAAATACAGAAAAGTCAATTGCTTTGTCGTAATTTATTTGTTAACATTATCAGCAATTGAGGAAAATGATCCACAACATCCAGATACTAAAATATTTTAGTAATTAGAACTGGCTGATAAATTTATTTCTCATCTTTAATGAAATCGCTGTTATACAAATAATAGAATAGGAAGAAAACAAAAGTACTTTCTGAATCTGAGTGGTTTTGTAATCTTGAAGTAAGTAATGCACATTCCACTTACGAGAGTTTACTTCCATTAATACTATGGCCCACATTGTGTTAAAGATCAATAGAGTATACCAAATACTTTAGTGACAGACAAACGCAGGTCTTCAAGAAAATGACTGCTTTTGTGTGTGCGTGTGTTGAAGATCATTAGTTCTAAGTGCATCTCCAATATTTATCTCTGCCATATCGGTTTTAACCATTACATCCACCTTCCTTATAGCAATGTAACATCAGTTATTGGATCTTGGAAATTGTCTCCTGGATACTGAATTCAGCATAAATAATAGAATTTTTACATGTAACCAACAAAAAAGACTCCATTACTTCAGTCGCTTAACTAACTGTTTGCGAATCACAAAGACGAAAATCTGTTATAAATGAAGTTTTACATATCGCAGCATATTAATAGAGTCAAGAAATGATAACATACTTTTAGAAAAGAGCCGCTAAATACAGGATGAATGGGTACGAGCCAAAAATGGCCTGTCTAACAAGGTTCCAGGTATGATAAATATAAAAAGATCAAGCCATTTTTAAACAATACATTCATGGACTTCTATAGGTGTATTACATTTTGGGATCAATATTTCAATATAGTTGTTTTGAAAAATGCTCATACGCTGCGTTCTACAACATTTCATCAGGTGTTTCCTGCCCCAGTCTATTTTCAAATGGGAAAAGATGTGATGGTTCACTGAAAGTACAAACTGCAGAATATCCTCATACACGAAGAGCTTTTTATATGTTCAAAATCAATTTTGGTTGGTTAAAACATGTCGCATACTATCGCTTAAGTAGAAAATAAAGTCGCAGATCTACTATTATAATTTATTTTTAATTTTCGAATCTATCCTATTCTGGGGAAAGAACATTAAGAATGATAGTTATTACTGCTTGTTAGGTAAGATAAATACAACAATGAAGCTTGATATTAAAAATCGTTATAAAAATTCATGGTTCCACACCATTTTCTACTAGTTGGGCTTCTGAATTACTGATGTAATCGGTTTGAGAGAACAATTTAATTCACAATACATTTGCCTCTTGTCATCGGAATAACGTTAGAACCATTACTATTACTATTACTATTACTTCGCGATTCACTAAAAGTGTTTGGCGGAGGGTGCATTGCACCTATCCGGAAAGGTAATGGTTTGGAAGGAATATACGGGATATAGCAGGAGGCGCCCATGGGCTATTGTGAGTAACTATCCCACCATTCTCCTGGAGCGATCTAGGGAAACCATGGAAAACCCAGATCAGGATGGCCATTCGAATGATTCACAAATTTTTTCTTGAAGATAATTATGAATGCTCATACAGGTATTGTGTGGTGATGGAGATAACAGATTACTTTCTCGCCTCTAATTTAATTCCTCCCTATGTACTCCGCTAAGGTGAATCTCATCCTTTATATCCTCGAAAAAATCCTCTGTTGTTTTACATGTAGAAATGATTTAATGAAACGAAATTTTGCAGATGCATCACCTTACGTAACGTTTGTGACATCCATCGAGTCAGCCACAGTAGACTGTCCAGGCTGAAATACGAAGAAAATTTCGTAGAATAACCGCAATCTTTCAGTTTACCAGCTGACACTACAATCAAACTCATCGTCGTTTAACATTCCGCTTTATGAAAAGAAAAATTGATGGAACATCAACTGCCAAGTTTTTACCTCAAAGTAGCAACACTTTATTTTTCAGTACCATTGCATCTTCTACACTTGCAAGAAAAATACTAAAACGATTCTAAATTTATTTTATACTCGCTTTACCCGGCATGCGTTGCAAGGCCTCTTTTTCTTTCTTAACTGGATACGCATAAACAGACACATTAAAATCTACAAAATAAATGAAAGATAATGATTTTTATGCATTAAATTAAAGTTTAAAAAGCTTATTCTGGTGCTTTGGGATATACAATTTTTTGGTCTTTTATCTTCTGCAAAAGCAGAGTACCCAGCATTGTTGGCGGGTGGATATGAATGTTCTGTTGTTTTATCCATTTTAAATGGATTGTAGTAAACATTCTACATCATCATCCACCACTTTAGTAGGTCTCCCACGGACGCAAAAAAGCTAATAATAATAATAATAATAATAAATAAATAAATAAAATGAAAGTTGCTTGTGTAAAATAGTCTTAAGATGGGTGAAGGTAAAACTGGCGCTGTTTAGTAAACTAAATACAAGTATCATTTATCAATTATTTTAAACCATATGCGCGCAAAGTTCCTTCCGGATAGTTAAAGTAACTTTTGCTAAGAGAGAGTGCTGAGTTTTTGTAAACCAAATGTAGGCAATATTTTTCTCTTTGTTTTAAAGAATGCAAAGTTACATCGAAATCGGGTACGAACTGTGGGTTTGTATAAAGAACATTAGCAAAAACTAAGGGGGTAAAGGGAGAGAACGGTTGGATTTTTGCAAACCAAATGTAGACAGTGTTTTTCTCTTTGTTTTAAAGTAAAAAAAGTAACACAATCAACAACCAGAAACTTGATTGGCTACTGCCAAAGACGGAATACTAAGCCACTGATCATATACAACTCTTAAAAATTCCTTCTTCCATCAGAATTTGTACTCCAAATCGGACAAACAAAATGTTGAAAGCAAGAGCCTTAACCGCTGAAATACCAGATCACTCTGTTTTAAGCAGCGTATGCTAAGTACTATCAAAATCTGATAAAAATTGTGGATTTGCATGAAAAATTGTTGGAAAAATTAAAGGTAGAGGAGAAGAGGGGTTACGATTTTGTAGACCAAACGTAGACAGTATTTTCTATTTGTTTTAATATATACGTATGCAAATTTCCATCAAAATCGAATAAAAGCAGTGTTCTTGTTTGAATAATATTGCCATAAATTAAGAGGGTGGTGTAAAGGCGTATATGGGTCGGATTTTGAAAGCCAAATGTAAACAATAATTTTTTGTTTGTTTTAAAGTGAAAAACTTAGTACACAGCGCGGCGCAGGTTGGTTGAATCCTACCGAAGGAAGTGAACTAAGCCATGTTTGGGAGGTAGAACGACCAGTTCCTTTCCTCTGTGACTTATAGTTAACGTGAAATCGGAACCACGGAAAATCGTACGTAATTAAAGTTCATGTATCTACCGGGATTTCAACCTGAGAGCGTATCCTGAAACTTCCGAAAGTAAGTGCCTTCACCACTGTGCTACAAGACCACTCTGTTTTATTACATACCTTAAAAATTGGATAGAAACGGCGGATTTCTATGACGAACGTTGGCAAAATTAAGTGGCGCAGGTAAAAGAGAAGAGGGTTTAGGTTTTTCAAAACAAATGCAGTTTAATGTATATTTGTGGAAAGTTCCGTCGATATAGGATAAAAGCTGTGGGTTTATGTAAATAAAATTACCAAAAATGAAGGGGAGGGGGATAAAGAGTTTGGCTTTTTACAAACCAAATAGGCAATATTTTTGTCATTTTTTTAAAGTAAAATGATAACTTAGTCCACAACCCAAGATTGATTGAATCCTCCCGAAGGAGGTGAACAAGCCTTTGGGTCAGAGGCAGGATGGCTAGTTCCTATCCTCTGGGACCTGCTGTTTAATGTGGAATCCGAATCACGGAATGTCCCACCGTAGCTCAAATAATCAAATGAAACTCTTAAAAATTCCTGCTCCTACTGGGATTTAAACCTGTGATCGGAGACATAATGGCCCGGAAGCACGCGCTTTAGCCACTGAGCTACCACACCGCCTAGTTTTAAATTTTACGCGAGCTAGGTACTATCAAAATCCGATAAAAATTGTGGGTTTGTATGAAGAACGTTGGAAAAAATTAAGGGTTTGCTGTGAAGGTGGAGTGGGGTGAAGGTGGAGTGGGTGGGGTGGGTTTGTTTTTGTTTTAAAGTACACGTGTTCCAAATTCCATCTAAATTGGTCAAAAACTGTGGATTTACACAAAGGTCATTTCAAAAAATTGAGAGGTGTGTCGGGGAAAAGTATATTTTTTGGTCAGAAACCTTCCCAGGTACACGCACATAATAACTCACCAAAGTTTCATTGCAATCGGATTAATGGTATAGGAACGCATAGAAGACCAACAAAACAACCAAGAAACAAACATTCATTTTTCAATATTAGGTTGAGGATATGATTATACAGTATTAATTTGAAAATACGTTTCATATTTTGGATTATGATGATTTAATTTATCAGTTTTGTGTACTCATTTCCAATTTGAAAGAACTGAAAATATTCACCTGGCAAAGTCGTAAACAATTATTTCAAATTTTGATTATGATTTTCTGAGTTAATATGCTGTCACACTTTGTGACCCAAAAGTCCTGAAAGTACCATATAGTGTTTAAACACTAAGAATGCTATTGCTTTTTTGGGAAATTAGAAATAGGGAAAGGTGAGGTTTTTCTTGTTTAGGTGCCTCGACCCCATGATGAGGGTAATTCGCGGAGATACAACTCCACATTATCTTGCTGGAACTAGACAACACATACAGAACCAGGATGGTAGTTGCCACTTCACGAATGCTCACCCTGAAGAGTTTTCCTTCGGATACACATGTTATAGCAGGCATAATGCCATTGGTGAACTTCTAGACGTTCAGCTTTGAAGAAAATCCCAAGGCTTTTGGAAATAGAACCCAGCCATGTAGTTCAGTTAGTTGCTCAACCGGCTGAGAAATGCGGTCATCCTACGATTACAGAAGAGGTTTCAAACATTCGTTATCAACGTGCTAAAAATAACTCCGGAGAACTGTATAGGTGACGTAGAATTAGTTCATATCTTCATATTCAAAATAACTGATCACAAATTTCTGAAAGTGGAGTTTCATCTTCCGCAAATCTCTTTTTGAACAACAGTCCACTCTGAGGATTGTAAGGTTCTTTCCGCAAAGAGAAAAGTATTCGCAGGCTAGCAAACAATTTGGAACCCAACTTAACTACTCTCAAAAAGGATGGACTCTAGTATTTTCTGAGTGCAACTCTTCTTACAACATTTCTCGACGTTTCCCTAACAATTTTTCTTTTAACTAAGATAGTAGATCATCGTATGAAGTACTAATGATTGTTCTACTCCTGTGACAGTTCTTCCACTGTAACAGAAAAAGTATAGAATGGTCTTAGTGGTTGATCTTCACGCTGTTTCCTCTTCATGGCGGTGATGGGTGTTTTGTTTCCACTATTTACTCATGTGCTATTAATAAGGGAGCGTGCATAAACCACGTAGCTCCATTTTGGCCTCTTGTGAACCCCTCCTCCCCCCACGTAGCCCTACGTGGCTTTTGCCTCTACCCCCCCCCCCCCACACACACACACACACGTAGCACGTAGCTTTTTTTCCTTTTGACTCCAGAAGACGTTTTGTACTGCGATTGTGAGTTCTGGTCCTCATTTCAACTGTGAAATAGTTATGAAAGGAAAGCTACGTGGCCTGGCTCGGAACCCCTCCCCTCCCCCACGTAGCCCATCGTAGCCTTCCAGGCAACCCCCCCCCCCTGGACCGAGCCACGTAGTTTGTGCACGCTCCCTAATTATGTGTGGGGAATATTCAATTTAGTTTTTCAAGAAGCTCTTGTCAGAGAATAAATCACCAAAACTTGTTGATATTGCGTTATTACGTCATGTCACTAGGAAATAATAAGAAATTCAGTAATGCGAACAATAACACTACACTAATGGTTAAGCATTTGTCGGTTCCTGTGTTCCAGAGAAGTGGCATACCCAGCGGCCACCTAAAGGGGTTCCTGGAGTGGACGCTGAGCGGGAGGTATCCATCGAGTGTCCCCAGTGCCTGCCCTCCTGCAGCGAAACCGCGTATTACCTCAGGGCGTACTCGGTGGCCATCGTCAGCAACACCGAGAACGTCGAACCGCTGCTGTGAGAGACATCTCGTCGTTTGAATAAATTTAGGGTTTCCTGGTGTATCAACTATATAAAATGCTCTCGGGCTTCTCACAGGAGGAGTGCATCAATTTAATGTGACGTTTCGAAGTCACTCACGTCATCTTCTGACGAAGTGTCGGGCTTCCGGATAATTCGTCCTAATATAATCAGCAGAAGGTATTCTGATCTCCAGCCGTCCTCTTCCACCGAGCGAATCCCCACCACGCCTCCTGCCCCAACCAGGCTTACTACTTCCCCATCACTGCACCGAGAGTCGTTGGACGCAAGTAAACATGACGTCACCGGCAACCGTTGCCCGGCTTGGGCTATATAAGGACGGTCTATCCGGGAGCCCGAAAGTTCGTTGGAAAGCATCCAGTGCTAGGGAACATTTTATACATCTTATCTGTTGTTTACGATGTATGTTAATAATTCATTGAGTCTCACATTATGACATAAATACATCTTTGCGTTTGCTTCGGTACTGGAGGCACTGCAGAGAGCCCGAGGATACAGTATGTCTTTGCAGTTAAATATTGTACTACACGATAGTCAAAAAATGTCATACTTTTTTATGTTTCCCGGGAGTCGTCATTTTGTGATTCGTTTCGCTTGATCGCGAATACTTCAGCGCAGTAATACTTCTGCTTCTATAAATCTGTGAAACTCAATGTGGTCTCTGCAAAAAGATTGGTGTCGATTGGTTACGTAGGTGAAATTTTGTGCAGTTACAATACTTCCAAAATAGAGTACGTTATCAGCATATGTTCATAAAAAAATGTAAATAGAGAAATTGTATACAGTTGGAAAGAGCGTGTTGCCAGCATGCAGTGATATAAATAAATCGCCACATGAGCGAGTTAAGCGGTATTGGGAGCACAGGATATTCGCCACACGGGCAGTTTAACTACACGAACAAGGGCTGTGTGCGTATGACGGAGAGGGTTATAATTGATGTGAGTAGCGTCACTCCATTGAGGAACTTGCGATGAATCCAGAGATACTACAGAGCACGAGTCCCCTCAGCTGATGTGTTATAAAGCAAGCGTCGATTGATTCTCCTGACATAACAGCAGAGTGTATCGTATGCATCAATCATTCTGTCTTACCTTTGCTAGGCGTCTCAAGTTATACGCCTCATTTATTCTTCTAGGTTGTTGATGAAAATATTTATTCTTTCTCCTTGCTGTTATCGCTCATAGAGCTTCAGGATCCGTCGATAAATTGAGATTAGCGTCATAGGAGTTCTGAGGTTAGCTAAGGAGTTTCCAAGCCAACAGATAATAGCATCTTATCTTATGAAATTTTTTGCAGGCAATTTCTAGGCCGTTTAAAATCGCAGTGGTACAGTTTCATATTCGTTCCTTCGTTTAACTAATAATGCTGTATTTACGCAGATGTCTACGGCGTGTAACTTTTATTACTTCCTTTGTACGCAGATAGCGAATGGCATAAAACTAGCACACTGTAATTCAGTGAGTAGTTTTTAGATTCTGTTGTTAGGAACGTACTAAAGCACCCCTCAATAAATTTTGATTATCATCACTGTATAACGGAGCGCTGCTTTATTCACAAATCTTAACCGACTTAAGTCTTGTAACACATTCAAATGCCCTTTACTGGTAGAGCAAGGGTTAACAGGGAGACCACTCGGTGCAACGGTTGTCGGGTCAAATCTGGTATGGGTAATATAATTTAAGTGTTGTGTTTGCCTTGTATTTCCATCGCTACGTAATATTAATGATATAATATGTACACACTCGATGGATCATTTCTGATATTACAAGGTAACATTAAAAAAAAAGGTTTAATTGAGTCTAAAGGCTTTTTGATAGAGGAATAGAATTTGGAATGGATACGTTATGGAAGAGAATATATTAAAGTTGTGGGATGCCATTACAAATGTTCAATTCCATTTGTATTTATTTTAGAGAAACACTAAAGAACGATGAACTCGGTAATATACAGTAAAGTTATCCTCAGTGGTCATATCACATCCTGTCACTATATATTTGTAGGTTCTCGAAGTAATTTCTATCGAGCAGTTCTTGGCTATCGTTCAGTCGCTTTTGACGAATAATGCAGCTGGTAAAATGATGACATAGCAGTTACATCATCGTGAGGCCTCTCTGTTCAGTTTTAATATGGTTCGATCTTGGAGCAAATATTAGTTACATATTACTTGACTAGGTGAAATAGTTTAATAGCGCCTTCGGCGAAGATTCTTTTCTATGAGGCATTTTATGGAAATTCACCACATGTATTTTTATTAGTATTTTTACTATCTCACTTGATATAATTTTTTTGTTTAATATTATACTAGGTGGCGCGTGTGGTGAATGATATTCGACGAATAGCGAGGTTGGAGGTTTGTAGTAGAATGAAAGAATAGGCCATAGGTCCATTTGTAATAATTGTTTATCTGTCAACTGAAATAGCTACAAGGTAGAACACTTACAACGTCTTACGAAACATTTAGAAATGTTGATCTGTTCTGCTAGAGAAACAAAAATAACCGAAAAACTCCTTACTATAGAAACACATATTTTATCAATGTCTCTGTGATAATAGGAGCTTCTATCTAGCGGTAATTAAATCATTCTTATCGATGCTAGCGAAGCCTAGATCCGTGACTCTGAACTACTCGTGACCTTGATAGTTCATAATTTTGCAATCTAGGGTTTGAATTTCGAAAAATTCTATTCTCAATTAGTGATGTTGCCAAAGCCAAGAACGTAATCATTAAAATTATACCACATGTAGCTATTTCTTTAAGTATTAAGGGAGAAATATAGCTCGTTACAAATAAACATCTTTTAGAAATAATATACGCGTATTTTGTTTGAAATTTAGCTGAATTATGTAGGTTAGCTTTGCGCTCGTTGGCTGGTTCGGTCACGTACCTTGTTCACCAACTCCAAGCTGAACTGTACAAGTCAGTCTGTTGTTGAAGACCATATTGAGAGTTCGCGTTTCAATACGTGCCTGCCCGTATCAAACCTTATATGCTTACTAACACACTGATCGACTTTTCGGTACTAAACTATCTCCGTTTTCCTGTGGTTTTACGGAGAAATCGGGTATCGAGCGCAATCCATTGTTGGTCTTCGAACTTTTTACTAGCCGGTACCAGTTTCGGAAATAATCGTTTTTTTTTTTTCTTCTTTTTTTTTCTCTTCTTTTTTTTTCTCTCTCTCTCTCTAAAGGAATGAATCTTTAGTTTCACAATCGAAATTTCCAAAATTCGGTTTAGAAATATTGAACATCAATAAGAAACATTTCTGACTTAGCCTTAACACTGTATTGCGGGTGTTGACTTTTAATGGTGATTAAAAGTGAAATACTGTGTACACTGTTTTTCATTTTGAGCAAACCTATTATCTTTTTACTATAAACTGAACCGATATTCTAAGTCTGACGGCCTCCTAATCATGCTGCAAGAAAAGTTGGAACAAAGTGCCACCATTTCTCTCTACTAAAACTATACACACGTAGTGAATGTGCTTCAACATACATCAATGTTTTCTTTACGATTGCAGGTCTGATCTGCAGCTGGCTAACCACACGGTGATCCATTTGTTCTTCGGCAGCTCAGACTCGCTGCTCCTCAAGCAAGATGTTCTATTCTACTGGTACGACCTGCTCAGTGAGTACATAATAACTCACCACAACTGTGAGCGAAAAAAGTAGTGATAACAGAAACGTTTAAGTGCAAAATTCCGATATACTCCTCCATACTCGGAGTAGGTATCTCGACATATAGAAATGTGCAAGAACGCCGGCTGTCTTCAGTGGCCACGTTGCTACCAATGCTTTCATAAATAAGTCTCTATTCTTTTCATATTACTCACGGTTTTAATTTTTCTCAGATTCTTGGTGAATGGAGCAAGACAATTAGAAGATTAGATGTTAAGTATCTTGTAAGGTACGAAACCAAAACGATTTATTTAGACTGATAGTCTGAACAATTGGTCTACTTGAAACTTAAAGGTTTCAGAAGATTTAGTGTCTGTGAAATGAGAATTTTACTCATGGAGAAAAACTTTTTGAGGTACTATTGATTCATTAAAAACTCAAAAATATTGATTGGTCGTTGATGGGCAGATGTGCATATGGAAATAAAAGTACTACTTAGGTAATTATTGTTGGCGATTTCTTCCACAGTTACTTGTTAAATTAATAATTGTTCTTTAATAATCACGCCAATACAGCAGTTGTATTGACGTAATTATTAAAGAACAATCATTAAAAATACTACTGCCACGTGGTTAAGTCACCAGAACAAAAAGTAAGTAAAAACCTCACTAATTGAAATAGCTAAGCAAGAAAAATAAACTTAAATTCATTTCAACCAAAGTACACACATAGCTCTTCAAGAGCAGATAGTGTCTTTTAGAACTCACCTGCAAGAAGCAGATCTTAAATTGTGTTCAGTGTGTCTTTATCTTAGCAACGGGTAAAAATTTTGTTTTATGGAAGTTGTGTCAATATTGTAATGACAGCTTACACTCATTTGCAAAAAGTGCAAGGCGAATAAATAACAAAAAGAATCAGTTTGCTCATGAGTACAAAATAAACAATTCAGCTGTTGACACGATTGATTCCCTAAAGTATCTGGGGGTGATAGTACAAAGCAACATGAAATGGGACTTGCACGTAACTTCCATCGTAGGCAAAGCTAATTTTAAATTGCGATTCACAGGTCGTATTTTGAGGAATTATAATGCTCATACAAAGGAGATAGTGTATAAAACACTAGTGCGTCCGCATCTGGATTACTGTTGTGGAGTTTGGGATCCGTATCGCAAGGTTCTGATTGACTCAGTGGAGAGGGTGCAGAGCAGAGCCACTCGATTCGTGACTAGTTGTTACAGCCCTTATGAAAGCGTTACAGAATTGATACGTAGATTGGGCTGGGATAGTTTGGAAGACAGACAAGTAGTTTGCGTTTGAATTTATTGGTGAATATGCGAAAATCTTTAAATTACGAGTGCAATGAAATACTTCTTCGCAATGACCCGCGGGATAAGATTCGAAAAATAAGATGCTGTACTATGCTTTCATGTATTCATTCTTTCCTCATACTATTCGGGATTGGAATGCGCGGGTTTAGGATTGGTGCTTAGCACCCTCTGCCACCAACAATGTTTGTGATTTGCAGAGTATGGATGTAGATGTAGATGAAGTTAATGGCAAATACATCCACTTTCTCATTTATTTTCACATATGATAAAGAAAGATTATTACAAATTGCGCTTTCCAGAACACTCTTAATAACGAAGTTCTAAGAAAGCTGCTATGTTTCAGACGACAATCTCGAATGCGAACGCGATTAAGTTTGTTCTTGCCTTTTTTTCTTTAACAACCACATCTGCTATAAACGGTCTAGATTCTTACAGGGGTCATTTTGTTTGTCTCACCTATTCCTCGGCACTGAACTTGTAGATCCTATACTTGTACACCTGTGATTTGAAGTATGTGCCATCTTTGGACGAATGTGAGACGACGCTTCTAGAGTAGATCGTGGATATTTCGTTCCGTAACCCTCCACGCTTCCGGAACAAAATGTCATAGAAATTTATTTTAACTTTACCCATGCTACTATTATCTGCTAAATAGATTTTCCTCCCTCGTCAACGTAATAGATTTCCCCCCCTCGTCAACGCCGAAGTCATAAGAGGTGGGAAAGGAAAGGGTAAAAATTTAGCTATGGCCTTTCGAAGGAACCATCCCCGCATTCGCCAAGAGCAATTTCGGGTAGCTACGAAAAACCGTAATCAGAAAGCCGCACGGAATTTTGAAGTCGTGTTCACAGAAATACCAGGCCGGAGCGTTACAGGCTACACACTGGGCGTGGTGTAAGCGTAATTTGGGACCGAATATTAATAGTGACTTAGTGAAGTGTTTATTCCAACGATAAAAAGTTATATGGTCATATTCCTGTTCAATAGTGTTTGTTTAGAAGTAGTTCAATATTCTAATGTGCTCACCTTAAAGCTTGTAAGTCCCGAAATTCAATCCTAATTGAACTGCTCCTGTAGCTGAGACATATAAGGACAGTAATTACATATTGTTTCGTAATGAGTACTGTACTGTTTTTATCGACGTATTTCATATTGTCCCCTGTATTGTTTTGTGATATCTTGTATAATATGGATTTGACAGAGTAGTATTAAATAAGATGAAAACCATTGAAGTGTATGAAAAAGTGATTTTCTTGGTAAAAGAATTCTTAAAAGGCCGTTAGGAAATGCATTATCAAATGAAACGGAAGTAAATGTGGGAGTGCCACAGAGTAGTGTATTAGGACCGCTGCGATTCGTTGTTCATTGGGAGACAGGAGGAGGGTGAGGAGAGTCATGGGAGTGTACAAGGTATATGTTGGTGATGGGGCTTGGAAGGATATTGGTCGAAGTATTAGGAATAGTGCAAGGAAAGGAAAAGATGATTATTACCGCTAGCTGGGACTTGATTTTATGCAGAAGGGAGTCTGAAAATTTTGTTTTGTGGGTAGAGGTATCAGGAATTGGAACAAAATACAAAGTGAAAAAAATAGATAATTTACCAAAAATGTTGAAGGAATTTAAAATTAAACTTCTTAAATTACAGAAGCAGGATAGGACAGAAAATTAGCACTCAAAGATATATGATAATTGAAAAATAACAAGAAAGTAGTAATTATATGACTAAGAAAATTGCCACTGGTGGAATTGCTCCATCGCAAATAAAAATTAATTAAATTAAATGTCTGTCTACTAGCAGTTACCGGCGACGTCATCTGCATGGAAGTGTGTTATAGTATAAGATTTTATTTTAATAATAAATTTTGTAATAATAAAATTTATTAATGTTTCATAACAAAAATAATAATTTCAGTAAGATTCAAGGTTTTTTTTTTTTTTTTTTTTTTTTTTTTTTTTTTTTTTTTAAACTATTTGCTGTTTGAATTCAGATATTTACCGATCGTTTCAACAATGTGTTACTTCATATTTTAAAACTCCACTTAATTTTTGAACCACTTTACTCTGAATGAAGTGAGGATCTTGATATAAGGACTAATCCTTAACTGGGATAATTCAACGGACACTAGTTTTAAAACATTTAATGTAAGTCAATTATTTTATTTTATATTATATTTAGGACGGATGTGTGCGAAAACTTTCATTAAGCAAATAGAAGTCAATTTCGGTGTCAAGTAATTTAACATTTTAAAAAATAAACGTTATAGTTAGTCGTCCGCTAGATCTTTGAAAGCAATAAACATAATAGTAATGATTAGATCTGATGATATTGATGCTTCCTGTTTAGCAGATGTGACGTACGTCTTTGACTTAAATACAATATGACACTTTTAATTATATATATATATATATATATATATATATATATATATATATATAAATTGACAAGTGTGTTCCTATATTTCACTTTTCAGCCAGAACTACCTAGCACAGATCACTGTTGTTTGTGTGTGGTAATAGTATGGAGTTATCTATAGTATACATCGTTAGCCGAATGCCCATAGCTGTGGAGATGTGGGAGATATGATGATTAAAAGTAGTTGATATAGGGCATTTTCATATTTAGAGCAAAGACTTGTGTATCCATATATTTCTCGTGCCTGCCACAACTACATAGGGCAGGTCACTGATGTTTGTGTGTGGTAGTAGTCTCGATTCTCCCATCGTGCACTATTGTGGTTACATGTCGGTTGCTATAAATCAACATTTTTTACAAATACGAACGAAGTCGTGGACAACAGCTAATAATTTATATAAATCCCTTCTCCTAACTTAAGATTTTTAGTGATATTATCTAATATCTGTGCTCGTAATTCAAGTGTCTGTCCCAAGTTTCGCGTTTGACTCATGAGAAAGAATTCACAATGCTTAACATTTTTAATTTCATTGGGGGATTTGGAATTGGACAAATATTCCAGGAAAGGGGTTAGGTAAAATCAACTAAAATGAAAGTATTCTTTTACGTCCATTGCAATTATAACATGCTTACGAGTTTGAGGACAGAAGTATTAAGATGACGTGTTTTTTTTTTTTTTATTAAATGTGGTTTGGCATAATTTGTTCGGGAAACAGCAAAAAACTAATGCCTTGACATAGAGAAAGTCAATGCAGACCCTTTCAGTTAATTTTGCTGCAGTCATGACTGCTGAGAATCAAACATTTTACTATATAATTTTAATAGCTAAATATTTGTAACTGCATATTCATTTGTACAGTTCATTATTACACTCTGTATCTATCCATAGTGAAACCCTCTTCCCAACAACTTGATTATCAAATATGCGACATTTCTTTATATGCACTGGATAGTTGTTTTTCGTAGCTTCGTCGATACTTCTGAATAATACAGGTCAAATTCCACAAGTTCTATCTTTTTTAAAAATTTTTTTGACTAACGTTTTCGACCTCTCTCCTTTTTACATTTTTTATTATCTAAATACACAACTACCTCGCAGTAGAGTATCTTCTCTGAATATCCGACGATGGTTAAAATTAATCGGGGAGGATCAGATTAGAGAGCAACGTACATAATGCAGGGATAGAGCTCAAGGTTATCGGTCGAACATGAAACAAATAACACGAAGCATGTCTCGTGCTTTGTGTTTATAAAGGTAAATAAACGAAATCGATTTTACCTCACAGTACACATAATGAATGCGATACACTATACGGCATAAACTTTCATTTCACAAGTACGGCACATCAAGAAGTGTTACTACTGATGTTCTTTTTCCTTCAGTAGAGATAAACAAATTTATCCAAGGATAAGTACAAAAAGGAGGAATGTAGTTAATACACCAGACAGTTCAACTGAATTAAAGTTTTAACGCATTTAAATGTATTGAATTCTGTTTGTAAAGTAATGTGTTAATATGTTTATATCACAATATGTGTTATAACTGTCACCTCATTCTAGTAAGGAGTACTGGACAATATACATCAATGGTTCCTTCCAACTCTTCCAAACTGCAAGGCCTCGTATTGTAACAACTCCCCAACTCCGTTTCACTACTTTCAATGACACAGTCAACATTATTAGGTGAAGTCATGGTAAGCATGGTATATAAATACGTTTCTAAGCTGTCGCCATACAAATGACAATATAATCTAGATTATACATAACTTTAATTTAATGGAATAGTAACAATAAAAGAGGTTGATGTATTTTTAACGCGAAACAAATGATGTTTACACCCAACGTTTGGAGGACTGTACTCTCCGTCGTCTTCTTCAGGTCAAACGTGAACAAGGCGAAAAACCTGAAGTGTATACCTTGTGAAGAGCGTGCTGTTGACTGACTTCAATGGCAACGGCAGCCAACGTTACATTCAGTTGTTGCAATCTAAGATGTCATTAGCACCGCGCGAACTACAAAACACGGAACGTTGACTACGAGCAGCCTCAGTAACCGTCATTTATGTTGGAAGACCATAATTCCGGTTTTCAAGATCAGGCAAGAGGCACAATACTCTGACGTGCGACTTTTGCACCATTCTACACACGAAATAGTCCCTATTCCGAAACACACTGGTATTGTGAGATCGAACATTTTGCTTAATTTTAATCTTTTATATATACCATCTGCCATACAAATGGCAAGTAATTATTTTATGTCTTTATGGCTCGTGGATGTCAGGTTATTAGAGTCAGGAAAAGATTAGAGAGAAGGACTGACGTCGAATTCGGCTATGTTGTTTTGAAGGGACCATTCCGATGTTTAACTGGGGCGATTTTGAGAAAGCACGGAAAACCGAAATCTGGATGGCATAACGCGTCTCCCGAAACGCCAGTATCGAGTGTTACCGCTCACTCTCCAGCGTCGGTGGCAAGCAATCGCTCTCATCTTACGAGGATCGTTTGAAAAGTCCGTGCAAAAAATAAAAACTATTTACGTGTTTGGGGTAAACATTTTTTTATTTTTCGACTAGTCTCCTTTTAGGCTTATACACTTCGTCCAACGATGTTCTAGTTTGTTGATCCCTTCCAAATAATAGCATTTGTCCAAGTCTGCAAAATATCCATTAGTGTGTGCAATCACCTCCTCGTATGAATAAAATATTTGTCCCGCCAGCCATTTCTTCAAATTGGGGAACAAATAGTAGTCCGAGGGAGCCAAGTCTGGAGAATAGGGGGGATGTGAAACGAGTTGGAATCCTATTTCCATTAATTTTGAGATTACAACTGCTGAGGCGTGTGCCGGTGCGTTGTCGTGATGGAAAAGGACTTTCTTGTGCGCAAATCGCGGGAGTTTTTCAGACGGTCCAATAACGATGAATAATATGCACCTGTAACAGTGTTACCCTTTTCCAGATAGTCGATGAGGATTATCCCTTGCGAATATAAAAAAACAAACGCCATAACCTCTCCGGCCGAAGGAACGGTCTTCGCCTTTTTTGGCACAGATTCTTCCTTGGTAACCCATTGTTTAGATTGTTGTTTGGTTTCCGGAGTATAGTAATGTATCCATGTTTCATCCACAGTGACGAAAAGACACTTAAAGTCCTCCAGATTCTTCTTGAAGAACTGAAAACCATTCTTGAAACACTTCACACGATTCCGTTTTAGATCAAGCGTCAGCAATCGCGACACCCATCTTGCGGATTGTTTTCTCATGTCCAAATGTTTATGCAAAATATTATGTACCCGTTCAGTCGAGACGCCCACAACACTAGCAATCTCACGCACCTTAACTCTTCTGTCATCCATCACCATATCATGGATTTGATCAATGATTTCTGGAATCGTAACCTCCACAGGCTGACCAGAACGTTCAGCGTCACTGGTGCCCATATGGCCAGTCCGAAAATTTTGAAACCACTTATAAACTGTTCTAATCAAAGGTGCAGAGTCACCATAATGTTTATCAAGCTTCTCTTTAGTCTCCTGAGGCGTTTTGCCTTTCATAAAGTAATGTTTAATCACCACACGAAATTCTTTTTCGTCCAATTCTTGAAAATCACTCGACTTCCTTGATTCACACGAATGCCAAACACAAAGAAATAGACCAATATGGCTGAAACTTGTTGTGCGTTCATTCAAGAGACGCTACTAACTAAACACGACGTCGATACGTGCCGGTGGTGCCATCTCTCGGACTTTGCACGGACTTTTCAAACGCCCCTCGTAGTATACCCAAGTTGGCATTACTGTGCAGGTAACTTCGGTGGTATCTGTGGCCTGTTCGTGGGGGCCAGCCTCATCAGCGTAGCAGAGGTGCTGTACTTCTTCACCGTGCGTCTGGTGCTGGCCGCCACCAGACCCGTCAGCGACTCCGAGCCGTCGTCGCAGCCACAGCTGGGGCCACAGCGGGAGACACCCAGGAGGCGGGCGCTGGTCGGCAGCAAGTCGCAGCTCTACTGGACCGAAATACACCACCTGTTCTGACCATCCGGCCCTAAGCCCCACAGTTACTTACTCATAAATTAACAGAACTGGATATTAAATAAAAGTGTAAAGTCGTCAACGTTTGAAAAAAATACCTATTCCTGGAACGGCATCGTTGTCAAGAAACTCCGTCCAGTAATGTATCCTAGGAGGAAAGACTCAAACGAAGATGAAATAAATTTACTAAACTGTCTCTCTTTTTTTTTAAATTTACACATACGTAATGCAGAAACTAAGAGAAAATTTGCCTTCATTTATACTGATTCTGTCACATTCGCATCAAATAAACTGAAAATGTTTGTAGGTTGAGCAAAGTCTTTCGGTTGGTGGAAGGTGTTGGGTTTGACTGTTGACTGCGGAAAGGAGTACTGAAAAGTAATAAGTTTATTGCTTCTTTGAATGGATGTAAAGTTAAGTAAAAAGTACGGTCACCACCAACACAATCCTGTTTTTCAGTTATTGATTTACGCCTCGTCGACGGCAGTATGGGACTGGGGACAAGGAACGGGAATGAATTCGGCCTTGGCCTTTTTGAAGGAAGCATCCCGGCATTCGCCTGGAGTGATTTTGGGAAACCATGGAAAACCCAAATCTGGATGCCCGGACGGGGATTCAAAACCGCGTCCTCCCGAATGCGAGGCCAGAAGGTTAACCGTTCACCAATCACGCTCGGTCCCAACACAACTATTGGAGAAATTACTTTAAACATCAATAGCACAATAAATGAAGCTACGTAGAGAGTTACTTGTAAATGAGAATCGCTGTTACAGATTTATTACTTTTAATTATTGTTAAGTTTTTTATCAGACAAAACCCTATTACAACGCTGAAAATTTAAAGGTTTTAGTAAATTTATCAGAATTAGGAATGTCCGTATTACGAGATTTGAGAGTGACGGTACTTGAATATGTGGTGAAACTATATTAACATCATAGACGAATTTATATCTCATTTCTTATATCTACATTTTCATAATGCTATAGCACATGAATTTTTTGATTTCACAATATTTTGGTTTTTTAATTTTATATAATAATTTATTACTCTGATACTTATGATCCTGTCAAAGAGCTTTCTCGAAATGAAAGATCCTTTACACAGTAATTTATGCTTATTTTCCCTTCATTACAATAAAGTAGTACCCTTAATTCTAATTTTTATTAAGATGTCACATAACACGTTAGTCAAGATAAAATCAACAAGCAACTTTACATTTACATGATACCGAATGGCTTTACATCATCCAGAAAATATTAGTCGGTCCCAGGTTAGCGAATTCAACACCATAAATAAATCAATACTACGAATGAAATATTAAGTGGCATATCCTATGAAACATATTCATTTAACATCACACAAAGTCAATAAATACCATGAACAAATACGAAATGGCGTTATAATATAGCATGAAACCGGATTAACCTCCGTGCCCTTACGGGTTGAATTCCTGTAGACAGTTGGTCAGTTATATTAGCTGAAGCTCACTTTGTTATCAAAACAGCTGCACTATCAGCGTTGTCTCTAGCCAAAATACCACTCTGCAGCCCCTCATCGGGCTACGAAATAGAGAGTGATTCTGTCAGGGCAGTCGTTCTCCCCACAACCCACCAACATGCAGGCATGCCTCTAATCAGCTGGTATTCTGCTCTCGCAAGACAAAATTCCAACATTACATCTCCTCTCTCAGTTGCCCAATGTTTACCTCAAGATCTTTCTGTCAACTCTCCATCCTCGACCCATCTCTCTCCCTCGTCACCCGCTGAAACTAGCACCTCTCGCTACCAAATTCCGGAACGCTTAATCATCTAAATATCTCCCGTTCGCTCTTTAAAAATGATGTGTGTATGTAGAGGAAATCAGATGGTACCAAAAATCAGAATTTTGTTCAACTCAGAATAATTTTGATAAACCCAAGTGATTTCGTTGAGTTACGGCTTAATAATGTTTCTGAGATAAATACTTCTCACGGAGACAGATGGCCATTATTTCTTAGTTAACTGCACCACTCACACTTGGCGCAAACTGAAAATTATTTACCGAGCGTGGTGGTGTAACGGCTAGCGTTCTGGCCTCGCATTCGGGAGGACGGCGGTTCAAATCCCCGTCCGGGCATCCAGATTTGGGTTTTCCATGGTTTCATAAATCACTCCAGGCAACTGCCGGGATGCTTCCTTCAAAAAGGCCATGGCCGAATTCCTTCCCATTCCTTGCCCCCCATCCTTTCCCGTCTCTAAAGATCTCGCTGTTAGAGAGACGTTAAGCAGATAAAAAACAGTTATTAAGACGCGCACTTTAAAAAATTATGCTTAATACTGGCCTTTCTGGTCCGCGAGGGGATGAGCTAGTTCTACAGCAGAAACTTATATCTATCAATTGACTATAACATTACATACTACGTTACGTCTATGACCCGAATCACATCTCGCGGTTTATTATTTCACCCATCGAATGCCACAAATAAGCCCCAGTCTATCAAGACCTTCCGCTTTTATGAGTTATCCACTGCCAAAGATAACATACATTCATTTGTTGTGAATGTTCCTTGTTCGTAATTTCTCGCCCACGTAACGGTTGGTAATGATCACAAAGTAACACGAAATGTTACGATAAATTAGGTGTCATCTGTTGACAAATGTGATGTTTCTTGGGGCATTTTACAAATTTATTTATCGTTACGTCGCAGAGTAATGTGTAAAATAAGTTGTGAAGGAGACTGAGTACTATCCAGATCAGCCTCTTACATGGAACAGATAGATATTTGAAATCATGTGTGGGTTTCATGTTCCGTGGCCGCAAATCTGTATGACAGGCATAAGTTGTATGTCGTAGGCAAGCGCCAGCTGTAAGCTCAGTCTCATCTGCTGACGATGCGGAATTGTTTAAAGTCCCACTGGTCGTTTATATTCTGAACGATCCTGACGCATCGAAATGGAATTTCCACGAATTAGCATTAAGCTCTTTCGGCCATCTGCCAGCTGAGTTCCATTTATCACTTCTTTTTCAGCTTTCACAGTCTGACCTATTGAGGTTTCCTATTAGCTCAGTGTTTCAGCCCAGCCGATAAGGTGCTTGCTTATAGAACTACTGGTTTTATGTTCGCGTCTTGTTTTAAACATTTTTAAAAAAATATAAAACTTTTCCCTTATGCATTGTTTTAAGATATTTTAAATGTTATTGAATGGACCCTTAAATTCTTGGAAAATATTGTACTTCTGAATAAAACTTTGTTACCCTGTTGGGATTGAGGGTACTGTACATATTTTGCATACATACAGAGTAGAGAAGACCTTCAAAGACAGTTTGTTGACATTTCGGAAAGTACGTGTATACGATGTCACGTGGCCATATGATCGCCACGTCCCCTTGTCAGTTGTCAATTTGGTAAGTACCGTTAGATGCGAACAAATACAAATATGCACGGCAATGCGGGAAATATGACATAATATAAAATGGCCGTTTCAAAGGAGACAAAAATGCGATCAGAACCAAACAGTCAAAATTTACGTTTCACATGTTAAAGTTCCACTCCTAAATCGATCTCATAATGCAAAAGCTACAATCAAATTGCTAGCCTTATGTCAAATTTAACTCATTATTCATTTTTACAAATATTGTTAATACAAATGGTATTATTAATTTTTACCATAAATATATAAACATTTAGTTGAGGATCCTTCAGTTCGGTTACAAGGGTTCGTTCTCCAATAGATGGCAACAGAAAATCATTAATCGGATTAGAATAGAACAAGGCAGATGCGGCTACTAATTACGCTAATGAGGCTGGATCAGTGCTGCAAATTGTGACTGTGAAGCCACCTTACAGACAATCCAACACATCGTTTCTGTCATCTTCAAGCGTACAAGGAACAATAGCGGACATACACGACGCGTCGATTAGTGCAGTTGAATGGGTGAAAACCTTAGATCTAGAGATATAATCTTTATATATATAAAAATCTCGTGTCACGATGTTCGTCCGGGATGAACTCCGAAACTACATAACCGATTTAGATGAAATTTTGCTTAATGTGTGTGATTTAGTCCAACTTAAAAGATAGGATAGTTTTTATCTGGATTATAGACCTCAATATTTATTATTTGCGAAATAAATGTTCATTAAATGTTTGTCATAAGACAATGGTTTGTAATTATTTGTAAGCGAGCAAGGCTAAGCGGTCAGCTGGCTAAGTGGTTAGGGCGTCTGACTGGAGGTGGAAAGGTCCCCGGTTCGAGTCCCTGTCTCGGCGAGGATTTTTATAGACACTTAACCCGGCATTAACTTCCGGCGCAGCATGCTGTATGAGGCGAAATACGCCAGGACGGTACTGTGGTTCGGATTCGACGTTAAAATGTAAGTCCCCTGTATCAGGCAGGATGGGCGGGTTAGGTAAAGGCGGCTACGACAGGGGCAGAATGCCCAGCCAGTAGAAACCATGTCACCAGGTCATTACGACCACACGTAATTATTATTATGGTTCCATAAGTTTCTAACAGATGGCGATGTGTTAACTTATCTATACAACACTTGGTTAGCTAGGTTGGGTAATCATCCAGTAGATCACGTTCTATTTCAATTTATTTATGCTACAGTTTATTCTTAACAGATGGCGGTGTGTTAATTTATCGAACCATCCAGTAGATGGCGTGTATTTCGATTTATTTATGCTACGGTCTATTCCACGCCATATGTGTGAGTTTCTTCAATTTTAATTGTGCTGTGTATTGTGTTATAATTATACTGTATTGTTGTTCATCGTTTGTGTGTCTTTATACCTAACGACAAAGTAATTACACACATGAATATAACATTGAAGAAAACGTTACGATAAATTCGAATCGTGTAAGCATTTCTCGCTAACTTATCATTTTTCTTCTTCTTTTTGTTATGGTCAGCTGGACTCCACGTGTCAATTTCAATTCCTCTCCTGTTGTTTTTTCTTTCTTCCTCCCCAGTACTCCTTCATTATTGCACTCCTCTCTACCTTTGAATCCTGCCATATTCAAAGTCTGCTATCGAAAAAAATTTCTTTCCATACTGTTCACTGGTATTATTTCGTTTCAAATCTTTCTAAACCTCTTGAAAGCCTGGTGTCATCCATGCTATAAATGTATCAAAAGAATATCATTCTTCTTTTTCTGTTATTTTTTTCGATGTTATTTTATATTTCCTCATTAGTTCTTAACTTCCATTTTACTGTATTTTTTAATGGACCCAAAAAATTCCGGCTTCACCACAGTATTATAGTGTCTTATTTTAAGGCTTTCAGAAAGGCACTTTTTGTTGTAATTCAAATATTTTTCAGTTAAATGTCGCCAAAGAATCTAACCTCGACAATGCGTGTAGCAGAGAGGCAAGACGCACGACGAGAGAGCTCATCAATCAGCAACACAAATCGCTGCGAGTAAGGAAGTTCAAAGAATCAGGACAGCTGAGCATCGTATGCAAGAATCTCAAGAACAGCGTGATGAACGTCTGTGACAGAACATATCGAGAACAAGAGCGGCACGAGAACAGCTCATAACTACATTTAGAGAAAGAGAACGAGAGAGACAGTAAATCAGCCGTGCTTTAACACGTGTATCATTTGTTCGTCTTGCGTTCCAATATGCACGAGCCATTGATTACTCTGCACATTCAAAAACTGCAAGCGGTGCAGTGAGCAAAATATGCCAGTATTGTCAGGCGTTGAAATTCCGCAATGAAGCAGCCAGCATGTGTTGTGCATCAGGAAAAGATGTATTTTTACCACTACCCAATCCGCCAGAACATTTACAATCCTTCTTGCTGGAGAATCAAACGATTCGAAATTGTTTCTGCTCAAGACACGCAAATTCAATTCTTGCTTCCAGATGACGTCTTTTGGGCAACAAAAATTTGCGATCTTTCATCTGATGGACGTCATTTTGAAACTAAATTCAAAATACAAGGCCAGGTGTACCATAAGATTGGGTCGTTGATACCGATGCAAAACGATGACCCGAAGTTTCTCTAAATCTATTGGAAATTGTGAGGAACGCTTGAAAACTAGGTGCCAGTATAATTTCATCGAACAAGCAGAAGACAGAGCAATTTTGGTATTGTTGGAAAATTGTTTGGAAAATAATAATCAACTTATTCAATTGTGTCGTCACAATTAAAAAATGACAACTATCAAATTGTCATCAAAGCTGACAAATTACCATCAGGAGAATACGCTGGCAGATTCAACGCGCCAACCGTAGGTGAAGTTGCAGTTTTTATGGCTGGTGACTCAGTTGATTAAAGTCACACGTCAAGATAGAACTTTTAGTATAATTTCGGATCTACACCCTTCGTATGACGCTCTCCAGTATCCACTGATATTCTGGCAAGGGCAGAATGAATATCACATCAACATCAAACAGCGTGATCCAGTTGCTGGTAAATTTAATATTCAACTATTTAATTCGTTATTTTATTAGTACAGTAGACCCGCGGTATTCCGACCAGGGGCCGGATTATAGCGGGCCCACTATATTGAGTTCTTATTCTTTTTTTACTTTTTAATTGATTATTTTTTCAGGTAATAAAACAATAAAAAAGTTACTTCAATGAAGTACTACGCCCCCCGATTGATGATTAGACGTAATTAGGATAACTATATCCTTCGATATCGTGCCTTCAATACGTCGTGGATATGTACGCCAAGGTTGAAAACAAGCATTTGCGATTTATTCGATACAACCAAGCTAAATTACGATCGGAGGAATACATCCTCTTACGAGATACTGTTATCAAAGTATTTATGAAAATTTAAACGCCAAATGATGTCGGCAATGCATTTATTTTACCTTCAAGCTACATCGGCAGTTCACGGAACATGAAGGAATATATACGAGATGCGATGACTTACGTACGTCATTATGGTCGTCCAGATTGTTTATTACATTTACATGTAATCCGAATTGGGAGGAAATACAAACTTAGCTATTACCAGGCCATCAATCAATGCATCGTCATGATGTCACGGCACGTGTGTTCAAACAAAAATTAAAATCATTGATTGATTTAATCGTAAAACATTCAGTTTTCGGTAACACACGTTGCTATCTGTATTTGATTGAGTGGCAAAAGCGAGGTTTGCCTCATTCTCACATTTTGATTTGGCCTGAAGTTAAAATCCGTCCAGAAGAAATTGATCAAATAATTTCAGCCGAAATTCCGGACCCATTAATTGATCAAGAATTGTTTGATGTTGTTACCAGTCACTCGAATCACGGACCGTGCGGTGCTTTAACATGACATCGCCATGCATGGAAGGTGGAAAATGTAAGAAGCGTTTTCCAAAGGAATATACGAATGATACTATTACGGATATCGATGGTTATCCGTTGTATCGCCACAGAAACGCTGAGAATGGTGGCCAAAGATTTACAATGCGAATGTCAAATTCTAGAAACCAAGTTGAAATTGACAATCAGTGGGTCGTACCATACTCACCATTGCTTCCAAAAACGTATAAGGCTCATATTATACGTCGAGTTTTGCAGTTCTGTAAAATCCATTAAGTACGTTTGCAAATATGGTAATAAACTCATTGATTTGGCCGTATTTGAAGTTAAAAATGTAAATAAAAATGACGAAATAACACGATACCAAATAGGTAGATACATCAGCAGCAACGAAGCTATCTGGCATATTTTTAGTTTTCGCATCCATGAAAGAGACCCTTCCATCCAGCATCTTGCAATACATCTTGAAAACGATCAACGTGTATATTTCACCGAAGAAAATATTTTCCAAAGAATACTTGAGCCACCAAAAACGACAAACCACAACTGAATTTTTCACATTGTGTCAAAAATTTGATGTGTTCCGCCAATTCGCAAAAAACATTATTATATACCGATGTTCCAAGCTATTTTTCATGGAACAAATTAGGTAAAAAATGGTAGCCACGTAAACAAGGAGAACCACATCCTTCGATCGTAGGCATATTCAAAGCAAAGACTTACACAGTGCATACAAAACAACGTGAATGTTTCTTTCAGCGTTTGTTATTGGTGAATGTTCTCGGACCAGCTTCTTTCGAATGTTTGCGAACAGTTAATGGTCGAGTGTTCAATACATGTCGAGTGTTCAATACATTTCGAGTGTTCAGTACATGTCAAGATGCATGTCGCGAGTTGCAGCTGCTGGTAGACGACAATTATTAGGACCTGATACTTGCTGATGCAGCGTTGACAGCCACACCGAATAGTATTCGTCAAAATGTTTGCAATTATTTTGACAACATGTTATCCAACACAATCTTCGAGTTTACGGGAAAAATATAAAAACAGAATGACTGAAGATATAACTGAAATTTCAGTTTATATAAATAAATAAAAAAGATTTTTTATATAAATATCAATTTTTATATAATATCAATTAAGTAATTTGTAATGAAATGTAAATTAAATTTTTTTATGATCGTTTGTCCTTAATTTTAACTCTCCGTAACTCTTTACCAATTACATTTGAATTTCCAAATCGACTACAATGTTTTTGTCTTTATTAGTGAATATTAATTTGACTACTTGAGGAAGTTTAGAATAACATTAATCCAACGTACTATAATTAGTAAGTCACAGCAAAGCGTGACCGGGTCAGCTAGTATTGTATGAATTTGTGATGTGTACATTTGTTCCGACCTCTTATATGTCTTTTTAAATATCATAGATAAATAAATAAATGGCTATGAATATGATTCTGACAACGACTGCGTCGGCGTGTTTAAGTTACATTGTGTTTGAAGTATGGTATACACTTGTAAACCCTGGATGCAAAATACATTCTGTCGTTTAGGCTTAAATAATGTAACATATTGGACACCCTTATTATGTTCCCGCAATTACAACTGTTATTTATTTATTTATTTTGCAAATTACGGCCCTGCTCAATAAAAAACATGTCCCTTGGGCCTTGGTTTCTGCAGATTACCCGCTCTGGCTATGCACGAGGTTAGAGAGATACTGTAGGTACACATTTCTGCTTTCAGGGCTTGGTGTGTTCAACTATTTCTCTCTTGGGCTATTAATCAAATCAGTTTTCGATGTTTTTTATTCCTTCTTCTCCCTTTTTAATTCATTCCTTCCGTCCTAACATCAGTATTTGATATTATATTTTAGCCAGATATTTTAACTATTTTCTTTACTTGAGACCACATGTTGTGTAAGGGCTAATATATTGGAGATATGGGTGTAGCGCTAGCTAAATTTAGACAACTGCTGTCAGTGATAAGGTTGTTGATCGGTAGAGGTGCCTAAATTTAGGTCCTATTTCCCGCAAAAGGAGTATGGGTACGAATCCTGCATTTGACCAACTATTTGAAGAGATTTTGATAGCTCCGTCTGGCACGTTACATAATCCCAAGAGGGGTTATATTCCATTTGCCTGCTCAAATTCGTCATCACATCCTCACCTTCACTAGGTGACCTTATATCCGATGTCCAACGTAGTGGGTATATCTTCTGTAAAAAGTAGTTCGATTAACGAATAGAGGAGTGAGTGACTTCCATTAATTGTCTTACTGTTTTATTATCATGTCTCGGAATGTTTTAATAGGCTGTTTGTCTATTTTTGAAAATGGTTTTAAATTCTTTATTGGTAGACGTTATTCATCCGGTTCTATTTGTCTTTGACGAAATTGCTTATTTTACGTAAAATTAAACGTTAAAATTTAAAGTATTTAAAAGCCCCCCCCAAAACACTCCTTTGCAGCCTGGTGCGGACCAACGACGCCCGTGACGTCATGTACCAACAAGCGCTCTCTTTAAGTAAGTAACGTCTGGTTCGTTTATCTGAATTTGTGTATAAATTATTAGAAATATGGTATATAAACCACAAGAATAAAAAGTCCCCCAAAAACCGTGAGTGTTCCCACAATAGATCAAATACGAAAAAAATCGCTGCAACTTGTTCGTAGAAACCCAGACGATATTGCGACCAAGTTACATATCATTTTCTGTGAAGATCATTTACATCGTAATTTCGTTGAGCTAAATGTAGTAGGCCTACGTTGTTTACAGCAAGTATCAGTAAGGCTAGGGTTCTTAGGTTCGATCCTCTCTTAGGAATATGTTTTCGTTATTTCTTTTTGTGGGGGTTTTCTTAGGATACTAGCTGCTGTTGGTGGAATCACATATTCAATTTTATTTCGAAAATCCTCCAAAACAATAATTTTTTTTCCCAAGGTTTCACAAATTTTTGGATAGTTAGCGAATTACAAACATTTGAAATATAAACAAAGAAGACTTCAAAACTGAAACTAGACGTTACTCGCACAGCGAAAATGTTTTTTTTTTTTTTTTTTTTTCTTTTTTTGTGGGGGAGGGGAACTGTAAATTACTTTCACATGAAAAGTAAATAACGTCTAAGAAGATGCATTTATGTCAGAAAGATAACATGCAGTTTTATCTTCAAGTAAAAATTCCAGTTCCAGAACTGGTGCGAGGTTAATGTGAAAATTTTTCAAGTGATGTTACTGTTAAAATAAATTCTATTATTCACCTCATTTTTTGCCATGATAAAGTATCTTTGGTATGTTTCAAAATTAAAAGGGGAATGATATGTTTTCACAGACGTTTTCTTGTATGGCAGCAAATCATGTTTCAAACGTTTGCATGACGCTTAGCAACCAAAAATTTATAAATTCTTCGGATAAAAACATGTTTCTGTAAAGCTATAAACAGCAAACAGAAACGAAAAAAATGCACACATGGAAAAAATATTACACCAATCAAAGTTCGGACCTATGGCCTTTTCATTTCCGATAGCAATTTTAACCACGCAGCTACCCAAACACCGTGGCATAATTACTTCTCTTCATGTTAACAGCGAACACTTAAACATCATAATTTCTTCATGCAATGAAGTAGGCAGTCGGTAAATAAATAAAGAAATGATAAATTCAGTTTCGATGGCAAAAACTTATCGATAATTTTTTATCTGTAATTAAGAAAAATGGCCCACAACATTCAGTTATTTAACTGTTGTGCTTACCTTATACGTACACTGTAACTTGCATTTTTCTCGTAAATATCTACTAAAACAACTAATTTAATTTACACTTTTAGTCATTATTATGTACGATTTCTGTTAATCTCAAACTTTCAGTTTAAATATAAATGATTCTCAAAGTGAAGTCGTGACATTTTTAAGCTCCGCAGAATAAAAGTCAGGGATTGTTTCTGCTGTTAGTCCAACAAATAAGACGTCTATTTTTAGAATTTTTTCGCGGTAACCTTTTACAAATTGTTCTAAATTTTGTATTCAACATGTAATCTAATTAATAACAAATTAATAACAAGAAATAAACAGCAACAAACAATAGAAAAAGTTGAAAACTTGGATAATAGTAAACGCTCCATTCTCAACCGCAGCGTTTACAGGCACGTGACGTCACTTAAAGTGACCACCAATTCTAGAACGTTTTCTGTAATGTGACAAGAGGCAAGAAAAATCTAACTTTTATTTCGCTTTTTTTATTAAAAATAGTCCAGCTTTGTTTTCAAATTTGACAAAAATATTTTCCTTAAGCGTTAATATACGCGAATGACAACAATTGTATATTTTGAATACTATCAAATAGCCTATTGTGCAGACTGAAGTTTAACACTATGACGAAAGTACTGAAAACTGCCAGAAGTGTAATGGAGGGAACCCATTCACTCAGGCGCACACCAACTAAAGTACACGGAATCATTCTATTCAGACTATCACACGCTGCAAAAAAGTAGTGCACTGAACAACTAGGGTGAGTTAACAATCACGTTTGATGTAGATCTAAAACGTATTACAATCATACAGACCTTAGATCTTCATCATTTTTAAAAAAAACAGCCCCCTTCATTTTCGAGGCATTTACTCCATACTAGCTCAAGCTTCGTTACACCACAAATGTATCATTTCTTGTTCTGTAGCAAATCGGTGATCAAACAGATGACACTTAAGGGTGAAAGTCAGGAAGATAAGCAAGTTGCTCGAATATAGCTCCTGCACAGTATGAATACTGTAACTTTGGAACCGATCTTGCACAGGCTTTAATAAAGTGAAGTCTAGTTCACAGGCAGAAACCATGCCTGATTTATAAATGGGTTGCCGTTCATCAATAGTTATCCACCAGCTCAGAGGAACCTTGTCACGGATTTGCTCAGTACTCTCATCAGAAGTGGATGAGCACTGGTGCTATGACCCTGTTTTATGTGGACCTTTTTCGAACTTACCAATTCATTATAGACACACTGTTACGACAAGCTCTGGTCATACCTTCGACAGATGTAGAGAGTTAAAGGTAAACATATTCAAGCATTAGGTAGCTACCTGCAGCTCTTTTACACTTTATGTCGAAAGCGGAGCCGCCATGATTAAAAACTATAAAGCAAAAATAGAAGCCACCGGTCTAGCTCAAATCGGTATCGCTGCTAGAAAGGAAAGAACGTGACTAGGGCGAATGTATGTACAGTGGAACTCCAATTATCCGAATCAATTGGGACCGGACTCCATTCACATAATAAAAAATTCGGATAGTTGGATTTATTCCGAAAAGGGTCTATTTTAATTAATTTCTGTATGTATGTTGAAAATGAAAAAAAAAACTATTTTTAAAGAAAAAGAGTTTTTAATTAATTAAATTAAAAGGCAAAACTTTTACATGTTAAACGCACTTACAAGTACTGTACATTAGTAAAGTATGTATGTACTGTACTGTAAATAAAAGTCATTGCTTGCTGAACATCTCGGTCAAAGTAAGCTGTTTGACTGTATTCATCCGCTTGATGGTGAGAAGTTGCATGCGGACACACTCGAGCTGACGCTCCATCCACTTCAACGCAGTTTCAAGGCTGGAAAATCGTTGACTAGCTGGTAGTCCCGTGTCTGCTTTAATTTCGACGTTAAGGTCAACTTCTTCCTCGACTCTTTCTTCTCTCACACTTTCAATAAGTGTATCATCATTTAGTATTTCATACCCAGGGTCTGACGAATCACATAACATCCACTCTCCTAAATCTTCAGCACTAACTTCTGAACATCCAGGAATTTTCAGAAGAATGTTTCTGAATTCCTCAAGTGACATGTCGTTCCCATCTTTCCTGTTCTTGAGCTTCTTTATCCTTTTTCTCCTTTCTCTTCTCTTCTTCAGTTGATATGCCTTTCAAATTGTTCCACAATGTGACTGACATAAGCGATTCGAATAGTCGGAGTTCGGATAATCGGAGTTCTACTATACCTTCAAAACGCCATGACATAATCTCTTCGCTTTCCTTGTGTTCTTCCTCTCCCAGCGATGATAATCTCAATATAAATCTCTAGAGAAAAAAATTATTATAAGACGAATCATTCTCTTTTCAGAATAAGAGGTACCGTAACCTACAACTATCAAGAAACTTATAATGAAATTTACTTAAATGTATTGAAGTTCTATCTGATTTTATTATTGTTATTACTTTTATCCTCTCATTATCGGTAAGCATAATTTTGAAGGATTATAATTTTCAGTGATAAGTTGAATGCTCTTTTCTTTTCGTTTATCATAATAATTGACTTCAATGCTATAAAACTAATGGAGATGCTCAAGCATTAGTTAAACATAAGCTCTTGATTCTTAATCTAATTAACGGCTTCAGTTATATTGTATCACGGTCCCCAGAATGGAAATGGGGACAAGGAACGGTAAGGAGTTTTGCCATGGTCTTTTTATGGAACAATTCCGGCTTTGAGTGATTCGAGAAACGAACAGAAATAAAAATCTAAATGTCTATTTTAGGATTCGAACTCGCTTCCTGTTGAATTGTACACCCTAGAGATTTTCATTTATCTACAGCCATCTTTACGAATATTAACAGAAATAACATTTTGTTTCACTTAATTTTAAGGCAGCAGAGCAGACTAATAATTTTTTTGCCATAACCTTTGTTGATCAAATGAGAAAATTTGTGTACGTAAGTTATTAAGATAAATTGAATGCTCATGTGAGCAGACAATTATTAAAGTGACAATGACACTTTCCAAAAATCGGAAAACACAAGGAAATAATGTTTGCTCTTAATGGAAATTAGGAAAATTAATTTCAAAGTCTAGATTTCAAAATACTTTTTTTTACTCAGGAGAAAACAGTAACATACATTTTTGTAGAGGCATCTTCTTCACGAAAAGAATCGCTTGCATCCTATTAGTAACATTCTCATTGATTTTTTTATTTGCTTCAGTTATAACAAAAAATAAATCATGCATAGATTACGTTTGAACGTTTTTTTGAAGTACCGTGGATAAAACAACTTCTCTGCAGTAGGGCGCACCGCCTCGGCAAATAGCAGAACTAATACGACTCCCGACACGTGGTGCTACGTAGCGGAGAACGTCGTAACTAGTTTCGTTTTTTCGTGACGGCGCATTCAGACTAATTTTATTTAGTATTACGTACCCCTGAGAGAGTAGGTGTTAGCGCGAGATTTGAGTTAATTGAGCACTGAGTTTATCTTGGGATGTCAGGACTGAGCTAAAAGTTAATTTAATTTAGTTAATTGCAGTGGAGCGATACTCCAGTGGCAATTTCTTCACACATCTATTTCCTGTTTCTAGTTTTCAATATTAAATTTCCAGTGTACAATTTCCTCATCCAACTTATTTTTTCCAATTTCGAATTTTTATTTCAAATTCTTTCAGACAATTTGTTCAACACCTCATTTGGTAACTTATTCCAATCCCTGACTCCGTTAAAAAAAAAAAAAAATATATATATATATATTTTCGTACTATCTCACTCCAGAAATCGAGTGCCAGCTTGTTGTTATGATTATCTTTTACCTTCCATGCAGTATTTCTAATTCTACTACCGCTATGCTCCCAAGCCTCATACTTATTTCTCATTTCACACTCTCAGTACTCTCTTCACCCTCCTCCTGTCTTCCAATAACTCACAATTCAGCTCCTTTATATATTAGCTACCGAAAGTGATGTGCAGTAATTTTCACAAATAAATACTATAGTTGTCATCCCTGGCATCCCCTACAACTCCCGTATTTGATAACAAAAATGTGGGACCCATACTGCACTGACCAAAGTTTTTTAGCCCAATTCCTTCACTTCTCGGGCACATCCTCTCATCACCATCTCCATTTAATGAAGGATTTTCAAAACCTTTTCCTAACTCCTACCCAAAGTGGACTGCCCAGTTGAGTTTACTATCAAATGCTACGACAAGGTTTTTGCACTTCAGGGAATTCATTCCCCACCCTTCTAATGATAAAAATTCCACTAATTAAATATTTTTTCAAATTGTGGTAATAACAGACGGTATATTTCCATTATCGTCATGGGACCCAGTTTATAAAAGCAACAGCGCTGTATATTGAACTGATTATTGGTTCTACATCATAAAACTGTAGCGCCTTAGGGATTTTCCAAGTACAAAGCTCTTCATTATAAAACTTCTCTGAAATAGGAAAATGTGAACACAGACTTTAAATATTATTTGAATAATAACGATTATTATTCGATCAGTCTCCTTTAAATAACTATTTATCTCAACGATATACACTAGGAGCCCGTCTTGTAACTTCACATATTAAATGATTTAAATCCAGCTGTGTGATAAATTGAATCTGGAACATATTAAATTATATTTAAAGTCTTGATAGTAATAACATTATTTATGGGGAAACAGAGCCATATTGTTGTTGGTACACTTATCAAAAGTTCTCTAGCTCGTAAAGTGAATAAATAGCAGACTTCAAATTTGCATATCTTTAGCGATACCGAATATAATATCTAAAATTTCGTAAAATGATATTCTAGAAGTTCGAAGAAAGTAAATAGGCTTCAAACAACGAACTGTAAACACGATTACCCCTTCAGTTCGTCAAGATCTGGGCTAGGATGCTTTTTAAATCTTTGTCACTGGCTAATGAATACATTAGCGGCTGTCAAACCTGTAAGTTTTAGACTATTCTTGTGATAAGTTTTATAGAGTTATACATCTAATCTGATTTTGAAGTTCAGGAGCTGCCTAATTTTGAGAAGGGCAGTGCCAAACAGAAGTGCAAAAAGGTTTTTTAATAGGCTTATTTTCTGACAATACTAGCAACAGGTTCTGAGAGATGAGCGATGGAAGACAGAGATATAAGTTGAATTCATGTCATAGATATGAAGTTTCAGAGAAGTAAGTTTGGTGCAAAGACTGGATAAATTGCGTAATGAGCAGACGAGGAAGGCACTTAAAGGTAAACCTGTTGAAGGAACAAGACTTTAAAGGATAGCGTAACAGCCCTCAAACCAAAAATTAAATGGAATTGTATTTTATGAAGCATTTTTAGTAAGCTAGAGTTTGGTTGAATATGATCTGGTATGTTTGTTTTGCAATTTCCTCTAAGTCAATGTATATAGACTTTGTTTTATGAAAAGAAATTACTTAGAGGCCATTTAATATGTTTAAGGACAGAATTATGCAAGAGAATTGTTTAAATGTTTGTAATTCCAGGTATTAAGTCAAGTTACGATGTCTACAGTTTAAAATGATTTCTGTGAATAATTTTTTGTTTAAGTATCTTTAATTTCCATTTCTGGCCAATTGTTAATGTTCGAGAAATATCTGTCGGAATCTTTTCAAGTGTTCTTGAATTTTCGATGTAGCTTATATAAAGCGAACACCCGAGACAGAAAAACAGTTTATATAGACTCAATATACGACGGCGAAGGACTGTATGGTCTGTGGAAGGAGTGTTGTATGTAATCTCTGAATTGTATGTATGCATGTAAACAGTATCGTTGACGTCGTATTTATGAAAATAAAAACAAGTTTAAACTGAACTGTATCGTGGACTAGTTATTTATCATATTAATTAAACCATGTGCAATCTAATAATAGACACATGAAGGGGATGCCAAAGAAAATATATAGTTTAAAATTGGAAGGGAAGAGGCCTCGAGGAAGTCCACGGGATAGGTGGATTAAAGGAACAGAAAAGTGTGTGCAAGACAGAGGAGCAAATTAGGTTGTGGTGCTAGACGACGATTGGTTTATAGACAGAGACGCTACAAAGGACTGGGTTCCTGCAGACTCGAGCAGAGTCTGGAAACTTTCCACGATGGTGATGTTTTATCCCTCAAAAATAGTTATAGCATTTATTTATTTGTGCCTTATTACATTGTTTCTTAAATAAATGTACCTTCTTCTATTATTCCAATAAAAATTATTACTACATTAGGTCAATTTTCAATAACTTTTCTATCAAATTCCATCCACAACTTTGCTGAGATAAATTCACTGTAATAAGTTAAAAAGTAATTGTGCTTTATGAGGGTTATCTAAAAAATGCCATTCTTAATTCACTGATTTCTCGCTAAAATTTTTATCTCATTTTCTTTTAATTAAAAAAAAATTACTCTGATTTTACACTGCGTTTTCTTTCTTTTTTGAATTAGGAACAAAAAATTGAGAGGTTGAAACCTTGTGGCGATCCATTTCTCCAACTATTACGAAAGACAAAAGTCTTGGCTACCATGTTTAATATTTCCAACTGACTGATTGTCTGAAATGTCGTCTGCCTCTATACCATAGGCAATACTGAGAGGATTGTGATATAACGTAGAACTGTCTTGTGATTAGGAATCGTGCACTGCTGACTACGCTACTTTCTGAGCAAGTTCTGAATGGTAAAAATTTCTTCCTGCACCGGGATCTGAGCCAGATAACTCCATGTCAGCGCCAGGCACCATTAGGCTACCAGCACGACGTAAGAAAACGGGGAGAGCTTTTTTACTACTAGTTCCTTAAATTAAAAACATTCGCTGCTACTAAAAATTAAAGGTGACCATCTAAAACTTGGTCCTAAGCCTAAGTGTTCTGCCTTTTCCTTTTTACGCTTTGTGGCACACAGACACCATCATCAAAAATAACTAAAGATAAGAAAATATAGTGTTTTTTTTTTTAAAATAACTATATTTTCTTGTGCCCAATACAGAATTTAGACATTAAGTAAATCCTAGTTTCAACATTTATTATCACCGCAAACTATACGTGTGTATATTTATCTTTCACATTTAGTTTCCAAGTACGGAGGACACAATAGTTTCATAGAAAATCACAGCTGCCCATCGCCTTCTTGGGTTTGGAATTCAGCCAACAGCGTGCAGCCCTCATGTATACTGTATTACTGAAGGTTAAGTTCCCTTCTGTAGTGTTGGATAGTCACGCATCATGCATCATTTACACGTACTTTCTCGCATTTGTCGCATCAAAGTGATCAGATTCATAAGCTGTTGAATATTTAAATAGTGGTTGTCTTAATTTTTACATTTTAGTTACAATTTTGCACCTATTCGACAGCTAGATAGTTAAATGCAGTGTATGTGCCAAAATGAATATTCCACATAGTTACCCCGGCACCAGTTGCTTAGGTTTCTGTTACTTCTGCAGCTTTGTTTGTCATGGATTATTTTCTGTATCTGTAATTAGATATCTTCATTGGTCAAAATTTGACTTTTCCAGAAATCATCCTAAATACCGAATTAATGTTCCCAGTTGTAAGGAAACCGTTCTATAGAATTTCCCATACCTTGTAATGCATGAAAAGAAGATTTTTCCCAATGGAAACGGCATAAAATGGTAAGGTGATATTAAAAGTAAAACACATAATAAAAAGCGGGCCGTAATTTTGTGATCGTACCTTTAGTCTATTTCGTGCCTGGAAACTAAACATCTGTGATATTTAATTATAAACACATCATTAAATGTTTGGTAAATAGCAATGTCGTAAAGGTGCCTCTGGAGGAGAACTATTCGAATTTGGTAAAACAAGTAATAGTTACTTAACTGCTTAGTCACCCATTTGATGATTATAATTCTGGATTCAAATTGCATACGTAACACACTCCTCTCATACGCTGTATTTGACCAATAATAGCATTTTGTATACCATTCGTATTTTAGGATCATATATAATCAGGAAATATTTCTTTCATTATTGGCAATTATATACGTTCTAAATCACCCTCATCTTACAAATGTACTTCCTTTTTCCTGTTTCAAATCCTTAATTCATCAGGCATGCCATCAGTTCTCTCCGATGCAGAGAATAACTGAGTTCATCAGTTTCATGGAAGCCTCGGGTAGCATTAAGTGTTCTCCACGGAGAGGTCAGAGTTAAAACGTATCAATCTCCCTGTGCAAAGTGGAAGACTCACTCTTAACACCCGAAACGTACCACTTACCTTAGAACTAACCAGTGGGTAATGATCTGGCAGGTGGCGTAGAGCTAGGCATTCACAGACACATTTGTGTTCCAGCAATTCCGTGGCGATCCATGTAGACCATAAAATGTGTGTGTTAATTGTTTAACGACGAACCGCATCACAAGCCAAATAACAATCGTTACAGATTTGAACGTGGCGAGCATGCGCGACGGTAACCAGACACACAGATATTTCACTTAAGAATTTACTCGCTGCAGATAAGACTTGCTGAGTGTATAACAAATTAAGTAAGATGAGCAGAGAATTCGTGGCTGATTTCATTGCGACATATCGGCAACATACTGCATTTGGAAGGTGAAACCAAAAAGAGTACGTGAACAGAAATGTAAAAAAAAATTAGGATATAGTGCATTGATAGAGGTTTGTGGGAAATATAGTATAAAATTTGATAGTGCATTAATAAAAAAGAAAATACACTCTTTGCGGAGTGCTTTTCGTAAGAAATATATATATATATATATATATAAAATGAAAACTCAACAAGAAGTGGAATAAGCGAAGACGAAATCTACAAAACTAATTTACGCTATTACTACGACTTAGTACTGTTCATTGAGAGATCAACAAAAACCAACGGACAGTATCAGCAATATAGGAAGCCCAAATTATGAAGGAGAAGATGAAGAATATTGAGAAAATGAATAGGAAGATGTATCTGTGCATTTTTGAAATACTGAATAAATCGAAGGAAATGCTTTTCAAATAGTAAAAGTAGCAGTATGTGATCGTGTTTATAATCTTCCTGCAACAACCTTTTCTCTCATACTGCCCTTTTCTTTTTCTTTTTTACAGCTCTAATATAAGCTGCTGCACGAATAAATACATATTCTTTTGTTTAGAACTTAAAAACCTGTTTCAGTTTTGGAATTCCCAGTGAGCCTCGAGCCAGGAAATCGTGACGGATAAATCCTTAGACCACTACCATAAACACAACAATTTGAGCGCGGCGAGCCAGATGAACGACAAATGTGTGAAACTGATGTTCCTGTGTATGAGCTCCCACAAGTACAGGATCGTCGCGAGAATATCTGCCCGCAAATCTTCAGCGAGCTTACTCGCGCACAAATGTGTGTGTGTGTATGGGCGGCTTTTGGCCGCGTACCTTCAGTGGGCAATTCATTGCTCTTAGGTTTAAGTCGACAACACAATGGCAACAAAAAAAAAAACGGTTAAGAAAAGAGGACAAGAGCAGCATGTGTGTGCACTACACCAAACCAACGAAGAATTCCTCCAGCGTATATACGAGGTAGACAAAACATTCAACAAGAGCGATGTTTTAATAATGCGTGTCAAATACCAATAACATCTATCAATTTTTTGTTGTTGTTGCTACGGCTTGTCGACAAAAGATTATTGCATCTGCGCGAGAGTATGACTGGGTCAATAATTATACATGTGTCCTCCCAAGTAATAAACTCGAACTATGATCGCTCAAACTACAAGCTTCTGTATCGGAAATGTCGTAATAACGATATACTGAAATATACTTCCCTGACAAGTACGGTCTATATTTTTCCACGAGCTGAATCAATCTTCAGATGGCAGAAAAAGTGGTTTAAATCTTTCCTGATGATGGTATATTATCTAAACAGCAATCAGCAAATGTTAAGATTAGAAAAGTGGATGCCACGCCGGCTTCGGGCATGTCTCCGAAAACGTTTTTGCAATCACGACTAAGGTATTTGAACAAAAGTGGTTCATGTAGCGACGGAGATAATAGGCGAATCATCACGGTATTTTTCATTTTATTTTTTCTCTAATTGCTCTTTGGCTTTCAAATAATTGTGATTCAACTTATATATTTGATTACTTCAACCAACAAAGGATGGAGTCCAACCATCGACCCCTGAAATGAGAGGCCATCGGGCCAGTCCCTACTCTGCTAGGCCCGCCTAATCATCTAATAGCTTAACGTTGGGTTTCAGGGTGTCCTTGACTGATAATTATCTTCAAATATGGCAATAATAATGCACAATAACAGTGTAAACTCCACCCAGAATTGACAATAGAAATAAAATAACTGAGTTTGTACTGCTTGTTGTTGTCTTTTTCCAGGAACGTCATTAGCTTGTCTGTTGTCTCATTAGCCGTGGAAGACTGAGCAACCTCCTTTTCTCTTGGGAAATTAAAGGAGAGTTCGTAGATAAAAGGACGACTGCAGACGACGTACTACTGCGCAGATACTTCGCTAAACCAATTCACTTCTTTTTTTTTTAAATTGTATCAGTTGACGGTAATTCCCTGAATAACTATGAAAAAACCAAACCAAATAGTAAATAAATGAAACACTAAGAATTGACACACAATGAACGATAATACAAAAAACAGTATGACATTTTTTATCTTGTTTTATCAATTCACAGCTAAATGAAAAATATTTTTTAAATATATTTGCCGTCCATGTGTTGCAGGTTTCTGTGATATTAGTATAGAAATTTTATTTTTATTTCGGAATAAACATATTTTACGTCTAATGAAAACTTGGAACAGTCTTCACGGTTTTGGTATTAACAGTTATTAAAAAATTATTCCTTGATTTTGATTCAATTTTTTTCCGTCATAGCTAATTTCGCATATCATTACAGCGATTTTCCATTAATAACAGTAGCTAAGAGTACCTACCCACATCCTAACAAATATTTGAATTATCTATTCGTTTCCTGTTAACTGTTCGCCACTCATAGTACACTAAATCGTCAATGAAGTCTATGTTTTAGAATGTGACATTTTCAGCTTCATATCACCATTTTAGACTCCTTTTACATAACCATTAGGTATAACTTTTACAATGAATTAGTTTTCATTTCTTTCCTTGGAATGTATGCTGATATATTTAAATATTTGACATTCTCATATGTCATAAAACGTAATCACCATTCGTTCCTATATTCTTTAAACAGCATTCTTCTACAAACTTTTTTTATTTATTTATCAGCTCAAGGACGCGATTGATATCGGCATACTTCAGTCTCAATGTAGAGACACTTATAGAAAGGGAGGATGTAGAGACACTTATAGATAAGGATGGAGAAGAAGTAACTGACGATTTGAAACATGCAGAGAATTTAAGTAACTGGTTCAGTGAAAGCATTAGGGACAATGAATCAGAAACAGGAGGGTCTAAATCCGAGTACGAGCTTAACAACACAATTACAAATGACGATAGTAAAAAATTTGATATCCATCCTGAGGAAATCATGAAGGAAATAAGAAAGCTGAAAAAACATAAAGGGGCTGGTGAAGATAATATTACTACAGATATCTTAAAGATAGCCGGATGTGACATTGTACCTTATCTTGAAATATTATTTAAATTGAGTCTAGACACTTGCTGCCTACCACAGGACTGGAAAAGTGCAATAGTAGTACCGGTACATAAGGGAGGGGTGAGAAATAGAGTTGAGAATTACAGGCCAATCAGTTTGACATCAGTGGTAGGTAAATTAATGGAAAGATTGATATGCAACCACATCAGAAATATATGTAAGGAACGTAATTGGTTTTCAAGCAGGCAACATGGTTTCAGGCAAGGATATTCATGCGAATCTCAGTTGGTGGGATATATGCTAGATATTTCAGATGAAATGGACAAGGGAGGCCAAATTGATAGTGTAGCACTAGATCTGTCTAAGGCGTTTGACAGAGTAAGCCATAAAATGGTAGTAAATAAGGTAAAAACCATTGGAGTGGATAAGAAAGTCATTTGCTGGGTAGAGGAATTTTTAAAAGGTAGAAAACAGAAAGTTAGGGTAGGAAATGTAGTATCAAAAGAAGTGGAAGTAAAAATGGGTGTGCCACAGGGTAGCGTATTGGGACCATTGCTATTCATTATTCTAATGAATAATTGTGTTGATTGTTTACTATCTGAAATTAGATTGTTTGCAGATGACATAATGCTGTATAAAAGAATCAAAACGATAGAGGATTGTAAACAGTTGCAGGGTGATCTGGACAGGATATCTAATTGGGTTGGTAAACATGGAATGAAGATAAATGCAAAGAAGAGTTAGCTTTTTAGATACACAAATAAAAAACAAAAGGTTAATTATGAATACTAGTGATCGCCCAGGGGTCGAAATTCGACCGTAATTCATAAAGTTGTGTAGTTTCTTCCGTGAAAGAGTAATAATCATTACTTGAATTTGTTCTATTACGTTTGCATAGATATATTATATACTGCATACACTGACGTCGTTGGCTGCGAGCGTATACCAATACGTCATTAGCTTGTGTTATTTGCCTTAATTCCCTAAAATGCCGATAAAATTAAAATGTTACACTCCACATGTGACTTTATCCTAAATTTATCTTCTGAACTGAACATAGCGAATGATGAAATGCATTTAAGAATGTTTTTAAAATAATTTCTTGACTTGATATTTGTCGATGGTACATTTGAATTTAGTCCATCATACAATGATTTAAGATATTCATTTTGACTTAAGGCCGTTAAACTGCTTTAACCTTAAGATAACATGAAGTGAATGCAGTCCTTTCACCTGAAGTGACTTCTGATTCGAAACGTTATTACAAAACCTGCACTGTAAATTGGAAACTATCAAAATTTCTTGGAATGACATTTAGTGCGCATTTAAGTGTATTCATCATTTTGTGTGTTTACTATTTAAATTTGGTCTATTATCATTTTGAATTTCACGCAAATAGTGGCAGAATCGCTACATTCCTTTTCGAAATGTTCCTTTTATAATTTCAAAGATTTATCTCTACTTTATGCGACTCTTTTGTTTCACCAAAGATTATCTCAATGCTGGGAATACACGTCAGATAGTTCCGCTTTTACGCGCACACACACGTTAGCAAATTTATTTTTTATTTAATAATGCATTTGTAACATGTATTAACTATGCTTGTTATATACTTTTTTTACTGTTGACCAAAGACCACAGACATTGACAAAATCGCTAAGTGTCTAAGTGTCGTTGCCACTAAAAAAAAAAAAAACAAAAACAAAAAAAAAAAACTGAATGTAAAGAAAGAATGTTTAATTTAATTTAATGAATTTGTAACACATATTATACATAGATTTTAGCTTTCTGCACTTCTTCTCCATATAAACTTTAACTATGCCAAATCTCAAACTTCTCCATGGGAGCAGTATTCTTAAAAAGGGATCCGAAGTTTTCGCTTAGCGTATTAATATATAGATAAGGTGGGGAAAGAATTGCTTGCTGAAGACTTGAAATGCAAATATCTTGGAATTACTTTTGATAACAAACTTAACTGGGCAGGAAACATAGGACAGTTCTGCACTTGTTGGAGAGAGTTATGAGGGGATGTACGAGAGAAGTTAAGGAATTGGATTACAAAACTTTGGTCAGACCATTGCTCGAATATGGTAGTGTAGTATGGGACCCTCATTTTAGGTATCAAATACAGGAGTTGGAGAGGGTGCAAAGAAGGGCTGCTAGATTTGTTTCTGGAAATTATCGCAGAATGCAATCAGTGACAGATATGATAAAGGAGCTGGAATGGGATTCATTGCAAGACAGGAGGAGGATGAGGAGGGTCATGGGAGTGTATAGGGCATATACTGGTGATGAGGCATGGAAAGATATTGCAATAGGTATGAAAAGTAGTGCATGGAAGGGAAAAGATGACCATGACCACAAGCTGGCACTCGATTTCAGGCACAAGGGTGTGGGAAGATTCTCTTTTTTAGGTAAGGGTGTCAGGGATTAGAATGAGTTACCAAGAGAAATGATGAATGATTTACCGAAAACTTTGAAGGAATTGAAGGAATAAAAAAATGTAGGTGGGTGCAGGATAGGGGGAAGATGGGTGTGTAGGAAAATTGCCACCGGAGCCTGTGCTCCATTGCAATTAAATTAAATTAAATTAAATTAAACATCAGTTTACACCAGAAAAATTCATACCTATACACTCTTCGTTCCCCTCTCTCCCTTCCCATATCACAAATTCTAAATATGAAACCTACTCATTTGGCGTAGAGTTGCCGCTAAGGGTTGCTGAATAATCAATAGGCCACAACAAGGCTTCGTAATAACGGTACGGAATAAGAAACATGAAAAAATGTAGGAAGTTAGTGGTCCAAAAAAATGTAAGTACACTGTGGCCCTACAATGCGCCAGCCGCAGAAAAAACAATGATATTGTAACGGTGCTATAACCCTCTTTAAATAAATCGTTGTACTTCACGTCAACAGGGTCTCCACCTCTCTTTTAAAAAGTCTGAAATCCTCTCGGCAGTGTTATTTCGTCAATTCTCGAATATATGTTTACATGTTAAATCTGCGAGTAAACCTACTGGAAAGCTCATTATACCCGTTGTTTGAATTTTTACGCCACTTCGACGTTGAAGTCATGTGGACGGTAGAGGACAGGAGCCAAAGAACGGGAATGAATTCGGCCATGGTCTTTTGAAGGAACCAGATTCCATTCAGGCAAGCATGGAATACCGAAATATGGATAGCCGGACAGGGATACGAATTTACGTCCTCCTGAATGCGAGGCCAGACCATTACCACTCACCCAACATACTCGGTATTTGTTTCCAGCGTCAGTTATTGAGCACTCATTTATAACAAGGAACAGACGTAATTTATGGTTGGGACACAAAAAGATAGCTCCAACCAACAAAATATAAGACAGCAAAAAAAAAAAAAAAAAAAAAAAAATCCTTTCCCCAAAAAAGTCAGCAATTATTGTCGTCCTCCTGAATTTGGCTACCTTCATAAGGCAGTTTTTTAATTCCTCACACGATCATCAAATAATTCGTGTATCAGAAATAAATTTTGAATCAAAGTCAGCTTTTGTTTGGCGTTAACACATTTGATAGTTGCCACCTCTTCACTCTCTGTCGTCAATAACCTTCGAAATTGCGTGAAATTCGTGGTGTACTATACGTACATATATAATGAAAGCTCCATATTTTTGACGATGGTTACAGAGAGAATCCGATAGAGGCCAGGAAGCGACAGTGACCCCATGCATGAGCTTACGACTGAAACACAGGTCCAAACGTATGGATATGAAGTATACAACGCGACGTCTTCTTTGAGCAACTGTAAGATATGTACATAAGAAAGAAATTTTTCTCTGCGTTGAGAATTGGTGTAGTCTCCTCGAGAGACTAGCCGAGTAATCACGGTGTTTCCACACGATATTTCGGCGATCTGAAGCTCCGTCGCCATCTTCTGGTGAAGCAGATAATGTAGTGAAGTGTAAGATATGTAATTACTACACTCCAATGAGAATGAGCCCCTCGTGTAAGTGGTCATAAACAAATGCGTAATTTCTATTTTTTAGCTGTAAATCTTTACATCTGTGATTCAGCACGGAAATTTATACAAATAACGTAACACAAACAAAAAAATCTATATTAGTATTAGGCAACAAATGAAACTGCTTGAGTTTGTGGTGCGGTAAGCAGCGCTAGTAGCAAATAATTATTGTACATGGAGAACAAGGAATGACTAAAAATCTCGTGCAGAATCTTATCTGCATCTAAAGAGTACGTAGTGTGGTGTACTTTGCGAAGTGGGAAAGTAATGTGGCATATTGTAACGATACAGCCTGTGAAAGCTGCGAATCACTAAAATCCTTATCTCATCAAGACGAAGATTAAAAAAATTTCTGTAAATTTTCTGTTTGTTTTAATCTGTAATAAATGTTTTCAGTAACTGCCGTGATCCATATTCAGAAAGTATGAGAGAATAGAACTGCATGCAATTTGATGGACAGTGCCAAGATCAAACGAGGGTAATTGGCCATAGATAGATGCTTTTAGAACGGCGAGATCCCCCCGGAGGCAGCGTTCCTAATTGCTTGTGAAGTCTGCAAGATACACAAGCCAAATGAGAAGTATTAATTTAGTAGAGATCTAAAAACTGTGTTTCCGTGACGAGATGAAGTATTTACGTATCACGTTGAAAGCTGAGCACGAAAAAAAAAACAAAAACGAAACAGTTGGGGAAAAAATGTATGAAGGAGGAAATGAAATACTAATGGATATTTGTATGTTTTATCGGGTCGCAAGCAATAGCAAATACATAAACCGCGAACAAGCAGTGTGAAGAAGTAATTACATTGCGTATGAATCGTATAATGGCAAAGTTAATAGGTCGAAACACTTCCTTTCACTAAAAATAACTTGTTACAAGGTGCAAATAAATTGAAGAAAGTACAAATAAGAAAGAATCTAGTTTTAAACTAAGACTGCAATAGAATAAGTGCGAAAGAGAAATGTTTTTTATAAACTATTTCTTTTCGAAGAAATGAACTTATCACTTGTTAAGTAACTGTGCATGAGTAGAGGTATTTTACAAGTAGCCTTAAAATTACTACGCATCAAAGAAATTTCGTATGACAGGTATGAACTTGCAGGAGTCTTGCAATCTCAGGAATGGATTACGGTAAACATCATCTAAACATATAATAAGCAACTCTGTGTCATCTATGACGTAATCTGTCATTCCATGACGTCACTCTTTGATGTCGCGTTATGACGTCACGCTTTACACCATTGTTCTACATTGTGCACATTATTTAATAAAATTTCTAAGCATAAGCGAATAAATTAACTGACAGAACAGTGAAATAAAAATATGGATTGCGTTTAAATCGACATATCAATCATTAGATGCTTATACTTACGTAGTATTCTTTTGTTATATAGAAATATTCCTTAAATTTTTTGTCCATAGATATGTAAAATAAAAGCTTTAAGTTACGAGCATCAATGTTAGCGAAAGTTTTGATTAGATTGTTACTTTGCATGGGTCAGAATTACAACTGGTATTTGACGTTACAGCAGAATAATTTAGTTTTTTCTTTTTTCAAAATAATTTAAACTGTGTCCTGTTATTGAAATTATTAAATTGTTTGAATGGAAATAGTTACACACCGATCGCGATCCGTGCAGCCTACCCAAAATTAAAACAAATATTACGTGGCATAATGTAAGTTTATAATATTCATTTTTATTTCCTCTGCTTTGACTGAGGCTATTATTTCAGAAACATGTAACTGTGTCAGCCATTCAAATGTTGAAACATCGGTATGAATCACGGATAACGAAAAAGTAAGGTTATTGCCACTAAAATGCGATACAGTATGCGTGAGATTGAAGTATTGTTCTTCTGGTAGCAAGTTTAGCATAGTATGTGGTTAGGTTGAAATGCAACCTGGACCCAGATGGAAACGGAAACCTTTTGCTACAGCGCAAAGCACGAGGAATTAAATTTAATTTTATTTTACAATAATTCAATTTAGTTAAGCAATTGCTAAGACATGAATATTGTCAGAACACTGAAAGAAAAGTATGTATTTCGTTTAAATTGGTATATTAACTATCAGTTTTTTTTATACTGAAATCATTACACGATTTGAAAGAAAGAAGTTCCAAATTGATCGCGATATATGTGGCCTAAACAACAATTAAATATTGCGTCGCATAGGGTAAGTTGTTAAGATTCATTTTTAGCAACCTTCGTTTTCACTGGGATGTGAGCTGTCTCAGCCGTTAAAATATCGATCTTCATCACAGATAATAAGAAAGAAAGGTGTTAGAACCTGTGAATATTTGGGATCAAGTTTATATCGCGATGTATGATGACACTGACATGCGATACAGGGAATGTAGCGTGTGCTTGAAGCTTTGTTTTTCTAGCAGCAATATTAGCGGAGATTGTGGTTAGGCTATAATGCAACCTGGACCAAATTGACAACTGAAGCTTTTTGCTACAGCACAAGGGACAATAAATTACAATAAGCTTTATTTTATAACAATTCTATTTAGCTAAGTAACTGCAGAGAAATAAATTGCCATTACACTCCGTTAAACCCGTCATTTTTGACGGGATTTGGGGTTAGTTACTAATGAAAGGCTAAGCTTCGTTACTGTGTCATGCTATGACAGAATCCGTAATAGTTAAGTCACCCTCCTAGTATATAATTTTTTTTTTTTTTTCGTTTAAGCAACAGCGAAGAAATAATTTCCAGAACACTGAAAAAATTAGGTACTTCGGTTCAATCAACATATTAATAACTAGCTGAGGTACCCTGCTTCGCTCAGAGAGTTGATATGAGATTGTGTGGTGCTTAGAATAAAAGGATAAACTTTAATATATAAGAGGTAAATAAAACATATTCTAACTGTTTACAAAATACTTGTCTATAAACATTTTTCACTTTGTTATCCGAGGTATGTATGTACAAATTTTTCCTATTTCCTATTCGAGAGCAAGCTACGTATAGTTGACCGTGGGAGAAGCAGGAGTCTTTGAGTTTGAATGCTTAATTTGTTAGCTTGTGCTGTTTAATTGTCCCCTTAGGAGCTTTTCGTGGAGTGATATTTTCATGGGTGGCTTGCGTTCGCAATCTTTTTTTATAAGATTGTGTCACAATTCTTGATTCTTTAATTCCTTAATCGGTTTCTCTGTTCTCACAGTGCTCATTCTAGTTCGTGGGGATCATATATCTCGCGCTCTTCGACTGTTTCATTTTTTTCGCTGTTCTTTTTGTTTTCGCCGTTTTGCTTTAGAAATGGCAAGATCTCCTTCTCTTTTTAAGTTTGAGCACTGTTTCAAATATAAATCAAATCAACTTGTCATTAACAAGTACACTAATTACACTTTACACACTTTATATTCGGTCACTGAATTACTTTGACTATTCACACTTCACTGTTCAGCCCTTATATCTTGATCAGCATGCCCTTCCTGTAAAAACGTAAACCTTCTTCACTGTTTATTCTTATTCATTCATTGCTCTACTTTGGAATTTTCGATTCTTCACTCATAGAAAGTGACGTTTGAACTGACGACGGATCTTGCTTTTTACATCCCACATATGCGTAGCCCCATCCATGAAAAAAAACAGGCTTCGAATGGTCAACAATGCTCCAGAACATTCCACAATATTCGAGTGTGTTCTGGAATGTTCGGCAATGATCTGTGATGTTGTAGAATGCTCTCCAATACTCTCAAACGTTCTGGAGTGTTCTAGAAATTTCTAGATGATGAAACTATAAGTCCTTATATCTTCAACAGCACGCCCTTCAGGTAAAAACTGTAACCTTCTTCATGGATAAGGGGTAGAGGGCTACCACACCATTTAACGCCCTTGATCGTACCGGAACTCGTTTTTTAGTTTTAGCGGCACGCACATTGTGCACTAACTTTTATAATATATACTGATTAGTTGCTTTTTATTTGTTTATATTCGTTCGATGTAGATTTATCATTATTTTCTCTGATTGATAATAGATATGGAAACACGTTTGTATCGGCATGCAGTGTGTTTATTAATGCTCACGTGATGTAAGCTTTCACTTTAGAGCAGAAATATAAGCATTCGTCGTTATATTAGAGGGAAGACTTATTTTAGTTTTTGAAAATAATTTAAGTTGCTTTCATGATTGCCATGCTATTGAAATAATTACTTCGTTTGAATGGAATTAGCTTCACATTGACACCGAAATATACGACCTGGCGACGATTAAAACGAGTATTACGAGGCGTAAACGTAAGTTGTTACGATTTATTTTTAATTTACTTCGCTTTTACTGACGCTATGCTACTGATGTCATTATTTCAGTTTGTGATTAGATTCGAATGCAACCTGGCCCCAGGATAACATTTGAAACTTTTTGCTTCGGCGTAAGAACCCGTTGACGGACGAACCATACGAGTGCTTCGTGGGCACTCATGATTTTAACGTTTTTGATCAACAATCCAAGGTCTTTTGTAGAAGTCACATAGCAGAAGAAACGGTAGGTCAAAAGTCACAGATAGGGCGATAGTAAAAATCGGATTCGTGGCTGGCATGCGGCTGGGCCATAGAAGTTTCCATTTTGCAAAGTTTCCAGAAATAACTCCATACCGCAAAGATGTTGGTAAGTCATTTCTGTGGTGCAATTTTGGATAGTCATCTGCTGGCCAGTGACAACCTTACTTCGGAAATTTCAGATTTTCTTAATTCATTATGGCCGCCCACTTCATACTTCTTTGGATGAATGAAAATAGCATCCCTACATTTGCATGAAGTTGTTTTAAAAAACTGTAGTAATGTTTTGTGACTCAAAAGATGAATTGTTTCTTAAGGAATGTAATTTTCGGTATTTATCAAAGCTATGATGAATTAGGAAGTTTAACTAGTCCCGATTTATAACTGTGTTGACAACTACTATAATCACACGAATATCCTAATACGAGTATCTCATACCAAACATGTAAAACATCTCGTTTTCAGGCATCTTGTATCTAGTAATTCAGTTTACACTGGCACATTATATTTATATACAGTAATTCCAAGACTTAGATAAGTTTACCACTACAGGTCCACTCTTTCGTTATTAATATACAGTTTCTTCACATTTAGCATTACTCCAAAATAACCGACAGGACGCACTGAAAAATTTTAAACGTGACTGAGGTTTAATTTTAATTTTTAAAACCGACGGAGTTTCTGCAATTGCCAAAGTGTTGAATCCTAGTTTGGCACTTATACTTGAAGATTTTATTATACTTATTACTCAGCATGCGAGACTGGTTTCAAATCTTTCAGGTTTCGACCTAAAATTATTTTGTTTTGTAGCAATAAGTCTTAGCAATTGTTGCTCTGTTTATGGAGTTTTCTTTTTTATTTTGCCATCTATCTTGTCGACGTCGAAATCTAAAGATTAGGCAGTGTATTGGGGGCAAGGAGTTCGGTCTAGTGAGGTTTCGGTAAAAAATTATGGACAGTCGAAATCAGGATAACCGTACCGGGGATCGAACTTGCGGTATTTCGAATTCCAGGCCCTAGAGTTGACTGCTCACCCAGCTGACTCGATTTCAGGAGAGTGATGCTCACAACATTTTCGTGAAGATCTCTGTTTAATATTTGCCGATAGCTTTAGCATCTACGATGAAGCCAGGATCTTCTCAGACTACTTACGCGGAATGGTATTCATAATATGGCGTAAAGGGCTGAATGTGTGAGTTGAAGGACTGTTCGGATTGTTCGCATACATATAAACATGGCTGAACCATGCAGTCTCATTATAAGGGCAAATTGCGGAAGGTAAAATTGATGTTACCCGTAAAGGAGGAGCATTTCGCCGGCAGTTTAGCTCCCACATATCGTAAAGCCCACGCAGCGAGGCAAATGTTCGCTCAGTTAACGGCTTTGAAAGTAGTGGCATCGTGTTTGCTCATCAAGAATAATGGGACGAGTAGGGTGTAAACAAACCTAGCAGTGTGACGCCACTATATAAAACGGCATTACGAAATTATGTTAACGATCAAGAATGTACAGCCTGGATGGTAATGGATAACTTTTGCCTCTCATATGATTTTTGTGCCTTGTTCTTTAATGTATTGAGAAATAAACTTGCAAAATATTGTGCAATTATTACTGTTGTTCACAGAAAATGATAAATTGCAAGATTTTCGTGAATCTTTTTTCACGTATTTTTCCGACAGCATTGCTGCCTACGGTCGATTCATAACACTTTACAGTTGTTTTTACTCTCAGTTGTGTTCATTTTGTTAAAAGAAGAATTCTTGAAATTGATTACCACGGGTATAACTTTTTATCAAAACCAAACGTTTACAAAGGGATGATACGCGAGAAAGGATTTGTTATTATCTCTTGTGTAAATTTTGTGGCAACGTTTGTTGCATTATTCTAATAGCAAAATATTTATTTTTGTGATGGAATCTGTGGTTACCACAATATTTGATTCGACACTTCTGTAACGCGACATAAAAGTGAAATGAGACTGGGCCGTTCGCCGTTTTGAATTTCCATACATATGCAGACTAAGATACAAGAAGACTTAATTAGATTTATTTTTGCTTATGACTTTAACACTCGTCTATGTTGAAGTCATTAGAGGCGGGAAAGGACTGGGGATTAGGAACGGGAAGCCAAGGAATTTTGAAGGAACCATCCCGACATTCGCTTTGAATGATTTGGGAAAACGATAGAAAATCGAAATGTGAAGATCGGATGGGGTTTGAACCAGCGTCCTTACCAACCACGCTGGATGGTAATTAAAAATTAAGTTTTGTCTATGGAACTAAATTTTATTTGTGTAGGAACAACTAAAAATAAAAAAACAAAGAATAAATTTTCTTAGTATTGTTGTCTTTAAAAGACGGATAAGAAAAAATTACAAATATGCAGCTGCTCTGTAATAATGCACAACATGCGAAACTTCGACAATGCGAGGCTTTGAAAGAATAGGGAGAAAGACTTTAACTAAATTTGTGCAGGAATTCTTTTGATATGAGCGTAATATTATTTATTAAATACACTTTCTTATCATTGAGTTAGCCAGGAATTTATCGTTTCACAGTACTTTGTTATCACAAATGTTCAAGTCTACCTTGTTTGATATATTTACCGTGATTTCTGTTTCTTTCACAACAAATCTGCGACATAAAATTAAGATGAAGGTCCAACATTATTTCAGTAATGTTAACTTTCGTGTAACAGTAGAAAGAGTACAGAGGCCAAGTATTAGCTTCTCAGAAAGACCGTTATTACCGCCATTACCGCATTACCATTAAGGTGCCAGTGAAAGAAAACTTTTTTTTTTAGTAAGATATAAAAATATATTCATTGGTTTTCCTCACATTTCAATAGCTCTAAGTTTTCTTCACTACTGTCATTTCAGCGGTATATCGCTAATGTTGTTCTATAATAGTCAGCTAACTATTCATGCTACAAAAGAAATGTTTAGGGCCAGGCATTCTGGAGGAAGCGGGTTTCCTAATCCTCGAGTTTGATTGGTTTCCTGAAATCACATGAGATGGAGACCGTGACTGAGTTATCCGATCCTTAACCCCAATTATCTCCTAACGCTAATGATCTCGACATAAGCAAACCGTAAAACACTAACATTAAAAGACGAGTAGATGAGAATTTCCACTTCAAAGCTCAATTTATATATTACAGCCTTTGCGAAATAAATTTTTCCTCTATTAATACAAAATATTGGAATACAAGTGGCTACTAAACAACAATATTCGTTTCTTTCCACTGTCTGCGATGTAAAGAGATTGTGGGAAAGTTTTTAGTAGAAGCACTAAGTTATTTTTCTTTCTTTCCGAAGTGTACTTCAGTTATTTGTATATTAATTCTCAGTTTCTGCATTCGGAATGTTGCTAACATTACAGTCCCACACAAAACTTAATTAAAGACGCCAGAAGTAGAGCTCACATCGGTAATACCCGTATAATTAGGCGAACGCTTCACAGTCACAAAAGTGTTGAATCTGTTACAAAATATTGACAAATCATGCCGATTAGTGTGTTGCTTTATGTAGTAGAGTTTTGGGTTCTAAGGGAAACAAATTTCGCAAGATCAATTTTCGAAATATCACTTCTGCTACGCAATGATGACATCAAAGATTATGTTCGATAATCTAAGGAGAAAGAAACAAGAAACGACATTTTTTTAAAAAAACCTTGAAGACGGAACAGTCTTATGAAGTGTAACTCTTGAAAGTGATAATGGAAACATGATGGATAGCATATAACGCCCTGTCTTAACCGGTAACCCGTGCAACATAAGGCGTATCCACCATCCCCTGATCGAAAACGGTTCGACCCCCCCCCCAAAAAAAAACTTTATGAACCCAGCATTTTTTGGAAGTTTGTAGGGAAGGAATGTGTTGGAGACAGCGTTGCTGTCTCACCGAGTGTGGTTGGTGAGTGGTAACTTTCTGGCACCGCATTCGGGAGTAAGCGGGTTCGAATCCCCGTCCGGCTATCCGGATTTAAGTTTTCCATGGTTTACCGAAATCACTCCACACAAATGTCGGAATGGTTCCTTCAAGAGGACATAGCTGAATTTCTTGACGATCATTGCCCACAATCCTTGCCCACAATCCTTTCCTGCCTCTGATGACCTCGAGGCCGATGAGACTTCAAGCCATAAAGTAGTGTTTTACAAAAAATATTCTCACTACGATACCCTTCCTTCAAAAGAAAAGTTCTCACGCCCCCCTCTCGTCAAAATTAAAGTTCCATCGCTCCCTCTCCCACTGCCAAAATTTAATTATTATAAAGGTAAATGCCTACTACTCAGTACTAACAATAACATCTCATAGGAAACCCACTAAGCATGTTATGTTAAAGTAAAGGTTTTTCAACTGCAACAAAGGTATCTCCCACACGGGCAGCGAAGCTACCACACCCCCTCTCCTCCCTTGCCCCTGACATGTCATCGCGCCCCCTTAAAGTGAACGCGGCCTCCAGTTTGACAACCTATACCATAAAACAAATAAGCATTATTATCTCGTCTTGAAGGCATGTAATCAAAACGCTGTGTTACTTGTAACAGTCTAACCTAGGTGTCAGATGACTAAAGTATTTTTGATTCATGTTGGACAAAACACCGACCGTTACTTTCACGGCGAGAAGTTCACCCGTATCTATCCGTCATATTTACAGCTGCTGACAATTACTCCCTCTGCCCACTGCGGGACAAGGGGCACTGCTGTATTACGCTCAAAACAGCGACTCCGCGAAGTTACCTTCTATCCTGCCGGCCGGTTGGCTCCGCTCGTTAATCAGGCAGTCGGGTGCGGCTTCGTCACGTCAGCTGTCGGCGCCAGAGGTGGAGGACAAAGTGGCTGTCGAGATAACTGCGCCGTCACCACGAGCTGTGTGGGAGCAAACGTCAGCTCCGCGGCGACCACAGACTCCGCGAGGTAATCTCGTCAACTGTAAAAGGGCGTAAACAGATCAACGTGCCACACGTCCTGGCACTAAATAGGGGTTGATATTAGCTAATTCAATAATTATAACCACCAGTTTGGCCATACTGAACACTGGGTGGTACAACGGGCCTGTGTTCAAATCTTGGCTTGACGACCTGATTTTTAGGTGGCTTGCCGTAATCATCTACGAACAAAATTGACACTTATCACGTAGGACATTACTAAAACAGTTCAAAAGACGGCTAGCAACATTGATCCCACTCTCCTTCCCATTTCTACATCATTACTAATAGAGACACGCTCTCACAAGCTGACTTGAGTGTATGAATCTTTGCAAAGATAATATAACACCATACCAGGGAAATTGGAAACGGAAAAAAAGAATCTGTTCCAAATAAATTGAGAAATCCATGTAATGTACATGTTATTTATTTACTTTATTAAAAAACGATTTAAGGAACTTTTTGCTGAAAGACTTTTACAAAAACTTTTCCTCCTATAATTTCCGAAACACGTTCATTTCGTATGTCATTTGACCACATAATTTTGAATATGCTTCTATACAAAATTCTCGATCCTTCGATTTCCCATCTTTTAGCTATTTTTTATGTCCAAGCTTAGCTCATAAAATACAGTGCTCCATTCATGCAGATTTAGTCAACAACTGAAAAAACAGAAATCTCTTTTTCAGAAAGGCTCTCTCGCCAGTGTTATAGTTCTTGCTTTTGTTAACACTTGTTATTTTACTTTTCAAGTATCAGTATTCACTTACTTGTTTTATTACGTCTGATCCGATTTTTGTATTTATCATATTTTTTAAAATTTTTGTAATGCTTAACTTTATTTTTAGTCCGAATGCTTCCTTTAGAATTTTATTCATGCCTTCCAATATTTACTTTATATTCTTACTCATGTCTGCCAACAGGACAATAACGTCAGCTAGTCACAGCCAACTTATTTACTTTTTTTTCGAATGATGTTATATGACATTTACAACATTCAACAACAATTATACTGTAATCACTGAACAACCTTGTTTCAAAGTAAACACACAAAATTACACATAGTTCAGCGGTCAGTGCCCGCAGCCGCCCACTAAGACAGGATCTCAGATCACAACCACTACAACATTTCGTCTAGGCGTTCCAACCAGGCCACCGCATCCGGCGTAGCCAAATTTAAGTCTTCCAGACTACCAGGGAAGCCACGCAGTGGGCAGTCCTGCACAATGTGCAACACAGTTTGTGAAACCTCACGGCAGTCACAGTACGGAGAATCTGCCCAACCCCAGGTATGGAGAGTTGAAGCAGTTATTCCCGTACTACATGTAATATGATTTAATTTGCACCAAATTGACAGCGATAAGTTGAATCATGGCACTTTTTGAGCAGGGATTGGTAATTTGCACTATGCCCTGTGGTGTTGAAGATGCCCATTCCACAGTCCAGCTGTCTGTAGGGCTGAAGGAGTTATGTGTTAGACTGACAGCAGGCCGACGTGACTTTAGCCGTCTTGTGTATTCCCTAATATTTCCATGGATGGGAAGAACCTCATTATTCAGAATTCTCGACCATAGTTTGATTAGGACCTTTTGCCTTTTGATGTAAGGTGGTGGTATGTGGCTGAGCACCGGCAGCCACTGAATAGGTGTAGATGGAAGCGAGCCAGTTATGGTGCGCATTGCTTGGCGAAGCTAAACGTCCACCAACTGGATGTGATAGCTATTAAGCCACACGCTGGAGCAGTATTCAGCTGTGGAGTAAACCAAGGCTAGGGCTGTTGTTCTTAATGTATTCGCCTCTGCTTCCCATGAAGTTCCTGCCAGCCGCTGAAGTAATTGGTTCCGACTCTTAAGCTTGGCAGCTCTATTCTGAAGGTGCCTTTTATAAGTTAGAGACGTGTCTAATGTGACACCCAAGTATTTTGGGGTACTGTTATACTTCAACATTTGGTCTGTGAACAATTTATTTGGCTGGTAGTTATATGTTTGTTGCTAAGATGGAGTGTAGCTATTTCTGTTTTCTGCGGATTAGGTTGAAGGCACTACCTTCGAAAGTAGGCAACCATTTCCTGAAGGTCCTGAGTCAGGAATTCTTCAGGCACTACGATGTTATTTCTTTACACTGTAAGGTTGATACCGAGCGTGGTGGTGTAACGGATAGCGTTCTGGCCTCGCATTCGGGAGGACGGCGGTTCGAATCCCCGTCCGGGCATCCAGATTTGGGTTTTCCATGGTTTCCCAAATCACTCCAGGTGAATGCCGGGATGCTTCCTTCAAAAGGCCATGGCCAAATTCCTTCCCATTCCTTGCCCCCATCCTTTCCCGTCTCTAAAGACCTCGCTGTTGAGAGACGTAAAGCAGTTACAAAAAATAAATAATAATAAAAAAAAAAATGTAAGGTTGATGTCATCAGCATATACAAATTTACAAGAGACTGTGTCTGGCAGGTCATGAGTATATTAATTAAAAAGTATAGGGTAGAGAATCGTACCTTGTGGTAGACAGCAAACTGATTGACACTCCATCATTGAACACTTATGACATATTAAGTTTTCTTCTACATTGGTTCCTTTAAGTTAAATATTAATGATAGACTGCTGCCTTGACTACACCCTTTCAGAAGACCGTTTCTTCTATATATACGCTGAAGAGCCAAAGAAACTGGTATAGACATGCGTATATAAACACAGAGATATGTAAACACTCACAGTACGGCGCTGCGGTCAGCAACGTCTATAAAAGACAACAGGTGTCTGGCGCAGACGTTAGATCAGTTACTGATGCTCTAATGGCAGGTTACCACGATTTAAGTGAGTTTGTACGTGGTGTTATAGACGGCGCACGAGAGATGGGACAAAGCGTCTCCAAGGTAGCGATGAGGTGAGGATTTTCCCGTACGACCATTTCACGAGTGCACCGTGAATATCGGGAATCCGGTAAAACATCAACTCTCCGATATCGCTGTGGCCGGAGAAAAGATCCTGCAAGAATGGGACCAACGACGACTGAAGAGAATCGTTCAACGTGACAGAAGTAAAACCCTTCCACAAATTACTGCGCATTTCAATGCTGGGCCATCAACAAGTGTCAGCGTGCGAACCATTCAACGAAACATTATCGATATGGGCTTTCGGAGCCGAATGCCCACTCGTGTACCCTTGCTGAATGCATGAGACAAAGCTTTACGCCTCGCCTGGGCCCGACAACACCGACATTGGACTGTTGATTGGAAACAAGTTGCCTGGTTTGACGAGTTTCGTTTCGAATTGTATCGAGCGGATGGACGTGTACGGGTATAGAGACAATCTCATGAATTCATGGACCCTGCATGTCAGCAGGGCACTTTTCAAGCTAATGGAGGCTCTGTAATGATGTGGGGCGTGTGCAGTTGGAGTGACATGGGACCCCTGATACGTCTAGATACGACTCTGACAGGTGATACTTACGTACGCATCGTGGCTGAACACCTGGATCCATTCACGTACATTGTGCATTCCGTTGGAGTTGGGCAATTCCAGCAGGGCAATGCAACACCCCACTCTTACAGAATTACTACAGAGTGGCTCCAGGAACTCTCTTCTGAGTTTAAACACCTCCGCTGGCCACCAACCTCCCCAGACATGAACATTATTAAGCATATCTGGGATGCCTTGCAACGTGCCGTTCAGAAGAGATCTCCACCCCTTCGTACTCTTACGGATTTATGGACAGCCCAGCAAGATGCATGGTGTCAGCTTCCTCCAGCACTACTTCAGACATTAGTCGAGTCCATGCCACGTCGTGTTGAGACACTTCTGCCTGCTCGCGAGGGCCCTACACGATATTAGGCAGGTGTACCAGTTTCTTTGGTTCTTCAGTGCATATAGCCACATGATTCTTACATATGTTATAAATTATTCTTCCGTATTGAAATTTTAGAGTTGGCTTCTAGACTTGAACATCTTGACCCATCTGACAATATCACATGCTTTTTCTAAAACCACAAACTGAATAAAAGTATAATTGTTTTTCTTGATCCTTCTTACCAATATTAACCTCAAAGTCGGAACTGCTTCTCTTATATCTCGGTTTTCCTAAATCCAAATTATTATTCACCGAATATCTCTTTAATTCTTCTGGATGCCGTTCTGGACAGCAAGTGAAGTTAGACTTATTGGACAGCATATTTTCACAACTTTCAGCGTGTGTTTTCTTCGGGATTGCGAAGACAATTCTTTTATTACAGTCCCGTGGAATCACAGCTGCTTCAAAGTGTTGCGATATTACTTTCAATAATCTTTTATTTCCTTGTTCTTCTAGATATCTTAGAAGTTCTGCGTTAATCTTTTCAATTTCTACTGCGGTATTCGAGATCAAATCTTTCAAAGTTTTGTTAATTTATGTCCTTAATCCTGCCTGTGGAATATTTTATCAAGGAAGAAGCCATCATTCTTTGATATTTGGGAGATTTCTGTTGCCTTGGAATACGCTATGGAACTATGCTGTTGTGGTTACCCGTTGCATCGCCATATCTTTCATCATTTCCGATTCATCCGCCTTTGGGGGCCATGAGCAATAGGGAACCCTGGACCAGTCCACCCTCTCTGCCACCCCAGGAGTCTGCTGGCAAGCAATATGTTGCTCCCTATACTACGGATCGTTCTCAGCTTCATCTGTGCAAATAGAGTGCACCACATGAGGGAGGGAATGACAGTTAGTCGCAAGAGCCTACTCTGCCAAACCTTAACTTATAGTTATTAATAGTAAGGAATTTGGTCTGAGAATGATTACCATATAGCGTTATTAAAATCATTATGCTACTTAAATAGAATTTTAAAACTTTCTAGAAGTATCCAGTGATATCGTAAAACTTGACAATTTTATCTTACAAATGTATTTCCAAACCAGTGGGATCGATGATTCATATAAAATTTTAAATTAACTTAGAATTAATCGCTAATAAGAAGTTCAAGTGATGATGGGCAGAAATCTTTCGTATCTTTTGCTTTATTTAAAAAATAATAATAATAATAAAAAAACTGCAAGCGTTTTAAGATTGCTGATTTTAAACACCCCGCTAACAACACACAGTCCACAAAACATCTCTGGGAAAAATAATTGAACAAAAGTAATTTGCTTATTATCATCGTGAAAAGCAAGTAAAATATAATGCAGCATAAGAGTGATATGATTGACGAAGGCATCATTCATTAACTGCATATAGTCATTCTAATCATGTACAGGACTGAAGCTTATGCTTATAGTTTTACGCTTAGTCGACGTTGAGGTCGTTAGGGAGAACAGGGGGTTAAGAACGGGAAGGTATACGAGAATGGCCTTTTGAAGAAACCATTCCGGCATTTTCCTGGAGTGATTTTGTGAAACTAAGCAAAACCGAAATCTGTATTTCCGGTTAGGGATTCAAGTTCACGTGCTCCCGAATGCAGTAGCAGAGACTTACCACTCACCTACCAGGCTCGGTTATACAGCACTGGAAGTGATTAGATTCTGGACATCACGACAGAAATGTAAGTGTAAATAAATCCCTATATATATGCGGGTGTGGCAATATTTCACTTTTCGGCCACCACTACCTACCACAGATCAGTGGTGTTTGTGTATGGTAGTAGCACGGAGTTTCCCATCGTGCACAACGTTGGCCGAATGCCGATAGCTGTGAGGGTGTGAGAGATATGGTGGTTAAAAGTAGTCGATGAAGGCTTTTCATATTTCGACCTTAGACTTGTGTGTCCCTCTGCTTCTCTCTCCTACCGCAACTACATGGCGTAGACCATTGGTGCTTGTGCGTGGTATTATCACCGAGTCTCCCATTGTGCACTATGGTGGTTACATGTCGGCAGTTGGAGATATGGTGGTTGAATGTGGTCGACCTGGGGCACTTTCGTATTTCGACCAAAGACGTGTGTGTCCCTATATTTCACTTTGTAGCCACTACTACCTAGCGCAGACCACTGGTAGCATGAAGTCACCCATCGTACACAACGTTGGCCAAATGTAGGTAACCGACGGGATGTGGGATAAATGGTGGTTGAAAGTGGTCAATCAGGGATATTTTCGTATTTCGGCCAAAGACATATGGGTCCGTATAATTTGCTGCCACAACTATACAGAGAAGACCAATGGTGTTGGTGTGTGGCAGTAGCAACGAGTCTCTCATCGTGCACTATGGTGTTTAGATGTCGGTAGCTATGGTGTGTGGGGCATTTGGTGGTTGAAAATAGTCGACCTGGGGCACTTTCCTGCTTCGATCGAAGACGTGTGTGTCCATATATTTAACTTTTCAGCCAAAACTATATAGCGAAGACCACTGGTGTTTGTTTGTGGTAGTGGCATGGAGTCACCAGTCGTTCACAACTTTGGTCGAATGTAGGTAGCCGTGGGGGTGAAGGATATACGGTGGTTGAAAGTTGCCGATCAGGGACATTTTCGAATTTCGACCAAGGACATGTGTGTCTGTATATTTAACTTTGCTGTCTCAACTAAACAGCGCAGACCACTGGTGTCTGTGTGTGATAGTGGCTCTTTTTTTTTCTTATGGCTTTACACCTCGTCCACGTCGAGGTCATTAGAGGCAGTATGAGACTGGGGAATAAGTAAAGGAAAAGAATTCGGCCATGGCCTTTTGAAGGAAGCATATCGGCAATCGCCTGGAGTGATTTGGGTAAACCATAGAAAACCCAAATCTTGATGCCCAGACGGGGATTCGAACCGGCGTTCTCCCGAATGCGAGGGAAGAATGTTAATCGTTCATCCACCACGCTCGGTGTGTGGTAGTGGCCTCGAGTCTCCCATCGTGCACTATGGTGGTTTCATGTCGGTAGCAGTGGGGTTGTGGTAGATATGGTGGTTGAAAGTGGAGGACCTCTTATAAAAATATGTTTCACTCTACAGCCAAACTACCTTGTGCAGTACACTGGTGACAGTTTGTGGTATTAACCTCAAGTCTCCCAACGTGCACCATGGTGGTGTCATGTCGGTAGCTACGGGGGTGTGGAAGATATGGTGGTTGAAATTGGTCGACGGAGGGCATTTTTATATTTTGATCAAAGATATGTATGTCCCTATATTTCACTTTGCAACCATCAATAACTTGCGCAGATCTCTGATATTTGTGTGTTTTATTAGACTTGAGTCTCCCATCGTGCACTATGGTGGTTACATCTCGCAGTTGTCAATCAAGACAATCCTCCAGTACAAAATTTATGAACATCAAACATATTATAGAAAAAAAGGGATCGCTGAAGATACCTCGTAAAAAGAGGAACGTGACCGAAATAAGTAAAAAGAAAACATAAAAGTAAAACACAACTAAACTGGAGTTTGTAATTAAATAATAATTTACTATTGATGTTAATAATTAAGGTCAGCTGGTATGGCACAACTGCAAATCTCGATACGGCTTCAACTATTTATGTGTGGCTTAAGCAGTGATTTCAGGAATTTGACCCTCCTGTAGGCCGCGTAGGTAAAAATAATGGTTTAAATCCTCAAAACTTCTGCTATGCAACGGTATGACCACGTTCCACCGATCACAACCCAATTGTAAGTATTTTTATCCGCACGAAGTAATGAACTTAGCAACATGGAGTTCATCAAAACAATGAAAAATTAAAACTAAATAAATCGAACCTTATACTGTGCAGTGAAATATAAATGCATTTCGTTCTAACCATAACCTTAGTTGATACTTCCTCTGCATACACAAGAATTCTATCATCGTGTCGCATAGTAAAACCAATGGTTTGAGACTGAATTTGAAACTAAAATAGGTGTCTGCGCCATTGTGTGTCAGCCTCAGTGCGAAGTTTCCATCGTGATTTCTTTATATTTCGTTTTGAATAGCAAGGTTAAAAAATTTCTAATATACATATTGTAAAAGCTATTCTCCAATCATTATTTTCCCTCTGCTGGCTGCCTGGGTGGAATTTAACAGTAAAGGATGTATGACAGATAAGTTACACCATGAAATGGATGTTTGGTGTTACTCTTCATCGTTTCTTGTTCAAAGCAATTCCATGACCTGCAGTATCGCCTTGTATTTTGGATGAAAATATGTGTTCATTGTTTTACCAGTAGAACGTTCGTACAGTTGCCTGCAAACGGCATTATACGACATAGACCACTGCTGCAGACGCACTGAAGCGTTCTACCGTGTCTGGAGCGCTTCCCTCCTGGCACGCGTACTCTACAGATTTCATTGTTTTACTCAAATAAGGACGGCCAAACTCAATGCCTACGAACATTATCAATTGAGAATGCTGGGACGGTCCCAAAACTACGACTCATACAGTAACAGATTTTACAAGAAAAAATCACTTATTGCACAGAACGTGGTTACAATTTTCGCTTACAGACGGCAGCAAAACAGTTCTAAAACAAAGGAAAAATCCGCTTGTATCACGGGTTAGGGCAAATGTGCTGCCACCCTCACAATTATATACCGGTCGCCTTGCACAAGTGCCGGTATCTCGTGGTCCGCCAGTGGGGTGGAGGGGGGGGAGGGGAATCCACTGTGCTTGAGAAAACCGCATCTTCATTGACAAACCACTGGTTGTATTTGTGATTGAGGAGGGGAGGAAGCTTTTAGTTATGTTTCATTCCAATAGACGGTGCTCGATCCCAAATTCGAAATTTTTGGGCCAAATTCGTTCACACTTGCACTCTTCTTTGATAGTTTATACGTGAATTAGTCGTAATAGCACAATACCCAGTGGGGAGAAGTCGCGGCCACAGCTTATAAGGTTTTATACCGTTATCGTTCCAACTGACTAATTCCTGGATGAAAAGATAAGTACGAGCTTTTTCAGAGTTAACCACAGAACCAAGAAATATGGTTTATGAAATGTAATGAATTCCTATATCAATACACTGAGAATGAAAAACTGATGTTAATTAATTTTTCATTATTTTTTTCCGTGTACCAACTTGTAAGCAAAAAGTTATCATTTAAATACAAGCGCCAGATGATTGTAAATTTAGTATCGGTAGTTTGTGAATAGATTAAAAATACTGGTTAGTAGTCTGCAAAGCGATATTACCGAAGAGCTGAGTAAATGAAGCAGTTGCAGAAATATTCAGTCGAATTTTGAAATACGGTTGATCGAATACACATGTCGATATTAATCAGTTGTGCCTCTATAGACACGGAGATGATCCCGTAACGCCTCACTTGGTTCAATCTCATTGACGCTCTTATGCTTTGGCGTTTGATGTGAAATCGAACGAGTGGCAGCAAAGGGGTAAGCTACTTAACGGACGAGTTGGGGATTACAAAGAATTTTCTGAATACTACACTGCTGCTTTAAAACCTGTAGTTGAAAACTAAGTTTTATTCCCTTTGACGCATAACCACTTCTGTATAGTCTTTATAGTGTGGCGACTATAAACTGTACTTTTGATTGTTGTTAGGAATATTAGTGCAGAGGCTGCGGAGAGAGTAGCCCATGTATTGTTTTAAAAAAACATTTCAGCGCGCTCCTGCATTAATCTACGTAAATCAAGGAATTTTTAAAAAAAGCACTATATGATCTTAAGTGGCCCCACAGTGATTGACCAAACTGAGGTGGTATACTTCGTAGGTTGATGATTATTGTCAAGTATTAACTGCGAGTCATGTTTCCACTGTTGATTTGTTGCCACCTAAGGAAATAATCGACTTATTCTTCTTTTCTTTCTTTTTACTTTATTTGCTCCCATTAATTCCTCGTCCTTTTATTGGTTGTTTCCTTCTTTCTTCTTCTTCTTCTTCTTCTATGAACGACTTACCCGTGTCCAGGCGTAGGCGGTTACCATGGTGGATGTTTGTTTCTCAATGGGAACGTCTGGAAAAATGAGCTGGGGTGGTCCTCCGTTGCCTACTTCAGTGAGACGGTGTTCGCAAATGTAAGTGTGGATGACTGTGAGAGCATGATTGTTCACTGTTGTTTGTGTTGTGGACGAGAAATGAAAGAAGGGAGAGCGTGGAACCTGGTGCCGGCCCAGTCAGGCCTACTTTTCGAAAAGACGCCGTTGGTAACTCAAAGGTTTAACGTCCCCATCCGACGGACGAATCACTATTAGCAGTGTCCTGTGCACTCACGCAATACACCCTGCGTTGAGGCTTCGGAGTTAACCCACACTTTATAGCACAATCTGGTGATTAGGAATTTTGCACCACAACCTCTCCTACTAAACTGGCTAAGTACTGGTGTGAAAATTCTCCCACCTATATGACTCGAAACGGATAGTCCCGTATCAGTACCGGACACCATCACGGTGCCGCAGACAAAAGTGAGAACCAAGAGGGGGAGGGAGGCTTCTTTCTTCTGCCCCTTTCTCTGTTTCTGTACTTTCTTTTTCGAAATTTTGAAAATCAGTGATTTTTGTTCCACATTTAATTTCTTCATCCGCTATGCTCGTTTTTATTTGCTGTAAACCAACGAATTTGAGTTTTGAAATTTTTATCAAAATAATTAAATAATCTTATTGCTCGTCTTTCTGGATTATCTCCCACCAGAAGTCACTAAAACAGCAATCCTTGTTTTTCTGATAGTATCCAAAAGTTTTTCATACATACTTCTTTATTATTATTTTTCCTCCATTCATTTCCGTTTTTCCTAGGTCTGCCATATTTTTTCAATTCCTTCACTCATTTTACTCTAATTATCCAATTTCTTCCCTATTGTAAAAAGCTAAATTCTCTTCCTCTTAGACACATTATGATAATACAATTGTGTTGCAGGGACAAATTTTTGCCTTTACCGATTACATTTCTGAGATCTATCACAACTCAAAAAAGTGAAAATTACGCGAAATTTATAATTATACAAATTTGAGTGACTGTATTGTACTTAAATGAAAAAAAAAGAAGATTATCTGGCACTGCGTATTAGAATACTCTCATAGTTCCCTTGAGAAATAATTGTTCTTACTCAAGAATTAATTCCACCCTGCCTTCCTCCCCCGCGAGGAACAAGTTTTTCCCCTTGAAGCTTGCAGGATATCACATCTCAATTTCACCCCTGGGACTAGCAATTTCCACGTTGAGGCCAGATGACTTCTCACTTCCCCTCTTTAGGAGCAAGCGTCGTCACCATTCTCAAACTTTGATCAGGAGAATCCGGTTTCTCATTGAGCACTCTGGCCATGCGCTTCTATGAAACCACTCTCTTCGCTGCCACGTCAAAATCCAGGCTCGTCTAAGACAACAGGAATTTATTTCACACGCATACTTCGGCCGATCGCTTAAATCGTCCAACTTTGGCGCCTGTCCATCTGGGATTCGATGAAGAGAGATAAGCGACTTTCCGTCCATAAGAACTAAAATAGTTCATCCCATTAATTTCGATTTCTGCACAAAACATGAACTTAAAAATTTCGCAGCGTCCATACATAATTTCTGGCTGTGAACGGTCCGGCTGTACATATCATTATACACAACATGCAAACGATTTGCATATTTATGTGATTAGCCATTTTCAATTAACTCAGGAGCCCATCGTGTCAAATTGGTTCTTAACTGGCCATAATATCACTTTTTTGTATGACTAACAAGATGTGACTTATTCTGAATCTTTATTGTAGTCTACTTTACGAATAAAAAAATCATAAAGTAAATCTGTCATTTTGTATCTTTTACCTTTGCAATTCTTTAATGAAGGTGACAACATGTTCGATAGTCTTCTGGCACGATATTTTAGAGCAGCTATCTACGGGATGGTGCCTTCTACGTTTAAGATCAGCTCAACCCATACTGTTAAGCAGTACAAAGTTTTGTGGTGTCCTGAAGCCAAAGTGTCTGACTTCTGCTTGTAAAAATTCTAATGAGCACAAATGATATTTCCAGATTTCTTGATGGTTAGGAATTGGTGACTATTCGGAAAGAACAAAAATGTTATAGTAATCAATTTGCATGGATAACTTTATTTTCACGAAATTTATTTCAAGTTGTAACCATTCGCAAAGAACAAAACTCGCAAAGTAATCAAAATGTTTTCAGGAAACTTTATTTTCAGGAAATTGATTTTAAGTTATAACCATCAGCAAATAACAAAAATTGCATAGTAATCAATTTGCTTCAGATAACTTTATTTTCAGAAAAATTCATTTCAACTTGTAAACATTCGCTAACAACAGTTATCGCATAGTAATCAACATGTTTTCCTGTAACTTTGTTTCCAGAAAATTAATTTCAAATTTTAACCATTCGCAAAGAACAAAAATCGCAATCAATTTGTTTTCAGTAACTTTACTTCCAGAAAATTTATTTTAGTTGTAGCCATTCGAAAGTAACAAAAATCGCATTGTAATCAACTTGTTTACAGGGTAAATTTATTTTCAGAAAATTCATTTCAAATTATAATCATTCGCAAAGTACAAAAATTTCGTAATAATCAACTTTTTTTTCAGGTAACTTTATTTTCAGAAAATTAATTTGAGGTTGAAACCATTCGAAAAGAACAAAAATTGGGTAGTAATCAACTTGTTTCAGATAACTTTATATGAAAAAAGGTTAATTTTGATAGTGCCGTGTCTAGGTCTGAACGAATTCTTAGCTGTTACATTTCTCATCGATTTTATTTAATAATGGTTGTATGAATAGTAGAAACTTACGCCACACTTTCTGTTAAGAGTTTGAAATAAGTCTGAATGCAGTTTAAGTAACTATAGTATACAGGCTGCATTTCCGTTATTGATCCCATCCGTAACCTTGAATGGTAAAAATTACAAGAAATTCTAAATTGTTACTGTATAATGGAATGCTAAAGTAAGCTACGCCTTAACGTGACCCATGTGTTCAACGAATACATTTACTGATAACTGTAGTACTGCAAGGAGAAATTCATTCAGTTTTTATTGTGGAAGCAGAACTAACAAGATAATGTTATTTCGTCTCGAAAACGTGAGCCCAGGTGGAGAACAGAGAGTGACAGCTGTCACACTCATCCTTTCTTCGCTCCTACTCTTCCGTTCCCTCTCAGGTAAACGACAAGTTGTTGTGACACGTCTGCGGAAAGGACTGGGAGAGCGCATGTTGCAGCTGCCGGCGCCAGGTCGTCAACTGTTTTGACGTTTTAAGAGAATGACAGGAGATACGTGTTCGTGGCGTTCGTTTAAAATTTCTGCGAGCGCTGTTCGGTTGAGGTTGGAAGTAAAGGAACAAATCCACAAACTCGACACACGACGGAAAGATAATTGGTATGGTGTCGGCCGAGCTCTTCGATTTTACAACCGTAAAAAGTGAGAATTTCAGCGAAATTGTGCACAATAGATGCTATGAAATAGGACCGAATACCCTACTGTTCCGACAGTTTAAAAATCTACAGATCAACCCCCTTTCCTTTCCCCTTGTTATTGTTTGGCTGGCTTGAAGCATCCTGTCTCATCTTTTGACATTTTTCTATTTGTGTTTTTCCTATTCACGTTTATATACTTTTACTCGGAAAAATAATCTGGAGATTATGCTGCCAGAAGCGCCTTGATACTGGACATTACCTCGCTATATGTAACAGGTCTTCCGTTATTACGACTTACTACAGGAAGTTATATCATCATCACTCGACAGCAGAATTCTCATGTAAAATAAATAATTGATTTTTATAGTATATGAAATATAACAAGTAAAAGTGAAAATAGAATGTAGCTATGACGTCTTTAAGTCACTTTCGTATCCCAGTTTATCGCATGGGATCAAATTCTTCCTTCGTTTCGCATCCAGGGAAATTCCGTTTTCTGGTTTATCAGTGGTTTTCGTAACCATCTCGACAAATTCGAAAATGTTACCAGTTTTATATAAAAAGATTTATATTTCTCTTACAAATTAACTGTTTTTTCTTAAGAATTCCATCTCCTGTAGGTGTTAGGAATCATCACAGTGATTTTCACTCTGGATGCTACTTTTCAGGGCAAAGAAATGATACATTGACCAAACTTGCTCCTAAGATCCTGTAAATAATGTTCTTATATGGCCATGTTTCATTTGTTCACCTGTTTTCTCTTGTATTAGTAACTGAAGTATGTACTTTTTTAATTTCAAGTCGGGCGTCTAGATTTGATGGCGAAGAGATTAACGGAACTCACATTACTACAAATATTACATGTTCCACATATTTGATACCAGTTCTCCAATTCAGATATTGGTTTTCCATGGTATCTGGATATCAGACCGGGAGAGAACGGACACCAGTTAGTTTCTCATTCCTTGCCTTGTCCCCTCCTAGCTTTAATGACATCGTCGTCGATGAAGTGAGAAAAAGTAATCAAAAATAAATTATTGAAGTTATTCGTTTGATTGCCTTGCTAACTTGCGTTTTAATTAGCATATGTTCTCGATACAAATAATCCTGCGCACTAGTTAATTTAACATACTTAACCACACAATATATAATTGAATTATGAATAGTTTCCTCAAAAAAACTAAAAATTTTCGCCATCTGCTAGGTGTTATTTGCTACTGCCCTTCACATGCATTAGAAAGTGATAGAATTTCGTTAATTAAACGGAATTGTTATCCAGATCGAAACTCGTTTTTTGCTGTTAGGAAAGGAAAAAGGACATGCATGCGTTGTAGAGAATGTTTTCCATTTATTATATTCGATTAAGATTTAAGTGTTCTCAGTGGAAAGATTCATTAAATACCTATGTTGCATTGTATGCTAGACAAGCCAACAAAAATGAAAGTCTCATTCCAACGCAACAACTACTACACACAAATTCGACAACTCTCCAATCCTAGAGCGGCCAGTGAACTCTTTGGGCATCAGTACAGATATCTACCATTCTAGATAATCAACAGTATTTACAATACATGTTTCTGCTTCATATCAACCTTTTAGTACTATAAGCATAGTATATTTAGAGCTAAAGTAAAACTACCGTATGTTTCATGCTCTAATTTTTTTCTTTTTATCTATTAAGTTTAGTGAATATTACTAGGTGTTACGTTCAAAACTCATCAATTTGATGTTATGAAGTGTAAAAGTTAGAGACACTTTAATCATGTCACATGAAGGAGATGATTTAATTACGGAGGTAAATGAGGTCCTATGAGTTTGCAATATCTCGTTTTACCTTTGCACTTAAGGGCTGTTTGGTAGAAGCACGGCAAATCAATTTCCTTGGAGCGCTGTGTTGAAGCTTATTCACGCAGCATTAAAAACAAGGGGCTGAAGATTTTAATTAAAGACGGCGGAGGAACGGTTCGAGCTCTTTTTGAGGGGTCAAACCTTTCCTCTTTTCTGTTCGCTCCTCTCAGGCATACAGCGGCCCCTTTTTGATATCAAGCAAAGTTAGTAATTTTCTGCGTCTTTTGTTATAGGTGCCACCGCTTCCGCATATTTAAGAAGTTATAATTGATTCTGATTTAGAAGCCAGACAACTTTTGTTACTCCAGATTACTTCGTGGTCTAATACAACTACTGTCTTCTTTAAAAGTCGGAATCTGATACCAGGAATTCTCATTTCAGTTTTTAGCAATAACGTTAAAGACAGAAGTTACTGTTGGAGGTTTTATTTCTAAAATTCTCTACATTTAATTATTCATTAATTGGTTTGTTATTGTACGAACTAGGTTATCGCCATTTCTCATTGTATGCACAAGATGGGAGGGATAGTTGTTGTTCTTGAGCATCTACGAAAGCGAAAAATAATTTAAAATTCATCAGTCGATTAATGTTTGATATGTTAATTAAATTGAACAATAACAAAGAAGAGTAACACAAGGAAGACATTAAAATATTCTTATCATATCAATTAGTCTGAAAGGAAAGAAATTTTAAAAACTATAAAAATATATCGAAATTTCGTTTAGCATCGTTTATAGTATTTTTGTGATGTATGTATCTGTGAAAGAGTCCTCTGTAAAACCGTGTCTGATTGTTATGCGGTAACGCTTAAATCCGCCTTTAGAAAGGTCAGGGATTGTATTTTTTAGTCCGTCCATCTTTATTGAATTGCTCATGGTTTCTCGAAATCACTGTAGGTGAATGCAGAAATCAAACCTGTAGTTAAAAATATTTTTCATGCAGTAATCATCGCACTTACACGTTATATATGGCTGTAGTATTCCTATACGAATATTAGATCTTATTAGTTAGTTTAGTCATGTATGTTAAGATGAGGTGAAAACGATGCAGGCTCAAATCTCGAGCCTGGATATGTTTTCTTTGTGGTTTTTCTCAACAACAGTGCTGATGGGAAATCAAATAACTCTGTATACATACCAAACAGTTTGCAATATTCCAAAATTGAAGGTGATGCGTGTGTTCTTCCTCGTAAGCTGCAGTGAGTAAGCGTGTTGGTAAGTAGTTACTCGAACACTGTCTCCCTTGATCTTAATGAAAGATAGTGGATTCCTTGCCCCATAACTAATATCAGCAAAAAAAAAAAAAAAAAAGAATTATACCATCTTATTTTTGCGGCTGATCTGTATAAATATCTACAGCACTTCCGTCATGTGGCGCCAGCAGGTTTGATGTATGTGTTATTCGTGGACTAGCATATCATTGTGGCTGGAGACAGGAAAGAGTAAAACCTCATGCTACGTAAGTTACAATATGAATATATGAAGTTGGGTCTAACAGTTAACAAGAAGTAAACGGATTATACGATAGTTACTTATAGACGTTGGAAATAATCTGATAGGAAACACTTTATTTTAAATATTTAGGAATGATTTGCAGCGAATGGCAGAAGCACTCAAGATATACAGGAAAAAAAGTATCAATAGGCCGGAGTTAGGCAGAAGAAGTTACCGTATTTGAAAACTAGACCACATTAGGAATGATCGTTAAAGAGATACAGTGCAAGAAAAGGATAACATCACAGAAACAATAGAGAACAATTGGATGAAATGGCAACCTTGGCAGGATGGGTGGTAACAATTGGCTAAACAATCTTTATAAATGGGCACCACCGGGATGAAGGAAGCGTGAGAGACCATCGACGAAGAAGATGAAAGGGATAGGATAAAGAGTAACGACTTCTAGAGGATTCCAGAAAACAGACTGGATTGACCAGAAGAGATAGAAATTGAAAAGAGGAAGACAATGATAGTTTTAATGAACCCAATTATGATGTAACAGAGCGAAGTTTTAGAGTTTAAGGTAAGATTAGCATTATGTCCTATTGTAATGTACCTTGCAATGTCACTGGGTTCTGCTACTAACGGAAGATCAGAGATTTACTTTAAGCAAAAATTACTAAATATGTTGTCTCTTAAATTTAGAGCTCTCTCACTTACTTGTGCCCACATACGTCCCAGCGACGAATTAAAACCAAACTAATATTTGAAGACGGATTACTGGTTACAAAGATTTTGCGAGAAACATCATTCCAACCCTAGACTATTTAGTTAAGACCACTAGGGGCTCGAAGTAAAGCATCGAGGTTAAGTTTTTAATAAGAAATAGGAGAAACTCTTTTTGCGTTGGAATTAACTAGGGCACTGTTACTAATGGTTGGGCGAAACTTAACGATAGTTAAGAACTTATGGAAACTGGTACCCAATCTATGCCCTTATTTACATTATTTTACATACAAATGTATACGCGTAGTTGCGTGTTACATAACTAATGTAATAGCTTCATGAAATAGTGATAAAGAATAATTATATCTATATTAAAATCGCAATAAGTAAATACTAGTGCCAAAGCTATTTTTATTGCTAATATTATTTCTATGGCTACTTATTCCATATTAATACTACTGTTATCACCAAAATTTAAAATAACAATTTGATATTCGACTAGTGTTCATTCAGTCAATTTGTCGTCTAAGTTCTGAATGTAGACTCTTCTGAAACCGGTTACGCTGCTAACCGCCTAGGCCACAAAGATTTAGCGTCCTACTGGAATACCGAAAGACTTCCTGCGATCGTTCAGGGGACGGCCTTACGTACCACACAGTAGTACTTCCGAGAATTGGTGTAAATTCTAGTCATAGGACTCCTTTCATCATCCGATCTTGTTGAAGGTCAGACTTCTAACGAAATTGTTCCTGATTTGTATTATCATTCGAAGAATAGTCGTCAGTTATAGCTTTGGTTTAATTTCTTTCAAAGATTCATGTTTTTACCGGAGCAGTGTTGATATCAAAAGAAGATATGCAGCTATAAGAAGAATGTAGTTCAAAAAGACATCTAGGTATGAGGAAGAATAGTTGGTTATGCATAGAAGAGCATATTAGGGAAATTAAGTTAAGTAAACGGCAAGCAGAGAAGTAAGGAAAATTGAAGAGGTTGTTGCGATGATTTTTTTTGAAAATTTGGGAGCTGGCAATGGATAAAATACATACATTTTGTAAAACTTAAAATAGGAAAAAAAATTGGTTCTTTTTTCCTCGACGTCGAAATGTGGATACTAAGATGTCGAGATGCTACCAGGAACTGAAGAACTTCGAAAATGAAATAAAAGCAGATGCATATTCAAACTAACGAATAAAATGAGTTGATATTAAACTAAGAACATAAATTGTAGAAGATAAGACTGAAAAGAGAATGACTAATGCGGAACATGGTGATAACCACTGGAGACGCTGATATTAAAACCACTACCAGAATCAGATAATAAATAAATGAATTTCGAATGCTTTTGAATCTTCTGAAAAGGTGAGATAAGAACGCTCCATTTGTGTTTATTTCTTAATATATTAAAAGAAAAATATGGATGGTTGTAACGGAATTAAGTAAATAATTTTAATACACCAATATGAAACATTCGGTACAGGGGACAGGTAGGGAATCTTTTAAAATCGGATCATTTGTAAACAAAGTAAAAATTACGGAAATATATCATGTTGACTGTCTCATACAGTTCTACAAGCGGGACATGACGCATTTAACAAGGTTCTATGATAGATCAGATTGATGGGTTCACAAAAGAAGTATGGAGAAAGACACTACTTTCAAGACATGATTTAACAAAAGTGAAAGTTATGTGGATCTGGTCATAAGTAGGCAAATTAAACTGAAAACACTGAAGATTGCAGCATTCCATTGTTTCCTTGTGGCGCAGTAACTCGTATCGTTAAAGCATACAACACAAAAAAGTATTAGTTCGGGTGCAGCAGGATTTTGAGAATATTAGAAAGAAGTACCAACGCTTCAATGACCAAAGCACCGAGATTAAAAATTAGTTCCAGTGCTATTAAAGAGATCTTTATTTGGCGATAACGAGGGAATGTGAAAAAAACCGTCATGCAAGTAGAAATGTGAGTAGAATTATCACGAAAAATTTGTCCATTAAGTGGTCAAGACTAGTTCAGATAAGAAAGGTGAGTGTGTCGTGGGACGCACGGCAGAAGTGAGAGGTTTAACTGATTTTACGTCTTAGTTGCTGTATTAGTCTACATGACCTGGCTGACTAATAGTGCATGCGCGTCTCTGACGGTACGTAGGTCCACAATATAAATCGTAAAATGCTTATTGTAAGTTGCCTGGAACAGATATACAGTGTGATACCATGGAGTGTTTTGATATTTTTTTTTTTGTCGAGCTTGTCATGCTCTACAATTCATCCACTAATTGCGTTGTTACATCATTAACAAATTTGGCTGAAAATCTGCTGATACCCAACTTTTTGTGTACTTGATTTACTAAATTCGTTACTGCTCAGTTCCTATAGGCGATTGATCAATCAGCAATATAATAACCGCTACTACATAACAGTGAAAACTGCATCATATTTCGTATGGTTCTTGAGATTTGGGTACAAAATCATGTCTCTGGACTCAACAAAAGTTAGGACAACTTGTATCGTTCTTTTTTGAGTGATGCTCGTATTGTTCGTGTAAGTAATTGTCTACGATTTATTAGCTTCAATCTTCAACCACGCTCTGTGTAATAGAATTTCTGGTGCTACGTTTTGTACCGAGGGTAATTGTTAGTTGCCACCATGCAAAAAAAAAACAAAAATGTGAGATTGACCTCAAATATAATTATAACAGGCTAATACCTGCTTGTACAAAAATAATCAATTATAACACAAGTAAAACATATTTTAAAGTAAACATTATTGTACCGTATGGCGAAATGCGAAGGTCTAATACCCTAATGTTCTGACGCTATCCTAATGGAGTTTATCTGTTCTTGAGTGTAATTGTCCGGTAGTTAGTCTTAAAAGTCGATAAATGTCGTGAGAATTCCAAGTTGCTCATGCGCCGTTGTCTATCTACGAGCAGCGAACCCGTGGGACACGTGCAATTGCGTTTAAGTCAGGCGTGAACTCAACAGCGATATCCTAATCACGTGATACTCCACACATAGTTTTCTCTTCATCATCATCATTATCGTTGGGGACCATCTCCAGTTTCCCGGGTGTGGTTTACGAGCCTTGCTTGTTGTATACAATCGTTTTCCACTGTCTCCTCTTGGTCCGTGATATATTTCCATTTCCAGCCTCTTCTATGTCCTCCTTCAGTTGGTCTGTCCATCTTCTTCTCGGTCTTCCCACTGGTCTTTTGCTCACTATCCTTTTTTCCAAATAAGTTATCTCTTAATTCCAGGAACAATAATACAAGTTCTCATCCAAAACAGCGTTAGTATATCCACAAAAATCCGTGAAACAGAGGATAGGAGACAATGGAAACGGATTTTACCCTTGTCACCTAAGGGTCTCATACTTTTAGCACTTGAAATGTCTGGGTTCGTTATGCCGAGAAAACATTTTTTTAATGGCATGAGATGAAAGATTTAATTATTAACAAAAAAAATTGCTTTAACATTTTTTTAATTGCAAAAAAAAACATGCTAAAATTTAAATGACACCCTCTAATTACAAAAAGGGAAATGTTACATTCATAAACTAAAACACAAAAAAAAAATACAAGTTGTTTAACATTACATCAAAGAAATGGACTCAGCCAGCAAATATAATGCTTTTAATTCTTAAATTGTTCCCGGCTAGCGTCGATCAGTTCAATAGTGTTTCACTATCAAGAAAATGGGGCTAAAAGACTCAAATTAAATTGTGACTTATCAGTTTCGTCGAGACGGTGGCTGCATGCTACAAACTGGAGCGGTCTCCTTCGAAACAGACATTCCTTGGAACGTTTCCCACACGTAGAAAAACAATCACGACAGCACTATGCCGTGACAAAACGTGGCGTCCACGTTGTTGTCCACACGCACACACCAGACGTGCGTGGTCTTCCGGGATCCACCCGGTCATCCAGTATACAACACACGTGCGTACAATGCGGGATCTTAACCCGAAGTGTCTCTCGCTACTGCCTGTCCACTCACCCCCTCCCGGCTCCCGGGGGCGGGGGTCCTCTATACCTGGGTCCAACTGACAAAGGAGTTAGCCACGCTGTCAACCTGCCGCCTCGCTGGAATTACACACTCCGCCGTCTCACAAAACCGGCTGAGCGAAATATATTGAGAGGCGACAAAATATTTAAAACAGCAGAGGCTGGACATTACACACTTAAAGCAAAATATGAGGGAAAAAAGAAATACGGAGGGTGGTGGGTGAGTGGTAACGCTCTGGCCTCACATTCTGGAGGACGTGAGTCTACGTCCGGGCATCCAGATTTGAGTTTTCCATGGTTTCCCCAAATAACTCCAGGTGAATGCCGTGATGATTGCTCTAAAAGGCCATGGTTGTTTTCCTTCCAGTTCTTTACCCCCAGTCCTCTCGCGCCTATTCGAATTCGAATTCGACGTAGACGAGCCGTAAAGCAATAACAAAAAAAAAAAAGTTTCAGGTTTGGGAGAGAACTGGGGACTGCAATGGTAATTTGAAAGACTCAATCAGTGATTTCAGAATATTAACGAGGATTGAAGTCTTAGTGGACCGTGCAAGTCCTCTAAAATACCAGACACTGATATAAACATCAAGAGATACGGCTCCACAAATACCGGGGCCGAGGCACTGTGCGTGACGGAGGCGGCGTACAAACTGATGGTCACTGCTCGGCGCGTTGCAACGCACTATCCCCACCACCGCTATCGGAGCGCAGCGGCGGGAGTGGGAGGGCGGGGTCGGAGGGTATAAATATCGGTGCCCCCCGTGCGCTCCTCACACAGACCAGTGGACGCTACCTGAAGATGATGGCATGTTACGCCATCGAAAATTCGTACATTTGCGATCAATTTACCCGGCTGCACGCCCGAGAAATCTTCCAGCAAGAGATACGTACAGCAGACCGCATTTCCAGATGCGTAATCTGCGGACAATACTCTTAGTAAAGTGGCAATATAGACTGAGCAACGACACTGTTCTGTCCAAAACGAACTGTCACAGTATTACTGATATTTTGAAATAAATACGACTCGCTGGCTTGGTTACATTCATAAAATTGACCCTAAAAGATTAATGCGTAAAGTCATGCTCAGTCAGAGAACTGTGGGGCGGCCAACGCAAGTTCGGCATGGGTACAGGCAATTGGGAGACTTGCGTCAGCAAGAGACCTGTACGGCGTCATCACATCACTACCGGAATGGCTGGGTGAAATGAAGGAGAAAAAACTTCGTAACCATAAGGATCATCCTCTGGATTCACATTACGGGTGAGACAGATGTGGCAATATATGTCGTGCAATCATAGCACTATTCAGCCACAAAATAAGACGAAGATCACGCAACCCTAGCGATAACTGTCTTTCTTCACACTCTCTGCAATTATCATCTACGAAGATGCTGTAGCCAATGATGATGATATAAACAGATATAAGAATTTATCTGAAAGTAATCAATACTTCTTCAGATGGAGAAAATTGTTTTTTCTTATTGAATTACGATTCGCCGAGGTCATTGGAGGCGGGACAGGATGGGGGCAAGGAACGGATAGGAAATCGGCCATTGCCTTTTGAAGTAACCATACCAGCATTCACCTGGAGTGATTTGGAGAAACAATAGAAAACCAAAATCTAGATGCCCCGAATCCCACGTCCTCGAAAATGCAAAGCCACGTTGTGTGAAAAGAACATAACAATACATCGAAAATAATTTTCACATTTATAGTATTCTTGCTGTAGTTTGGTGAGTAGAGAAAGCAAAGTGTATGCATTCAACTCACAATATTCTAACAGTTGAACTTTCGTCCCTGTAAACATTACCATTCGTATGGGCCGCCTCCCATGCAGAAGGTTTCGTCTCTCCTTTCTGCTCTGGGTTCTGTGGCGTGCCGCCAGGCATCTCATAAATATTTTAATACTTCCCCTCTCTCCACCCCTACCGCGACACCACTCTGTCCACCGGGCCACGGTCGATTCACTTAAATTCACTGTCCTCGTGCAGTCGGTAGCAATCAGCATAAATTTTCTTACGACTGCTCCGCGATAAATTGAGTGCTTTGTCCAAACGGTGGCAACGGGTGCTCTGAGTTTAACACCGACGAGAAAGGAGAATTCACAAATTTCAGAATTCTGTCTTCCTTCCCAAGAAAGAAGAAGGTCCTACGTGATGTATAATTCTGTAACAGCTTCTGTGAATTTTTGAAGTTTCGTTCCAAATATGCGGCAGCTTAACTCTGACAGCTTACCGCAGGGTAGTTCTTGGATCTGTATTTACGTTCACTGCTAACAATTTTGCACTTAAGTGCTGCTGGATCTCACGCATAAGCTTAAATTCATCTCACAAATGAGAAAAATGAAAAACTACTTTTCAATGAAGATTGTATTAAAAACTTTGACACAACAATTTGAGTCAAATCAATAACAATTCGCGTATTGCCTTTTGTTAATAAATGCTTACATAATCAATTCATTAAAGAAACAGGCGCCATGCCTTTAATTCAAAATAAATAACAGTATAGCATAACATTTCAAACACCAACAACGAAATTGACAAAAAAGATTATGGGTTCCCGAAATTTCCTTTAAAAACCAAAGCAGTACTATCCTCAGGAAATATAAGCATATTTAAGAAATATAATGTCTTCACGTGCGAATGCTGAATCCACTCTCTAATTACCTCTAATCTTTGTAAATACACACTCATCGTGACACAAAATTTAATTTTGATAGAATTAAACCTTTTCAATCAAAAAAATCTTGGTGCATTTTTCTCTTCTGCAAATATCGTATTGAATTATATATTTCGTAGCCTCGGCGTATTATTTCTGTGATTTTCTTCTTTGTGTAGTTACATACTACTAGCTAGGTAATCTCAGCAGTATCTCAATAGTCCGAATAACGTCTGTCCTTGGGTATCACTATAAGGTTAACCGTCAAAAACAGAATAGTATCCAGAAACCGTAATTCTTTGCCGTAAAGAACTTTTTTCTTGTAAAATGATGACAACGTTACAAATGTGTTACGTTCCATTTCACCATTATTCCATCCGCTGCCATTTGTATAAAGTACTCGACATTATTGGTGCCAACGCAGAAAGATTTATGTCGATTGTTGGTAAGTGATAGTGAATTTATTTTTTCTATGAGCCAATGAAGCACATGCAGCTACATTTAATACGTTTTATACTTTACCAGTCAGCTATTTGCATACAGTAAAAATTTGCAAACGTTGCACTAATATCTATATTGCTCACGGTTACTGACATTATTAACTCAACTTAGAGTAATATAAAATCAGATAGCGTATTGACCTATAATATAAAGTGTGAAGAATCTATAACTTTTATATCCGAAACAGAAATCTGGGCCAGAAGCAGAAAGAAAATAGGCCAAGTTCTACATCCGAGCATCTTCCAGTCGTATACCGGAAGTGATTTGACATAATATTGAAAACTGGTATCTCATTGGACGCATGTGAATTAGTACTTAATATTTTTCCAGTGAGCTTCTCTCGAGGCTCAAATTGACTTTTCATTCGATTTAGTGTAAGGTTTTTTTCTTAAATTTATAGTGATAATTCAGCGAAGCTTACATGAGGCCGGTAGAGTACAGTCCGAAAAATGAGTAACTTTCATGTGTAAGGGTTTCCATTTTTAAACGGCTACCCAAATTCACTCTGAGCGAATGGCGGAATCCTTCCTTGATGTTGGCATAGCTATATCTTCTTTCTGTTTCCATCCAGTAAGCCCAGATACATCTAATCCGTGAAACAAATGATCTCAAGCGGGATTAAAAGACAAGAACTGAACTATTGTCACAGCAACGTTTATATTTCGGCGTATAGTACTGAGGTTTCGACTTCGTCATACTTTTCTTTCAACTGTAAGATATTTGTCTCAGACATATAATTTTTTAAACGTTATTCCATTCTGAAATAGTGTATGAATAAAAAAATGAGGAACAGTTTTAAATTATATTAAATGTAGGTAAAAATTAATGATTGGTTGTATAATGGGAAGTAAAACTGTAGGTTTGGATTTTCTTTTTTTAAATTGTTGGGAGTTGTCCAAACCTCTAGTAACCTCGACGTCGATGAGGCGTGATGCTATAAGGAAAAAAATAAAAAATTCGTTTGTAGACAATCATAGCATCAACATGTGATTGTTACATGACTTTCAGGTGAGAGACATGTAGAAACGATCCGTTACCTCATTATCATCTATTGCCTCATACTTTAATGAGTTTATACGTAGGTAAAGCTCTGCTTGAAGTATAACTCCAAACCTTCCTAAGTGATATTTCGTACCAACGTTTTACTTGATCCAGGCTAAGACTCATCTAGTTTGATCATTCTTCTGTGTTATGTTTGTACATGTAGTGAGAAGCTTTTTGACATTTCCTCTCCTTCATCAAGTTAGATAGAAACGCGGGCGTGTGTAATAGCTAAGTTTCTACAAATAAATATTTTTTTATGAGCATCCGCTGATGTTTCAGCGTATAATTACACTAATTGGTTTAAGAATCCACTATCCCATTTCATAAGTGTTATCAGGTTATAAATAAGATATTGTGCGGACAAGAAAGATTTTTTACTGTGGTGTCAGGGTATATAGGTGTTGCAGCATGGTGAAGTGAGCAGTGATGTATTGATACATAAGTTATAAGGTTACGGTCATACATGTTGAGAATTGTGTCTTTTAGTTAGAGATAATTCGTTGCGATAGGGCAATAAGTGTCAGAAGCAAATATAAATAAGCGCCAACCCCTCGCATATTCTTACAGTTGTTCTTTGCCTAAATCCATATTATTGCATTTGTTTGGAGAATATCGGTGTAAACCGAGATTTCTTTTTAATTTGAGGCGAAATTATTAAATATAAATGTTCAGAAAATATTACTTGGAATGGAAGTTGTCAGTTCAAAAAAAATGTAATATTAGCTTTCCTTCATCTTAAAGAATGAACTACATGCTCTTTAAGTTTATTGTAAAGTTACTTATTATTAATTATACAAGTTTTGAGCAAATGACTGATTAAGAGGCTGAAACAAAAAGGATATAAATTTAAAATATGTTCTCAGTTAGGTAATACAGATAGTACATTTCACGTAGGACGTGTCATTAGTGCAGAAATTTATTCCAGACATACTTAGTGGCAACTCAATAGTGTTCAAAGTGCAACCTTCTTAACGGCTTTCAGCCAGGTAGTGTCATAACTCTATCCGGCAGCATACGCGGTAAGAGTGGTGCATCTACGCACCTGGAAAATCTCCATTTACATAATAGAGTTTAGAGGGCTGCAATACTTTCAAATTAGTAATGACTACATACAAGTTGCGTTGGAGACCGTCTGTTGTGGACGTGCAGGACAGGTGATAGGCCTACCAAAATAAGGTACACGCTGAGAATTGATTACTGAGATAACGCATGGTAACAAGAATTAAATATTATGCCGTATTTCAACTATGTCAAACGACCAAGTGTTATGACAGCCGGAAGACGTTTAACCGCCTGCGAGAAGTTCATAAATTCATCGTTAAAATTATCTCTTCATATTCCTTTGGTTTCTCCCCGTTTGAGGCGCATTCTATCAACCACTGCAAATGCCTTTTTGCAGTAACAAGTGAGGTGGAGAGATCAAGTACTTTTTCTTTTCGTTTTTGGATTTTCTGATGTTTCTTTTTTTTTTTTTTACTTGTGGCGCAAACAAACTGTTCACACTAGCAATCTAGACAGTAAATTTGGTGCTGTTTATACAAATACCACGATCTCAACAAGTGATTCAGTGATAATACTGTCACTGTTTACGGAAACTATAATCAATTCTGAACTCCGCTTAATAATCAGCTTACCAATACAACTTTGATATTAGATATCCGCCAAGCCTAAATGGTAAATTTTAATGGTCGTAATGATATGGTGTTAGGGCTTCTAATTGGCTGCGCAATCCACCCCTATCGTAGCCGCCTGGCCTAATCCGGTAATCCTACCTGGAATAGTAGACCTACAGTTTAGCGTGGAATTCGAACCAAGAAGCTTTCTGCTGAACTTCACATTACACAGTAAGCTGTTCCAGAGATGTAGATCGGGTTAAGACCTATGAAAATCCTCATCGAAACAGTGATCCAAACCGGGGGCATTTCGAGTGCAGTCATACGAATTAATCACAGAATCATTAGGCGGCTAACTTCAACGGCAATATCCTTGTACCGGTAATCTATCAATTTTTTAATATGTATTTTATTTAAATTTTGTTTGTTATGTACGAACCTTTTATACTTCATACCCTTTTCTTTCTTTGTTATTAGAATTATTTCCATTTTTAACTTTATTATTGTTATCGCTATATCTAATTACATTAAATGTCCATAGTTAAATTCTTTTTTGTCTCCACCACCGCAACCATGTCTACTCCCATTGCTGTTTAATGCCATTCGTGTGTGCATACTCATTGACTTTGTCTTAGTTTGTCACTTAAATAATTAAGGATCTTCGATAAATATTGTGATATTTTCATTATGTTTTTAGTGTCTTTAAAGTCCTCCTGCATTTTTTTTTCTCCCCTTGCGTATTGCAAGTCAGCTTTCAGATATTGACAGTATTTTTGTGTTGTTTCCCCATGTTTTTATTCCTGAGATAATGCGCCTCGAGTAATTTGACTATGGTACATCAATTAATTCGATTGATAAGACCGTTTTCTAAGAAATATTAATTAATTGTAAGTGGTAAAGGAAGAGTGTTCCACAAGAAATGTGGAAGAAAGAAGTAATTTAACTGTTCAAGAAAGGAGATAAAAATTCGTGTCAATGAATTGGTTTGTTAAATACAGAATGGATATCCAAATCATTTAATACAAGTTATCCAAGAAATGTATAAAAGGACAAAAATTGTGTTAGATCTAGGATAAAAACTAAAAACAGAGATAAAACATAACAAAGAATTGCGACAAGGTTGTAGTCTGTATCCAACACTCTTCTATATATAAGTATTACTAACTATTTAGGAAATGAAAGGAAGTGTCCACCGTGGAATAAAAATAAGTAACCCTACATGTGTAAATATTACGGCATTTAGAGGTGATTGATCAGTAAAATAAATACGGAAACCAAAAACGAATACACAAGTTAAATATCACTGGTAAAGTTCACAATCCCCTCATTGCGTACCAGATCACATCCCGAAGTAACCTGTCGAAAGCCTTTTCAAGATCTAAAAAACCTACGGGCATTTGTTTTTTTCTTTTCATGGTGCCTTGCCATCAGACTACGTGTGGCATGAATAGCACCAATCGTCTCTGTGCGTTTCATGAAACCACACTGATTTGGAGCAACATTAACCATGCTTTGAAGGTATGCATCCACAACGCGATAAAAAATATTCATTGTGTTTCAAAGTAGGCGAACTGGTCGATAGTTGGAGCAGTCTAGCAGATCACCATTTCCTTACCAAAATGGTATTGTAACACTAATGAGTTAAGTAGAAGGAGCTTCATCTTGGTCTATGACCTTGTAAACAAATCTGCCAGGAACTGTGATCCTAGCATCTTCCATACCTCCGATGGTATATCATCTGGTTCAGGTGCCGTTCAATTTTTCATTTTCTTCGTGGCAGTCTCTCCTTCAATAGACATGATGGCTGGAACTGGACCATATACAGGATCTGCAGGTGGTATTGGTGGATGGATGTGTAAGATCGGTGATAGGATACTTCCTGAAGAATAGAAAAAGGAATGAGGATATCAGGAAACAAATGATATTTCTTCATTCAATGACAGAATTTCTCAAAAAAAAGGAAAATTAGAAAGATCAGGTTTTAATGACTGCAGCGCCGTACTCTAAGTGTTTACATATCTTTCTGTTTGCATAAGCATACCTATACCAGTTTATTTGGCTCTTCAATGTAGTATACAATTTCCACTAAGTTAGGTTCAGTGAGCTCTCCGAACATATTCTTGCTAGTGTTTTATCACTTGTGTTTCAAGTTGATAAAAAACTAAATGATGTTAATATGAAACCACACTTATTCCAAAAGTGTGACTATTTCAAGAATGGAGATCTATGAAGAGCTTACTCTTTAAAGCTTTCAGACGTCTTCATCAGGGTTTTTGCTCAGCTGTATCGCAAGAGATTAAATAATAGTATATAAAATTTACAGAGATATGCCATACGATTTTCAACCGTTAGACACAAAACTTAAATCGGTCGCATACTTGACACAGAGAATGAGTTGGGATTCATTGTTTAACTAACAACCAACATGATGTTTCTGACCATCGTGCCACAAATATTACCGTTTACGAGAGCATTTAACCCTTTCCTACCGGCTATTGGAAATTTCAATTATATATTTGTACTTGAAATTAAACACACATACATTTTTCAAATTTTTTTTGGAACTCTAATTGCAAATTACTAAGCCGGTAGTTATAAGTACCGTCAGGGACTTTGTGTATCACAGGATGTACAGAAATAGCAATTGAAATCGATTATGTTCACATTGGTATGAAATGTTTCCTCATGATATTAAAAAAAAAAACAATTCTTTTTCCTCATTCAGACACAAAAGAATTGCAGTGCAATATTTGTAATGATGTTTTGCTTGTATTTTCTTCATTCTACATACTTCACATCTTCATCTGATTTTTACAATTAAGGGACACTGTATACCTCCGTTTCCCAATCTTACAACTCTCATTGTGGAATAGTATGACTTGTGTTGTTTGAATGGATGAGGGCTTGGTGAAATATATATAGATGACCTTTTCTTCTTACCGATATCCTTCATAGTCATCATACCTTGTGCAAAGAATCTTCTAAAATATTTTACAGAATTTTTTTCAAATATCGGACCATATATGTTATAGGCATTGACAAATACAACATCCAGAATTCCCAAAAACAATCTTTACCATGATTTCGGTAATCTTCTGTCAGCATTGCACAAAGTCATCACCTGATCAGCAGTATCAACCCCACACATGAAGGTATTGTAGTCCTTGACGACTCCTGAGTCCTGATCATGAAATTGTCGACTTCAATCCATCTTTTTCTTTGCATATAACTAGTGGTGTAACAACAGGGGGGCATGATGGGCAAAATGCTACGGGACCTACTGCCGGAGGTGGCTCCCGATGACCGGCCAGAGAGGCCCTCTGGTCCAAGATCCACCAGGTCACCAATCCAACCCGAGAGAGGGCCCATCTGTTGAAGTTGCTATTGACCCCAAACAGTGTAGTGGAGTTTCACCGCTGCCATAAAATTTGATACTAAATGTATGACCTTTTTATCCTTCCATTTCCAGTAGCAAATACCTAGGTTTGTAAATTCATTATCACAATCTCCTCTTTTTAGTTTTTCATCAGCAGATTGTTAGAAAGTCCCTTGCAGTAGTGTCTGATTCTCCCACAAACAAAAGTTGTTGCAGTTTTTTAATAATGAAACTGATGAAAAATAATGGTAATACTAGATAACATCGTCATTGCTCCATTTTTTTCAGTCAATTCTAAGACCACTCTTTGACCTAATGAGTAATCTGAGAACATTCCAGTTATTTCTTCATTTTTGCCTTGATAAATTATAAACTTCTAAGAGAAGAGCCGATAAATTATAAACTTCTAAGAGAAGAGCTTCAATCAGAGCGTATTTCATAAAAATATCCATTTGAAAATATCTAAAACAATGATAAAACCAATTGCATACTTGCTAAATCTATTCACCAATAATCTGTATATAACTACCCAGAACTCCCTGACGGTACTTATAAGTCCACGTTGGTTTTTCTAGATTATTTAGTAAAGAAACTAGAAAAATATATTTTATAGGTAAAAAATATATGGTTAAATGTTCAAACTAAAAAAGTAATAACAGAATTTGACACTTACCAAGTAAATTATCATCAAAAAATTAATTGTAATGTACCACTTGTTACTCTGGTCAGTATGCTGTCAAGCCCCAACTTAGAAAATTAATTTCTCGGCAATTTCACGCAGAATTTAAAAATAAATGTTGTCATTGCCTGACTTAATCATACAACAATACATCAACAGGCTTAACAATGCAGTGGACACTGGTATTGTCGAATTATATGGTGGTAAATACAGTGCTACTTATAAGTACCGTCAGGGAGGAAAGGGTTAAATCATTAATTTTTCAATGAACTTTTGTCTCAATGTAAGGTGAATTAGATAAGGTAAAAATGGTGCTGTATTGATGCGTACATGAATTCCATGTATCACTGTAATGTTAGGGAGTGGAATGAAATAGTAGAGATTAGCTCCGTTTGCCACCCATAGTTCCAGCTCGCAGATGTAGAATTGTAGATGAATATTTGTTATTTCGATTGTTAAACAGATAAATATTTAGGAAGAATCTTGTCTAACCGAATAAAACATACCATAGAATTTCAGAAAAAATACAGAAATAAACAAAAGCGAATTTTCTTGCAGCAGTGAGAAGTTTTTATCTTTTTGTATTGTACATGTACGTACGTATAGCATACTTTATACTCGGCAAACAGGCAAACAGCTTTAAATGTTTGAAATGCTTTTTTGTATGTAAGTCATACACTAAAAATTTGAAAGCTTATATTATGAAAGAAAAATATTGAAAAAAAAACCCACTCTTCTACTCACCTTAACAAATGCTGGAACGTAAATATGTATTTAGCGCTTTTAATTAAAATATGATTACTATTTCTGTAGTTTAAAAATTATACGTTCAACGTGGTTTCATATTTAGTTTGTACTGAAGTATTAAGAAAACAGAAAGAGGGGAAAAAATAACGTATGGTGGGGAGTCGGTAGCAAATAGACAGAACGTGTTTCCTCCCAGACTTCCTGTGTATATTGGGCCCGGAAGGCGTGCAAGCGCTGAAAACGGATCCAGGAAAAAAGCCGTCCAGTCAACTTGTTAAATAAATTGGAGGCGTTTCGCAGTTATAACAGATAACTGAAGTGCAAACATTCCGCCATTAATCACACTGCCTTGTACAATGTTCCTACCAAGCTAAGTGTTAAAACTTTATATTTTGCGGTGTGCCGAATACATACGTTGACCATGTTGAAAGGAAGTATCTAAAGTAATATTATTAAAAGAAATTGTCTTTACTTATATCTTTATATGTACATGTATGTCGTTCTTTTTTGATAAATCTCCACCACAGATCAAAACATTACTAATCGTTTATTGCTAGACGTATTTTCCTGATAATAAACAATGAGGACATTATAGGTATAATCGCAACTTTTCCCTTCTGTATTTCCATAAAGAAATCATAATTAAAACTAAGAGGTGTTCGTAATAATATTACGAAACAGGACATACATGATTATTGGATAGGCTAATTGATGCAATCTTTCTTATAAAATGTTTCGTTAAAATTATTTTTAATTTTTAGTGTTTCTCTAAATAAATTCGTATGTAAAGTGGTTGAAGTCGATTTTATTTTTGTACAAAAGTGTTTTATTTTCCGCTTTATAGCAATTTAGCCGCGTCAACTTTTATTTCCTTTCAGTTTACTTTTATTTTGTTTTATTAGAAATACGCATTACACGTAATTATTTTAGTAAAAACATTAATATTTATTTCACATTCATTTCTGCACATTCTTCATTACGGGCTAATAAGCTCTGCAACATCTCAAGTTTGTATACACGTTCTTTGTAAACATAACCATTTTAGTATTATTACTAGCCAACTTAAACATGCTTTGCTATAGTTACATTTGAGAATGTATATAAATTAAAGCCGAGAGTGGTGGGTGAGCGGTAACGTCCTAGTTTCGCATTCGGAAGGACGCAGGTTTGAAACCCCGTCCGGCCATCCAGATTAGGGGTTTCCTTGGTTTCCCGAAATCACTTCAGGCAAATGTCGGGATGGTACCTTCAGATGACATCGGGCGAATTCCTAACAGTTCATGCCTCCACTCCTTTCCCGCCCTAATGACCTCGACGTTGACGAGGCGTGTAGCCAAAAGGAATATGAAAGTTTGATATTTGTATTTAGTTCAAATTCCTTGTTTACATACAAGTTGTTATATTAATGTTTTAGATTACGGAAATTGTAATTAGTTTTATTCAGATTCCTGCTCATTGTAATGCTCCTAGACGTACAAAGTTTATCTGCAGAAGGATCGTTTTGTAATTTAACACAGGCGTTTGTCGTCGATAAAAACTAATTAACATTTATACACAAATGTGACACTTAAACACACATTTAGTTCATAAGATGTGCTGAACACGGAATAACAAGTAATGTACTGTATGCCGTTTATTCACACGTAAATCTTGCATTTTTAGATCCAATGCTTCCAACGATTCACCCTATATTATTACTTCGCACTGCTGGAATATAATACACATTACTGATTTCTTTTTTGAAATGATGCAAGTTGGTATTTAATTGTTTTGTATATTCAGTGACAATTTAATTGCTGACTGTGCTGTTCGAAAACCATCCAAAAGAGTCACCACAATAACAGTTAATGCGGTTGCCAATACGATGTTGTTTTGTGCAAATATGATTGCGCGTACCAGTAAAATAAGCATTTTTTCCTGTGACAACAGTCGTAGGGATTGAATCATTTCTTCTTGTAAATGGGTGATTGTATTTTTCCGCTGGACAAACTGAGTTTTTAAATAGCTTCAAACCTTCTACAGACAACTCGGACTATTTTACAACAAACTGTGCGTAAATCAGTTCAGTAATTTTTTATTTTTTTTTCTGTAGCGGACACAGGAGCATTACCTTTTAAATAAATATATATATTACTGTTTTAGGCTAAATGCTCAACACCTGCATGTAGGTCCATTCACGTAATGTTAGTGATTTCACTCAGTACAAAAACTGAAAAACCTAAATGATCGAAGGCGTTATTCTGGTGTCTTTGTGGAGTCTCAGAGCAGTACTAAGCCCAGGTTACATGCTGACCACCCGGGTTTATCACACGATACATTCTGCTAACAAATTATACATACTCCGAGAATTTAGAGTTAGTAGCATGGTATTATTTCGTTCAATACTGCCCTTTGTGTTATACTACAATTATTACAAAATGCTATAACAATATTTAAGTAACAGTAAAGACAACGCTGAGGAGCAGTGTTGATAGTTTCCTTAATAAATCAACCTATAAATAAATTTTCCACCAAATAAACTCTTCATTGCTCTATTTGAGGTTAAATAAAGCGCATTTTTTGTCGAAACTAGATAATTTAAAGGCTGGAGTGAGACACAATAATAAATTTTTTTCATCATACCAACTATTACCGCATATGTTTGTCATTTATAGAAGATAAAATACATGCAGTTCTACTTTACAACCATATAACTGCAAATAAATAATGTAAAAAAATCGGCTCGTCGGTTGTGACAAGGCAGTTCAAATAGAGAAACGAAACGAGGGGAAGACAACATATCTATGCGACTAGTACGTACATTCACGGAAAAGAATTTTAATTGGCTGCCGGTAATTCTCAAATATCTAAGAACGTTAATAATATTAATTTTTCACGACAACATCTGCTGTATTACAACATGTTTTATTCAAATATACGTTGACCCATTCTGTGCTATAACATTTTATCTTTCGGTTCTTCACTAGGGTACTATCTAATGTGAAGATCAGAGGCAACATTTTGAGTCATAAATGCTTCGAATCACGAGGCAGAAGATACGAAATTGTTTAATTAGGTTTAAGAAGAATCTCTGATAGTACCATTGCTGCACCGGTAAATTTACTAAACTACTAAATTAAATACGACCATGTAGACGATATATTTGTAGTAGAAGGCCTATCTACTGAAGCTGGACGTTGGCACCAGGTCACATCCCAGCTGATCTGTTGAGCATTCGAGGTGCCGACAAGCGGCACATAGACCAACGAAACTATGTTAACTGGAATAGACTCTGCCACTTCAATGGTCGTCCGCGGGATCAAAGCGTTCCCCGTGACACCGAGCAACCCTTTCCACAGCTATCTGACCCTATTCGCCAAAGCGCGACCGAATTCAAATTTTCTGGTCTGGGAAATCGCTTTACCCCGAGGATCAGAGAGGATGTGAACAAATAGAGTTGCTGCTTTTACAGTAACGCCATACAGGCAGCGGACCAATGCGCAGAGTGACGAACGCTGAATGTACTGTCTGTCTGCAGAGATTAACTGCGTTTGTAGAAACGATACTGTTAACGCCCAGCTTTATACGACGAGCTTACAGAGCGCTCGCATCCGCTACTCGGATTGTCTACATTCAGGCGCCGTCACATACAGCTCTATCATATGCCACCCGCACGTCTTCAAGTCCTCATATTGGCAAACCAGCAATTTTTATTATTGTCTCAACACGTTTCAACATAATCGTGCTATTGGTGGGGCAGTATTAGTATTCCGTCCGTTCATAGTCTACATTCTTTCATGGCCTTCATTGTCTACCGGATTTTAAACACCGACTCGTTTTTAAAGACTGATCCGTCGTTTTATTATATTGTACACTGTATAGACAACCATTCAGAGAAACGGAAAACATTGGGGTTGGGTTCTTAACAAAATTCATTTCTACCTGAGACACGTTTTCATTATTCTTGACGTCATCGTGTAAACAATTAATTATTGTGGAACTTAAGAAACAATTAGTCATCAATATTTGTGAATAAATTGTCATTTTTTTTACTGTATGATAATTGAAATAATAGGTTGTAGTTATTCGAAATTAGTTTCGCGCTGTCGACCAACGATAATTACTCCTCCATATATAAACCAAAATAAAATAACTCTTATATAGCAAAACTAACACACACAAATACAAATTTCGCATGAACTATTTCCTCATTAATATCTATGAACGTCATCACCTGTACATGTTTATGACTGTAACAAACTTTCCATCATTGTGCATTGCAAAATTGCATTCGAAATATCAATGGACGCAGATATAGCAAAGTAACAGGGAACTCTGTAACTGATATTATGAACTGGAATTGTAAAATATGTAAGTTGATAGGTGATAAAATTGGCCAAGTTTGTCAATTTTTGAAGTTCTATTAAACATATCAGTACAGAGAGATGATTCGTAACATCGATTTATAGAAAATGCCACCCTACATAGCAGCAGCAGCTGAAATTACGCTAGTCTGTCCCTTAGTTCGCTTCTCTTGACTCGAGCAAACAAACATTCTATACCCAACGCATAAATTGTAACCCAATCACTGACTGATTCATTGACAAAGCTAATAAGGCAAGAGGTATCAAAAGCAAAGTAGCGATATTTGAATGACAGGCATTCACCAGAGCCCTTTCAATAATTCCCACGAGGATTGGCTGACCAGAAAAGTCCCGTTATCTAAACCCTGTAAAAATAGAGTTACAATATAGTGCTGTCTTTAAGCAACTTCATATCTATTGTACTACTCGTCTTTATTGACAATAGTGCTGTTGCTGCCAAGTAATATTGATGTATGTCACTGTGGCTGAGTGATTACATATGTAAAAAAAGGGAAGGACCGTACCAATTGAATGTTGCTGTCATTGCTCCAAAGAGTATGAAGTGAGCTGCGTTGCCATTGCATGACGAAATGTTTAAACTAATCCCTCCTATCGCTGGAGATAAGCACGAAAGAGAAAAATTTGTAGAATCAGGAGAACAACGTAGAATTTTTAAAAGCCGTTTTGGTTGGCAACTGAGAATGTCGACAGTCATCACAAAATACGCAGGAGTCATAGAGATTATTAACTGGAATTACGAAATTAAAAACCATCCTAAACTAAATCAGTACGGTATTGAGCGTTCCTTGTAAGTCACAGTGACTATTCATGCTTATTTAACACCTAGCCTTCGTTTATTGTGTTGTATTGAGTGACTCAGAGCAGCACCTAAAGGTAAAAACGTATCATTGTTTAAACTCGTGAAGATGACTGCATGGCACTTAATCAAACCGAATCGTGTTATTAAAGTCATGTTGTTAACCATTACATCACTTATTTCCCTTTGAAGATTCATGACAACTGTTCAATTCCCAATCATAGTTGTACTGTCAGTGTTGTTTCGAGCAAAAGTCAAATGTTCTACCGTTATTGTTAGTAAATACCACTCGGGTTTAAAGAAATGTAATGTTTATGGCTGTAAAAGGCTTCTTTCGTTTATTTTTCCGTGGAGCTTCACAGTTAATCTAAAACGAGGTCGTTGGAGCCGGAAGTGAATGGGATAAAGAGAGTTCACATACTTTTGAAGGAAACATTAAGGCATTCGACAGGAGTGCCCTATGGAAAACATAAATTAACGAAAACGGAATGGGTCTACTGGAATTCGCACCTGCGTTCTTCTAAACGGTTGGTTTGAAAGTAAATCACCCACTTGGATCGATGCTTATAAAGATTATATTAAGAGAGAGAAACGTATACACAAAATTGTGTTTATTCGGCCTCAATGATTTACTTGTATTCTGATACAATTTGTGTCGAACTAATTAACATTTCTTTAGTGGTTATAGAAGCGTAACGTAGTTGATCAACAGTGAAGAATTTAGATGGAAGCTATATTCCGGAAGGAAATTATAATAGTAATATTTAACATAAAATAAAAGCTCTACATATACTGTAATTAAGAACTGTGGTACGTATGTATTACAACTGGGCTTCTCAAGAAGAACATAAACATTACAGTTGATGGCATATGATCGACGGGAGTAGTACAGTTGGTGACAGCATGCAGAACAGATCGTTAAAATACCTAGTTTGGAATAACAACCAAGAAATGTGTTTTTATTTTTACAAGAAGCAACACACTCGAAATCAGAACCAGATTTTGATTTTCAAGCTACAATTTTCAGAACATTTTGTTACGTCCATTCAATCTAGCAAGTTTATTAAACTGAGGAGAAATCACACTAGCATACACGAAAATCTGATAATTTATAACAAAAAGTCGTAGTTACTTGTTACACTTAATAAAAAGTAGGTTCAGTTTCGGAAGGAATTAGATGGGAATCCGAGTTCAGTGAATTAATAATATAAATCGATACTGTGATATTTAAAATATATATTCGAGGTCGAAGTGAAATGAAGTGTTGAGAGTTACATGGAATATATGAAATACCAGCAAATATACTGTAAAATTTAGTTAACCAATGTATGAAACCACTGTAGTACACTACAGTGGCAACGCTTTTCCTCACAATTATTATTCAGACAGGAACTAAAAACCTCAGATCGATAATTTTAAAATACCTGATGCGATTAGGTTCTCCTAAGGTTTTTGAGGGGAGGAAAATGTAGAAAATTCTAGTATGATTCATTTGATGGGGAGCAGAGAGTTGTCGGAAGTGAATGTAGGGACGTTAATTCCAAATTGATAGTCACATTAATATCTTTTCTTTTTTTTTTTTTTTTTTTTTTTTTTTTTTTTTTTTTTTTTTTTTGCCGTCGTCAGTCTTTCGACTGGTTTGATGCAATCCTCCATCCTTTCCTATCCTGTGCTAACATCTTCATTTCTACATACCCCTTACAACCCACGTCCTCAATTATCTCCGTCATATATTCCAATCTCTGTCTTCCTCTACAGTTCTTACCTTCGACTGTTCCCTCCACTAACAAATTAACCAATCCAACATGTCTCAAAATATGACCTACCAGCCTGTCTCTTCTTTCCGTAAGCTTCTTCCACAAACTTATTTTCTCACCCATCATTTCCAAAACTCGTTCATTTCTTACTTTGTCTGTCCACCTAATTTTCAGCATTCTTCTGTAGCACCACATTTCGAATGCTTCAATTTTCTTTATTTCCGGTATTCCTAAAGTCCATGTTTCGCTACCATAAAGTGCTGTGCTCCACACAAAGAGTTTTAAAAAGTTATTTCTAATTCCTAGATCAATATTTGAAACAAAAAGGTTTCTCTTTTTCATTAAGGCTCTTTTTGATAGTGCTATTCTGCTTTTAACATCAATCCTGCTTCGGCCATCGGTTGTAATTTTAGTTCCCAAGTAATAGAATTCACTTCCTATTGCATCCGATCCTATTTTTATATTTAATTTACTAGTACTGGTACCATTTATGCTACATTTCATCACTTTTGTCTTGCTTTGATTTATATTAAGTCCGAAATCTTCCTTCAGTATTTTGTTCATGTCATTCAGTAATTAATATCATATGACAAAGGAAATGAGTGAGCGTGTGACAGATAAAGTCTTTCCGACAAGATTCATTAAACAAGCCCTGCGGTGCTCCGAAAAAAGGAAGTAATTAAAGGAAGAATTATCCATTATTTTCCAGAGGGAATCGCTACTGATAGAGCAGTTAGGAAGGGATTTTGCTTTTTCAGAATCTTTTTATTATCATTTGCGCTGAGGGCAAAGGAATGAAGATTAATAGAAAAGTATCAAATTTTGTTGTAATGGTAATAGAAATTAAAAATATTAGCGTTAAAATCAAAAACGATTCTTGAAATGTTATAGTAATAATAAAGATAGTCAGTAACACGACAATTTTAAGACAATGTATGGAAAAAAAGACAATTTAATGACATCCTTCGCAAATAATATTCCTTAACGAGATAGCATGTCGCATGTAACCAGGAAGCAAAGGCAACAGATGCCGTGGGGAAAGAAGTTTTGAAACTACAGAAACCCTAAAACACATCTAGGAGAGTGAAAAAACTAGCGAATGGCGAATTTCATTGCATGTAGGTGAAACTCGAACAGTGGTCTGATATCTCGGTGGTTAAGGTGTCTGAATGCAGGTACAATGCTCCCAGGTACGAATCCCGTTATCAGGTTTAATTTTAAAAGGCAAAACATGCTTCGGTATGTAAAGTATGCCAGAAAGTTTACGTAGTTGGGGTTCTATGCTAAACTGTAGGTCCCCTCTACCTGCAGGATTACGTGTCTGGGATAGGCGGCTACGACAATGGCGAACTGCGTAGCTGGTAATAAACGCTTTCAACCAGATCCTGAACAGATTATTACTTGAATAAAAATATGAGATACTGACTGGAACCCTGCTAAACTCAAGAAGATTGATAATGTTAGTCAGGAATCAGACGATGGCTTTGCGTATATTGGTGTAAAGTGAGAGGAATATTCAACAAATGTGTCGCGTTGGCGGCCGAGAGAATTTCCTAGAGCTTGTTATTCCATGACGCTTAGCATGTTGACACGCGTGGGGTAGCATTTCCTGGAGGTTGCTTTTCGGATGTTGTTAATAGGAAGAGTCGTGTGGGAAGGAGGTGCTGTTGCCTTGCTAGGTAGCCACCCAGGACAATCATAACTTCACAAATAGGAGTTCTTTGTTTTCTTTTTACTGCATCTTCGAAAACATTATTACCAGAAAAACTATTTTCGAACGAAAAAAGACAAAACATTCATCACAATTCATAAATAACATATCATAAAACAGAAATAATATATACATTTGAAGCTTACAAACTGAGGATGAATTCTTGCACTGTTCGTTTAGCAATCTCAGAAAGCCACTTATCATTACCTGTACATGCAACTTGGTGCCCGTAGCCCTCGTGGGTGTGAAATGTATCGCCCTTAAAATGACAGAGAGACAGGTAACAATTAGAGCACAATGGCGAATACTTTGAAGTCAAGTCAGAACGGTGTGCATTAGTTCAAATGGTTACGAGTCCTCAAAGGTATATTCGTTTATCACGTTGACACTTAAAAGTACAACGAAAATATCGATCCATAAATCAATACTACCAGAAAATAGGACTGCTATTTGTATGCAAGTTTTCTTATAACAAAACTTTTCTTGATTGATTATTGATCTGGAAGCATTTACTGATCAGAAGAAGATAGAAGAAAACGAGATATCTCTGATGAATTATCAATATTAAAAAAAAAGGATACACAAATAATTCGACCTGACGAGTGACGTGAAAGGACTAAATTAAACGAAGGGGTACATTCATTTGGGGAACGTGAAAAAAATCACATACAAGTCGGAGAACGTAGAAAATTTTGATGGACTAACCGCTCTTAGCTTCAATCAATCGTTCACGTCTGACTAAATTGTCCTGTGATTCAAACACTTAGCAGTTTTACTTCAATTATTTTTTAGCTCGGCGAATTAATTCTTAGTAATGCCTACTAGTTTTGAATAATGCTGTTGTTTGTTATTTTTTACTGACCTCGTTTTTGTTTAACTGAAAATTCTCACTTACGAATTTATTCTTCTACCTACGCTTAATACTCTTCGAATTTATGACACATTGGCCTTAAGCCGCTAACGGACACGAAACTTATGATGTGAGTAGTCTATTTTACTTACTGCATAGACGAACGCGTATTATTTTCATAGTGTTGTGGAATATGTGCAGTCACATGAAACATAATGTATAGTACTCATTGATGTGTATTTTCAGTCTTCAAGCTAGTATTGTCTTCATGTCATATGAGTCATAACATATTATGTGTATTCCCAATCTTCAAGGTAATGTCATCATATTGTATGACTTCTTGGTAGAATGATATTTTTTATGTGTTGTCGACGTCGAGGTCATTAGAGGCGGGAAAGGACTGAGGGCAGGAAACGTAACGGAATTCGTCCTTGGCCCTTTTGAAAGAACCATCCCGGCATTCACCTGGATTAATTTGGGGAAACCATGGAAAACCGAAATCTGGATGGCCGGACGGTGATTCGGATCCGCGTCCTCCCGAAAGCAAGGATAGAGCGTTACCACTTACCCACAGCGCTCGGTGAATGATGTTCTGTTAGCCATATCCGAGTGATTTCAGGGTTACTACGTTGGCGTCACATTTGAGCGTTTCAAATTGTTCAGGTTTACCAAAAGTTTGAAACCTGGTATAGAGTTCCAATGGCTTGCCGCAATAATCTTCAGATACTTTACTGCAAGCAACGTTCTGTACAATTTTGTTGTCTCAACAAATTTTCTGTAACTGTGAACTATTTTAGAGATTTAAAAACACGAGTAATACTACAGTGCAACCTTAATATAACGTACCTCAATATAACGAATTCCTCGATTTAACAAATTCTTCGTAATCCTCTTGAATTGTCCATAAGAGTCAATATAAAATATACCTTTACATTGCGAACATTTTTTGCGAACAACCTCTTTATAACGAATTTTCAACTATCAAGAAAAAGTATACATACCTCTAATTAACGAATTTTGTCAACCAAAAACCTTTATATCAAGTTCCCACCAATCGCGACATGTTTCGACACGCTTTTGTTCGTAAAACAATCAATGTTGTTTGATTGAAAGTAATGTAAACACTTCTGCTCGTCACTATTGTTAAAGATTTAAGTTAAAATGGCTCAGAAACGTAAAAGGTGTTCCTTATCGGTTGCAGAAAAGAGAAACATTATTAATTATGTTGACAAAAATCCTATGACGAAAAAATTAGACATAGCTAATAAGTTCGGGATTCCCGCAAGTACATTGGCTACAATTTTAAAATTTAAAGATAAGTTTTCAGAAGAAAGTGGTTTGTCTGTAAACAGTAAAGATTAAAATCATGCGAGTTTAAAGACGTAGAGGAATGTGTGTTGAAGTGGTTAAAACAGTGCCGAAACAAAAAAATCACAATCGGAGGCCATATTCTTCAGGAAAAGGCTCAGCAGTTTGCAGTAGAATTGGGACATGAAAAGTTCCGTGCTAGCAACGGGTGGCTTCAAAATTTCCAAAAACGAAACGAGATTGTTTTTCGAGAAATATGCGGTGAAAGTGGTAGTGTTGATGAAAAAGTACGTGATGATTGGAAAAACAAACTGGCAGAGATGACCACCGGATACGATCCCGAAGACATCTTTAACGCCGATGAAACTGGACTATTCTATAAATGTTTACCTGACAAAACCTTATCATTCAAAGGCGATTAATGTAATGGCGGAAAAAACAGAAAATTTCGCTTAACAGTACTGCTGGGAACAAATTGTACTGGACTTACAAACTTAAGCCACTCATCATCGGAAAATATCAAAAAACCGCGATGTTTTAAAAATGTCAATAATCTGCAAACAGATTACACGTCCAACCATAAGGCTTGGATGACTAGTGATGCTTTTTGCAAATTGGATTAAAAGTCTGGATAAAGAGATGAAGAAAAAAAACAAGACAATTCTAATGTTCATCGATAATTGTACTGCACACGGAGAAATTCCTAACCTGGAAAATATAAAAATAAAGTACTTGCCTCCAAATACCACTTCAAAACTACAACCACTGGACCAAGGCATCATCCAAAGCTTCAAATGCATTATAGGAAGGAAGTTGTCAGACGATTTCTTGCTGATGTTGAACGTCAAACACCAACTACAATTGACGTTTTACAAGCCATGTGGATGATCGCCAAAGCTTGGAATCTAGTCACTGAAAAGACCATTGCAAACTGCTTCAAGAAAAGTGGGTTTAAAGTAACATGCGAAGATGAGGAGGACGATTTACCAGTCGCAGAACTTGCTAGGACCTGGCAAAGAGTTCAAAAAGAATTGCACCTTCAAGAGACTGAGTTCGAAGACTTCGTTATCTTTGATAATGATTTAGCCATCTGTGGAGAACTAACTGATGCTGACATCGTCACATCTGTGTTGCCGGTTACTAATGGAGGAGCGGATGAAGACGAGGAAGAAGGGGGTGAAATTGATGAGCATAACCTCACGATAAAAGATGCTTATAATGCTTTAAATATAATAAAATCTGTGTTTCTCAAAAAGGGAGGTTTGAGTGACGATGTAGTCAATTCCATCACGAAATTAGATTGCGCTTTGGATGTGATAACTCTTACCGGTGATACAGACAACTATTTATGACTTTTCTTCTAATCAAGATGAACAAAATTGAGATTAAGCTACTATAACCACATTGTTGATTCTTTACCTTTAATTCATGATTTTTGTTGTGCGAATCTTTGAAATTAACATTAAATTACCTACATAATGTATGTATCCACCAAGATATGTACAGTCGGGGACAGAATTCGAGAGACCCCTCGCCTTTCGATTATGCTTCGTTCTAGACACGAATACCGCATGGGACAGCATAACTGGTAGGTGGTACACTAAATTCATGATAAAATAGACCTCTCATACCCAGCACTTTACCCAAGACTAAAAAAATTAGCCCGCGCAGCAAGAAACTCGCAGACGCTCAGAGGGAAAGTTCGGAGTTCTGTTGTAAAAATAATCACGAATATCACCATTTTAGTCATAATAATTATTTAAATAACCAAATTGATTAATTATAGACAGATGGTAACACTTTTTTCGTAATTTTGATAACCGTTGCGTATTTTTTTTCCTCGAATAAACAGTTAACAATTTGCTAGCAAACGCAATTATATGGCGAATACAGAAAAGAATCGCTAAATTACTCACGGAAAACCAATAAGAGAGTTTGAATGGACTTAGTTACACTTTCTAACGTTGCAGCGTTATAGAACTGTGCGTGTGACAAATACACACAAAGGTTAAGGGTAAGCAGAACGAGCATTCACGAAAGAACTCTAATGGTAAACTAAGTCATGAAATGTAAATAAACTATTCCCAGAAAGTTAAATGGTGCGGAATATTAACACCTTAATTTTGTTTTCATCATACCATATTTAGAAGGTAAGCTAAACTTGAACGCAGTACCAACAGTTTTAGTAGTAATAATAATCATTAAGAACAGTAAATAAATAAAAAATCCGTCTGCAATGTGAATTAGCGGTTCCACATTTTAAAGCTGGAAGATGGAAGTAGTAAAACTATCATCTCTCTCTTTGTTTCCAACTAACACTGATACTTCTATAAAATTTTCTGTCAAGCTTTATTTCCTGCCGTCCAAGCCCGATGGGTTATAGGTAACACTGTTGCCTGGCATTCGGGAGGACGCGAATTCAAACCCCGTCGGGGATCCAGTTTCTGTATTCCATGATTTTCGTAAATCTCTCCAGCTGAACTCCAGAAAAGTTCCTTCAAAAAGCGGTGGCTGAAATTCTTACCCGATCCTAGTTTCCAATACTATCAGGATTCATATCACATTGCCGCCGAAGATACTAAAATAAAAATAAAAAACCGTGTCGTGGGTATGTGTATCCGGCTTT
>JARYHS010013631.1:4870984-4929007 GCA_031002005.1 Vandiemenella viatica | reverse complement strand
CATATCATTACGACCATTAAAATTTACTATTTAGGCTTGGCGGATATCTAATATCAAAGATGTATTGGAAGCTGATTATTAAGCGGAGTTCAGAATTGATTATAGTTTCCGTAAACACTGACAGTTTTATCACTGAATCACTTGTTGAGATCGTGGTATTTGTATAAACAGCACCAAATTTACTGTCTAGATTGCCAGTGTGAACAGTTTGTTTGCGCCACAAGTAAAAAAAAAAAAAAGAAACATCAGAAAATCCAAAAACGAAAAGAAAAAGTACTTGATCTCTCCACCTCACTTGTTACTGCAAAAAGGCATTTGCAGTGGTTGATAGAATGCGCCTCAAACGGGGAGAAACCGAGGGAATATGAAGAGATAATTTTAACGATGAATTTATGAACTTCTCGCAGGCGGTTAAACGTCTTCCGGCTCTGATAAGACTTGGTCGTTTGGCAAAGTTGTATTACGGCAAAATATGTGACTTGTGTTTCCGTGCGGCATCTCAGTAGCCAATTCACAGCGTGTACTTTATTTTGGTAGGCCTATGACCCTGACCTGTCCTGTCGGCACGTCCACAACAGACGGTCTCCAACGCAACTTGTATGTAGTCATTACTAATTTGAAAGTATTGCAGCCCTCTAAACTCTATTATGTGAATGGAGATTTTCCAGGTGCGTAGATGCAACAGTCTTACCGCGTATGCTGCCGGATAGAGTTATGACACTACCTGGCTGAAAGCCGTTAAGAAGGTTGCACTTTGAACACTATTGAGTTGCCACTAAGTATGTCGGGAATAAATTTCTGAACTAATGACACGTCCTACGTGAAATGTACTATCTGTATTACCTAACTGAGAACATATTTTAAATTTATATCCTTTTTGTTTCAGCCTCTTAATCAGTCATTTGCTCAAAAGTTGTATAATTAATAATAAGTAACTTGACAATAAACTTAAAGAGCATGTAGTTCATTCTTTAAGATGAAGGAAAGCTAATATTACTTTTTTTTTGAACTGACAACTTCCATTCCAAGTAATATTTTCTGAACATTTATATTTAATAATTTCGCCTCAAATTAAAAAGAAATCTCGGTTTAAACCGATATTCTTCAAAACGAATGCAATAATATGGATTTAGGCAAAGAACAACTGTAAGAATATGCGAGGGGTTGGCAATTATTTATATTTGCTTCTGACACTTATTGCCCTATCGCAACGAATTATATCTGACTAAAAGACACAATTCTCAACATGTATGACCGTAACCTTATAACTTATGTATCAATACATCACTGCTCACTTCACCATGCTGCAACACGTATATTCCCTGACACCACAGTAAAATAATCTTTCTTAACCACATAATATCTTATTTATAACCTGATAACACTTATGAAATGGGCTAGTGGATTCTTAAACCAATTAGTGTAATTATATGCTGAAACATCAGCGGATGCACATAAAAAAAATTATTTGTAGAAACTTTGCCATTACACACGTCCGCCTTTTTATCTAACTTGATGAAGGAGAGGAAATGTCACAAAGCTTCTCACTACGTGTACGAACATAACACAGATGAATGACCAAACTAGATGAGTCTTAGCCTCGATCAAGAAAAACGTTGGTACGAAATATCACATAGGAAGGTTTGGAGTTATACTTCAAGCAGGGCTTAACTACGTATAAACTCACTAAAATATGAAGCAACAGATGATAATGAGGTAACGGATCGTTTCTACATGTCTCTCACCTGAAAGTCATGTAACAATCACATGTTGATGCTATGATTGTCTCCAAACGAATTTTTTTACTTTTTTTTTTCCTTAAAGCATCACGCCTCATCGACGTCGAGGTTATTAGAGGTTTGGACAACTCCCAACAATTTAAAGAACGAAAATCCATAAGCTTGCTGGTACTTCATGGGGAGCCAGTGCTCACATTCTAAGATCCACAGCCTTAGCTCTGTCATACTCTGTTGCTGAATACTGCTGCCCATCCTGGATCAATAGTGTCCATACAAAGAAGGTAGATGTGCAACTCAATCAGGCAATGAGGATAATTACGGGATGTATTCATAGTACAAACACCATATGGCTTCCAGTGCTATGCAACATCTCACCCCCAGCACTAAGAAGATCAGAAGCTCTTTTAAAAATCTGGAAAAATATCCTGAAGAACCCTCGGCTGCCTATACATCAAGACATAATTCAAGCGAAACACCAACGCTTGAAATCAAGAAAACCATCATGGCGCACAGCAATCAACCTCACAGAGTCCTCTTTCAACACCAATAAGCTGTGGAAAACTCAGTGGGAGCAGTCATCAGTAGCCAATAAAAATCTAGTTGAGGACCCCTCAGTAAGGTTACAAGGTTTCGAACTCCCTAGGCGGCAGTGGAGAATCATCAACCGAATTCGAACAGGACAAGGCAGATGCGCCTACTTATTATACAAATGGGGCTGGGTAGATTCTGCAAATTGTGACTGTGGAGCCACCTTACAGACAATAAATCACATCGTTTCTGATTGTCCTCTTCGGGCCTACAAGGGAACAATGGCGGAAATCCATGATGCGTCGATCAGTGCAGTTGACTGGATTAAAACATTAGATCTCGAGATATGAAATTGTACAAGCTTGTCATATGTATATTTCCTATTGTGTACCTCATAAATAATCATACGATAAATAAATAAATAAATTAATTAATTTTTACCTACATTTAATATAATTTAAAACTGTTCCTCATTTTTTTATTCATACACTATTTCAAAATGGAATAACGTTTAAAAAATTATATGTCTGAGACAAATATCTTACAGTTGAAAGAAAAGTATGACAAGTCGAAACCTCAGTACTATACGCCGAAATATAAACGTTGCTGTGACAATAGTTCAGTTCTTGTCTTTTATTTCCGCTTGAGATCATTTGTTTCACGAATTAGATGTATCTGGGCTTACTGGATGGATACAGAAAGAAGATATAGCTATGCCAACATCAAGGAAGGATTCCGCCCTTCGCTCAGAGTGAATTTGGGTAGCCGTTTAAAAACGGAAACCCTTACGCATGAAAGTTACTCATTTTTCGGACTGTACTCTACCGGCCTCATATAAGCTTTGCTGAATTATCACTATAAATTTAAGAAAAAAACCCTACACTAAAACGAAAGAAAAGTCAATTTGAGCCTCGAGAGAAGCTCACTGGGAAAATATGAGGCGCGTCCAGAAAGTAAGTTCCGTTTCAATTTATCTCCGCTGCAGCGCTGCGACTGCAGTTCCGCACATGCGCTATAGACGATGTGTATCAAGGGGAAGAACGTGTGCCATTTGGAGATCGCTGTCAGTTACGTACGCTTTGTTGTGCTTGTTTGAAATGTCGGCGTTGATTGAAAATCCCGCCGCCTGTGAAATCAGGTCTGTGATTCGGTTTCTAAATGCGAGGAAAGTGAAACCAAGTGAAATTAATCGGCAAATTTGCGATGTTTACGGACCAAATGCAATGAGTGGTTCGATGGTGAGAAGATGGGTCCGACAGTTCAATGGCGGGCGTAGTGATGTGCACGATGAAGAACGAAGTGGGCGTCCACCTTTGGTTACAGAAGAACTGGCAAGACTTTCATCTGTTCTTACATCTCAAGTCTTTCCTTGGCGGTCATCACTTCACCAATGACGACGAGCTGAAAGAAACTGTTTCCAACTGGTTGAAGAGACAGGCGGCAGATTTCTATGAAGAAGGTATACAAAACCTAGTGCCACGCTATGACAAATGCCTGCAAAATTTCGGCAGTTATGTGGAAAAGTAGTTTAAGAGTTGTAGAATTTTGTGCAATAAAAATTTCTTCTGTATCTGTGTACAATTTCATTTTATTACCAAACGGAACTTACTTTCTGGACGCGCCTCGTATAAGTACTAATTCACATGCGTCCAATGAGATACCAGTTTTCAATATTATGTCAAATCACTTCCGGTATATGACTGGAAGATGTTCGGATGTAGAACTTGGCCTATTTTCTTTCTGCTTCTGGCCCAGATTTCTGTTTCGGATATAAAAGTTATAGATTCTTCACACTTTATGTTTTAGGTCAATACGCTATCTGATTTTTTATTAAAGTTGAGTTAATAATGTCAGTAACCGTGAGCAATATAGAGATTAGCGCAACGTTTGCAAATTTTTACTGTATGCAAAGAGCTGACTGGTAAAGTACAAAACGTATTAAATGTAGCTACATGTGCTTCATTGGCTCAAAGAGAAAAAATCACTATCACTTACCAATAATCGACATAAATCTTTCTGCGTTGGCACCAATAATGTCGAGTACTTTATACAAATGGCAGCGGATGGAATAATGGTGAAATGGAACGTAACACATTTGTAACGTTGTCATCATTTTACAAGAAAAACGTTCTTTACGGCAAAGAATTACAGTTTCTGGATACTATTCTGTTTTTGACGGTTAACCTTATAGTGATACCCAAGGACAGACGTTATTCGGACTATTGAGATATTGCTGAGATTACCTAGATAGTTGTATGTAATTAAACAAAGAAGAAAATCACAGAAATAATACGCCGAGGCTACGAAATATATTCCGAAAAATATAATTCAATACGATATTTGCAGAAGAGAAAAATGCACCAAGATTTTTTTTTATTGGAAAGGTTTAATTCTATCAAAATTAAATTTTGTGTCACGATGAGTGTCTATTTACAAAGATTAGAGGTAATTAGAGAATGGATTCAGCATTCGCACGTGAAGACATTATATTTCTTAAATATGCTTATATTTACTGAACATAGTACTGCTTTGGTTTTTAAAGGAAATTTCGGTTACCCATAATCTTTTTTGTCAATTTCGTTGTTGGTGTTTGAAATGTTATGCTATACTGTTATTTATTTTGAATTAAAAGCATGGCGCCTGTTTCTTTAGTTAATTGATTATGTTAGCATTTATTAACAAAAGGCACTACGCGAATTTTTATTGATTTGACTCAAGTTATTGTGTCAAAGTTTTTAATACAATCTTCATTGAATAGTAGTTCTTCATTATTCTCAGTTGTGAGATGAATTTAAGCTTATGCGTGAGATCCAGCAGCACTAAAGTGAAAAATCGCTAGCAGTGAACTACCCTGCGGTAAGATGTCAGATTTAAGCTGCCGCATATTTGGAACGAAACTTCAAAAATTCACAGAAGCTGTTACAGAATTATACATCACGTAGGACCTTCTTCTTTCTTGGGAAGGAAGACAGAATTCTGAAATTTGTGAATTCTCCTTTCTCGTCGGTGTTAAACTGAGAGCACCCGTTGCCACCGTTTGGACAAAGCACTCAATTTATCGCGTAGCAGTCGTAAGAAAATTTATGCTGATTGCTACCGACTGCGCGAGGACAGTGAATTTAAGTGAATCGACCGTGGCCCGGTGGACAGAGTGGTGTCGCGGCAGGGGTGGAGTGAGGGGAAGTATTAAAATATTTATGAGATGCCTGGCGGCACGCCACAGAACCCAGAGCAGAAAGGAGAGACGAAACCTTCTGCATGGGAGGCGGGCCATACGTATGGTAATGTTTACAAGGACGAAAGTTCAACTGTTAGAATATTGTGAGTTGAATGCATACACTTTGCTTTCTCTACTCACCAAACTACAGCAAGAATACCGAAAATGAGAAAATTATTTTCGATGTATTGTTATGTTCTTTTCACACAACGTGGCTTTGCATTTTCGAGGACGTGGGATTCGGGGCATCTAGATTTTGGTTTTCTATTGTTTCTCCAAATCACTCCAGGTGAATGCTGGTATGGTTACTTCAAAAGGCAATGGCCGAATTCCTATCCGTTCCTTGCCCTCATACTGTCCCGCCTCCAATGACTTCGGCGTCGACGAAGCGTAATTCAATAAGAAAAAACAATTGTCTCCCACTGAAGAAGTATTGATTACTTTTAGATAATTTTTTTTATCTGTTAATATCATCATCATTGACTACAGCATGTTCGTAGATGATAATTGCAGAGAGTGTGAAGAAAGACAGTTATCGTTAGGGTTGTGTGATCTGCATCTTATTTTGTGGCTGAATAGTGCTATTATTGCACGACATATATTGACACATCTGTCTCACCCGTAATGGAAGTCCAGAGGATGATTCTTTTGGATGCGAAGTTTTTTCTCCTTCAGTTCACCCAGCCATTCCGGTAGTGATGTGATGACGCCATACGGGTCTCTTGTTGACGCAAGTCTCCCAATCGCCTGTACCCATGCCGAACTTGCATTGGCCGCTCCACAGTTCTCTGACTGAGCATGACTTTACGCATTAATCTTTTAGGGTCTATTACATGAACGTAACCAAGCTAGCGAAGTCGTCAGTAATACTGTGACAGTTCGTTTGAACAGAACAGTCTCGTTGCTCAGTCTGTATTACCACTTTACTTACGAGTATTGTCCGCAGACTACGCATATAGAAATGCGGTCTGCTGTACGTATCTCTTGATGTTTATATCAGTGTCTGGTATTTTAGAGGACTTGCATGGTCCACCAAGACTTCAATCCTCGTTAATATCCTGAAATCACTAACTGAGTCCTTCAAATTAACATTGCCGAATTGTACCCAGTTTTCTCCCAAACTTGGACCTTTTTTTTTTGTTATTGCTTTACGGCTAGTATACGTCGAAGTCATTGCATGCGCGAGAGGACTGGGGTTAAGGAACTGGAAGGAAAACAGCCATGGCCTTTTAAAGCAATCATCGCGGCATTCACCTGGAGTTATTTGGGGAAACCATGGAAAACTCAAATCTGGATGCCCGGACGTAGACTCACCATCTCCAGAATGTGAGGCCAGAGCGTTACCACTCACCCACCACCCTCCGTATTTCTTTTTTCTCATATTTTGCTTTAAGTGCTTAAAGTATGAGACCCTTAGGTGACAAGGGTAAAATCCGTTTCCATTGACTCCTATCCTCTGTTTCACTGATTTTTGTGGATATACTCACGCTGTTTTGGATGAGAACTTGTATTATTGTTCCTGGAATTAAGAGAGAACTTATTTGGAAAAAAGGATAGTGAGCAAAAGACCAGTGGGAAGACCGAGAAGAAGATGGACAGACCAACTGAAGGAGGACATAGAAGAGGCTGGAAATGTAAATACATCACGGACCAAGAGGAGACAGTGGAAAACGATTGTATACAACAAGTAAGGCTCGTAAACCACACCTGGAAAACTGGAGATGGTCCCCAACGATAATGATGATGATGAAGAGAAAACTATGTGTGGAGTATCACGTTATTAGGATATCGCTGTTGAGCTCACGCCTGACTTAAACGCAATTGCACGTGTCCCACGGGTCCGCTGCTCGTAGATAGACAACGGCGCATTAGCAACTTGGAATTCTCACGACATTTATCGACTTTTAAGACTAACTACCGGACAATTACACTCAAGAACAGATAAACTCCACTAGGATAGCGTCAGATGTTGTTGGAACATTAGGGTATTAGACCTTAGCATTTCACCATACGGTACAATAATGTTTACTTTAAAATATGTTTTACGTGTGTTATAATTGATTATTTTTGTACAAGCAGGTATTAGCCTGTTATAATTATATTTGAGGTCAATTTCACATTTTTGTTTTTTTTTGCATGGTGGCAACTAACAATTACCCTCGGTACAAAACGTAGCACCAGAAATTCTATTACATAGAGCGTGGTTGAAGATTGAAGCTAATAAATCGTAGACAATTACTTACACGAACAATACGAGCATCACTCAAAAAAGAAAGATACAAGTTGTCCTAACTTTTGTTGAGTCCAGAGACATGATTTTGTACCCAAATCTCAAGAACCATACGAAATATGATGCAGTTTTCACTGCTATGTAGTAGCGGTTATTATATTGCTGATCGATCCATCGCCTATAGGAACTGAGCAGTAACGAATTTAGTAAATCAAGTACACAAAAAGTTGGGTATCAGCAGATTTGCAGCCAAATTTGTTAATGATGTAACAACGCAATTAGTGGATGAATTGTAGACCATGACAAGCTCGAAAAATATCAAAAACTCCATGGTGTCATACTGTATATCTCTTTCAGGCTTCTTACAATAAGCATTTTACGACTATATTGTGGTCCTACGTACCGTCAGAGACGAGCATGCACTATTAGTCAGCCAGGTCATGTAGTCTAATCTAGCAACTAAGACGTAAAATCAGTTAAAGCTCTCACTTCTGTCGTGCGTCCCACGACACACTCACCTTTCTTGTCTGAACTAGTCTTGACCACTTAACTGACAACTTTTTCGTGATCATTCTACTCACATTTCTACTTGCATGACGGTTTTTTTCACATTGCCTCGTTATCGCCAAATAAAGATCTCTTTCATAGCATAGAAACTAATTTTTAATCTCGGTGCTTTGGTCATTAAAGCGTTGGTACTTCTTTCTAATATTCTCAAAATCCTGCTGCACATCTACACCCCAACTAATTCTTTTTTGTGGAGTATGCTTTAACGATACGAGTAACTGCGCCACAAGGAAACAATGAAAATGCTGCAATCCTCAGTGTTTTCAGTTTAATTTGCCTACTTATGACCAGATCCACATAACTTTCAATTTTGTTAAATCATGTCTTGAAAATAGTGTCTTCCCCCATACTTCTTTTGTGAACCCAACAATCTGATCTATCATAGAGCCTTGTTAAATGAAGTAACTCTTTGCGTCATGTCCCGCTTGTAGAACTGTATGAGACAGTCAGCATGATACATTTCCGTAATTTTTACTTTGTTTACAAACGATCCAATTTTAAAAGATTCCCTACCTGTACCCTATACCGAACGTTTCATATTGGCGTATTAAAATTATTTACTTAATTCCGTTACAACCAACCATATTTTTCTTTTAATATATTAAGAAGTAAACACAAATGGAGCATTCCTATCTCACCTTTTCAGAAGATACAAAAGCATTCGAAATTCATTTATTTATTATCTGATTCTGGTAGTGGTTTCAATATCAGTCTCCAGTGGTTATCACCATGTTCCGCATTAGTCATTCTCTTTTCAGTCTTATCTTCTACTATTTATGTTCTTAGTTTAATATCAACCCAGTTCATTCGTTAGTTTGAATATGCATCTGCTTTTATTTCATTTTCGAAGTTCTTCAGTTCCTGGTAGAATCTCGACATCTTAGTATCCACATCTCGACGTCGAGGAAAAGAGAACAATTTTTTTATATATATATTTTAAGTTTTACAAAATGTATGTATTTTATTCATTTTCAGCTCCAAAATTTTCAAAAAAATAAAATAAAATAAATAAATCATTGCAATCTTTAATTTTCCTTACTTCTCTGCTTCCCGTTTCCTTAACTTCATTTCCATAATATGCTATTCTATGCATACCCAACTATTCTTCCTCATACCTAGATGTCTTTTTGAACTACATTCTTCTTACAGCTGCATATCTTGTTTTGATATCAACACTGCTTCAGTAATTGGTTTAAAATTCCTTCTTAAACAACAAACATGCATCTTTGAAAGAAATTAAACCAACGCTATAACTGACGACTATTCTTCGAATGATAATACAAATCAGGAACAATTTCGCTAGAAGTCTGACCTTCAACAAGATCGGATGATGAAAGGAGTCCTATGACTAGAATTTACACCAGTTCTCGGAAGTACTACTGTGTGGTACGTAAAGCCGTCCCCTGAACGATCGCAGGAAGTCTTTCGGTATTCCAGTAGGACGCTAACTCTTTGTGCCCTAGGCGGTTAGCTACGTAATCGGTTTCAGAAGAGTCTACATTGAGAACGTATTCGACAAATTGACTGAATGAACACTAGTCGAATATCTAATTGTGATTTTAAATTTTGGTGATAACAGTAGTATTAATATAGAATAAGTAGCCATAGAAATAATATTAGCAATAAAAATAGCTTTGGCACTAGTATTTACTTATTACGATTTTAATATAGATATAATTATTCTTTATCACTATCTCATGAAGCTATTCATTAGTTATGTAACACGCAACTATAAATTTGTATGTAAAATAATGGAAATAAGGGCATAGATTGGATACCAGTTACCATAAGCTCTTAACCATCGTTAAATTTCGCCGAACCATTAGTAACTGTGCCCGAGTTAATTCCAACGTGATAAGTGTTTCTCCTATTGTTTATTAAAAATTTAACCTCGCTTCTTTACTTCGAGCCTCTATTGGTCTTAACTAAATAGTCTAAGGTTGGAATGCTGTTTCTCGCAAAAATCTATGCAACCAATAATCCATCTTCAAATATTAGCTTGGTTTTAATTCGTCGCTGGGACGTATGTAGGTACTGTACAAGTAAGTGAGAGAGCTCTAAATTTAAAGACAACAAACATATTTAGTAAGTTTTGCTTAAGGTAAATCTCTGATCTTCCCTTAGTCGTAGTACCCAGTGACATAGCAAGGTACATTACAATAGGACAAAATGCAAATCTTACCGAAAACTCTAAAACTTTGCTCTATTACATCATCATTTTATTGGGTTCATTAAAACTATCATTGTCTCCCTCTTATCAATTGCTATCTCTTCCGGCAAATCCAGTCTGCTATCTGGAATCCTTTAGAGGTCGCTACTCTTTCTCATATCTCTTTCATCTTCTTGGTGGATGGTCTCTCACGCTTCCTTCATCCAGGTGGTGCCCATTTATAAAGATTCTTTAGCCAAATGTTACCACCTATCCTACAAAGGTTGCCATTTTATCCAATTGTTCTCTGTTTTTTCTGTGATGTTATCCTTTTCTTGCATTGTATCTCTCTAACGATCATTCCTAATGTGGTCTAGTTTTCGTATACGGTAACTTCTTCTCCATATCTCCGGCCTATTGATACTTTTTTCCTATATATCATGGGTGCTTCTGCCATTCGCTGCAAATCATTCCTAAATATTTAAAATATAGTGTTTCTTATCAGATTATTTCCAACATCCATAACTAACTATCTTATAATCCGTTTACTTCTTGTTAATTGTTAGACCCAACTTCATATATTCATATTGTAACTTACGTAGCATAAGGTTTTACTCGTTCCGGTCTTCAGCCACAATGATATGTTAGTCTACGAATAACACATACATCAAACCTGCTGGCGCCAGATGACGGAAGTGCTGTAGATATGTATACAGGTCAGCCGCAAAAATAAGATGGTATAATTTTTTTTTTTTAGCTGATATTACTTATGGGGCAAGGAATCCACTATCTTTCATCAAGATCAAGGGAGATAGAGTTCGATAACTACTTACCAATACGGTTAGTCACTGCAGCTTACGAGGAAGAACACACGATTCGCCTTCAAATTTGGAATACTGCAAACTGTTTGGTATGTATACAGAGTTATTTGATTTCCCATCAGCACTATTGTTAAGAAAAACCACAAAGAAAACATATCCAGGCTCGAGATTTGAACCTGCATCGTTTTTACCTCGTGTTAACATACATGATGAAACTTACTAATAAGATCTAATATTCGTATAGGAATACTGCAGCCATATATAACTTGTAATTTAAGTGATTACTGCTTGAAAAATATTTTTAACTACAGGTTTGATTTCTGCATTCAACTACAGAGATTTCGAGAAACCATGCACAATTCAATACAAATGGACGGACTAAAAAATGTACAATCCCTGACCATTCTAAACCTTTTTAAACGTTACCGCATAACAATCAGACATGGTTTTACAGAGGACTCTTGCACAGATACATACATCACAAAAATACCATAAACGGTACCAAACGAAATTTCGATATTTTTTTACAGTTTGTAAAATTTCTTTCCATTGATATGATAAGAATATTTTAATGTCTTCCTTGTGTTACTCTTCTTTATTACTGTTCAGTTTAATTAACATAGCAATCATTAATCGACTGATGAATCTTAAATTATTTTTCGCTTTCGTAGATGCTCAAGAACAACACCTATCCCTCTCATCTTGTGCATACAATGAGAAATGGCGATAACCTAGTTCGTACAATAACAAACCAATTAATGAATAATTAAATGTAGAGAATTTTAGAAATAAAACCTCCAACAGTAACTTCTGTCTTTCACGTTATTGCTAAAAACTGAAATGAGAATTCCTGGTATCAGATTCCGACTTTTAAAGAAGACAGTAGTTGTATTAGACCACGAAGTAATCTGGAGTAACAAAAGTTGTCTGGCTTCTAAATCAGAATCAATTATAACTTCTTAAATATGCGGAAGCGGTGGCACCTATAACAAAAGACGCAGAAAATTACTAACTTTGCTTGATATCAAAAAGGGGCCGCTGTATGCCTGAGAGGAGCGAACAGAAAAGAGGAAAGGTTTGACCCCTCAAAAAGAGCTTGAACCGTTCCTCCGCGTCTTTAATTAAAATCTTCAGCCCCTTGTTTTTAATACTGCGTGAATAAGCTTCAACACAGCGCTCCAAGGAAATTGATTTGCCGTGCTACTACCAAACAGCCCTTAAGTGCAAAGGTAAAACGAGATATTGCAAACTCATAGGACCTCATTTACCTCCGTAATTAAATCATCTCCTTCATGTGACAGTGATTAAAGTGTCTCTAACTTTTACACTTCATAACATCAAATTGATGAGTTTTGAACGTAACACCTAGTAATATTCACTAAACTTAATAGATAAAAAGAAAAAAATTAGAGCATGAAACATACGGTAATTTTATGCTAGCTCTAAATATGCTATGCTTATAGTACTAAAAGGTTGATATGAAGCAGCAACATGTATTGTAACTACTGTTTTTTATCTAGAATGGTAGATATCTGTACTGATGCCCATTGGCCGCTCTAGGAACTAAGCAAGATTGGAGAGTTGTCGAATTTGAGTGTAGTAGTCGTTGCGTTGGAATGAGACTTTCATTTTTGTTGGCTTGTCTAGCATACAATGCAACATAGGTATTTAATGAATCTTTCCACTGAAAACACTTAAATCTGTATCGAATATAAAAAATGGAAAACATTCTTTACAACGCGTGCATGTCCTTTTTCCTTTCCTAACAGCAAAAAACGAGTTTCGATCTGGATAACAATTCCGTTTAATTAAACGAAATTCTATCACTTTCTAATGCATGTGAAGGGCAGTAGCAAATAACACCTAGCAGATGGCGAAAATTTTTAGTTTGTTTTGAGGAAACTATTCATAATTCAATTATATATTGTGTGGTTAAGTATGTTAAATTAACTAGTGCGCAGGATTATTTGTATCGAGAACATATGCTAATTAAAACGCAAGTTAGCAAGGACTTCAATGATTTATTTTTGATTACTTTTTCTCACTTCATCGACGACGATGTCATTAAAGCTAGGAGAGGACAAGGCAAGGAATGAGAAGCAAACTGGTGTCCGTTCTCTCCTGGGCTGATATCCAGATACAATGGAATACCAATATCTGAATTTGAGAACTGGGGTCAAATTCGTGGAACATGTAATATTTGTAGTAATGTGAGTTCCGTTAATCTCTTCGCCATCAAATCTAGACGCCCCACATGAAATTAAAAAAGTACATAATTCAGTTACTAATACAAGAGAAAACAGGTGAACAAATGAAACATGGCCATATAAGAACATTATTTACAGGATCTTAGGAGCAAGTTTGGTCAATGTATCATTTCTTTGCCCTGAAAAGTAGCATCCAGAGTGAAAATCACTGTGATGATTCCTAACACCTACAGGAGATGGAATTCTAAGGAAAAACAGTTAATTTGTAAGAGAAAGATAAATATTATTTTATAAAACTGGTAACATTTCCGAATTTGTCGAGATGATTACGAAAACCACTGATAAACCAGAAAACTGATTTTCCCTGGATGCGAAACGAAGGAAGAATTTGATCCCATGCGGTAAACTGGGATACGACAGTGACTTAAAGACGTCATAGCTACATTCTATTTTCACTTTTACTTGTTATATTTCATATACTATAAAAATCAATTATTTATTTTACATGAGAATTCTGCTGTCGAGTGATGATGATATAACTTCCTGTAGTAAGCCGTAATGACGGAAGACCTGTTACATATAGCGAGGTAATGTCCAGTATCAAGGCGCTTCTGGCAGCATAATCTCCAGATTATTTTTCCAAGTAAAAGTATATAAACGTGAATAGGAAAAACACAAATAGAAAAATGTGAAAAGCTGAGGCAGGATGCTTCAAGCCAGCCAAACAATAACATGGGGAAAAGAAAGGGGGTTGATCTGTAGATTTTTAAACTGTCGGAACAGTAGGGTATTCGGTCCTATTTCGTAGCATGTATTGTGCACAATTTCGCTGAAATTCTCACTTTTTACGGTTGTAAAATCGAAGAGCTGGGCCGACACCATACCAATTATCTTTCCGTCGTGTGTCGAGTTTGTGGATTTGTTCCTTTACTTCCAACCTCAACCGAACAGCGCTCGCAGAAATTTTAAACGAACGCCACGAACACGTATATCCTGTCATTCTCTTAAAACGTCAAAACAGTTGACGACCTAGCGCCGGTAGCTGCAACATGTGCTCTCCCAGTCCTTTCCGCAGACGTGTCACAACAACTTGTCGTTTACCTGAGAGGGAACGGAAGAGTAGGAGCGAAGAAACGATGAGTGTGACAGCTGTCACTCTCTGTTCTCCACCTGGGCTCACGTTTTCGAGACGAAACAGCTTTATCCTGTTAGTTCTGCTTCCACAATAAAAACTGAATGAATTTCTCCTTGCAGTACTACAGTTGTCAGTAAATTTATTCGTTGAACACGTGGGTCACGCTAACGCGTAGCTTACTTCAACATTCCATTATGCAGTAACAATTTAGGAATTGTTGTAATTTTACGGATGGGATCAATAACGGAAATGCAGCCAGTATACTATAGTTACTTAAACTGCATTCAGACTTATTTCAAAGTCTTTGCAGAAAATATGGCGTAAGTTTCTACTATTCATACAACAATAATTAAATAAAATCGATGAGAAATGTAACAGCTAAGAATTCGTTCAGACCTAGACATGGCATTATCACTTGAAATGATTTTTTTTTTATATAAAGTTATCTGAAACAAGTTGATTAATATCCGATTTTTTTTCTTTTCGATTGCTTAAAATCTGAAATTAATTTTCTGAAAATAAAGTTGCCTGAAAACAAGTTAATTATTACGAAATTTTTGTACTTTGCGAATGATTACAACTTAAATGAAGTTTCTGGAAGTAAAGTTACTGAAAACAAATTGATTGCGAATTTTGTTCTTTGCGAATGGTTACAACTTGAAATAAATTTCGTGAAAATAAAGTTATCCGTGCAAATTGATTACTATGAGATTTTTGTTCTTTCCGAATAGTTACCAATTCCTAACCATCAAGAAATCGGCAAATATCAATTGTGCTCATTAGGATTTTTATAAGCACAAGTCAAACACTTTGGATTCAGGACACCACAAAACTTCATAATGCTTAACAGTTTGGGATGAGCTGAACTTAAATGTAGAAGGCATCTTTCCGTTGATAGCTGCTCTAAAATTTCGTACCAAAAGACTATCGAGCATGTTGTCACCTTCATTAAAGAATTGCAAAGGTAAAAGATACAAAATGACAGATTTACTTTATGATTTTTTTTATTTGTAAAGTAGACTAGAATAAAGATTCAGAATAAGCCACACCTTGTTAGTCATACAAAAAAGTGATATCATGGCGAGTTAAGAACCAATTTGACACGATGGGCTCCTGAGTTAATTGAAAATGGCTAATCACATAAATATGCAAATCGTTTGCATGTTGTGTATAATGATATGTAAAGCCGGACCGTTCACAGCCAGAAATTTTGTATGGACGCTGCGAAATTTCTGATGTCCATGTTTTGTGCAGAAATCGAAATTAATGGGATAAACTATTTTAGTTCTTATGGACGGAAAGTCGCTTACCTCTCTTGACCGATTCCCAGATGAACAGACGCCAAAGTTGGACGATTTAATTGATCGGCCGAAGTATGCGTGTGAAATAAATTCTGTTGTCTTAGACGAGCCTGGATTTTGACGTGGAAGCGGAGAGAATGGTTTTATAGAAGCGCATGGCCACAGTGCTCAATGAGAAACCGGATTCTCCTGATCAGAGGGTGAGAATGGTGACGACGCTTGCTCCTAAAGAGGGGAAGTGAGAAGTCATCTGGCCTCAACGTGGAAATTGCTAGTCCCAGGGGTGAAATTGAGATGTGATATCCTGCAAGCTTCAAGGGGAAAAACTTGTTCCTCGCGGGGGAGGAAGGCAGGGTGGAATTAATTCTTGAGTAAGAACAATTATTTCTCAAGGGAACTATGAGAGTATTCTAATACGCAGTGCCAGATAATCTTCTTTTTTTTTCATTTAAGTACAATACAGTCACTCAAATTTGTATAATTATAAATTTCGCGTAATTTTCACTTTTTTGAGTTGTGATAGATCTCAGAAATGTAATCGGTAAAGGCAAAAATTTGTCCCTGCAACACAATTGTATTATCATAATGTGTCTAAGAGGAAGAGAATTTAGCTTTTTACAATAAGGAAGAAATTGGATAATTAGAGTAAAATGAGTGAAGGAATTGAAAAAATATGGCAGACCTAGGAAAAACGGAAATGAATGGAGGAAAAATAATAATAAAGAAGTATGTATGAAAAACTTTTGGATACTATCAGAAAAACAAGGATTGCTGTTTTAGTGACTTCTGGTGGGAGATAATCCAGAAAGACGAGCAATAAGATTATTTAATTATTTTGATAAAAATTTCAAAACTCAAATTCGTTGGTTTACAGCAAATAAAAACGAGCATAGCGGATGAAGAAATTAAATGTGGAACAAAAATCACTGATTTTCAAAATTTCGAAAAAAGAAAGTACAGAAACAGAGAAAGGGGCAGAAGAAAGAAGCCTCCCTCCCCCTCTTGGTTCTCACTTTTGTCTGCGGCACCGTGATGGTGTCCGGTACTGATACGGGACTATCCGTTTCGAGTCATATAGGTGGGAGAATTTTCACACCAGTACTTAGCCAGTTTAGTAGGAGAGGTTGTGGTGCAAAATTCCTAATCACCAGATTGTGCTATAAAGTGTGGGTTAACTCCGAAGCCTCAACGCAGGGTGTATTGCGTGAGTGCACAGGACACTGCTAATAGTGATTCGTCCGTCGGATGGGGACGTTAAACCTTTGAGTTACCAACGGCGTCTTTTCGAAAAGTAGGCCTGACTGGGCCGGCACCAGGTTCCACGCTCTCCCTTCTTTCATTTCTCGTCCACAACACAAACAACAGTGAACAATCATGCTCTCACAGTCATCCACACTTACATTTGCGAACACCGTCTCACTGAAGTAGGCAACGGAGGACCACCCCAGCTCATTTTTCCAGACGTTCCCATTGAGAAACAAACATCCACCATGGTAACCGCCTACGCCTGGACACGGGTAAGTCGTTCATAGAAGAAGAAGAAGAAGAAGAAAGAAGGAAACAACCAATAAAAGGACGAGGAATTAATGGGAGCAAATAAAGTAAAAAGAAAGAAAAGAAGAATAAGTCGATTATTTCCTTAGGTGGCAACAAATCAACAGTGGAAACATGACTCGCAGTTAATACTTGACAATAATCATCAACCTACGAAGTATACCACCTCAGTTTGGTCAATCACTGTGGGCCACTTAAGATCATATAGTGCTTTTTTTAAAAATTCCTTGATTTACGTAGATTAATGCAGGAGCGCGCTGAAATGTTTTTTTAAAACAATACATGGGCTACTCTCTCCGCAGCCTCTGCACTAATATTCCTAACAACAATCAAAAGTACAGTTTATAGTCGCCACACTATAAAGACTATACAGAAGTGGTTATGCGTCAAAGGGAATAAAACTTAGTTTTCAACTACAGGTTTTAAAGCAGCAGTGTAGTATTCAGAAAATTCTTTGTAATCCCCAACTCGTCCGTTAAGTAGCTTACCCCTTTGCTGCCACTCGTTCGATTTCACATCAAACGCCAAAGCATAAGAGCGTCAATGAGATTGAACCAAGTGAGGCGTTACGGGATCATCTCCGTGTCTATAGAGGCACAACTGATTAATATCGACATGTGTATTCGATCAACCGTATTTCAAAATTCGACTGAATATTTCTGCAACTGCTTCATTTACTCAGCTCTTCGGTAATATCGCTTTGCAGACTACTAACCAGTATTTTTAATCTATTCACAAACTACCGATACTAAATTTACAATCATCTGGCGCTTGTATTTAAATGATAACTTTTTGCTTACAAGTTGGTACACGGAAAAAAATAATGAAAAATTAATTAACATCAGTTTTTCATTCTCAGTGTATTGATATAGGAATTCATTACATTTCATAAACCATATTTCTTGGTTCTGTGGTTAACTCTGAAAAAGCTCGTACTTATCTTTTCATCCAGGAATTAGTCAGTTGGAACGATAAGGGTATAAAACCTTATAAGCTGTGGCCGCGACTTCTCCCCACTGGGTATTGTGCTATTACGACTAATTCACGTATAAACTATCAAAGAAGAGTGCAAGTGTGAACGAATTTGGCCCAAAAATTTCGAATTTGGGATCGAGCACCGTCTATTGGAATGAAACATAACTAAAAGCTTCCTCCCCTCCTCAATCACAAATACAACCAGTGGTTTGTCAATGAAGATGCGGTTTTCTCAAGCACAGTGGATTCCCCCCCCCCTCCACCCCACTGGCGGACCACGAGATACCGGCACTTGTGCAAGGCGACCGGTATATAATTGTGAGGGTGGCAGCACATTTGCCCTAACCCGTGATACAAGCGGATTTTTCCTTTGTTTTAGAACTGTTTTGCTGCCGTCTGTAAGCGAAAATTGTAACCACGTTCTGTGCAATAAGTGATTTTTTCTTGTAAAATCTGTTACTGTATGAGTCGTAGTTTTGGGACCGTCCCAGCATTCTCAATTGATAATGTTCGTAGGCATTCAGTTTGGCCGTCCTTATTTGAGTAAAACAATGAAATCTGTAGAGTACGCGTGCCAGGAGGGAAGCGCTCCAGACACGGTAGAACGCTTCAGTGCGTCTGCAGCAGTGGTCTATGTCGTATAATGCCGTTTGCAGGCAACTGTACGAACGTTCTACTGGTAAAACAATGAACACATATTTTCATCCAAAATACAAGGCGATACTGCAGGTCATGGAATTGCTTTGAACAAGAAACGATGAAGAGTAACACCAAACATCCATTTCATGGTGTAACTTATCTGTCATACATCCTTTACTGTTAAATTCCACCCAGGCAGCCAGCAGAGGGAAAATAATGATTGGAGAATAGCTTTTACAATATGTATATTAGAAATTTTTTAACCTTGCTATTCAAAACGAAATATAAAGAAATCACGATGGAAACTTCGCACTGAGGCTGACACACAATGGCGCAGACACCTATTTTAGTTTCAAATTCAGTCTCAAACCATTGGTTTTACTATGCGACACGATGATAGAATTCTTGTGTATGCAGAGGAAGTATCAACTGAGGTTATGGTTAGAACGAAATGCATTTATATTTCACTGCACAGTATAAGGTTCGATTTATTTAGTTTTAATTTTTCATTGTTTTGATGAACTCCATGTTGCTAAGTTCATTACTTCGTGCGGATAAAAATACTTACAATTGGGTTGTGATCGGTGGAACGTGGTCATACCGTTGCATAGCAGAAGTTTTGAGGATTTAAACCATTATTTTTACCTACGCGGCCTACAGGAGGGTCAAATTCCTGAAATCACTGCTTAAGCCACACATAAATAGTTGAAGCCGTATCGAGATTTGCAGTTGTGCCATACCAGCTGACCTTAATTATTAACATCAATAGTAAATTATTATTTAATTACAAAACTCCAGTTTAGTTGTGTTTTACTTTTATGTTTTCTTTTTACTTATTTCGGTCACGTTCCTCTTTTTACGAGGTATCTTCAGCGATCCCTTTTTTTCTATAATATGTTTGATGTTCATAAATTTTGTACTGGAGGATTGTCTTGATTGACAACTGCGAGATGTAACCACCATAGTGCACGATGGGAGACTCAAGTCTAATAAAACACACAAATATCAGAGATCTGCGCAAGTTATTGATGGTTGCAAAGTGAAATATAGGGACATACATATCTTTGATCAAAATATAAAAATGCCCTCCGTCGACCAATTTCAACCACCATATCTTCCACACCCCCGTAGCTACCGACATGACACCACCATGGTGCACGTTGGGAGACTTGAGGTTAATACCACAAACTGTCACCAGTGTACTGCACAAGGTAGTTTGGCTGTAGAGTGAAACATATTTTTATAAGAGGTCCTCCACTTTCAACCACCATATCTACCACAACCCCACTGCTACCGACATGAAACCACCATAGTGCACGATGGGAGACTCGAGGCCACTACCACACACCGAGCGTGGTGGATGAACGATTAACATTCTTCCCTCGCATTCGGGAGAACGCCGGTTCGAATCCCCGTCTGGGCATCAAGATTTGGGTTTTCTATGGTTTACCCAAATCACTCCAGGCGATTGCCGATATGCTTCCTTCAAAAGGCCATGGCCGAATTCTTTTCCTTTACTTATTCCCCAGTCTCATACTGCCTCTAATGACCTGGACGTGGACGAGGTGTAAAGCCATAAGAAAAAAAAAGAGCCACTATCACACACAGACACCAGTGGTCTGCGCTGTTTAGTTGAGACAGCAAAGTTAAATATACAGACACACATGTCCTTGGTCGAAATTCGAAAATGTCCCTGATCGGCAACTTTCAACCACCGTATATCCTTCACCCCCACGGCTACCTACATTCGACCAAAGTTGTGAACGACTGGTGACTCCATGCCACTACCACAAACAAACACCAGTGGTCTTCGCTATATAGTTTTGGCTGAAAAGTTAAATATATGGACACACACGTCTTCGATCGAAGCAGGAAAGTGCCCCAGGTCGACTATTTTCAACCACCAAATGCCCCACACACCATAGCTACCGACATCTAAACACCATAGTGCACGATGAGAGACTCGTTGCTACTGCCACACACCAACACCATTGGTCTTCTCTGTATAGTTGTGGCAGCAAATTATACGGACCCATATGTCTTTGGCCGAAATACGAAAATATCCCTGATTGACCACTTTCAACCACCATTTATCCCACATCCCGTCGGTTACCTACATTTGGCCAACGTTGTGTACGATGGGTGACTTCATGCTACCAGTGGTCTGCGCTAGGTAGTAGTGGCTACAAAGTGAAATATAGGGACACACACGTCTTTGGTCGAAATACGAAAGTGCCCCAGGTCGACCACATTCAACCACCATATCTCCAACTGCCGACATGTAACCACCATAGTGCACAATGGGAGACTCGGTGATAATACCACGCACAAGCACCAATGGTCTACGCCATGTAGTTGCGGTAGGAGAGAGAAGCAGAGGGACACACAAGTCTAAGGTCGAAATATGAAAAGCCTTCATCGACTACTTTTAACCACCATATCTCTCATACCCTCACAGCTATCGGCATTCGGCCAACGTTGTGCACGATGGGAAACTCCGTGCTACTACCATACACAAACACCACTGATCTGTGGTAGGTAGTGGTGGCCGAAAAGTGAAATATTGCCACACCCGCATATATATAGGGATTTATTTACACTTACATTTCTGTCGTGATGTCCAGAATCTAATCACTTGCAGTGCTGTATAACCGAGCTTGGTAGGTGAGTGGCAAGTCTCTGCTACTGCATTCGGGAGCACGTGAACTTGAATCCCTAACCGGAAATACAGATTTCGGTTTTGCTTAGTTTCACAAAATCACTCCAGGAAAATGCCGGAATGGTTTCTTCAAAAGGCCATTCTCGTATACCTTCCCGTTCTTAACCCCCTGTTCTCCCTAACGACCTCAACGTCGACTAAGCGTAAAACTATAAGCATAAGCTTCAGTCCTGTACATGATTAGAATGACTATATGCAGTTAATGAATGATGCCTTCGTCAATCATATCACTCTTATGCTGCATTATATTTTACTTGCTTTTCACGATGATAATAAGCAAATTACTTTTGTTCAATTATTTTTCCCAGAGATGTTTTGTGGACTGTGTGTTGTTAGCGGGGTGTTTAAAATCAGCAATCTTAAAACGCTTGCAGTTTTTTTTATTATTATTATTTTTTAAATAAAGCAAAAGATACGAAAGATTTCTGCCCATCATCACTTGAACTTCTTATTAGCGATTAATTCTAAGTTAATTTAAAATTTTATATGAATCATCGATCCCACTGGTTTGGAAATACATTTGTAAGATAAAATTGTCAAGTTTTACGATATCACTGGATACTTCTAGAAAGTTTTAAAATTCTATTTAAGTAGCATAATGATTTTAATAACGCTATATGGTAATCATTCTCAGACCAAATTCCTTACTATTAATAACTATAAGTAAAGGTTTGGCAGAGTAGGCTCTTGCGACTAACTGTCATTCCCTCCCTCATGTGGTGCACTCTATTTGCACAGATGAAGCTGAGAACGATCCGTAGTATAGGGAGCAACATATTGCTTGCCAGCAGACTCCTGGGGTGGCAGAGAGGGTGGACTGGTCCAGGGTTCCCTATTGCTCATGGCCCCCAAAGGCGGATGAATCGGAAATGATGAAAGATATGGCGATGCAACGGGTAACCACAACAGCATAGTTCCATAGCGTATTCCAAGGCAACAGAAATCTCCCAAATATCAAAGAATGATGGCTTCTTCCTTGATAAAATATTCCACAGGCAGGATTAAGGACATAAATTAACAAAACTTTGAAAGATTTGATCTCGAATACCGCAGTAGAAATTGAAAAGATTAACGCAGAACTTCTAAGATATCTAGAAGAACAAGGAAATAAAAGATTATTGAAAGTAATATCGCAACACTTTGAAGCAGCTGTGATTCCACGGGACTGTAATAAAAGAATTGTCTTCGCAATCCCGAAGAAAACACACGCTGAAAGTTGTGAAAATATGCTGTCCAATAAGTCTAACTTCACTTGCTGTCCAAACGGCATCCAGAAGAATTAAAGAGATATTCGGTGAATAATAATTTGGATTTAGGAAAACCGAGATATAAGAGAAGCAGTTCCGACTTTGAGGTTAATATTGGTAAGAAGGATCAAGAAAAACAATTATACTTTTATTCAGTTTGTGGTTTTAGAAAAAGCATGTGATATTGTCAGATGGGTCAAGATGTTCAAGTCTAGAAGCCAACTCTAAAATTTCAATACGGAAGAATAATTTATAACATATGTAAGAATCAGGTGGCTATATAATACACTGAAGAATCAAAGAAACAGGTGCACCTGCCTATTATCGTGTAGGGCCCTCGCGAGCACGCAGAAGTGTCTCAACGCGACGTGGCATGGACTCGACTAATGTCTGAAGTAGTGCTGGAGGAAACTGACACCATGCATCCTGCAGGGCTGTCCATAAATCCGTAATAGTGCGAGAGGGTGGAGATCTCTTCTGAACGGCACGTTGCAAGATATCCCAGATATGATTAATAATGTTCATGTCTGGGGAGTTTGGTGGCCAGCGGAGGTGTTTAAACTCAGAAGAGAGTTCCTGGAGCCACTCTGTAGTAATTCTGTAAGAGTGGGGTGTTGCATTGTCCTGCTGGAATTGCCCAACCCCGTCGGAATGCACAATGGACATGAATGGATCCAGGTGTTCAGCCACGATGCGTACGTTCGTATCACCTGTCAGAGTCGTATCTAGCCGTATCAGGGGTCCCATGTCACTCCTACTGCCCACGCCCCACATCATTACAGAGCCTCCACCAGCTTGAACAGTCCCCTGCTGACAAGCAGGGTCCATGAATTCATGAGGTTGTCTCTATACCCGTACACGTCCATCCGCTCGATACAATTCGAAACGAAACTCGTCAGACCAGGCAACTTGTTTCCGATCAACAGTCCAATGTCGGTGTTGTCGGGCCCAGGCGAGGCGTAAAGCTTTGTCTCATGCACTCAGCAAGGGTACACGAGTGGGCATTCGGCTCCGAAAGCCCATATCGATAATGTTTTGTTGAATGGTTCGTACGCTGACACTTGTTGATGGCCCAGCATTGAAATGCTCAGTAATTTGTGGGTTTTACTTCTGTCACGTTGAACGATTCTCTTCAGTCGTCGTTGGTCCCGTTCTTGCAGGATCTTTTCTCCGGCCACAGCGATATCGGAGATTTGATGTTTTACCGGATTCCCGATATTCACGGTGCACTCGTGAAATGGTCGTACGGGAAAATCCTCACCTCATCGCTTCCTTGGAGACGCTTTGTCCCATCTCTCGTGCGCCGTCTATAATACCATGTACAAACTCACTTAAATCGTGGTAACCTGCCATTAGAGCATCAGTAACTGATCTAACGCCTGCGCCAGACACCTGTTGTCTTTTATAGGCGTTGCTGACCGCAGCGCCATACTCTGATTGTTTAAATATCTCTGTGTTTATATACGCATGTCTATACCAGTTTCTTTGGCTCTCTAGTGTATATAAAGAAGAAACGGTCTTCTAAAAGGGTGTGGTCAAGGCAGCAGTCTATCATCAGTAATATTTAACTTATAGGCACCAATGTAGAAGAAAACTTAATATGTCATAAGTGTTCAATGATGGAGTGTCAATCAGTTTGCTGTCTACCACAAGGTACGGTTCTCTCCCCTATACTTTTTAATTTATATACTCATGACCTGCCAGACACAGTCTCTCGTAAATTTGTATATGCTGATGACATCAACCTTACAGTGCAAAGAAATAACTTCGTAGTGGCTGAAGAATTCCTGACTCATGACCTTCAGGAAATGGTTGCCTACTTTCGAAGGTAGTGCCTTCAACCTAATCCGCAGAAAACAGAAATAGCTACACTCCATCTTAGCAACAAACATATAACCACCAGCCAAATATATTGTTCACAGACCAAATGTTGAAGTATAACAGTACCCCAAAATACCTGGGTGTCACAATAGACATCTCTAACTTATAAAAGGCACCTTCAGAATACAGCTGCCAAGCTTAAGAGTCGGAACCAATTACTTCAGCGGCTGGCAGGAACTTCATGGGAAGCTGATGCGAATACATTAAGAACAACAGCTCTAGCCTTGGTTTGCTCCACAGCTGAATACTGCTCCAGCGTGTGGCTTCATAGCTATCACATCCAGTTGGTGGACGTTTAGCTTCGCCAAGCAATGCGCACCATAACTGGCTCGCTTCCATCTACACCTATTCAGTGGCTGCCGGTGCTCAGCCACATACCACCACCTTACATCAAAAGGCAAAAGGTCCTAATCAAACTATGGTCGAGAATTCTGAATAATGAGGTTCTTCCCATCCATGGAAATATTAGGGAATACACAAGACGGCTGAAGTCACGTCGGCCTGCTGTCAGTCTAACACATAACTCCTTCAGCCCTACAGACAGCTGGACTGCGGAATGGGCAACTTCAACACCACAGGGCATAGTGCAAATTACCAATCCCTGCTCAAAAAGTGCCATGAGTCAACTTATCGCTGTCAATTTGGTGCAAATTAAATCGTATTACATGTAGTACGGGAAGAACTGCTTCAACTCTCCATACCTGGGGTTGGGCAGATTCTCCGTACTGTGACTGTGGTGAGGTTTCACAAACTGTGTCGCACATTGTGCAGGACTGCCCACTGCGTGGCTTCCCTGGTAGACTGGAAGACTTAAATTTGGCTACGCCGGATGCGGTGGCCTGGTTGGAACGCCTAGACGAAATCTTGTAGTGGTTGTGATTGGAGATCCTGTCTTAGTGGCCGGCTGCGGGCACTGGCCGCTGAACTATGTGTAATTTTGTGCTCTTACTTTGAAACAAGGTTGTTCAGTGATTAAAGTATAATTGTTGTTGAATGTTGTAAATGTCATATAACATCATTCGAAAAAAAAAGTAAATAAGTTTGTTGTGACTAGCTGACGTTATTGTCCTGTTGGCAGACGTGAGTAAGAATATAAAGTAAATATTGGAAGGCATGAATAAAATTCTAAAGGAAGCATTCGAACTAAAAATAAAGTAAAGTATTACAAAATTTTTAAAAAATATGATAAATACAAAAATCGGATCAGACGTAATAAAACAAGTAAGTGAATACTGATACTTGAAAAGGACAATAACAAGTGTTAACAAAAGCAAGAACTATGTCAAAACGTGAATAACACTGGCGAGAGAGCCTTTCTGAAAAAGATATTACTTTTATTTCAATTGTTGACTAAATCTGCATGAATGGAGCACTGTATTTTATGAGCTAAGCTTGGACATAAAAAATAGCTAAAAGATGGGAAATCGAAGGATCGAGAATTTTGTATAGAAGCATATTCAAAATTATGTGGTCATATGACATTCGATATGAACGTGTTTCGTAAATTATAGGAGGAAAAGTTTTTGTAAAAGTCTTTCAGCAAAAAGTTCCTTAAATCATTTTTTAATAAAAGTAAATAAATAACATGTACATTACATGGATTTCTCGATTTATTTGGAACAGATTCTTTTTTTCCGTTTCCAATTTCCCTGGTATGGTGTTATCTTATCTTTGCAAAGATTCATACACTCAAGTCAGCTTGTGGTGAGAGCGTGTCGCTATTATTAATGATGTAGAAACGGGAAGGAGAGTGGGAGCAGTGTTGCTAGCCGTCGTTTGAACTGTTTTAGTTATTTCCTACGTGATAAGTGTCGATTTTGTTCGTAGATGATTACGGCAAGCCACCTAAAAATCAAGTCGTCAAGCCAAGATTTGAACACAGGCCCGTTGTACCACCCAGTGTTCAGTATGGCCAAACTGGTGGTTATAATTATTGAATTAGCTAATATCAACCCCTATTCAGTGCCAGGACGTGTGGCACGTTGGTCTGTTTACGCCCTTTTCACAGTTGACGAGATTACCTCACGGCGTCTGTGGTCGCCGCGGAGCTGACGTTTGCTCTCACACAGCTCGTGGTGACGGCGCAGTTATCTCGACAGCCACTTTGTCCTCCACCTCTGGCGCCGACAGCTGACGTGACGAAGCCGCACCCGACTGCCTGATTAACGAGCGGAGCCAACCGGCCGGCAGGATAGAAGGTAACTTCGCGGAGTCGCTGTTTTGAGCGAAATACAGCAGTGCCCCTTGTCCCGCAGTGGGCAGAGGGAGTAACTATCAGCAGCTGTAAATATGACGGATAGATACGGGTGAACTTCTCGCCGTGAAAGTAACGGTCGGGGTTTTGTCCAACATGAATCAAAAATACTTTAGTCATCTGACACCTAGGTTAGACTGTTACAAGTAACACAGCGTTTTGATTACATGCCTTCAAGACGAGATAATAATGTTTTTTTTTGTTTTATGGTATAGGTTGTCAAACTGGAGGCCGCGTTCACTTTAATGGGGCGCGATGACATGTCAGGGGCAAGGGAGGAGAGGGGGTGAGGTAGCTTCGCTGCCCGTGTGGGAGATAACTTTGTTACAGTTAAAAAACCTTTACTCTAACATAACATGCTTAGTGGGTTTCCTATGAGATGCCATTGTTAGTACTGAGTAGTAGGCATTTACCTTTATAATAATTAAATTTTGGCAGTGGGAGAGGGAGCGATGGAACTTTAATTTTGACGAGAGGGGGGCGTGAGAACTTTTTTTTTGAAGGAAGGGTATCGTAGTGAGAATATTTTTTGGGAAACACTGCTTTATGGCTTGAAGTCTCATCGGCCTCGAGGTCATCAGAGGCAGGAAAGGATTGTGGGCAAGGATTGTGGGCAATGATCATCAAGAAATTCAGCTATGGCCTCTTGAAGGAACCATTCCGACATTTGTGTGGAGTGATTACGGTAAACCATGGAAAACTTAAATCCGGATAGCCGGACGGGGATTCGAACCCGCTTACTCCCGAATGCGGTGCCAGAAAGTTACCACTCACCAACCACACTCGGTGAGACAGCAACGCTGTCTCCAACACATTCCTTCCCTACAAACTTCCAAAAAATGCTGGGTTCATAAAGGTTTTTTGGGGGGGGGGGGGTTGAACCGTTTTTGATCAGGGGATGGTGGATACGCCTTATGTTACACGGGTTACCGGTTAAGACAGGGCGTTCTATGCTATCCATCATGTTTCCATCATCACTTTCAAGAGTTACACTTCGTAAGACTGTTCCGTCTTCAAGGTTTTTTTTTTTTTTTTAATGTCGTTTCTTGTTTCTTTCTCCTTAGATTATCGAACATAATCTTTGATGTCATCATTCCGTAGCAGATCTGATATTTCGAAAATTGATCTTATGAAATTTGTTTCCCTTAGAACCCAAAACTCTACTCCATAAAGCAACACGCTAATCGGCATGATTTGTCAATATTTTGTAACAGATTCAACACTTTTGTGACTGTGAAGCGTTCGCCTAATGATACGGGGATTTCCGATGTGAGCTCTACTTCTGGCGTCCTTAATTAAGTTTTGTGTGGGACTGTAATTTTAGCAACATTCCAAATGCAGAAACTGAGAATTAATATACAAATAACTAATATACACTTCGGAAAGAAAGAAAAATACACTCCTGGAAATTGAAATAAGAACACATTGACGCCGGTGTGTAAGACCCACCATACTTGCTCCGGACACTACGAGAGGGCTGTACAAGCAATGATCAAACGCACGGCACAGCGGACACACCAGGAACAGCAGTGTTGGCCGTCGAAGGGCGCTAGCTGCGCAGCGGTTGGGCACCGCCGCAGTCAGTGTCAGCCAGTTTGCCGTGGCATACGGAGCTCCATCTCAGTCTTTAACACTGGTAGCATGCCGCGACAGCGTGTACGTGAACCGTATGTGCAGTTGACGGACTTTGAGCGAGGGCGTATAGTGGGCATGCGGGAGGCCGGGTGGACGTACCGCCGAATTGCTCAACATGTGGGGCGCGAGGTCTCCACAGTACATCGATGTTGTCGCCAGTGGTCGGCGGAAGGTGCACGTGCCCGTCGACCTGGGTCCGGACAGCAGCGACGCACGGACACACGCCAAGACCGTCGCATCCTACGCAGTGCCGTAGGGGACCGCAGCGCCACTTCCCGGCAAATTAGGGACACTGTTGCTCCTGGGGTATCAGAGAGGACCATTCGCAACCGTCTCCATGAAGCTGGGCAACGGTCCCGCGCACCGTTGGGTCGTCTTCCGCTCACTCCCCAACATCGTGCAGCCCGCCTCCAGTGGTGTCGCGACAGGCGTGTATGGAGGGACGAATGGAGACGTGTCGTCTTCAGTGATGAGAGTCGCTTCTGCCTTGGTGCCAATGATGGTCGTATGTGTGTTTGGCGCCGTGCAGGTGAGCGCCACAATCAGGACTGCATACGACCGAGGCACATAGGGCCAACACCCGGCATCATGGTGTGGGGAGCGATCTCCTACACTGGCCGTACACCTCTGGTGATCGTCGAGGGGACACTGAACAGTGCACGGTACATTCAAACCGTCATCGAAACCATCGTTTCTACCATTCCTAGACCGGCAAGGGAACATGCTGTTCCAACAGGACAATGCACGTCCACATGTATCCCGTGCCACCCAACGTGCTCTAGAAGATGTAAGTCAACTACCCTGGCCAGCGAGATCTCCGGATCTGTCCCCCATTGTGCATGTTTGGGACTGGATAAAACGTCGTCTCACGCGGTCTGCACGTCCAGCACGAACGCTGGTCCAGCTGAGGCGCCAGGTGGAAATGGCTTGGCATGGCGTTCCACAGGACTACATCCAGCACCTCTACGATCGTCTCTATGGGAGAATTGCAGCCTGCATTGCTGCGAAAGGAGGATATACACGGTACTAGTGCCGACATTGTGCATGCTCTGTTGCCTGTGTCTATGTGCCTATGGTTCTGTCTGTGTGATCATGTGTTGTATCTGACCCCAGGAATGTGTATATAAAGTTTCCCCATTCCCTGGGACAATGGATTCACGGTGTTTCTTATTTCAATTCCAGGAGTGTAACTTAGTGCTGCTACTAAAAACTTTCCCACAGTCTCTTTTCATCGCAGACAGTGAAAAGAAACGAATATTGTTGTTTAGTAGCCACTTGTATTCCAATATTTTGTATTAATAGCGGAAAAATTCATTTCGCAAAGGCTGTAATATATAAATTGAACTTAGAAGTGGAAAATTCTCATCTACTCGTCTTTTAATGTTAGTGTTTTACGGTTTGCTTATGTCGAGATCATTAGTGTTAGGAGATAATTGGGGTAAGGATCGGATAGCTCAGACACGGTCTCCATCTCATGTGATTTCAGGAAACCAATCACCAGTCCGCTGTCAGCGGCCGTCAGGTACGGACGTGTTTGCAACAACATCCGTGTAATCGGTCAACGCCGCAGCGATCAACAGTAGTGTGCAGTGTAGAAGTTTTGTGTGAGTGTAATAGAAAACCATCTTCTCAGCCGAGTAGAGGCGAGTACTACAGTTAAAGGTAAGAAATGGCAGCCACCGCTATAACAAGAAAAAACACCGTAAAATTCACATTCGATCGTGCTTTCGTAAGGCCAACGGCGTACGAGATACATGAGTGGCTGTTCGACAAAGTAAAATTAATAGATGAAGAAATATTGGGAATTCAATTAGATTCATTCCAAAACTGTGTGTTTGTCAAAATGACAAGTGAGGAATATTGTGTCAGCGTAATAGAAGAAAATACAGGCAATTTGAAATTCCACCATGCCGATGGAAATGTAAGTAATGTTCAAGTAACAAACGCAGGAATGGGCAAAAGACATATAAGAGTGTTAAATCTGCCATTTGAAATATCCAACGAACTGATTCTACAGGCGATCAAACCTTCGGAAATGTGATAGAAATTACAGAAGATAAATGGGGAGGCAATATCCGATTTAAGAAGATAAACGGAAGTGCGCATAGTTAAAATGGAAATAACAAAACACATACCATCATACATAAACGTAAGTGGATTCAGAGCACTTGTTGTATACGACGGGCAGCCACGAACTTGTGCTATTTTCAACTCAATAGAACATATCAGAGCAAACTGCCCTCGCATGCAACCGACATTACTACCGTTAACATACGCCAAGCGCTCAGAAACAACAAAACAAAATGAAGAGGCCGCATTAGGAGACCAACAGCAGTTTCCACCACTAATGAAAACGGACATGTGCCCCCCTGAGACGGTGATACAAAAAGAAATAAAGTCACAAAAAATGTACAATACAAAGAATACTGAAGAAAATATGAGCGACGAGGGACGCCAAACCCAGAACAAAATGAGTGAAAACCTCCAAACTAAACAACAAGGAGACTGCAATGACAAAACAAAAACAAACACGGACGAGAAAAAGCAGAAAATAAATAAAAAAACCTCTCGAAAACACGATGGTAACTGACGACAACATCGAGTCAGATCACGGAAAGGAAGAACCGATGCTGACAACTGACCCACCATCCACAGCAGAAGAAACGGAGTGGACGAGGCCAACGGTCGCCAACTCGGTAAGAAACGCCGTGCAAGGAAACAAAACGGAGACCAAAACCAAGCAAAGTAGGGAAACGTCAACAGAGAGAGAAAGTACAGAAGAAGTCAAAGGAAGTGGGAAAAAACTAAAGAAACAACCAATAGAGAAGAATCAGCAACTAGCAACACAGAGCCAACTCCAAACCCAAACAGGCGCAGAGGCGCAGGGACCGAAGTAGGAAGTACGCCGTGTAGTTGGGCGGACGACGAGAAGCAGGAAGATCAATCGAAGACACGCACATTGTCTGAATGCAACACACTGACAGTATGATGCAAACGTACACCGTGGCAACGTTAAATATAAACTCAATTATAAGCCCTCTTAAAGCGGAAATGCTGCAAGACTATGTGAGAGCCGCAAAACATTGACATACTACTATTGCAAGAAGTCACAAACGCAATAAACCTGGACAGAATCTCCGGCTACAACTCTATAACGAACACAGGTGGCGATATAAGCCTCGGAACAGCAATTTTAACCAAGCTAGGTATTGAAACCTTAGATGTAACTAGATCAGAAGAAGGAAGAACTATAGCTTGCACAATAGCCAATACCAGAATAATAAATGTATATGCTCCCTCAGGCAGCAACCAACGAGCCAAGAGGGCGTCATACTTTAAAAATAGTTTTAACCTTACACATGGGTAAGAATACCCGACAAACTATTTTAGGACGAGATTTCAACTGCGTCCTACATCAGAAAGACCAGTCACCCAATTGCAACAAAAGCATAGAATTGGAATACATCATAAGCAATCTCAAACTACTAGACACATGGGAAGTATTAAACGGAAACACCATAGGATTTACATATACGACAGGAAAATCAGCTTCACGACTAGACCGTATTTACATCAGCCAAGAGCTGAAGAGCGAACTTCAAACAACAGAGCGTTGGCCGGTTGAATTTTCGGACCATGTAGCATACCAATGTAAAATAAACTAGCGAAACAAAATATATGCATTGCGCGGGGATACTGGAAACTAAATACCTCTATTCTAGAGCAGCGCTAGCTACAACAGAACTTCCTCAGATACATGGATACAGTGCTGCAGCCAAACTCGGAAATTTCCGTCAACCATAGAATGGTGGATAAAACTGGCGAAACCCAGGATCCAACGAATGCTAAAGACCTATAGCATCGAAATAAAGAGGTGGCAACGGCAAAAAGAAGAATTTCACTATCTATGTTTGAGAGAGCTATATAAAAAGGTAGAAACAGAAAGGAAATACATTCTTGAGATCAAGAAAATCAAAGCCAAAATAATTGCAATGAAGAGGAGACAACTTGAAGGAGTTAAAATTAGAAGCAGAGTACACAATGCTATATCCTCGGAAGATGCTTCAATATATCATCTGGTCCAAGAAAAACGCAGAGCAAGACATCTGATTACGGAGTTGATAACAGAAGAAGGAGCAATCATCAAAACACAAAATACAATAAAACAACAAGTTCACAATCATTATAAGCAGCTATTCGAAAAAGCAGATAGTTCCACAGCCCCAGACGGAATATTTGATTCGATAGAAAAACAATGAACGATGAAGATCGAACAGAACTCAACAAGGAAATTGACGTGGAAGAAGCTTACCTGGCAATCCAAAGAAGCCCCAAAACAAATCGCCGGGACCAGATGGCATCGGGATAGAGTTTTACGCAACATTTTGGAGTCAGTTAAAAGACAAACTTATACAAATATGTAATGAGATTATGGAACAAAAAACGTTACCTGAGGAATTTGTGAACGGCCGTAACAGTATTAGTCCCCAAAAATACGAAAGCCAAAAATATAAAGAGCTTCAGACCTATAACCTTACTGAACAGTGATTATAAAATATCGCTAGGGTGTTAGCACACAGAATAAAAGACAAAATACACAAGGTGATAAAAACCCACCAGGCTGCAGTTGGATACAACAGATCAATTATCCAACTACTGTCGGAATATCGCGATGTCATAGGCAGTATGAACACAAGCAACTCAGAGGGTGCCATCTTGTCACTAGATTTTGACCGAGCCTTCGATAGAGTTAACCATAACTTTTTAAACAAACGATGGTAAAGATGGGATTCGGAGAAGAGATATCCAACATAGTACATAACTTACTAAACAAGGCCACAACGAAAATAATCGTCAACGGGACGATGAGTGGACCTATACGAATTAGGCGATCAGTAAGACAAGGTTGTCCCATATCTATGATTCTATTTGCAATAGCACTAGAGCCACTATTGTTAAAATTAACAGAAAAAGTAACCGGAATAAACATAGGAATCGGGAAAGTGATCTGTCGGGCCTATGCGGATGATGTAGTTGTCTTTGCGAAAGATACGACAGACGTTGAGCTTGCAAAACAAACCATCGAAAGTTACTGTCAATGCTCTGGAGCAGTACTGAACATAAAAAAATCAAAAATCATGGATATTGGAGCGGGTTTGAGGCATAGTAAACCCTCCTGGCTAGAAGAAAACTCGGAAATCAACCTCTTGGGAATCAAATTCCAAAAATGCCTGCAAAAAAGTGCGACAACAAATTGGCGGAACCTAATTAGAGCTTGCCTCCAACAACACTCCGTGAGGAATCTTAATATGATACAGAGAGTACAACTAATTAACACATTTGTCCTTGGGAAGCTATGGTACACGTCGCAAATACTCCCAGTTTCTACGCCTCTAGCACGAAGTATTATGTCTGCGGTTGGCTTTTTTAACATAGAGGAGAAATCTTCAAAGTTAAAGTCGAAACACTGACACTAGAAAAGAAAAGAGGGGGACTTGGCCTTGTCGATGTATATAAGAAGAGCAAAGCTCTCTTCGTTAAACGTATGCTGCATGCAAAAAACAGGAATCCGCAAGGCATTACAGCACACGTGATAGACCTATATAAACCACACAGCATGACACCACCCATCAGTATGGCCGGAATACCAAATCAGATGAAATACTTACAACTCTTCTACTTGGAACTCAGCTACCTGAAGCTCCAACACAAAAATAACCGGCCTTTGACAACCAAAATAATATACAATATTATGAAGGATAACACCCCTGGGAACAGACAGGAAATAAAGTATCCCAATATTTCATGGAAAAACCTTTGGACAAATATCCACAACCCAGTGTTACAAACATCAGTACATTCAATTTGGTACAAGGTAGTCAATGAGACAATAGCCACTAACACCAAGCTAAATCAAATCCATCTCCTAGAAACAGATAGATGCAACCACTGCCAAATGGCAGACACCCTACTCCATAGGATTACCTGCCACCGTGTCAAAGACATTTGGAACTGGACAAGGCGCACCGCAGCATACATACTAGACACCACAACGAGAAGAATAAGTCCTGAACTTTTACTGAAACCAGATATGACATCCACTTCACAACAGAAAAAAGACGCCCTAATATGGCTAATGGGGAACACCATATACTATATATTCTCTCAAAAGAATGTAAATATAGAGGACTACTGGGTCCATCTTGTGGTAGACTACCACAGATTCAAAAAGAGGAGAAAAAATGAGCAAACTCCTCTCGCAAAATATTTAGAGAAAATTATACCGTTTAAATAAATAACAAATAAAAGAAGAATGACTACATAAATCTAAACTAGAGGACAGAACTTAAAGAATGTTCCTCGTGACTAAGTTGAAGTAACTGTTTCAATATTGAAATAAATGTAAGAAGTCTAGGAAAGGAATAAAAGGTAAAGAGCCAGGCAAAGAGCCAACTATCTGGAGAGCGAAAGGAAGGGCTAAAGGGGAGGAAGGAGGCCCAAAAAAAAAAAAAAAAAAAAAAAAATCAAACCCGATGATTAGGAAACCCGCTTCCTCCAGAATGCCTGGCCCTAAACATTTCTTCTGTAGCCTGAATAGTTAGCTGACTATTATAGAACAACATTAGCGATATACCACTGAAATGACAGTAGTGAAGAAAACTTAGAGCTATTGAAATGTGAGGAAAACCTATGAATATATTTTTATATCTTACTGATATATCTTCACTGGCACCTTAATGGTAATGCGGTAATGGCGGTAATAACGGTCTTTCTGAGAACCTAATACTTGGCCTCTATACTCTTTCTAATGTTAAACTAAACTTTAGATTACTGAAATAATGTTGGGCCTTCATCTTAATTTTATAACGCAGATTTGTTGTGAAAGAAACGGAAATCACGGTAAATATATCAAACAAGGTAGACTTGAACATTTGTGATAACAAAGTACTGTGAAACGATAAATTCCTGGCTAACTCAACGATAAGAAAGTGTATTTAATAAATAATATTACGCTCATATCAAAAGAATTCCTGCACAGATTTAGTTAAAGTCCTATTCTTTCAAAGTCTCGCATTGTCGAAGTTTCGCATGTTGTGCATTATTACAGAGCAGCTGCATTTTTGTAACTTTTTCTTATCCGTCTTTTAAAGACATCAATATTAAGAAAATTTATTCTTTGTTTTTTTTATTTTTAGTTGTTCCTACACAAATAAAATTTAGTTCCATAGACAAAACTTAATTTTTAATTACCATCCAGCGTGGTTGGTAAGGACGCGGGTTCAAACCCCATCCGATCTTCACATTTCGATTTTCTATTGTTTTCCCAAATCATTCAAAGCGAATGTCGGGATGGTTCCTTCAAAATTCCTTGGCTTCCCGTTCCTAATCCCCAGTCCTTTCCCGCCTCTAATGACTTCAACATAGACGAGTGTTAAAGTCATAAGCAAAAATAAATCTAATTAAGTCCTCTTGTATCTTAGTCTGCATATGTATGGAAATTCAAAAAGGGCGAACGGCCCAGTCTCATTTCACTTTTATGTCGCTTTACAGAAGTGTCGAATCAAATATTGTGGTAACCACAGATTCCATCACAAAAATAAATATTTTGCCATTAGAATAATGCAACAAACGTTGCCACAAAATTTACACAAGAGATAATAACAAATCCTTTCTCGCGTATCATCCCTTTGTAAACGTTTGGTTTTGATAAAAAGTTATACCCGTGGTAATCAATTTCAAGAATTCTTCTTTTAACAAAATGAACACAACTGAGAGTAAAAACAACTGTGAAGTGTTATGAATCGACCGTAGGCAGCAATGCTGTAGGAAAAATACGTGAAAAAAAGATTCACGAAAATCTTGCAATTTATCATTTTCTGTGAACAACAGTAATAATTGCACAATATTTTGCAAGTTTATTTCTCAATACATTAAAGAACAAGGCACAAAAATCATATGAGAGGCAAATGTTATTCATTACCATCCAGGCTGTACATTCTTGATCGTTAACATAATTTCGTAATGCCGTTTTATATAGTGGCGTCACACTGCTAGGTTTGTTTACACCCTACTCGTCCCATTATTCTTGATGAGCAAACACGATGCCACTACTTTCAAAGCCGTTAACTGAACGAACATTTGCCTCGCTGCGTGGGCTTTACGATATGTGGGAGCTAAACTGCCGGCGAAATGCCCCTCCTTTACGGGTAACATCAATTTTACCTTCCGCAATTTGCCCTTATAATGAGACTGCATGGTTCAGCCATGTTTATATGTATGCGAACAATCCGAACAGTCCTTCAACGCACACATTCAGCCCTTTACGCCATATTATGAATACCATTCCGCGTAAGTAGTCTGAGAAGATCCTGGCTTCAGCGTAGATGCTAAAGCTATCGGAAAATATTAAGCAAAGATCTTCACGAAAATGTTGTGAGCATCACTCTCCTGAAATCGAGTCAGGTGGGTGAGCAGTCAACTCTAGGAACTGGTATTCGAAATACCGCAAGTTCGATCCCTGGTACGTCATCCTGATTTCGATTGTCGATAATTTTTTACCCAAACCTCACTAGACCGAACTCCTTGCCCCCAATACACTGCCTAATCTTTAGATTTCGACGTCGACAAGATAGATGGCAAAATAAAAGAGAAAACTCAATAAACAGAGCTACTATTGCTAAGACTTATTGCTTCAAAACAAAATAATTTTAGATGGAAACCTGTAAGATTTGAAACCAGTCTCGTATGCAGAGTAGTAATTATAATAAAATCTTCGAGTGCCAAACTAGGAGTCAACACTTTGGCAATTGCAGAACCTCCGTCGGTTTTAAAAATTAAAATTAAATCCCAGTCACGTTTAAAATTTTTCAGTGCGCCCTGTCAGTCATTTTGAAGTAATGCTATATGTGAAGAAACTGTATATTAATAACTAAAGAGTGACCTGTAGTGGTAAACTTATCTAAGTCTTGAAATTACTGTGAATAAATATAATGCGCCAGTGTAAACTGAATTACTGGATACAAGATGCCTGAAAACGAGATGTTTTACGTGTTTGGTATGAGATACACGTATTAAGATATTGGAGTGATTATAGTAGTTGTCAGCACGGTTATAAATCGGTACTAGTTAAACTTCGTAATTCATCTTAGCTTTGATAAATATTGAAAATTACATACCTTAAGGAACAATTCATCTTTTGAGTCACAAAACACTACTACAGTTTTTCGAAACAACTTCATGCAAATGTCGGGATGCTATTTTCATTCACGCAAACAAGTAATGAAGTGAACAGCCATAATGAATTAAGAAAATCTGAAATTTCCGGAGTAAGGTTGTCACTGGCCAGCAGCTGTCTATCCCGAATTGCTCCACAGAAACGACTTACCAACATCTTTGCCGTATCGAGTTATTTCTGGAAACTTTGCAAAATGGAAACTTCTATGGCCAGCCACGAATCCGATTTTTGCTACCGCCCTATCTGTAACTTTTGACCTACCGTTTCTACTGTTATGTGACTTCTACAAAAGACCTTGGATTGTTGATCAAAAACGTTAAAATCATGAGTGCCCACGAAGCACTCGTATGGTTCATCTGTCAACAGGTTCTTTCGCCGAAGCAAAAAGTTTCGAATGTCATCCTGAGGCCAGGTTGCATTTGAATCTAATCACAAACTAAAATAATGACATCAGTAACATAGCGTCAGTAAAAGCGAAGTAAATTTAAAAAAAAAATCGTAACATCTTACGTTTACGCCTCGTAAAACTCGTTTTAATCGTCGCCAGGTCGTATTGTTCGGTGTTAATGTGAAGCTACTTCCATTCAAACGAAGTAATTATTTCAATAGCATGGCAATCATGAAAGCAACTTAAATTATTTTCAAAAACTAAAATAAGTCTTCCCTCTAATATAACGACGAATGCTTATATTTCTGCTCTAAAGTGAAAGCTTCCATCACGTGAGCATTAATAAACACACTGCATACCGATACAAACGTGTTTCCATATCTATTATCAATCAGAGAAAATAATGATAAATCTACATCGAACGAATATAAACAAATAAAAAGCAACTAATCAGTATATATTACAAAAGTAAGTGCACAATGTGCGTGCCGCTAAAACTCAAAAACGAGTTCCGGTACGATGAAGGGAGTTATTTGGTGTGGTAGCCCTCTACCCCTTATCCATGAAGAAGGTTACCGTTTTTACCTGAAGGGCGTGCTGTTGAAGATACAAGGGCTTGTAGTTTCATCATCTAAAAATTTCTAGAACACTCCAGAACGTTTGAGAGTATTGGTGAGCATTCTACAACATCACAGATCATTGCCGAACATTCCAGAACACACTCGAATCTTGTGGAATGTTGACCATTCGAAGCCTGTTTTTTTTCATGGATGGGGCTACGCATATGTGGGATATAAAAAGCAAGATCCGTCGTCAGTTCAAACGTCATTTTCTATCAGTGAAGAATCGAAAATTCCAAAGTAGAGCAATGAATGAATAAGAATAAACAGTGAAGACGGTTTACGTTTTTACGGGAAGGGCGTGGTGATCAAGATATAAGGGCTGAACAGTGAAGTGTGAATAGTCAAAGTAATTCAGTGACCGAATATAAAGTGTGTAAAGTGTACTTAGTGTACTTGTTAATAAAAAGTTGATTTGATTTATATTTGAAACAGTGCTCAAACTTAAAAAGAGAAGGAGATCTTGCCATTTCTAAAGCAAAACGGCGAAAACAAAAAGAACAGCGAAAAAAATGAAACAGTCGAAGAGCGCGAGATATATGATCCCCACGAACTAGAATGAGCACCGTGAGAACAGAGAAACCAATTAAGGAATTAAAGAATCAAGAATTGTGACACAATCTTACTGAGCGAAGCAGGGTACCTCAGCTAGTTATTAATATGTTGATTGAACCGAAATACCTAATTTTTTCAGTGTTCTGGAAATTATTTCTTCGCTGTTGCTTAAACGAAAAAAAAAATTATATACTAGGAGGGTGACTTAACTATTACGGATTCTGTCATAGCATGACACAGTAACGAAGCTTAGCCTTTCATTAGTAACTAACCCCAAATCCCGTCAAAAATGACGGGTTTAACGGAGTGTAATGGCAATTTATTTCTCTGCAGTTACTTAGCTAAATAGAATTGTTATAAAATAAAGCTTATTGTAATTTATTGTCCCTTGTGCTGTAGCAAAAAGCTTCAGTTGTCAATTTGGTCCAGGTTGCATTATAGCCTAACCACAATCTCCGCTAATATTACTGCTAGAAAAACAAAGCTTCAAGCACACGCGAATTAATACATTCCCTGTATCGCATGTCAGTGTCATCATACATCGCGATATAAACTTGATCCCAAATATTCACAGGTTCTAACACCTTTCTTTCTTATTATCTGTGATGAAGATCGATAATTTAACGGCTGAGACAGCTCACATCCCAGTGAAAACGAAGGTTGCTAAAAATGAATCTTAACAACTTACCCTATGCGACGCAATATTTAATTGTTGTTTAGGCCACATATATCGCGATCAATTTGGAACTTCTTTCTTTCAAATCGTGTAATGATTTCAGTAAAAAAAACTGATAGTTAATATACCAATTTAAACGAAATACATACTTTTCTTTCAGTGTTCTGACAATTCATGTCTTAGCAATTGCTTAACTAAATAGAATTATTGTGAAATAAAATTAAATTTAATTCCTCGTGCCTTGCGCTGTAGCAAAAGGTTTCCGTTTCCATCTGGGTCCAGGTTGCATTTCAACCTAACCACATACTATGCTAAACTTGCTACCAGAAGAACAATACTTCAATCTCACGCATACTGTATCGCATTTTAGTGGCAATAACCTTACTTTTTCGTTATCCGTGATTCATACCGATGTTTCAACATTTGAATGGCTGACACAGTTACATGTTTCTGAAATAATAGCCTCAGTCAAAGCAGAGGAAATAAAAATGAATATTATAAACTTACATTATGCCACGTAATATTTGTTTTAATTTCGGGTAGGCTGCACGGATCGCGATCGGTGTGTAACTATTTCCATTCAAACAATTTAATAATTTCAATAACAGGACACAGTTTAAATTATTTTGAAAAAAGAAAAAACTAAATTATTCTGCTGTAACGTCAAATACCAGTTGTAATTCTGACCCATGCAAAGTAACAATCTAATCAAAACTTTCGCTAACATTGATGCTCGTAACTTAAAGCTTTTATTTTACATATCTATGGACAAAAAATTTAAGGAATATTTCTATATATCAAAAGAATACTACGTAAGTATAAGCATCTAATGATTGATATGTCGATTTAAACGCAATCAATATTTTTATTTCACTGTTCTGTCAGTTAATTTATTCGCTTATGCTTAGAAATTTTATTAAATAATGTGCACAATGTAGAACAATGGTGTAAAGCGTGACGTCATGGAATGACAGATTACGTCATAGATGACACAGAGTTGCTTATTATATGTTTAGATGATGTTTACCGTAATCCATTCCTGAGATTGCAAGACTCCTGCAAGTTCATACATGTCATACGAAATTTCTTTTATGCGTAGTAATTTTAAGGCTACTTGTAAAATACCTCTACTCATGCACAGTTACTTAACAAGTGATAAGTTCATTTCTTCGAAAAGAAATAGTTTATAAAAAACATTTCTCTTTCGCACTTATTCTATTGCAGTCTTAGTTTAAAACTAGATTCTTTCTTATTTGCACTTTCTTCAATTTATTTGCACCTTGTAACAAATTATTTTTAGTAAAAGGAAGTGTTTCGACCTATTAACTTTGCCATTATACGATTGATACGCAATGTAATTACTTCTTCACATTGCTTGTTCGCGGTTTATGTATTTGCTATTGCATGCGACCCGATAAAACATACAAATATCCATTCGTATTTCATTTTCTCCTTCATACATTTTTTTTTCCAACTGTTTCATGTTTTTTTTTTTTTTTTCCATGTTCAACTTCAAACGTGATACGTAAATATTTCATCTCGTCACGGAAATACAAATTTTAGATCTCTACTAAATTAATACTTCTCATTTGGCTTGTGTATCTTGCAGACTTCACGAGCAATTAGGAACACTGCCTCCAGGGATCTCGACCTTCTAAAAGAATCTATCTATGGCCAATTACCCACGTTTGATCTTGGTACTGTCCATGAAATTACAAACAGTTCTTGTCTCTCAAACTTTCTGAATATGGATCCAGACAATTACTGAAAACATTGATTACAGATTAAATTAATTACTTAAAACAAACAGAAAATTTACAGAAATATTTTTAATTTTCGTCTTGATAAGTTAAACAAGGTTTTTAGTATTTCGCATGCTTTCTTTTCACATGCTGTGTCGTTAAAATATGGGACATTGCTTTCCCATTTCTTGAAGTACACCATAATACCTACTACTCAGTTGCATATAAGATTCTGCACGAGATTTGTAGTGAGTCCTTGTTCTCAATGTACAATAATTTTTTGCTTCTAGCGCTGTTAACAGCACACAAACTAAGGCAGTTTCATTGGTTGCTTAGTACTAATATAGATTTTTTTGTTCGTGTTACGTTATTTGTACAATTTTCCGTGCTGAATCACAGATGTAAAGATTTACATCCAAACAACAGAAATTGCACATTTGTTTATGACCATTTACACGAGGGGCTCATTCTCATTATGGTGTAGTAATTACATATCTTACTATTGTTCAAAGAAGACGTAGCGTTAGTTGTATACTTCATATCCATTCGTTTGGACCTGTGTTTCAGACGTATGCTCATGCATGTGGTCAGTAAGGAACCAATGTCGCAGATCGTCGCTTCCTGGGCTCTATCAGATTCTCTCTGTAGCCATCGTAAAAAATATGGAGCTTTCTTTATAATTCGTAAGTATAGTACACCACGATTTTCACGCAATTTCGTTAGGTTGTTGGCGACAGAGTGGGAAGAGATGGCAACTATCAAATGTGCTAACGCCAAACAAAATATGATCTTGATTAATTTCTGATATACGAGTTATTTCATGATCGTGTGAGAAGTGAAAAAACTTTCTTTAGGAAGGTAGCTGATTTCAGGAGGACGACAAAAATGGGTGGCTTTTTTTGGAGAGATTTTTATTTGGCTGTCTTATATTTTGTTGATTGGAGCTATCTTTTTGTGCCCCAACCATAAATTAGTCTGTTCCTTGTTATAAATGAGTGCTCAATACGTAGATTCGTATCCCTGTCCGGTTGTCCATATTTCGGTATTCCATGCTTGCCTGAATGGTAGCTGATTCCTTCAAAATACCATGACCGAACTGATTCCAATTCTTTGGGACCTGTCCTCTGCCGCCTTTATGGCCTCATCGTCGAAGAAGCGTAAAAAATCCAAACAACGGATAGAATGAGCTTTCCAGTAGGTTTACTCGAAGATTTTATATGTAAACACATATTCGGAATTGAAGAAAAAAAGTTGCCGAGAGAATTTCAAACATTTTTAAAAAGAGAGGTAGCGACCCTGTTGATGTGAAGTACAAATATTTATTTAAAGAGGGTTATCGCGCCATTACAATAACATTGTGTTTTCTGCGGCTGACACATTGTAGTGCCACAGTGTCCTTACACTTGTTTCGTCACTAACTTCCTACATTCCTTCGTGTTTCTTGTTACGTACTGTTATTACGAAGTGTTGTTGTGGCCTATTGATTATTCAGAAACTCTACGACAAATGAGTAGTTTTCATATTTAGAATTTGTGGTACGACAACGGAGGGAGGGGAAGGAAGAGGGCATAGGTATGAATTGTTCTGGTGTAAACTAATGTTGAGACTGAAGTATATCGATATCAATCGTGTCCTCGAGCTGATAAATAAATAAAAAAGTTTATAAAAGAATGTTGTTTAAAGAATATAGGAACTGAATGATGATTACGATTTATGACATATGTGACATTTTGGGAATGTCTAATATTTAAATATATCAGCATACATTCCAAGGAAAGAAATGAAAACAAATTCACTGGAAAACTTGTTCCTAATGGCTATATAAAAGGAGTCTAAAATGGTGATATGAAGCAGAAGATTTCACATTCTAAAACATAGACCATTTAGTATACTTTGAGTGGCGAACAGTTAACACGAAACGAATAGATAATTCAAATGTTTGTTAGGATGTGGGTAGATACTCTTAGTGACTGTTATTAATGGAAAATCTATGTAATGATATGTGAAATTAGCTATGACGGAAAAAAAATTGAATCAAAATCAAGGAATATTTTTTAATAACTGTTAATACCAAAACCCTGAAGACTGTTCCAAGTTTTCATTAGAGTTTAAATATGTTTAGTCCGAAATAAAAATAAAATTTCTTTACTAATATTAAAGAAACCTGCAAAACATTGACGGTAAATATATTTAAAAAAATATGTTTCATTTAGCTATGAATTAATAAAACAAGATAAAGAATGTCATACTGTTTTTTGTATTATCGTTCATTGTGTGTCAATTCTTCGTGTTTCATTTATTTTGCTACTTGGCTTGGTTTTTTCATAGTTATTCAGGCATTTACGGTCAAAGGATACAATTTTTTTTAAAAAAGAAAGTGAATTGGTTTAGCGAAGTATCTGCGCAGTAGTACGTCGTCTGCAGTCGTCCTTTTATCTACGAACTCTCCTTTAATTTCCCAAGAGAAAAGGAGGTTGCTCAGTCTTCCACGGCTAATGAGACAACAGACAAGCTAATGACGTTCCTGGAAAAGACAACAACAAGCAGTACAAACTCAGTTATTTTATTTCTATTGTCAATTCTGGGTGACCTTTACGCAGTTATTGTACATTATTATTGCCATGTTTGAAGATAATTATCAGTCAAGGACACTCTGAAACCCAACGTTAAACTATTAGATGATTAGGCGGGCCTAGCAGAGTAGGGACTGACCCGATGGTCTCGCATTTCAGGGGTCGACGGTTGGACTCCGGCTTCGGGCATGTCTCCGTCCTGTGTGGTTTAAAGTAATCAAATATAGAAGTTGAATTACAATTATCTGAAAGCCAAAGGGCAATTAGAGAAAAATAAAATAAAAAAATACCGTGATGATTCACCTGTTATCTCCGCCGCTACATGAACCACTTTTGTTCAAATACCTTAGTGGTGATTGCAAAAACGTTTTCGGAGACATGTCCCATGCCCGAAGCCGGCGTCCATCTTTTTAATCTTAATATTTACTGATTGCTGATTAGATAATTAACATCTTCAGGAAAGATTTAAACCACTTTTTCTGCCATCTCACGATTGATTCAGCTCGTGGAAGTATATAGACCGTACTTGTCAGGGAAGTATATTTCGGTATATCGTTATCACGACAATTCCGATACAGAAGCTTGTAGTTTGAGCGATCATAGTTCGAGTCTATTACTTGGGAAGACGCATGTATAATTATTGGCCCAGTCATCCTCTCGCGCAGATGCAATAACCTTTTGTCGACAAGCCGTAACAAAAAAAAAAAAAAAAAAAAAAAAAAAAAAAAAAAAAAAAATTTGATAGATATTATCGGTATTTGACACGCATTATTAAAACATCGCTCTTGTTGAATGTTTTGTCCACCTCGTATATACGCTGGAGGAATTCTTCGTTGGCTTGGTGTAGTGCACACACATGCTGCTCTTTTCCTCTTTTCTTAACCGTTTTTTTGTTGCCATTGTGTTGTCGACTTAACCATAAGAGCAATGAATTGCCCACTGAAGGTACGCGGCCAAAAGCCGCCCATTCACACACACATTTGTGCGCGAGTAAGCTCGCTGAAGATTTGCGCGCAGATATTCTCGCGACGATCCTGTACTTCTGGGAGCTCATACACAGGAACATCAGTTTCACACATTTGTCGTTCAGCTGGCTCGCCGAACTCAAATTCTTGTGTTTATGGTAGTAGTCTACGAATTTATCCGTCATGATTTCCTGCCTCGCGGCTCACTGGGAATTCCAAAACTGAAACAGGTTTTTAAGTTCAAAACAAACAAAAATGTATTTATTCGTGCAACAGCTTATATTAGAGCAGTAAAAAAGAAAAAGAAACGGGCAGTATGACAAAAAAGGTGGTTACAGGAAGATTATAAACACGATCATATACTGCTACTTTTACTATTTGAAAAGCATTTTCTTCGATTTATTCATTATTACATAAATGCACAGATATATCTTCCTATGTATTTCCTCAATATCCTTCTTCGTCCCCTTCATAATTTGGGCTTCCTATATTACTGATACCGTCCGTTGGTTCGTGTTGATCTCTCATGGACAGTACTAAGTCATAGTAATAGCTTAAATTAGTTTTGTTAGATTTCGTCTTCACCTATTCCACTTCTTGTTGAGCTTTCATTTATATATATATATTTCTTGTGAAAAGCTCTCCGCAAACAGTGAATTTTCTTTTTTTATTAATGCACTATCAAGTTTTAAACTATATTTCCCACAAACCTCAATCAATGCATTATATCCTCATTTTTTTACATTTCTGTTCACGTACTCTGTTTGGTTTCACCTTCCAAATACAGTATGATGCCGATATGTCGCAATGAAATCAGCCACGAATTCTCTGCTCATCTTACTTAACTTGTTATACACTCAGCAAGTCTTATCTGCCGCGATGTAAATTCTTAAGTGAGATATCTATGTGTATGGTTACCGTCGCGCATGCTCGCCACGTTCAAATATGTAACGATTGTGATTTGTCTTGTGATGCGGCTCGTCGTTAGACAATTAACACACACATTTTATCGTCTATATGGATCGCCACGGAATTGCTGGCACACAAATGTGTGTGTGTGTGTATGCCTAGCTCAACGCCACCTGCCAGATCATTACCCACTGGTTAGTTCTAAGGTAAGTGGTACGTTTCGGGTGTTAAGAGTGAGTCTTCCACTTTGCACAGGGAGATTGATACGTTTTAACTCTGACCTCTCCGTGGAGAACACTTAATGCTACCCGAGGCTTCCATGAAACTGATGAACTCAGTTATTCTCTGCATCGGAGAGAACTGATGGCATGCCTGATGAATTAAGGATTTGAAACAGGAAAAGGAAGCACAGTTGTAAGATGAGGTGTATGATTTCGAACATAAAATTGCCAATAATGAAAGAAATAATTCCTGATTATATATGATCCTAAAATACGAATGGTATACAAAATGCTATTATTGGTCAAATACAGCGTATGAGAGGAGTGTGTTACGTATGCAATTTGAATCCAGAATTATAATCATCAAATGGGTGACTAAGCAGTTAAGTAACTATTACCTGTTTTACCAAATTCGAATAGTTCTCCTCCAGAGGCACCTTTACGACATTGCTATTTACCAAACATTTAATGATGTATTTATAATTAAATATCACAGATGTTTAGTTTCCAAGCACGAAATAGACTAAAACGATTATAGGTACGCTCACAAAATTACGTACCGCTTTTTATTATGTGTTTTACTTTTAATATCACCTTACCATTTTATGCCGTTTCCGAGATTGGGAAAAATCTTCTTTTCATGCATTAGAAGGTATGGGAAATTCTATAGAACGGTTTCCTTTCAACTGGGAACATTAATTCGGTATTTAGGATGATTTCTGAAAAAGTCAAATTTTGACCAATGAAGATATCTAATTACAGATACAGAAAATAATCCATGACAAACAAAGCTGCAGACGTAAAAGAAACATAGACAACTGGTGCCGGGGTAACTACGTGGAATATTCATTTTGGCACAAACACTGCATTTAACTATCTAGCTGTCGAATAGGTGCAAAATTGTAACTAAAATGTAAAAATTAAGACAACCACTATTTAAATATTCAACAGCTTATGAATCTGATCACTTTGATGCGACATATACGAGAAATGATGCATGATGCGTGACTATCCAACACTACAGAAGGGAACTTAACCTGCAGTGATACAGTATACATGAGGGCTGCACGCTGTTGGCTGAATTCCAAACCCAAGAAGGAGATGGGCAGCTGTGATTTTCTATGAAACTATTGTGTCCCCCATACTTGGAAACTAAATTTGAAAGATAAATATACACACGTATAGTTTGCGGTGATTATAAATGTTGAAACTGGGATTTGCTTAATGTACTCTCTATTGGGCACAAGAAAATATAGTGTTATTTATAAAAAAAAAAATAAAAAAAAAAAAAAAAAACTATTTTTTCTTATCTTCAGTTAGTTCTGATGATGGTGTCAGTCTGCCACAAAGCGTAAAAAGGAAAAGGCAGAACACTTAAGCTTAGGACCAAGTTTTAGATGGTCACCTTTAATTTTTAGTAACAGCGAATGTTATTAACTTAAGGAACTTGTAGTAAAAAAGCTCTCCCCGTTTTCTTAAGTCGTGCTGGTAGCCTAATGGTGCCTAGCGCTTGACATGGAGTTATCTGGTTCAGATCCCGGTGCAGGAAGAAATGTTTACCATTCAGAACTTGCTCAGAAAGTAGCGTAGTCAGCAGTGCACGATTCCTAATCACAAGACAGTTCTACGTTAAATCCCAATCCTCTCAGTAATGCCTATGGTATGGAGGCAGACGACATTTCAGACAATCAGTCAGTTGGAAATATTAAACATGGTAGCCAAGACTTCTGTCTTTCGTAATAGTTGGAGAAATGGGTCACCCTCTCAATTTTTTGTCCCTAATTCAAAAAAGAAAGAAAACGCAATGTAAAATCAGAGTAATTTTTTTTTAATTACAAGAAAATGAGATAAAAATGTTAGCGAGAAATCAGTGAATTAAGAATGGCATTTTTTAGATAACCCTCATAAAGCACAATTACTTTTTAACTTATTACAGTGAATTTATCTCAGCAAAGTTGTGGATGGAATTTGATAGAAAAGTTATTTAAAATTTACCTAATGTATGTAGCAATAATTGTTATTGGAATAATAGAATGAAGGTACATTTATTTAAGAAACAATGTAATAAGGCACAAATAAATAAATACTGTAACTATTTTTGAGGGATAAAACATCACCATCGTGGAAAGTTTCCAGACTCTTCTCGAGTCTGCAGGAACCCAGTCCTTTGTAGCGTCTCTGTCTATAAACCAATCGTCTTCTAGCACCACAACCTAATTTGCTCCTCTGTCTTGCACACACTTTTCTGTTCCTTTAATCCACCTATCCCGTGGACTTCTTCGAGGCCTCTTCCCTTCCAATTTTAAACTATATATTTTCTTTGGCATCCCCTTCATGTGTCTATTATTAGATCGCTCGTGGTTTAATTAATATGATAAATAACTAGTCCACGATACAGTTCAGTTTAAACTTGCTTTTATTTTCATAAATACGACGTCAACGATACTGTTTACATGCATACATACAATCCGGAGATTGCATACAACACTCCTTCCACAGACCATACAGTCCTTCGCCGTCGTATATTGAGTCTGTATAAACTATTTTTCTGTCTCGGGTGTTCGCTTTATATAAGATACATCGAAATTTCAAGAACACTTGAAAAGATTCCGACAGATATTTCTCGAACATTAACAATTGGCCAGAAATGGAAATTAAAGATACTTAAACAAAAAATTATTCACAGAAATCATTTTAAACTGTAGGAAATTGTCGTTTAGACATCGTAACTTGACTTAATACCTGGAATTACAAACATTTAAGCAATTCTCTTGCATAATTCTGTCCTTAAACATATTAAATGGCCTCTAAATAATTTCTTTTCATAAAACAAAGTCTATATACATTGACTTAGAGGAAATTGCAAAACAAATATACCAGATCATATTCAACCAAACTCTAGCTTACTAAAAATGCTTCATAAAATACAATTCCATTTAATTTTTGGTTTGAGGGCTGTTACGCGACCCTTTAAAGTCTTGTTCCTTCAACAGGTTTCTCTTTAACTGCCTTCCTCGTCTGCTCATTACGCAATTTATCTAGTCTTTGCACCAAACTTACTTCTCTGAAACTTCATATCTATGGCATGAATTCAACTTATATCTCTGTCTTCCATCGCTCATCTCTCAGAACCTGTTGCTAGTATTGTCAGAAAATAAGCCTATTAAATAACCTTTTTGCACTTCTGTTTGGCACTGCCTTCAAAATCAGGTTAGATGTATGACTCTATAAAACTTATCACAAGAATAGTCTAAAACTTACAAGTTTGACAGCCGCTAATGTATTCATTAGCCAGTGACAAAGATTTAAAAAGCATCCTATCCCAGATCTTGACGAACTGAAGGGGTAATCGTGTTTACAGTTCGTTGTTTGAAGCCTATTTACTTTCTTCGAACTTTCTAGAATATCATTTTACGAAATTTTAGATATTATATTCGGTATCGCTAAAGATATGCAAATTTGAAGTCTGCTACTTATTCACTTTACAAGCTAGAGAATTTTTGATAAGTGTACCAACAACAATATGGCTCTGTTTCCCCTTAAATAATGTTCTTACTATCAAGACTTTAAATATAATTTAATATGTTCCAGATTCAATTTATCACACAGCTGGATTTAAATCATTTAATATGTGAAGTTACAAGACGGGCTACTAGTGTATATCGTTGGGATAAATAGTTATTTAAAGAAGACAGATCGAATAATAATCGTTATTATTCAAATAATATTTAAAGTCTGTGTTCACATTTTCCTATTTCAGAGAAGTTTTATAATGAAGAGCTTTGTACTTGGAAAATCCCTAAGGCGCTACAGTTTTATGATGTAGAACCAATAATCAGTTCAATATACAGCGCTGTTGCTTTTATAAACTGGGTCCCATGACGATAATGGAAATATACCATCTATTATTACCACAATTTAAAAAAATATTTAATGAGTGGAATTTTTATCATTAGAAGGGTGGGGAATGAATTGCCTGAAGTGCAAAAACCTTGTCGTAGCATTTGATAGTAAACTTAACTGGGCAGTCCACTTTGGGTAGGAGTTAGGAAAAGGTTTTGAAAATCCTTCATTAAATGGAGATGGTGATGAGAGGATGTACCAGAGAAGTGAAGGAATTGGGCTAAAAAACTTTGGTCAGTGCAGTATGGGTCCCACATTTTTGTTATCAAATACAGGAGTTGTAGGGGATGCCAGGGATGACAACTATAGTATTTATTTGTGAAAATTACTGCATATCACTTTCGGTAGCTAATATATAAAGGAGCTGAATTGTGAGTTATTGGAAGACAGGAGGAGGGTGAAATGAGAAATAAGTATCAGGCTTGGGAGCATAGCGGTAGTAGAATTATAAATACTGCATGGAAGGTAAAAGATAATCATAACCACAAGCTGGCACTCGATTTCTAGTGTGAGATAGTACGAAAATATTTTTTTTTTTTTTTTTAACGAAGTCAGGGATTGGAATAAGTTACCAAGTGAGGTGATGAACAAATTATCTGAAAGAATTTGAAATAAAAATTCGAAATTGGAAAAAGTAAGTTGGATGAAGAAATTGTACACTGGAAATTTAATACTGAAAACTAGAAACCGGAAATAGATGTGTGAAGAAATTGCCACTGGAGTATCGCTCCACTGCAATTAACTAAATTAAATTAACTTTCAGCTCAGTCCTGACATCCCAAGATAAACTCAGTGCTCAATTAACTCAAATCTCGCGCTAACACCTACTCTCTCAGGGGTACGTAATACTAAATAAAATTAGTCTGAATGCGCCGTCACGAATAAACGAAACTAGTTACGACGTTCTCCGCTACGTAGCACCACGTGTCGGGAGTCGTATTAGTTCTGCTATTTGCCGAGGCGGTGCGCCCTACTGCAGAGAAGTTGTTTTATCCACGGTACTTTAAAAAAACGTTCAAACGTAATGTATGCATGATTTATTTTTTGTTATAACCGAGGCAAATAAAAAAATCAATGAGAATGTTACTAATAGAATGCAAGCGATTCTTTTCGTAAAGAAGATGGCTCTACAAAAATGTATGTTACTGTTTTCTCCTGAGTAGAGAAAAGTATTTTGAAATCTAGACTTTGAAATTAATTTTCCTAATTTCCATTAAGAGCAAGCATTATTTCCTTGTGTTTTTCGATTTTTGGAAAGTGTGATTGTCACTTTAATAATTGTCTGCTCACATGAGCATTCAATTTATCTTAATAACTTACGTACACAAATTTTCTCATTTGATCAACAAAGGTTATGGCAAAAAAATTATTAGTCTGCTCTGCTGCCTTTAAATTAAGTGAAACAAAATGTTATTTCTGTTAATATTCGTAAAGATGGCTGTAGATAAATGAAAATCTCTAGGGTGTACAATTCAACAGGAAGCGAGTTCGAATCCTAAAATAGACATTTAGATTTTTATTTCTGTTCGTTTCTCGAATCACTCAAAGCCGGAATTGTTCCATAAAAAGACCATGGCAAAACTCCTTACCGTTCCTTGTCCCCATTTCCATCCTGGTGACCGTGATACAATATAACTGAAGCCGTTAATTAGATTAAGAATCAAGAGCTTATGTTTAACTAATGCTTGAGCATCTCCATTAGTTTTATAGCATTGAAGTCAATTATTATGATAAACGAAAAGAAAAGAGCATTCAACTTATCACTGAAAATTATAATCCTTCAAAATTATGCTTACAGATAATGAGAGGATAAAAGTAATAACAATAATAAAATCAGATACAAGTTCAATACATTTAAGTAAATTTCATTATAAGTTTCTTGATAGTTGTAGGTTACGGTACCTCTTATTCTGAGAAGAGAATGATTCGTCTTATAATAATTTTTTTCTCTAGAGATTTATATTGACATTATCATCGCTGGGCTGAGGAAGAACACAAGGAAAGCGAAGAGATTACGTCATGGCGTTTTGAAGGTACAGTAGAACTCCGCTAATCCGAACTCCGACTATCCGAATCGCTTATGTCAGTCACATTGTGGAACAATTTGAAAGGCATATCAACTGAAGAAGAGAAGAGAAAGGAGAAAAAGGATAAAGAAGCTCAAGAACAGGAAAGATGGGAACGACATGTCACTTGAGGAATTCAGAAACATTCTTCTGAAAATTCCTGGATGTTCAGAAGTTAGTGCTGAAGATTTAGGAGAGTGGATGGTATGTGATTCGTCAGACCCTGGGTATGAAATACTAAATGATGATACACTTATTGAAAGTGTGAGAGAAGAAAGAGTCGAGGAAGAAGTTGACCTTAACGTCGAAATTAAAGCAGACACGGGACTAACAGCTAGTCAACGATTTGCTAGCCTTGAAACTGCGTTGAAGTGGATGGAGCGTCAGCTCGAGTGTGAACACACGCAACTTCTCACCATCAAGCGGATGAATACAGTCAAACAGCTTACTTTGACCGAGATGTTCAGCAAGCAATGACTTTTATTTACAGTACAGTACATACATACTTTACTAATGTACAGTACTTGTAAGTGCGTTTAACATGTAAAAGTTTTGCCTTTTAATTTAATTAATTAAAAACTCTTTTTCTTTAAAAATAGTTTTTTTTTCATTTTCAACATACATACAGCAATTAATTAAAATAGACCCTTTTCGGAATAAATCCAACTATCCGAATTTTTTATTATGTGAATGGAGTCCGGTCCCAATTGATTCGGATAATTGGAGTTCCACTGTACATACATTCGCCCTAGTCACGTTCTTTCCTTTCTAGCAGCGATACCGATTTGAGCTATACCGGTGGCTTCTATTTTTGCTTTATAGTTTTTAATCATGGCCGCTCCGATTTCGACATAAAGTGTAAAAGAGCTGCAGGTAGCTACCTAATGCTTGAATATGTTTACCTTTCACTCTCTACATCTGTCGAAGGTATGACCAGAGCTTGTCGTAACAGTGTGTCTATAATGAATTGGTAAGCTCGAGAAAGGTCCACATAAAACAGGGTCATAGCACCAGTGCTCATCCACTTCTGATGAGAGTACTGAGCAAATCCGTGACAAGGTTCCTCTGAGCTGGTGGATAACTATTGATGAACGGCAAACCATATATAAATCAGGCATGGTTTCTGCCTGTGAACTAGACTTCACTTTATTAGAGCCTGTGCAAGATCGGTTCCAAAGTTACAGTATTCATACTGTGCAGGAGCTATATTCGAGCAACTTGCCTATGTTCCTGACTTTCACCCTTAGGTGTCATCTGTTTGATCACCGATTTGCTACAGAACAAGAAGTGATACATTTGTGGTGTAACGAAGCTTGAGCTAGTATGGAGTAAATGCCTCGAAAATGAAGGGGGCTGTTTTTTAAAAATGATGAAGATCTAAGGTCTGTATGATTGTAATACGTTTTAGATCTACATCAAACGTGATTGTTAACTCACCCTAGTTGTTCAGTGCACTACTTTTTTGCAGCGTGTGATAGTCTGAATAGAATGATTCCGTGTACTTTAGTTGGTGTGCGCCTGAGTGAATGGGTTCCCTCCATTACACTTCTGGCAGTTTTCAGTACTTTCGTCATAGTGTTAAACTTCAGTCTGCACAATAGGCTATTTGATAGTATTCAAAATATACAATTGTTGTCATTCGCGTATATTAACGCTTAAGGAAAATATTTTTGTCAAATTTGAAAACAAAGGTGGACTATTTTTAATAAAAAAGCGAAATAAAAATTAGATTTTTCTTGCCTCTTGTCACATTACAGAAAACGTTCTAGAATTGGTGGTCACTTTAAGTGACGTCACGTGCCTGTAAACGCTGCGGTTGAGAATGGAGCGTTTCCTATTATCCAAGTTTTCAACTTTTCTATTGTTTGTTGCTGTTTATTTCTTGTTATTAATTTGTTATTAATTAGATTACATGTTGAATACAAAATTGAGAACAATTTGTAAAAGGTTACAGTGAAAAACTTCTAAAAATAGACGTCTTATTTGTTGGACTAACAGCAGAAACAATCCCTGACTTTTATTCTGCGGAGCTTAAAAATGTCACGACTTCACTTTGAGAATCATTTATATTTAAACTGAAAGTTTGAGATTAACAGAAATCGTACATAATAATGACTAAAAGTGTAAATTAAATTAGTTGTTTTAGTAGATATTTACGAGAAAAATGCAAGTTACAGTGTACGTATAAGGTAAGCACAACAGTTAAATAACTGAATGTTGTGGGTCATTTTTCTTAATTACAGATAAAAAATTATCGATAAGTTTTTGCCATCGAAACTGAATTTATCATTTCTTTATTTATTTACCGACTGCCTACTTCATTGCATGAAGAAATTATGATGTTTAAGTGTTCGCTGTTAACATGAAGAGAAGTAATTATGCCACGGTGTTTGGGTAGCTGCGTGGTTAAAATTGCTATCGGAATTGAAAAGGCCATAGGTCCGAACTTTGATTGGTGTAATATTTTTTCCATGTGTGCATTTTTTTTCGTTTCTGTTTGCTGTTTATAGCTTTACAGAAACATGTTTTTATCCGAAGAATTTATAAATTTTTGGTTGCTAAGCGTCATGCAAACGTTTGAAACATGATTTGCTGCCATACAAGAAAACGTCTGTGAAAACAAATCATTCCTCTTTTAATTTTGAAACATACCAAAGATACTTTATCATGGCAAAAAATGAGGTGAATAATAGAATTTATTTTAACAGTAACATCACTTGAAAAATTTTCACATTAACCTCGCACCAGTTCTGGAACTGGAATTTTTACTTGACGATAAAACTGCATGTTATCTTTCTGACATATATGCATCTTCTTAGACGTTATTTACTTTTCATGTGCAAGTAATTTACAGTTCCCCTCCCCCACAAAAAAGAAAAAAAACATTTTCGCTGTGCGAGTAACGTCTAGTTTCAGTTTTGAAGTCTTCTTTGGTTATATTTTCAAATGTTTGTAATTCGCTAACTATCCAAAAATTTGTGAAACCTTTGGAAAAAAATTATTGTTTTGGAGGATTTTCGAAATAAAATTGAATATGTGATGCCACCAACAGCAGCTAGTATCCAAAGAAAACCCCCACAAAAAGAAATAACGAAAACATATTCCTAAGAGAGGATCGAACCTAAGAACCCTAACCTTACTGATACTTGTTGTAAACAACGTACTACATTTAGCTCAACGAAATTACGGTGTAAATGATCTACACAGAAAATGATATGTAACTTGGTCGCAATATCGTCTGGGTTTCTACGAACAAGTTGCAGCGATTTTTTTCGTATTTGATCTATTGTGGGAACTGAAGTGAACTACACTTAATGGTTCCTTGAGGTTTATTACTATGTACACAAAACACTGGTAAACAATAACAAATGTGGTACAGTTAGCGGATGACCGTCGAGAAATTTAGCCTGGTCCTGATCCGGGGTAGAGAGACGGCTTCTACTTCTCGCGAACTTCCGGTGGTCTTCTGTAGTTGAAGCTGGTTCCACGGTCAGGCCGGAACTGGCGGTGGAGCGGCCGGCTACGCTTATATAGGCGGCCTGGCGCAGGAATTCCGTTGTGTGGTAGTACGGCGACCTCTGTAAGAAATAGTCCCACTTAGCTTCTAGATGATTCTATTTGTTTTCCTGGTTTGTTTTGATGTCTCTGCGCCTGTTTGGAGTCGTATATGGATCCCGGCGTGCAGGCGCGTTGTGTGTGAGGTCTGCCTGGCAGGGGCCTTTACTGGCAGACTGAACAGGAACACTCACAGTTTTTGGGGGAGCTTTTATTCTTGTGGTTTATGTACCATATTTCTAATAATTTATACACAAATTCAGAGAAACGAACCAGACGTTACTTACCTAAAGAAAGCGCTTGTTGGTACATGACGTCACGGGCGTCGTTGGTCCGCACCAGGCTGCAAAGGAGTTATTTGGGGGGCTTTTAAATACTTTAAATTTTAATGTTGAATTTTAAAGTAAAATAATAAATTTCGTCAAAGACAAATAGAACCGGATGAATAACGTCTACCAATAAAGAATTTAAAACCATTTTCAAAAATAGCCTATTAAAACATTCCGAGACATGATAATAAAACAGTAAGACAATTATTGGAAGTCACTCACTCCTCTATTCGTCAATCGAACTACTTTTTACAGAAGATGTACCCACTACGTTGGACATCGGATGTAAGGTCACCTAGTGAAGGTGAGGATGTGATGAAGAATTTGAGCAGGCAAATGGAATACAACCCCTCTTGGGATTGTGTAACGTGCCAGACGGAGCTATCAAAATCTCTTCAAATAGTTGGTCAGATGCAGGATTCGTACCCATACTCCTTTTTCGGGAAATAGGACCTAAATTTAGGCACCTCTACCGATACACCACCTTATCACTGACAGCAGTTGTCTAAATTTAGCTAGCGCTACACCCATATCTCCAATATATTAGCCCTTACACAACGTGTGGTCTCAGGTAAAGAAAATAGTTAAAATATCTGGCTAAAATATAATATCAAATACTGATGTTAGGATGGAAGGAATGAATTAAAAAGGGAGAAGAAGGAATAAAAAACATCGAAAACTAATTTGATTAATAGCCCAAGAGAGAAAAAGTTGAACACACCAAGCCCTGAAAGCAGAAGTGTGTACCTATCTCTCTAACCTGGTGCATAGACAGAACGGGTAATCTGCAGAAACCAAGGCCCAAGGGACATGTTCTTTATTGAGCAGGGCCGTCATCTGCAAAATAAATAACAGTTGTAATTGCGGGAACATAATAAGGGTGTCCAATATGTTACATTATTTAAGCCTAAATGTTAGAATGTATTTTGCATCCAGGGTTTACAAGTGGATACCATATTTCAAACACAATGTAACTTAAACACGCCGGCGCAGTCGTTGTCAGAATTATATTCATAGCCATTTATTTATTTATCTATGATATTTAAAAAGACATATAAGAAGTCGGAACAAATGTACACATCACAAATTCATACAATATTATATCTCTAGATCTAATGTTTTCACCCATTCAACTGCACTAATCGACGCGTCGTGTATGTCCGCTATTGTTCCTTGTACGCTCGAAGGTGACAGAAACGATGTGTTGGATTGTCTGTAAGGTGGCTCCACAGTCACAATTTGCAGAATCTACCCAGCCCCATTAGCGTAATTAGTAGCCGCATCTGCCTTGTTCTATTCGAATCCTATTGATGATTTTCTGTTGCTATCTATTGGAGAACGAATCCTTGTAACCGTACTGAAGGATCCTCAACTAAATGTTTATATATTTATGGTAAAAATTAATAATACCATTTGTATTAACAATATTTGTAAAAATGAATAATAAGTTAAAGTTGACATATAGCAGCAATTTGATTGTAGCTTTTG
>JARYHS010013631.1:4813867-4869984 GCA_031002005.1 Vandiemenella viatica | reverse complement strand
CGAATTACGAGCACCTACAAATACAGTGACAGTCATTTGCCGAAAGTAACAGAAACAACATCAAATAACAAATTAAAGTTACTTCATCATAATTAGAAGACCGATGAAAATGTTTAAAAATATCATTGAACTAATATGTTTAGGTCATTAAAAATTTCTGAAAATTACTTCTCGAGGATTTTAACTTCAGCATACCCTCATTGCATCTTGTAATGTTCTACTTGCACTATTTGATTACAAAATTATTTGATCAATATTCCGTGATAATGGAGCTATTTAAAAGAAGAAGGAAAAAAAAACTGGAAGTGCACGTGTGCACGTTATTGAAAATTGACATGCCTCCATCTACTGATGTAAATATTTTATGACCTTCCGTGCCTTTGACCATTTAACCTGCTGACTATTGTGTCAGCCTTTGTTGAGGTAATGTGGAACTCTATTGTGAAGTCAACACAAGACGAACACTACACTCATTCAAAAGCAACCATATGCGCAGAAGAACTCGAATCAGTGACCTTTATTATTATTAATAAATTTCTCTCGGGCTTCCAGCCGTGTTAAGATGTTACATTTATGGGACGTTTCGAAGGCGTCCAACTCTGCCTTCATTCTCAACCAAATATCAATCATTAAGGCAGAGTTGGACGCCTACGAAACGTCCCAAAAATGTAACATCTTAACACGGCTGGAAGTCCGAGAGAAATTTATTAAATACAACGCCGTGAAAGATTACGATCTTACTTTATTATTATTACTCCGCGATTCACTAAAAGTGTGGGGTGGAGGGTGTATTGCTCCTATTTATTAATATACAACGCCGTGAAAGATTACGATCTTACTTTATTATTATTACTCCGCGATTCACTAAAAGTGTGTGGGGAGGGTGTATTGCTCCTATCCGAAAGGGTAATGGTTTGGAAGGGATATACGGGATATGGCAGGAGGCCTTTACAATGCGATGACAGTGTTCTAGCCCCTACACTGCTAGCGCCAGCTTAAGTATCTTGGTCGGGACTCTTGCGAAGGAATTTGTGAATGTGTCTGCGGTCGTGGTTTGCCAACACGGAAGACAATTCCGTAGGCCCACAGAACAAGGAAATTATCAGACATTTCAGGCATGAGATTTTCCTCATCCTCGTTCAACTAACTTGCTTATATTGCTACCTGAGGCTCACACAGATAACAGACGAAAGATTATACAGGTTTAGAACCGTATATCCTCGAGGAACTTTCTGAACTTTTTAAAATTTGTTTCCAGCTTGACATCTCGACTTTGAGGTCATGGGAGACGGGAATATGGACTTTTTGGTGAACTATACCGACGTTCGCTTACAGTGATTTGGAAAAACTGCAGAAAATCCAAATCTGGATGGCCAGAAGCGGATTTGAACCCGCATCCTCTCGAATGCCAGGCCAGAACATTATCGCTCGTCCACTACGCTCAGATTTTTTAATTGACCGTAACATATAGATATATAGGAACAATAATTATAGACTGACTCGGCCATGAATCATTTTAATATATCTATTTTTGCAGCCTAGTAGTAGACGAAAAAATATTAGATCAACTAAAGATGCCAGATCTTAATCACATCGTTTCTCACGAACCCGGAAACAACCATAATACACCCTTTTATAACCACATATGTAACGTTTCAATTAGTTTTTCGAAGATAACATCATTTTACTTTTACATATCCAGCGTATTCCAGTTTGAAAAGCAATCATCCTTTTCCTTCAGAATGCAGGCATAAGAATTTTAAAAGCTCCACTGCATATGGAATTAGCCAACGTCATTAACTGTAAGACTGACAGCAGTCTTTTTCCAAGACCATTCTTGCTTGTAGAAAATGCCATGGTGGCTCCCGAAGTGAGAAGAATTATTGCGCCGGTTCAAATTCCTGTCGGCTATCAAATTTCGTTTTTTCCATGTTTTCTCAAAACCTTTGCAGATTAATGCCAGGATGATTCCTCTGGAAGGCATTGATCAACTTGTTTCATGTTCTTTGTTCACAGTTCTCTCCTATATTTATTTACCTCGACAGTAACGAGGCGTTTAGCCCTAATTATTAAAGAAGAACTGATGTGCAGTTTTCAGACGTGAAATTTTAATTCCAAAATACTGTAAAATAGAAATTTCAAATATACACAAGTTATATATATATATTTCTGTATTGACAGGTATTTGACGCATATATTATCACAGCAATATCTGAAAACTTATTTCGGATATTTTTAAAAATATTATCTTTTCTTAGGCAGGATTAGGGGTAGTAAATGATTCTTGTTTAATTTTTCTGCAGCGCGTCACAGCGCCTAGTATTTAAAAGTTATTCACACATCGATACGAGATAATTCTTTGCAGTTATCATTTTGTAAACGAATCTAATCCAGCAGTATTCTTGTCAAACTTTTACAATTACAAAATTTTATTTTGATACTGCTTTGTCTAGGCTCTAATGAAAATGTAGTTTTATCTCGATGGCAGATGATTCCGAAGTCACAATACAAGGAAATATGCATCGTTTCCTGCCAGAAGACTTCCTCATCGAATGTGCGAGTTATATTCAAACATTAGTATGCTTCAGTGCCAATCGCTACACCAGCCACATCTAGCAATTTGAGTGATCCGTCTACTGATTGTTAAATATTCTTTTTTGGAATAATATTTATAGTCCGACCAGTAAGCTTTGTGAGGGGGGAGGGGAGGTAAAGTAAAACTGGAAATGGATAAGAAGATAAATACAGGAATGAGATGGCAGAATAGTGCAACATCTGTTTGTGGCTCACTGTTGGGAAGAAGCAAAAGAACACACAGTGTTAAAAGTTCCAATTATTCATAGGGCAAATTACGCGTAAATGATTGATTTTAGAAAGTCGTCGACATATATTCCGTCTTTCTTAGAATGTAGACCAGCCTATGCACTTTCTACTGGGTTCATGTCAACGTTTATGATTGGATGATCAGTTTCCTGCGTCCTTGGCTCCTCGAGAAACCATCAGGTGGACGAAATATTTGTCCTGCTGCGACATGATATGGGAGACGTAATTCACACCCTTATAGAAGTTAACATCGTGTTATAGGAACAGACCCAATTTTCAAAAATACGTCGGTCACAGATGACTATCCTGCAATCCCAACCTTTACAAATGACAATAATTCACCTCATCGCTGAATTATTTGTGACGCCTCGTAGACGAATATTCTATTGCAAACATCAATCCTTAATGTATCTTTAAACTGTAATGATCTATAAAAAAAAAGGAAGGTGCTACCAGGCCTATCCTGGCCAGAAGTTGTTTTGCGTGGAGTATTTGTGTAGGACTGTTCAATTAAATGACATTCCTTTCGATAACCAAATATACGGCATACCACGGTTTATTTGTTTATATTTCCAGAAACAAATCTAGCAGCCCTTTTTTGCACCCTCTCCTACTCCTGTATTTGATTCGTAAAATGAGGGTCCCATACTACACTACCATATTCGAGCAATGGTCTGACCAAAGTTTTGTAACCCAATTCCTTTACTTCTCTCGTACATCCCCTCATCACTCCCTCCAACAAGTGAAGAACTTTGAAACCTTTTCCTACCACCTGTCCAATGTGTCCTGCCCAGTTAAGCTTGTTATCAAAAGTAATGCCAAGATATTATCGCAGAATGCAATCAGTGACGGATATGATAAAGGAGCTGGAATGGGATTTATTGCAAGACAGGAGGAGGATGAGGAGGGTCATGGGAGTGTACAGGCATATACTGGCGATGAGGCATGGAAAGATATTGCAATAGGTATTAAAAGTAGTGCATGGAAGGGAAAAGATGACCATGACCACAAGCTGGCACTCGATTTCAGGCACAAGGGTGTGGGAAGATTCTCTTTTTTAGGTAAGGGTGTCAGGGATTGGAATGAGTTACCAAGGAAATGATGAATAATTTACCGAAAACTTTGAAAGAATTTAAAGATAAAATTTGTAGAGGCAAATGTAGGTGGGTGCAGATAGGGGGAAGATGGGTGTGTAGGAAATTGCCACCGGAGCCTGTGCTCCATTGCAATTAAATTAAATTAAAAATTAAAAAATTATTTGTTTATATTCATAATTCTAGTTAAAACCATTTGAATATAGCTCTTCATGCAAAGTAATTATTACCCTCCTTCTCATATCACTCAAATTTCTAGATGTGGCTGGTGTAGCGATTGCACTGAAGCATACTAATGTTTGAATATAACTCGCACATTCGATGAGGAAGTCTTCTGGCAGGAAACGATGCATATTTCCTTGTATTGTGACTTCGGAATCATCTGCCATCGAGATAAAACTACATTTTCCTTCATTAGAGCCTAGACAAAGCAGTATCAAAATAAAATTTTGTAATTGTAAAAGTTTGACAAGAATACTGCTGGATTAGATTCGTTTACAAAATGATAACTGCAAAGAATTATCTCGTATCGATGTGTGAATAACTTTTAAATACTAGGCGCTGTGACGCGCTGCAGAAAAATTAAACAAGAATCATTTACTACCCCTAATCCTGCCTAAGAAAAGATAATATTTTTAAAAAATATCCGAAATAAGTTTTCAGATATTGCTGTGATAATATATGCGTCAAATACCTGTCAATACAGAAATATATATATATATAACTTGTGTATATTTGAAATTTCTATTTTACAGTATTTTGGAATTAAAATTTCACGTCTGAAAACTGCACATCAGTTCTTCTTTTATATAAACATTTTTAATAATTAGGGCTAAACGCCTCGTTACTGTCGAGGTAAATAAATATAGGAGAGAACTGTGAACAAAGAACATGAAACAAGTTGATCAATGCCTTCCAGAGGAATCATCCTGGCATTAATCTGCAAAGGTTTTGAGAAAACATGGAAAAAACGAAATTTGATAGCCGACAGGAATTTGAACCGGCGCAATAATCTTCTCACTTGGGAGCCACCATGGCATTTTCTACAAGCAAGAATGGTCTTGGAAAAAGACTGCTGTCAGTCTTACAGTTAATGACGTTGGCTAATTCCATATGCAGTGGAGCTTTTAAAATTCTTATGCCTGCATTCTGAAGGAAAAGGATGATTGCTTTTCAAACTGGAATACGCTGGATATGTAAAAGTAAAATGATGTTATCTTCGAAAAACTAATTGAAACGTTACATATGTGGTTATAAAAGGGTGTATTATGGTTGTTTCCGGGTTCGTGAGAAACGAGTGATTAAGATCTGGCATCTTTAGTTGATCTAATATTTTTTCGTCTACTACTAGGCTGCAAAAATAGATATATTAAAATGATTCATGGCCGAGTCAGTCTATAATTATTGTTCCTATATATCTATATGTTACGGTCAATTAAAAAATCTGAGCGTAGTGGACGAGCGATAATGTTCTGGCCTGGCATTCGAGAGGATGCGGGTTCAAATCCGCTTCTGGCCATCCAGATTTGGATTTTCTGCAGTTTTTCCAAATCACTGTAAGCGAACGTCGGTATAGTTCACCAAAAAGTCCATATTCCCGTCTCCCATGACCTCAAAGTCGAGATGTCAAGCTGGAAACAAATTTAAAAAAGTTCAGAAAGTTCCTCGAGGATATACGGTTCTAAACCTGTATAATTCTTTCGTCTGTTATCTGTGTGAGCCTCAGGTAGCAATATAAGCAAGTTAGTTGAACGAGGATGAGGAAAATCTCATGCCTGAAATGTCTGATAATTTCCTTGTTCTGTGGGCCTACGGAATTGTCTTCCGTGTTGGCAAACCACGACCGCAGACACATTCACAAATTCCTTCGCAAGAGTCCCGACCAAGATACTTAAGCTGGCGCTAGCAGTGTAGGGGCTAGAACACTGTCATCGCATTGTAAAGGCCTCCTGCCATATCCCGTATATCCCTTCCAAACCATTACCCTTTCGGATAGGAGCAATACACCCTCCACCACACACTTTTAGTGAATCGCGGAGTAATAATAATAAAGTAAGATCGTAATCTTTCACGGCGTTGTATATTAATAAATTTCTCTCGGCTTCCAGCCGTGTTAAGATGTTACATTTTTGGGACGTTTCGAAGGCGTCCAACTCTGCCTTAATGATTGATATTTGGTTGAGAATGAAGGCAGAGTTGGACGCCTTCGAAACGTCCCACAAATGTAACATCTTAACACGGCTGGAAGCCCGAGAGAAATTTATTAATAATAATAAAGGTCACTGATTCGAGTTCTTCTGCGCATATGGTTGCTTTTGAATGAGTGTAGTGTTCGTCTTGTGTTGACTTCACAATAGAGTTCCACATTACCTCAACAAAGGCTGACACAATAGTCAGCAGGTTAAATGGTCAAAGGCACGGAAGGTCATAAAATATTTACATCAGCAGATGGAGGCATGTCAATTTTCAATAACGTGCACACGTGCACTTCCAGTTTTTTTTCCTTCTTCTTTTAAATAGCTCCATTATCACGGAATATTGATCAATTAATTTTGTAATCAAATAGTGCAAGTAGAACATTACAAGACGCAATGAGGGTATGCTGAAGTTAAAATCCTCGAGAAGTAATTTTCAGAAATTTTTAATGACCTATACATATTAGTTCAATGTTATTTTTCAACATTTTCATCGGTCTTCTAATTATGATGAAGTAACTTTAATATGTTATTGAAGTTGTTTCTGTTACTTTCGGCAAATGACTGTCACTGTATTTGTAGGTGCTCGTAATTCGAAAATGGGCATATTTCGTGTACGGATGGTCATATTCACAAATTTTATTAGAGCTAATTCTACTGAACAAGTGTTCTTCACTTCCTCAGAGCCACTGGTAAATAAACACTTCCTCCTTGCGTCTGAACTGAGCCAGCAGGAAGATCTTCTTCTTACGAAATAACCACGCATAATGTTAAAGAGATTAAATCCTATACACTCAACTGAAATTAAATACCCCTCCCGTGTGCACTAAACAGATTCACTATAGTACGTCTACTTTCCAAATTTTTTATCCTAATACGTTTTTGGAACTCATCCATGTTACTAGTTGGCACCAAATAAGGAATATTTTTTTTGTGAGATGAGGTGGACCTGTGAGATATTTTTGAAGGCAGCCAATTGCCTTTTGGTTCAATAAAATTGTCTTTAAATTTTTAATGGCATTCCTCCCGATAGCCATTCATCCAGCTAAACCGTTTTGTGTGTTTATCCTGTGTACTGATGTATTTCCAAATGCTTTTTGCTAATACAATTGAAAGACGATACAAGACATACCGCAATACCTACTTTAACACACATGCCTCTGGCCGGAATCGCACCAGTGACCGAGAGTCCCTGTAAACGCCCAAGCCATCCCATCCGGAAGGACAGGGGTTGAAATCTTCGTGTATCCATCCGTATTTCGGTATTGCATGATTAATCGAAATCACTCCGTGAGTGTTGGGATGATTCTCTGGTATGGCCAAGGCTGAATTCCTTCCCGAAACATGCCCCAAGTCCTTTTCTCTCTTTAATGATTTCCACGTCGACCAGCCCTAAAACAACACCGAACTAGAGTGTCTCCACATGTGGAAATAGCACTCTAGTCCCTTCGCTACCATGTTCGGCCGTTGAATGAGATAAATCCAAGAAGGGAAAAGGTCTAAAACACACCACAGAGATGTAATTATTTTTATTTGAGCAATTATGTTTTGCTTCTAGCTTTACATCTAATCGAGGGTCATTAGAGGCAGGAAAGGACTGGGGACAAGTAATGGGGAGGAATTCGTCCATGCCTTTTGAAGGAACCATCTAAAACGTTTACCTGGATGGCTAGATGGGTATTCGAACCCACGACCTCCCGAAAGCCGGATACCACATACCCACCACGTAATTTTTTTTTTCGTCATATCTTCGGCGGCAATGTGATATGAATCCTGATAGTATTGGAAACTAGGATCGGGTAAGAATTTCAGCCACCGCTTTTTGAAGGAACTTTTCTGGAGTTCAGCTGGAGAGATTTACGAAAATCATGGAATACTGAAACTGGATCCCCGACGGGGTTGAATTCGCGTCGTCCCGAATGCCAGGCAACAGTGTTACCTATAACCCATCGGGATTCTTAATGATTATTATTACTACTAAAACTGTTGCTACTGCGTTCAAGTTTAGCTTACCTTCTAAATATGGTATGATGAAAACAAAATTAAGGTGTTAATATTCCGCACCATTTAATTTTCTGGGAATAGTTTATTTACATTTCGTGACTTAGTTTACCATTAGAGTTCTTTCGTGAATGCTCGTTCTGCTTACCCTTAACCTTTGTGTGTATTTGTCACACGCACAGTTCTATAACGCTGCAGCGTTAGAAAGTGTAACTAAGTCCATTCAAACTCTCTTATTTGATTTCCCTGAGTAATTTAGCGATTCTTTTCTGTATTCGCCATATAATTGCGTTTGCTAGCAAATTGTTAACTGTTTATTCGAGGAAAAAAAAATGCGCAACGGTTATCAAAATTACGAAAAAAGTGTTACCATCTGTCTATAATTAATCAATTTGGTTATTTAAATAATTATTATGACTAAAATGGTGATATTCGTGATTATTTTTACTGCAGAACTCCGAACTTTCCCTCTGAGCGTCTGCGAGTTTCTTGCTGCGCGGGCTAATTTTTTTAGTCTTGGGTAAAGTGCTGGGTATGAGAGGTCTATTTTATCATGAATTTAGTGTACCACCTACCAGTTATGCTGTCCCATGCGGTATTCGTGTCTAGAACGAAGCATAATCGAAAGGCGAGGGGTCTCTCGAATTCTGTCCCCGACTGTACCTACTTTTACGGATTTTACTGCATTCAATTTTGATTATTAATGTAAGAAAAAAATTTTGTTACCTAATTAATTGTTTTTAAATAGAAATACATACAGTAATTTGATAAAAATGTGTTATCATTTATTAGTAGAAGTTGTTCGCTATAACAAGTACGTAATGTTGAGGTGAATATAACTATTTTTTTACCTCTTTATAACGAATTTTAGACCAACCTAACCTCAACATAACAAACCTTAGTTCAACGAATTACTTGATATAACGAATATTTTCTTGTTCCCCTCCGATTTGTTATATCGAGGTTGCACTGTATTATGTAAAGTAGATAAAATCATGATACTCATATTAATTTGGGAAAAAAGTACTTTCATCGATTAGCAAAAACTAATTATAGATTACTTAGATGAGCATGAAAGCAGAAAACATTATCCTAACAATAGATCGTTCAGGTAGTCGATACCAACTTTCGGAACTTAAGAAAATCAATCTGTACCATTTTTCTCTTTTTTTATTTTCAGAAAATATATTGTTTATATGCAAGAGGTTTTTGATAATACTATTATTACACTTTCATATTCTTAATTTTCTTAACGAAATGTAAGTTTCATATAATGTGCCAGTGTGCAGATAACTAGGAGACAATGTTGACGTATACCAATTGGCGAATGCATAGAGTTTTCCCGGCTATACGAGAACGCAGTGTCTTGCAGGTACAAAACCAATGTAGCAGCGTTGGAAGCACGGAACAAATTAAATTTGCCCCTGACGACAGTGTCGCAGCGAGCGTGTCGCGGTCGGCATGTTAACGAGTTGAGGTCACCAACTAGCTAGGTATCTGCTGGTACTGACAGGTAGATGATTAACCACAGCAGCACTACACGGTTATCAGCACATACGCTGCACCGACTCTGTTCGAAAACTTGGACCTAGTTTGAAAGTAGGCTTTGACAATCTCACCGCAGGCTGCGTTCGTTGTTGCTAGCACATTTCATCATTTTTTCCCCAATCAGACACCAGTTGTAGCAAAAATCGTTAGTTTTAAGTTTTCCAAACAACAGATATTTGTCACAGTGGGCAGTCGTCATTTGGATATGGAGTAGAATTTTTAAAAGCTAGTGAGAAAGCTATGATTTCAACAGAGTCTCTTATACAGGGCGTTCGCCGGAAAACGCTAACCTCCCGGTCTGTTGCCGTCGGCAACTTGCTCGGTCAGTCGTGCCAGCAGTTTCCGCCACACGGCACCGTGAATCACCGCACTGTTTAACACCTCCGCTGCCCCGACAGTGCAGTACAGTGACCCTTACATTGTTAAGAACGGTTTCTTTGCATTGTAGATAGTTTGTGACTTCAGTCTCTTATTAATCAGTGTTGTGAATAAACGTTTCTTTGCGGTTTGGCTGGTTTGGGGCTTCATACTCTTACTAATCTGTACCGTGTTTGAGTGTGAGTAAAATTATGGTACGTTACAGTTTGCAACAAAGAATATTTCTCTACGATACATATGTGAAGAAGAAGTCGTTTAAAAATGTCGCAGTAAATTTCGTCGCGAATATCCTGGCGCTTTACTGCCAGCTAAATCAACAATTCTGCGTCTGGTTAAAAAAGTAAGAGAAACGGGTTCATTTTTTAACAAAAAGAGACTGTCGGTCAACCGTATTCTCACAGAGGAGAAAATTGACGATATCGCTTTTCGACTAGAACAGTCACCCAAAAAATCATTAAGTCAGTTAGGGCAGCGTGTGTCTCGAAATATGTTCAGAAGATGTGAAATGTGCATTACACAAGAGGGTCAACACTTCCAGCATCTTTTATAAGGTAAGCTAATGAATTACGTCACATTTAAATGCTTAACACACAGGTTTATGAAGTTTATGAAGCGTAATTATTATGAAATAGTCCGCGGCCGACGGTCGAACAATGCCGGAAACTGACCGCTCGCTCACCGGGAGCAGTTTCTTCCTTGTAGCGCTAACAGTGGGTTGCGTTTCCCGGCGAACGCCCTGTATTATGACATAAAACTCTGTTTCTGAAAAACATCAACATTAACAATAAAATTAAAATGGTGGCCATGAAGTAACATACCCACGTTCAGATATTGTAATTTAATGATCGCTTGAGCTCATGATTGCCAGGGCATTTCACGATGGTAGAGATCTGCATCTCTTTCCCTAGCCTCGGCATTAGAAATGGAGTTGTCATGGCTAGGCTTCATGCTGAGCATTTTTTACCACTCAGTTTCTCTTTGTTAGACATCTCACAACAAGCTAAATGGAACTGACAGGCCTAAAACGTCCAGCTGGGAAGTAAAACCATCAGCTTGGTCGAAAATTAAATCCTAGCAATCCACAGTCAGTCACTACACCGATTGATCGACATGGTGGCTTGGAAGGATCACAGTTGGATAATAATAATTTATCTCTACTATCATATAAACACGAAACCCATCAGTGTAGCTCAGTGTGTTAAGGCGTCGAACGCTTCGTCGGGGAGGTACAACGGGGCCGGGCACGAGCCAATACCACCTGCTTACCAGTCGTCCTGACTGCGGTTTTTGATAGTTTTCCGCAGCAATCAAGGCGAATGTCGAGCAGTCCCCAATCTCCGCCTCTTAAACTACACGTTATCACACACAGAACATAGTTACAAATTTCGCAGACAGATGGCAACACCTCACTTACGTAGTACAGCTTGGAAGTAGACATGAAATGCTTGGTGGCAGCAACGGCAAACGGTCCTAGAACCAACTCTCACCAAAGGAAACCAATCCTAACGTCGTGAAAAGATTGTGAAAAAGAGGAAGTCCGTATGCATTCAAAATTTGATCAAATATTAACAAGATGTCCTCAGAGACATTTCACTTGGTTAATATAATGATAAAGAAATGCAACATATTTTTCTACAATTAAAAATATTAATACTTGGTTTCCCTATTCACATTAACTTTACTAATTTAAGTTTAATTTTTTTTAACTGCTTAACGTCTCTTAACAGCGAGGTCTTTAGAGACGGGAAAGGGTGAGGGGGGAGGGGGCAAGGAAGGGGAGGAATTCGGCCATGGTCTTTTGAAGGAAACATCCCGACATTTGCCTGGAGTGATTTGGGAAACCATGGAAAACCCAAATCTGAAAGCCCGGACGGGGATTCGAACCGCCGTCCTCCCAAATGCGAGGCCAGAACGCTAACCGTTACACCACCATCCTCGGTAATTTAAGTTTAAAATCAAATCTCAAACCCCTGTTATATTAAGAAATTTGCAACTTATCTATATACATTAATACCACCAGGCTACATATGAAAAAGGCGTGTTGAAAACCGGACACGGTTGACCATTAGTTGATCTAAAGTGGCTATCATTTTTCTCGGTATAGGTACTTTCCAACACCAACGAGTAGATGAGACAAATCTATTTTTTTTTTTTAAATTTTATCCATAGTTCTCTAAACCGTGTCTAGTACAATGCTGCGCAGTAAACATGTATACGAAGCTAATTATTCAGCATCTCGTCAATTCTGGTAAGATTTTAACAATGTTTTCATATTTAGTCTTTTCTCTCATAATAAAACGTGTTCCGGACACTTACTTGAAAGCCCAGCAACAAACTTTACTAGGCACGAACCTCGCTTAAGGAAAATTCAAAACCAAATGTAAATACCATAGTCACCTGAGGATGGATCTACAGGGTCCGAAATCCCATGTGTAATACAATAAAAGTTGTATTCTAGTGACTGAAGGCTGTTTCTCATTCTACCTTTGTCAAATCAATTTTTAATGTCTTCCTTCCTCCATTTGTGACCAATCCCATCCAGCGGTTCTTTATCTTTTGTCTTGAAGACTTTGAACTGATCTGATGGCCTCCCCTAATGTTTATAATTTAGTTCTATCGAACTGGCAGCTTTTATTCCTTCTTAATAAAACTATGACGATAGTAAATCGCTATTAGCACAGAAAGTCTTGTACCTCTAAGTCGTTAGTTCAACGCAAAGTATTTTTTGAAGGTCCAATTAAATGCTGATGATGTTCTGACATATCTAGACTGTAGGTGAATTAATCTCCTGAGTAAAAGTGCTTTAAAAGCGTCTAATAAATTTCAGATCTTCGAACCTACTGATTGGATTAAAATTCTTGGCTCCCACTTTGATACTATTTTCCTTTGTGTAACTTTCCTATATTAGCTTCACGAACAGTTATTAACGTGTCTTTATGAATAACGCTATGAATCTCTGGTCTAAAGTGTTGGTTATTTCGACGATGCGCGTGAGTGATGGAAACTCTTGCTAGCTCTTCACAAAAGCACTTGAGTCGTTTTAACAGTTGAAGCCTCATCTCATACTAGCAGTTACCAAAGACTTAGTAAGCTTGAAAGTGTGTTATAATATAAATGTTTTTGTTATTATTCAGAGTACGACCAGCAGAAAAATGTCTCCTTTTGGATTGAAAATTTGGTCAGCTGCTTCCTTGGCTTTTATTCCTAAAGAAAAGTGTACCTCAAAGCCGGGACAAATGTGTAACGCGCGCCGAAAGATACAGTTACATAGATTACTCACTTAGCAGCAATAGATGTATTGAACAGATTCCGACGTAATTATAGCCAGAATACAATATGGCAGCCACCTTCATCACTCCAAAGCCATTATGCATCACGCATTAGTAGTCATTCTGCTCCAGGCTGTATTTCAACCTTACCATAACCTTAATATCGCTCCTTGGAAATCCGCACTTGATTTCAAGTTTTGATTTCTCACATATATTGTGACACATATAGGACGAACGGAATTACGGTATGATAGCTGAGGTGTCACACTGTTTCATGTACGGAACTGAAGATATCTTGTGAACTTATCGACAGTACAATTTCAAAAACTTTTAGTGTTAAGTACTGATTTATATTTCCTGCACCGGTACTATTATTATAGATCTTTTTATACAATCTGAGTACAGCGCGATACATGTCACTAAATTGGCGCTCATGAAAGCAACTTAAAATACTAATAAAGTTTCAGTTATCATTCTGGTTCAGGCCGTTTTTCAACCAAACCACAAAACTCTGCTAATATTATGGCTAGAAAATCAAGTGTTCTATCACCTTCGCATTAATACATTCACTATATTATGTTAGCGACGTCATGAATTGTGATGTAAACTTTATCCACAATTCAAGATCGTGATATCAAAGCAACTGGTAAAAACTGGCTGAAAATGACCTTTGCAATATGACGGTCGTAAAAGTCACATGAACTATGGAGTCAGCATCATGTCAATTATTATAGTAACTTAATTTAAAAAAAGTATACTAATATGCTCGTAACTTACGCTGTACAACGTAAAGTCTAGTATTCATTACAACTCTTAACATACCTTACGTTAATATTGCGGGTCAAATTAACATGTGATACAGTGATTGTGTTAGTGCGCGTGCTTTAGTTCAGCTGCAGTTTATAGTGAAGGTTTATAATAAAATTAATTGTGATAATATATGCTAAGCTAATTAGGAATCCTGACATAGAAAAAGTTGCTACTTCTCGAAATTAGTTCCGATGCGTTTAATATGTTAAGGTGTGTCTGTATCATTTGATTTTGTAGCTGCAATAGTAGCGGAGATAGTGGCTAGGTAGAAATGTTGCGTGGACCAGAATGTTCTTGTTGCAGCATAAGGCACGAGGAATTTAGTTGATCTAATAAGTAATAAATAAGCTTCTTTCATAAGTGCCGTGTTAGTGATGACGTGTATAGCGATGAAAACTATTCCTAATATGGCATCTTACAATTAAAATTTCTAGCTTAGGCCACTGATACATTAGTTTTAATTGAAACAATTAATAATTACTGGCAGAATATTTAGCAGTATGTAAAAACCATTGTTTTGCTTATCACAGGCTACTATTTATACTGATTTCTACAAAAATTTTGGACCATAAAAAAGGTTAGTTATCTTCGGTTAAGTTTTAAATTTTGGTAAAAATAATTTGTTATCTTACCGAGAGTGTGTAGTAGGAAAAAAAAGACACAGGCAATAAATTGAACTGAGGTAGAATTGAAACCGTTATATATTTGTCATGAACATACGAAATGACAGTTCATGCACGACCATTTTGTCACTTTTAGTAAACCAACCTTTGTGTTGTAACATTCTTAGAATTTTGCAAATTTTTTTTCCACCCAATCTCTTATTTGTCACTTATATTATAACGCATATATAACGAACGGAATTACGCTGTGATACCTGAGGTGTAATACTATTTCAGGTAGGCAATTGACGACATATCTTTGTGAGCATACCGGCAGTACAACTTAAAAAAAGTTTAAATATAGATTAATATATTCCACTTCCGAACTATTACTAGTTATGTGCACCAGTTTTAGTGCTTTAAAACTAAACAAACACATGCATATATCAGAAGTTTTTTACTTCTATTTCTGAAATAAGTGTGTGTGTTAGTACGATAAAAACAAAGTAAACGTGCCACTGCCGTAGGAATCACTTTGATGTTTGCGAATTGATAATTGAAATTTCTAAAGGAACTATTCTTTTGTTTAGTAATAGAACCTATCCTATGTTACTTCGCACACGATTTACTAACTCCGTACCAAATTTGATTTTAATCTGTTGAGCAATTAAAGCGTTGAGGCCAACGGTACATCTAAACATACATCCAAACTTTCTAATTTATATATAGTAGCGATAGTTTAGCTGTTCCTTGCCTATTTCAGAAGTCCTCGTAATTTTTCATATTGAAAATCAAACACTCACTGTAAGACTGTACAAGTGTTTTACATTAATGTGTAACAATTCTTTTATGTTTCTCATATTTCACTCTCTTAAATACAATTATTCTACTTAGATTCTTGACAAATTTTATGTAACGCTTAATTATTTTCAGCCTCCAAGAGAGACATCAGTTTAGACATCAAGAATATAGATATAATTAATAATTCTCAATAAGATTTACACAGCAAATTAGCAAAGTGTTAAATAAATATGGGAAGGTCTGGTACCCCGCACGACGGGTAAATCTGGAGATTTAAATATCTAAGAAACCAACCGCGCTGCGTCAGTAAAATTTTATTGTAATCTAGCAGAGTTCCCGGCGTTTTGCGGCATCATCTTGATTGATTTATCCCTCACAGTACGTACTGAACTTCATAACAGGGGTATACGTATTCAGGAGGATAACTCCTGGTGTAGCAGAAAAGAGATGGGATTGGGATAGATTTATCCCTGCAATATTTTTAGCCATCTTGTCAGTGACATATGTACCACGTTTCATCCAGATAACCACGATTCGTGCACCAATAGAAACAATGAACTTTTACAGGAAATGTGGTAAAGACGGAATCGTCCAACAATAAATTATAAAAATACCGAAAAATCCAACTATAGAGGTTTGAAATAGTTTACTTTCATGTTCAACCCATCATATATGCGTTACTTACTGTTAACAGTGAATTTAATTTAATTTACAAACGCTAGAGTTTGTAGTTTTGCAACCTGAGAGCGTAGTTTCAAGAAGCAGTGAAGTTTCGGAAGTTTCTACACTAAAAGTTTTAGACAGTTCACTTTCATGTTCAAACCCATCAAATATGCATAACTTACTACCACAGCGAATTTAATTTCATTCTCGATCTTCAGAGATTGTAGCTGTGCGACCTGAGATGATAGCTTCAAGAAGCAAACAAGATATCGAAACGGTTTTTCATTATATTATTAAAATTAATTTACATATTTTAAACTTTACGTAGTTTCCTGTTCATTTTCAATACGGATATAAATTTAAAGAAGGAAACGTTACATGCGATAATATGGTTATTATTTTTACGAAGAATGACGAATGCATCTAGGTGGTATTTCATCTTTGGTATTTCACGTAGTACGTTTAGATTTTCAGTTACTGTTCCGGTATTAGGTTACGTTGAAGCATAAGAAATACCAAACAATTTAGTTGAGATTCTAATCTTTAAGAAGGTGAAAACCTAATTAAAATCTGCGCAGTAGTTTTTTTAGTTTTTCTGTAACAATATATCCGGTTTTCGTTTTACAGATATAGATGCACGCTCTGTACTGTAGAAACAAATGGAACTCAGCTGTGGCGAGGGCGCCGAGTGAGTTACACTCAGAAATGTTTCGTCGCTCCAGTCAAACATCGTTGGAGATTATCGACTAATAAATAAGTGTGCGCTTACAGTTACTGTTTAAAGTTGTAGGAAATTTTATCTAGTTAAAGTTTGTACTAGCATTTCTATCATTTATTACACAATTCGTTTGAGACCTGGTCTAAAAATGTTGTTTATATTGATTGGGTACCCTCTGACGCGAAAATGGCGGGTAACCTCCGGCACAGAAAGTGTTGCTGGTCCACATGAGAGCAGGTGAATGTACACTGATGCCATACATTGCACAAGATGTTGCTTCAAAAGAATCATTCTTCATCACCAGTGCCATCCACTAGTCGTACATAGTCTTCAACTGAACCAGTGTCTTCAACCAGCATGACAGATTTGGTAAAACAACTATCCCATCTACCTGGCGCGTCGAAACAACCTTCAGTAACGCGGGTTCCAAAAACTCAAAAGAGTGAGCTTTTAACATCTCCACTATATAAGAAAAGTGTAGAGGACGGGCAGAAAAGTAATTGCAATAAAAAGGCGAAGGAAAAAAACTAAAATGTAAAGGCAGTAAAAAGACGTTGAAGACAAAGAAAAATATTTAAAGTCTCCCCAAAGAAAATTTAGAAAAGAAACAGGATGCATCATGTTTAGAGAAACGATTAAAGAAAAATGGATATACGAGTGCTACCGTATGAACGCAAAGACTGGGCCCTTGAAGAGTATGTTTATATATTTTCTTCAGATATCCATTATTATTGTGATTTTCGTAAGGCCATGTAGCTACTTGGCCACCATTGATTACTATGTCTCAGGCTACAAACCAAGTTTTGTGTTGACAAAAAATTAAAGCCAATTGTTAAATTTGTTAAAAATGTTATGATTACTGACTTTTTAATGATATGATTGCGGATGTTCAAAGTTCAATTTTAAAACTAAAATAAGGAAAGAATATTTATTTATCGTAATTTTATTTACAATTCATTTAAGTGTCCGGGGCCATCTGACCTTTCCCTAAACTTTAGGATGAAAACATGTTCTTATTATTAAACTAATCAGAACAGAACACAACAGTTATACATCAATTTACTTCGCGCAAGTAGTGCAAAGTATCAAATATGATATGAATTATTTGGGCGCCATTAAAAAAAATGCGTAATAGTAGGTCGGTATCGAAAACACGTTTACATAAAATGTGAGCATGTGTTGAAATTGATATGCATAGCAAATGAACCACTGAGGTCAAAATCTCTTCATAATAAAGTACCACTGGTTTCTAGGTCAATGATCCCCATATGGAAAGTATTTAACAAATCTACAAGTCTGTGAACAGAAGTAACCTAGCGACAAAAAACTGATAACTATCCGTTTTAAAATTTCACCGTGAAACGTCGCAGTTTGACCTAGTGAGTCGACCATGTCCATTCTCGTGCGAAGATGCTATGTGAACCAGCGTTGGGGGACATGGAGTGGAATTCACTCCATAATCTTAAAACATGTCAAGTACTGATTTTTATATCAAGCTTCTACTTTCTTACCTGCCACGTACAAGAAATCTATTTAAGTAATTAAAGTATAAAATTAATCGACTCATACTTGCCCTATGATTTTTCTACAAACGTTGTCAGAAATATATCGCGGTACCCAGCATCCTATACTTTCACATGCCTTGGATTTATACAGTACGGACTCTTCAAGTTATGGAGAAATGTTTTATTAAAAAAAAAAAAAAAAAAAAAAAAAAAAAAAAAAAAAAAAAAAAAAAACAACTGAAACAGTTGACCTTATTTTTTGGTTGAGCAGGTAACGTAAACTGTCAACAATAAAATGACGACCTTTATTATTATGAGTAACATTGTCAGTTGTAAGAAGGGCTTTGTTCCAATGCGCTTCCCGCTGTGCTCTTCAGTTGTGCACATGTGCAGCCTTTAGATAAATCCTATATACTGACGTTGAAATATCTTAACACATTTTTTACATGCGGAAGCTCCTTTCTTTAATGGTAAACATCGTGCAACAGGTCCAAATCTACAGGCGTACGCATTTCTGGCACGGTGGTCGACTCTTAAACAAAAGTTTGGAAGACGATGCTTCATGGGAAAGTTAGATGTAATCATTATAATTCTCATTCATTCCATTTAAGTATCGAAGAAAGAATGGTAAAATTTGTTTACTGGCTGTAATTATTTCATTAACGTTAACGGATGCCATTAACAACTATCACCAATATTTTTTGGTTTGCATGATTTGATATTCTATTCCGTGATTCCACCAGTTTAGTTTAGTTTAAGTGACTTAATGATTAAAATGCATTCAGTTAAATAAGTTTCTGTAAAATATTTAAAATCTTCTTAAAGAAGATTTCTGGTCATATTTAAAAGTAAAACAACATTTTCCATCTTGGGTCCTCTTTTCAACAGAAGTGTCCCTTGCACTTTATTCAGAGATAAAAGCAGAGATAAATTTCCAGCTTACTAGGAAATCGAACTCACGTTCTCGCCCCATTCTTTGTGAAGAACAAGAATGACGTCGTGTATTATCTCTGAAATTCTCAAAAGGTTTTCAGCTGCGGTTGAAAATGGCTGAGACATATGGGACTGAGCTTTGGCCCAGCGGAGGGGCTAGAGATAAGTCTGCAGATGGAAAAATCAAGGTAGCAGAGGGCAGGTCGATTGTGGAGCCTTATCTGCGACTACCTCCTTCGCCATTCTGACGACGATTCTCTTCCAAAGAGTGCTCCACAGACTGTGCTTACTACCACAGGAACAGCTTCTCCTGGTAAATAATGTTTTAGCGGGAATAGTTTTTCGGCATTTGAATTTTATGTTAGAATGTCTGTAATACTGTGTAATCATAATGGTAAATGTGACAGAATAATAAGTTATAAATTTTAAATAAATAAATTTGAAAGCAAATGCAATAAAAAATAACGATCGTGAACTACAGTTTCTTCTGGAAGGGCAACAGTGTTCGGAAAAAAAAAAAATAACTTCAATCTGCATTGATGGAATCATGAAGATGTTTTATTAAGGCTACACAAAAAAGGAAAAAGGTTTGGCCTATAAGAAAAATATGAAACTCTCATCACAAGTTGTGATTTTCTTTCATATTACAATTATCTACTGTATGTAAGTGGTAAAAACTTTCTAACGCAGTTTGTAATAATTATGACATGTCTTAAAATTATATCTTACTAGAAACAAAGGCTGGAAATGATATTATGAACATGGAGAATTTCATCGTTCATTGAATCATTTTAAAATTTCTTCTTGATTTTTAGCTTAAGTACTGTAGATATTATTTGAAAATTATATGTAAAGCTATGTAAATGGTTATTTACCAAAAGTGTGAATAAGGCTTGAAAGTTGTTTAATTCATATTGTGGTATTACGTTAAACGAATATTTAAGGTGGGCGTAAGAAACATGACAGTGTGGACAGCACATTTTAAAAGAAAAGTCGATATTTTTCTTGGCATTTGCGAAATAACAAACGGAGCCCATTTTATAAAACCCAGATATAATAAACTTGCAAATGTATTTTGTACAACGGATGATGCTTAGATTAGTATACTGAAATCTTGTTTACAGTTTACCTTTTTGTAATTACTTTGAAACCAATCTGTTTCCGAATGCTGGATTCATCTTAGTCTAAAAACTTCCTTCATAGAAATTCTTAACGGCTATTCCGAACTAAAGGCAGGTCTGAAGCGAAGTTTTAACGTTGAAATCATGTATATTTGTTCCATGCCTGGCAATCGGACAAAAGACTTCTCATAGTGACCGTGATTGGTAATAATTCGCCCTAGCGTGGATGAAGAAATGGTGTGCTTATGTGTCAGAAGACGCGACATCAATCTATCGCCTGGAAGTAGACAGCACAAATCAGCTAGACTCCTACATTCGTTTCACATGCACGCGGCGACACAATCAGCTGGAGACCATGTTTCCAGACGCCCTTTCACAACACCACCTATATATCAAGTCCCAGTACCTACGCCACCAAACCGTTCTGACGTCACACGAGTCAGGCAAGACCGTTGAGAGGGTAGCTATTTGTAAGCTGTTGTACGTGCTAAGTGTGAGCTGTTTTTTCGAAGTTTACTGTTTTACTGAAATGGTGTGCTCATATTTCGTTCGTAGATGCAATAGAAATTATACAAAGCGACAGAAAGTTCGGTTATTTCCTTTTCCTAAAGAGGATGAATTACGTAGAAGATGGATATCAACAATACACAGAAACTTTTCACCAACAGTTTATTCCAAAGTAAGCATCTATCTGCTTTAAAATATAACATATTTATTTCGCCTTGCAATTTTACTGTTAATTAACTGTAATATCATCAGTTCTATAAACATGAATACATTTCTATGATATTTTTCATTTGTGTTAAATTTTAGAATTAGTTTTACTACATACAATATTAAAAAGTAGTTTACACATTGTCACTAGCAGCTTATTTACAAATAATAACCAAATTCCTCGTACCTTATGCTCTAAGAAGAATATTCTGATCCAGGCTGCATTTCAACCTAACCACTATCTCCGCTAATATTGTCACCATAAAATCAAACAACACTCACTCACCTTAACACATTAAATACATCGGAACTACATTTCAGATAGTAGCAACATTTTCTGCATCAGGACTCCTCGTTTGCATAGCATAAATTATCACGATTTCAACATACACCTTCACTGTGAAATGCAACAGGACTGAATCAAACGCATTAACACATTCACTTGATCTCAATGTTCGCAGCAGCACACTTATATAAGAAATTATTCAGTTAGAACTTGTGAATATTTTGTGACAAATGAGTATAGGTCTACTGAAAATTTTCTGTCGAAGTGAAATTCGTTTCAACTTTTGACATACAGTAATTTATGTTAGAGAAATGAAAGCATAATTATCACAATTCACATTTAAGCAGGACAGTTTAATATTAAGATTGTGATTGTTAGTACACTAACATTTTAGCGCAGAATATTCTCAGAAACTTCTTATCGTTGCTAAAACATTATTAATAGTTAGATTTTGTTGTTGCTTGTGAGGTGTTGAGATTCTTGTTGTTCTTTCCAATATGAAGTAACTGTAGTTAGATTTTGTTGTTACTTGTGAGATGTTAAGATTCATATTTTTCTTTCCAATACTGTGCAACTGCTCTTCATACACAATAACAGTTTCTGTTATTGCGTAGGAACAGTTCCACTATCAGTATCGTTTAAATTTCTTATTATTTAGAATGTTTATAACTGATACAGTTTCTCTGTGGCAGGTTTTGAACCACAATTTGCTGTAATAAGATGGATATCAGAATCCAGACGCAACTAAAGGCATCAATTAAATTCATTACTACTTTCAAACTGCTCACATACACTTTGAATGTTAAACCTTCAAGAGAAGAAGTGAATAAAAGAGTAATAGATGATATGGGACCAGTAATGTACTAAAAGCTCTTCTTTTTGTGGCCTCTCACATTTGCAGTGTATAATGATTCTAATTTCAAGCTGACTAATTCCCTCCTAATTGTTTTGGTTTATTTTGTTGAATAGTGTGCCCATACAGTGCTAAAAAGACTTAGTTAGGAGAGATGGCAACAGACCGAATAACTCATAAGATTAATAGGGCTGGTTTTTCTCTCAATGATTCTGGATCTGAAAGAGGCTGTTCAAAGGACAGTGTTCTGGTTTTTTTTTTCGTCAGTGTCAGCACTCTGTTCAGTGACTGGAATAAAGAATGATAGTTATTCTTCAGTATTATAACAAAAATTCAGACTGTGAACAACTTAGTAAACCAATCTTCTAACAGATGTATGTGACTCATCTTAATTTATTTTATTTCAACTAGTAAATGCATTTCCTGTGTATCAGTTATTTTTACTTTGGATCGTGCCTATGTGACATAACGCATTTGAGACTAATTGTTAAATTCTTGTTAATTAATGCTGCACTTCCAAAAAAGATTAAACTAAACTCACTTGTTTATTTATACTATGTGTAAGAGTATGTAAAATTTGGCTTACCCAGGATATTTTGAGGTAGAAATCTAAAAAGTCTGTGCAGCACAACAGAAAAGCAATTACTCTAATATTTCACTCGTACTCTTCGTGTCTGACAGGAGCTTATGCCTGACATGGATGACGTCACAAACTGAAAGACCAGCATTTCTCTCCACGTGGTGTTACCTCCCCGCAACTCATGACTTGTGTCTCGAACAAAATCACTCTTCATCTACGATGACAAGTTGTGCAGCTGTACATAACGGTAACGAACCTTCAGCAATGATTAAACAATTGTTTGTCTCGTAATATTACAATTTTTTGTTGGTTGTTCATTTTAATTCACATAAATAAAATCACTGGCTTGTTTACCTCAAATTCATTATAATTCATGAATAATTCATTTAATAACTCTTGTGTTAAAATTTCCAATACATTAGTTTTAGTATAATTTGAAGTCAGTAAATCCTGATGAATGATACCTCTACGGCTCTATTATCGAATTATTTTATTATTATTTTTATCATATCAAAATCAAATGTATAATAAACATATATATCTAATAAGAAACAATGTCGAACAAAACACCAGAAATTAGGAACGAAAAACGCGGTCTAGGTTGAATTATAAATTTGCCTGGACGTGTGCTGTACAAAGAAGAAAAGACGAATTTTGCGTGGCTCCAGGCTACCACATGAGAGAAGTCACTACGATGTCCCACTTCTACAGGTCATTGTTACACGTAGCACCCTGGAACGTATTCAGCTAAGTTATATACACCTATTTCACTTTACCGCATGATCTGGAGCAGGAATTCTTTTTATCATTTTGATTCACACTAATCACCAGCAATACTGGTGGTATTTCCGCGAACAGATGCATCTCAGGCACTTTTGCAATTCTCTGCTTGTGTCCCTGTGTATTTTTTTTTTAAAACATAAAACATCTCACTTCTTATTTATGCATATTTCAGATAGCATTTTTTGCTTACGTACAGATATGGCTTAAATGTTTACTCATACGATTGGAAGGGCTGGATCCGAAAAAGGCCTTTTTGGTGTTTGGATAATCTGAACCGTTGTCATTGCTTCTGGAATAAGAGAATCTGATGTTTAGAAAATCTTCCTTATTCCGTTGTACAGGAGATGGTCGGATATATTAATTTCGATGAAGGATACACCATGATCCACAGTTATCAATTACTAAGTAATTTAAAAAAACCTTAAAACCGATGTTTTACAATGAAATCAAGTTTTTGATAAACATTCAGATTCATAAATGAAATTTTTAAAATTTCACTTTTTGACGTTCAGATCTTCTTCATCTACCAGTGTTGAGTTTTGGCTTTTAATACGAATGCGCGTGCCACAAATATCTTAAATGAGATCAACGTTAGCGTATATTCGTTATAAAACTGTGTGATTAAAATCGCCAATGTGTAAAATATAAAGAAAAAAGTATTTTATTGGTCAGTTTATATTTATAACCAACGATAAATATATTATCATCATCATATTACCGACATAATAAGATAGAATATTTACTGGTAAGAAACTCAGATCCCGCATATGCGAGCTATATAATATACTCATATTTTATTTTTCAATAATTACAACTGACTTTGCAAAGATATTCTTTGCGACAGTAGAAAATACTCCATTACAGATCACTAATCAAGAATTTAAAAAAAAAAACAATGAAAATACAGCGTACTAATCCGCATAGCTTGGTGAATGGCATCATTGAACTAATTGATAGTTCAAAATATTCTGGAATTTTTGCTCATTAATTAATATTGCTATTGGAATGACATTATTTTGCACGGTGGTATCACAGCAACCCAGAGAGAAAATATAATACAACCATGCACGTAAAAAGTTCCTATTTATAAATTGGCTACCTAGCAATTAAATCATCTGATACTTCCGACTGATATGGTATTGCTCCAAATCTTTTCTTCATGTAACAATATGATCGATTTTTCTCAAAAATTACAACTCTTAAATAACGAAAAAGAGGTGAAATCTGTTGACAGCTTGTAATTAGTCAGTTTCAATGCATTTCTCTGCTAACTAATGTGTTCCTGTCGATCACTGTTACTTTCGTGGTGAATCAGGTACTCAATAGTTATCTCGAGGGCGTTAAGGGGCCGCCATACTGGAAAAAAAGATTTCGGTTACAAATCTCAAACTCCCTGATTACAGTACCATCGGTTTACCGTGTTCACTTCTCCGCATCCTCAGTTTTCGGTAATAAAAAATTACAAAAACACAAAACATGCGTTTTCGCGTATTATTTCGGACATTGCTTCTTCTAGCCACTTTTAGTGTTAACTGTTTTCTCGCCATCCCCGTTTAAAATTGAATTGCAGTTTGTACGATGCAGTTTGTTTGAAGTGATACGGGATAAAAGCTGAGCATATGAAGCAAGGTCAATAAAGGACTCCATTTATGTTCCATATTTCCATGTACTCAAATTTCACAGAGTCGTGAAACCTTTTCGTTTAAAAACTGTAACAGAATACACTTGTCGGTTGCTGAGCTTTAGGCGGGGTTTCACATAGTACTCCACAAACTGCCCGCGACGTACGGACGGACGCATGTTCGTAGAACTCTTTTTAATCACAAGCAACATATGGATTTACATCAGAAATAACGCGCTATCTATATGGAGAGGATAGAGCCATCGATCATAGGTTTTTTTTTTTATAAATTGGAGGTTATCTTGTAAGTTATATAATGCATCTGCTTCAGCAGAGTGAAAATGTTGGGTGTTATTTAAATAAACGAGGCATCATCCAGTAATATTTTCCACGCAACAGGTCGTCAAACAAACAAGCAGATTAGAAATTTTAAAGTCTTAGTTTTGAAATTATACTTAGTGTATACCATGTTTTACGTCAGAACTGTATCTTTTTTTAGGTTAGAGACTACTGTAGGGGGATAAAATGGGCAATTAAATAGATACTGAATGCAAATGGTTGGTGCGAAAAATCATAAATATGATTACTAAGGAAACAGTTGAAAGTGATGAAACAATAAAAGACGGTGTCGTAACTAGAAAAAAGAAGAGTAACGGTGAAATTTTATAAAGCCAGTTACCATACTATTAATGGTAAAGTGTAGGAGTAAAATTTAGAGGGTAATAGACTTGGTAACATGCCGCCGAGACAGAGGAACAATTGGTGGAGGGGTATGCATGTTGATTACTATTGTTGTTCATGGATTGGGACCATAAGTTACTAGGGGTAGATTTCTGGGGTGATAAAGAAGAAAAAAATATTAGTGTTGGCCGCTTACCGTAACGGAAGAATGAATGATGAAGATCAGCCACTTGAGTAAAAACTAAATTTATACTCAGACTTCAGAAGTGAACGTAGTAAAGTCGTTAGTGTTGGGGACTTGAATTTAACAGGTGACAAATCGAATGTAAATAAGATAAATAACACAACATAGATTTACAAATACCTTAGTATGGGATGGTGACTTTCCCCAAGTGGTAGTGCAGAGCACAAAGCACCCACACGTTTTGGATATCTTCCTGATGAAGCCCCATGATAACCTTGTGGGGTCTCAAGAAACTGCAACAATAAGTGATCATAGAGCATTTTTGTTGGATGTTAGAGGGTTCAGTAAAATATTCTCCAAAAGTAAAGGCGGTAATGGAAATACTGACAAAATCTAAGATACTTCCAAACTAAAGAGATACTTCAGGGAGAGGTTTAGTGTATACAAGGAAAGAAAGTACAACGGAGCTGAAGTGGGATCTGTTCAAAGAAATAATGAGAAAGACGGAAGAAATGTTAATTATAATACAGTAAATATATAAAAAATGGAACTGCGTACTATAATAAATAAGTTCGGAGGCTAAAGAGGACGCTAAGAATTAGGGAACACTTTGAAACAACTATAAGGTGGCAATATCAGCATAGAGGGGCTTCAGAGATTAGTTTGGGAAGATTATTGTAGCTACAGGGACCATAAAGGAAAGAAGGATATTCAGACAGTTGTAAATAACAATGGAGAAAAGATTACTGAGGATTTGAAAAACGTGAAGATGTTAAGAAGCTGGTTTTATGAGACGATTGGGCATAAAGATTCAGAAATGGGATGGTTAAACCATAGGAAGGGCTTGACCGTATATGCAGAAATAAGCAGGATAAAAATTATAAATTCATGCTGAGAATATTGCAAACGAACTATGAAAGCTAAGAAAGGCGTCAAGGTGCCGGTGTAGACAATATTACAACAGATATATTATAGATAAGACTAACCTTGATATGTTACTTAGATTGAGCCTGTAGACCTGCTGCTTACCAGAACACTGGAAAAGAGCAATAGTAACACTGGTCCATAAAAGCGGGGTGAGAAATAGGTTTAAAAATTCCACGCCGATTAGTTTGGGACCAATGGTAAGGTAAATCTATGAACAGATTGGTACTCAACCACATCAGAAATATTTGTGAGGAAAGAAACTTGTTTGGAAATCTAAAAATGGCTTTAGCCAAGGATTTTCATATGAATCTCAATTCGTGAGATATATGCATGATATTTACAATGAAATGGACAAGGATGGCCAAGTTGATGGTGTAGCATTGGATCTTTTTAAGCCATTTGACAGAGTGGTATTAAATATCCATTTGAATGGATGAAAAAGAGACTTGCTGGATATAGGAACTTTCAGATGTTAGAAAGCAAAAAATTAGGACAGGAAATTGAGTGCCACAGCGTAGTGTACGAGATGGGACAATTGCTATTCATTATTCGAATGAATTATTGCGTTAACGATTTACAGTCAAAATTTATGTTGTTTGCAGATAACATATGCATAGAAATTAGGTTCAAAACGGGAAAAAACTGTGAACAGCTACTGGGGAACCCGGACAGATAATATAGCAGGATAGGTCAGAATGGAATGAAATTAAAGTCCAAGAAGTGTCAGCTTATTAGATGTGTTAGGCTCAAAGACCAAAAATGTCTTTTCAACTATACTTTTTTTAAGTTTTCACCAAACACTGTTTGGTCTTTCTTTACTCCTTACAATCCTACAACTGTTTCATCTTGTACTTCACGTTTATGTCGCAAACATTTTCTTTTCGGCTTATTTACCTTTGTTATTAATTTTATTTCTGAATTACAGACACTGGACTTTTTATTCCATGTTTGAGCTTTTTATAACGCCTTCTCTTCTGATTAATTTGTTTCAATTTTTCTATAGCAATCCAGCGCTTTATGGAGGACTCATTTTAAATTATTTCTTTAGCCGATATGTTACATAATTTTTCAGCTTGATTTGAAACTTCATTTTTAGTAATCTCTACTGCGTGTGGTAACCATCAAGTTTATGGTGGGGATCAGTACCGAACCTTTAGAACCTGTTTTGAAATTCTGTTTTCTGAATCTTTACTTGTTAGTGATATAATCGAACTGAAAACTTCATATGTTCGATGGATGTGAATATGTAGGCTATTATTAAATAATATATTCGTTTATAATGCATAGGCTATCAATGTAAATCAAATTGGTAATCAGTTTAATCCTTAATATAAATTATTTAAACGCTTAGAAAATACTACTCTCCTCAGTTCATTCTTTCTCAATTGAAAGTATGCTCCTTGTATACAAATTTAAATATTCAGAGTATAATTAATCAACTACTATTACAATCGTTGCTACACACGGTCACACCTAATTTACATTATAAAACAAAACACGAGCGTTACTTACATGCTGTCAAGCATTAATGTACAGCATTTGTACTTGAAATCATTTATTTAAAGTGTGGATTAACGAGGAGAATAAGTCGTCATAATGTTAAACATGTATAATGAGACAAATTCTACGTCCAGAAATCTCCTGTCGACAGAACTGGATTGGAAGTAAACACAAGAAAGGGAAGACAGAATGCTACTGCTCCTGGCAGCTGGAGTGTAGGTGAAGATGCCTTGAGAATTAACCAGAGATTGCTATTTAAGTAACTGAAGAGATCTCTTTCTGTTTTACCGCACTTCACTGTACAGCCTTCAGGACTGAATGCAGTAATTACTGCTCCAAATTGTGGCAGTAACCGCGGGTAAACTGCTAGTCTTGAGCCCTCTGCTGTAGTTTCACAGGGCAGCAAGTTTACCGTGACACGTGGTGTTAACGCAATAAGTCGCTACTCTATCTGGTTACGGCTAAGCGCTCTCCAGGAATCGCATTAGGAAGGAATAACCAGCTAAGCCTAAAGCGAGGCGACGGCTACGGCAACTAATCACGTAACCTGCTAAATCCGTGGACTGAGTAAATAGTGCTAAGCTGCACCTGACGCATACCTTGTGAACGTAACTATGTTCAACGAAATACCCGTTAAAAGCTTGAATTAAAATTAACCAACCAAATTACCGTTTAGAATTGTACTTACACAATTGTAAGATACATTGAATTTTGATATGGAGATTTGTGATTTGATGGAAAAAACAAAATTTATTCGGGCAATGCGTATCCTCCCTCATTTTTCGGTGTTTCTTTTTCTCTTCTCTTGTATATAATCCTATCAGAAAAATAACTGGTGACAGCATCATATCCGTTGTGTATTAGATTTTACTTAATTGATGTTACTCGTTGTTTCAGAAAGTATTACACGTGTGTATTCAAACAAAATAACTAGGAATAGACAGTTAAATTGAGTGCTAAGGCGAAATGAGATGATTTATCATCTGGTATAAGACATATGCCGTAAACTATTTGGACCTTATTTTTTTGGTATGGAAACAAATAAAGAACGGAATTGTGGTCTTTTGGACATGTGTAAACTATTCCCCCTACGCAGGTTGCCAACAAGCAGGTACTCAGTTTACTAGTAATTGAAAGTAATGAGCGTTTTTCTGACACTTATATGGACTAACTTAACGAAACCTGTTCCTTCTTTTTTTTGCATTTTTCAGCCAAATTCTTTTTTTTTTTTTTTTTTTTTTTTTTTTTTTTTTTAAAAAAAGGAGCGACGCTACTCAGTACCGACATCTGCTTTTTCTCTAAGCGAATAGTAAGAAAACGTCAAAGAGTATGAGTGAATTACATGGCAAAGAAAAGAAAAAAACCGATTAGGTAAGTAATGTTCTCTGTATTTTTATTTTGGACGTCTACTTATTGAAAATATTAACTTAGAATGCAAGCTGTCTCGAGAGGAAATGTTAATTTTCCTGTAGGTAGAAAATACGTCTTTGGGAGCGAAGAGATAATGTTCTTCATGCTTTCGAGAAAATGCCTCTGTAGTGCAGACGTTTTAAAAAAATTAAAACGGCATTTTGTCCATAGGGAAGTAGAGCCAAATACGAGAAATTAATTCCGGTAATTTATCTTGATGGATATCACTTTTTTTTACATGTTGTTCAAGTATAATATGACTGAGATAATACTTAATTGCCAGAGACCAATACAACCAACTAACTCTGCAACTCAAGACTACCGCACAAACACTACCGTGGTCGGCCATATGGCTTCTGTGATGTTAGTGCTTTTTATATTGTAGAATAATATAACAGACGCTCCTTTCTTGTCGAATGTGGTTTTGGAGACTTTTCCACGACAAATAGCGTGCATTACCGCAGTGCTCATTGAACGAGATGTGAACACAATCTGCGGTAAGAGGAAAACAATATTGACATTGTTCGCCCTTACCCTAGAGATAGAACTTGTAGTAGTTCTGCATGTCTGGATACTGCGCAATGCGTTTCTTTCAGTTTAATCCATAGCCTGTTCAGTGTCTCTTACATGAGACAGTGATAAGCGTCTCGAATTATGTAAGTCTTTACATTCTAATCATGAAGTTTTAATACGTTTGTTGTTTACAAGAGAATACTACGCTGTCACTGTTTGTGTGTTGCTTTGGTACACCTGAAGGTAGTAAGATGTCACGGCCACCAGATTGTATTTTCTTCTTTCTGAGTAGGGTATGTTATTTATTATATGGTATTCAATGGTAACAGCACCACTAACTGATGGCATAGTTATAAATACACACAAAACCACGTTCTCACTAGATTTACTCTCACCCAAAGGCCTTTCCCTAGTAGTCACCTATAAAAAAAATTGTAGAACCTTTTTTCGGTGGAATTATTAAGTTGAAAACCAGAGGAACAATATAAACATGAGTGTCTTATTGTAGTGATTAAATTTTGTATACATATATATATACAGTATTGCTTATCGTTTTACGCTTCGTCGGCTTCGAGGTCATTAGAACACTTTTATCTTGCAAAACGTTGACACAAAACTTGGCAGTGGATCCCGCACTATCGAATACAGTATGTTTGGGCTCGCGACGCACAGTTGATTGCCTCCCTCAGAGAGCCCTGGAGCGGACAAATAAATCGATTCGTCTGCTACACTCTCAGCGGCTTACTCCTGACTCCACGAGCCATGATAAATCCATGGCCCTTTGAAAATCTGTCACACGTTTCATATTACTGGGTACCAACTCGACGGAAACATCAATACGATAGTATCACTTCAGCAGACGGGGAAACTCTGATCAATTGATGAGGCGAAACTCTTGTATTGTTACGTTACGTTAGTACTTAGATGTTTTACCAGTCTGTTTAGTTTTCTTTTTTATTATTATTATTTATGGCTTTACGCCACGTCGTGGTCGTTAGAGGCGGGATGGGACTGGGGACAAAGAACTGGAAGGAATTCGGCCATGGTCCTTTGAAGGAAGCATCCCGGCATTCACCTAGAGTGATTTGGGGAAACCATGTAAATTACAAATCTGGATGCGCGGACGGGGATTCGTCCCGGCGTCCTCCCGAATAGTTTAGTTAAGTTCTACAGTCTACGCCGTTGTTCGCTTCTGCAGTTCTTCGAGATTACATCTGTTCGAGTGTCTTTTATTAAAATTTTGGAGAATTCCTTTCAAGAGGTGCTGTCTGATTGTCCTACCTGGAAGATGAGAAGTATTGACCAAAGTTTTATTATCCTATGTACGTTGCTGGTGAATGATCAGTTTGTCGGTGAAAACGACATACCGTAGCGTCTTTTTAACCCATCGGAACAAATGATCGAGGGTTTCTCTGACCGCCTCCTAGTTTGTGAAGAAGACATTAAAAATATGTTTTATGTCTTAAATTGCGCTTCTTCCATGTGTAAGAAGGAAAAAGAGTTATTGCACTTTTTTTATACAGTAGAAAATATTTAATTTAATTGCAATGGAGCGTACGCTCCGGTGGCATTTTCCCTACACACCTATCTTTCCCCTTTCCTGCACCTACCTACATTTGCCCTCTTCAACTATCAACTTTAAATTCTTTTAACGTTTTTGGCAAATTATTCATCATTTCTCTCGGTAACCTATTCCAACCATGGCAACCTTACTTAAAAAAGTGAATCTTCCTACACCCTTGTGCCTGAAGTCGTGTGAAAGCTCGCGGTCATGGTAATCTTTGCCCTTCCATGCATTACTCATAATTCTTACACCAATATCTTTCCACGCCTCATCACCTATACCTTGTACATTCCCATGAACCTCTTCACCCTCCTCCTGTCTTCCAATGAATCCCATTCCAACTCTGTTACGTATTGCGTTCTGCGATAATTAACAGAATCAAACCTACCAGGCCTTTTTTTGTACCCTCTCCAACTCCTGCAAAATTTTGAAACGTTTTCCTACTTCCTGTCCAATGTATTCTGCCTACTTAAGCTTGTTATTAAACGTAAAGCCAAGATATTTAAATTTCAATTACACAAGCAATTCTTTCCGCAAACTTTTTTTTTTTTTTTTTTTTTTTTTTTTTTTTTTTTTTTTTTATCTGCGTATCTAATAAGCCGATTTTTCTTTGCATTTCTCTTCACCCCATGTTTACCACCAAACCAATACCCTATCCCGATCACCCTGCATCTGTTTACAGCCTTTTACCATTCCGATCCTTTTATATAGCGTTATGTCATATACAAACAATCTAATTTCTGATAGTAAACCATCAAAACAATTATTCATTAGAATAATGATCAGCAGTGGTCCCAATACGCTTACTTGTGGCACTCCCATTTTTACTTCCACTTCTTTGATACTGCATTTCCAACCATAAAGTTCTGTTTTCTACCTTTTAAAAATTCTTCTATCCAGCAAATCACTTTTTCATGCACTACAATAGATAAAAATTTCATTGTTCGTGACTTGGCGAGAATTAAATTGTATTCTACATTGCCTACTGGGTAGGACATATAGCATATAGCGTATCTTCCTCTTTCATCAACACATGCACAATGCAAAATTACACATCAAAGTTAACACTCAAATACATACATCTATTAGACTTACGGAGCAAAGTAGTTGGCTTTCCTATCACGGATTCCGGGATGACGGTGACTCCATTTAGGAGTTTCACGATGAGAAACAGGAAAAATAGACTACATATCGCTTCGATTTTCTTTACTACCTCCTACACAAAGGAAGTAAAAAATAAATCCTATTTTTTTGCATGCTACAAAAGTGTTATATAAGAAAAAAATTGTCTTGTAATAAATTTAACGAAATGTTCCCGTTTATATGCGGTTAGGGGCAATTTCTACACTCCTATTTGGAAAGTTTTTGTCTCCGTTTCCTTTTTAAATCGTGCTTCGGGCATTGTGAACTTTGGCGACGGTTTGAGGCCATCGAAGCAATTAAAAAACTTTCCCCATTTTCAACTTGCCCTAGCGTTCGTAAAGGAAATATTTCGGGATATGAGAAAAAAATTAGAATTTAATGCAGATACTGACAATTATAGATAAAACTGTCCTGGGATCTAATCCAATTCTTTCAGGGAATGTTCATAAAACTATCAATGCTGCCTCGCACGACGAAATAAGAAAATTGACTGTAATTTCTTGTCGTACAAATAAGCTTTATTAAAAATAATTTATTAAACTTAGTCACAAGAAATACCATGAAGACGCTTCATAGTTTCGAAATAGTTTGAATCATGTTTACTTTGTATTATAAAACAGAATCAACGTTTCCCACCATAGAAGAAGAAAAGAATGTGAAGATATAAAGGTTTATGACACAGAGAAATTGTGTTGTTTGGGTTAATTTGATGAAACTGATGCTTCCTTGTTTCAGAAAATATAACCTAATTCAAATACGGGAACGTAGTAAGTACTTTTAATATCTTCACGTCAAAAAATATCCCACCAGTGTAAACAGAGTATGTGTGTTTACATAATCTCTACAAGTACGCCTACATTCGTTTTCAAAGATCACAGAAGATGTTAGCTGAGATAATATTTTATAGAATTTGATAAACAAAGATAACATGTATCCTTAGGCCATATTTGTTATCCTAGTAACAAAAACAATACATTATATTTCGCACGATAAAGTTTTACCGACTGGCAGCGTTTAAAATTTTGTATTAGCATGTTTTTACTAGAGATATATTTGAATTAAGGAAATATATAAAACAAAAAAGGAGCTACGAAGAATATTAGTTTATGACCAGTAAGTAGGATTCCAGTAATATTTGTTTGGTTTCTGTAGGAAAAACAATTTTTATCATGAGAAAATTCAACGGGAACTAAACCATTTTTTCCATGTCTAATGACCATTAGGCTTCCTATTCAAACTTAGAAAGAAGACAAGAAGGTAGGCCAAAGGAGTAAGAGAAGGAATTAGTGATGAATGGGTACATCCTTTAAACAAACAAAGCTGAACAACTTGTGGCAAATTCGAAATAAAACGAGATTACAGTATTATGTTACGGAGGAGAAAATTGCGTAAAATGGTGCCTTAAACAGGTCTAATTTTGTAACATCACAACTTACGTATGAAAGATCTCAGAAGGTGGTATAATACAGCACTGTACCACTATGTGGAATCCACACAGAAACTGGCTAAAAGAAAAAAATGCTAAGTAACGATCAGGTTCACAACCGAAATTTCTGTCCTTTTTGAAATAGGGCTCACTTACGTCTTACCTGTTTAGCGTCGCCGTTTGTCGTTCGCCTTCAGGACGGTGGCCTCTACCAACAAAAGGTTAGAAGAATCTCAAAACTATTGATATAACATTCGACTGGTCAAAGATAATAGTTCACTACTTATATTTTAATGCACAATTTCTGTTTAATTAAACTCGCCGACCTGTATTATGAAGTTTATTCTCACAATATTCCACCATATACATAACTTACCGGCTAATATCTTATATCTTTAAACGAGCAATTCTTGTGTATATATATATATATTTCGGATCTCGGAAACGGCTATGACGATTTGGATGAAATTTGATATTTAGATAATGTTTTGACTTTTAAGATTACCTAAATAGTTGTCTTCCGTACAAAAAAGCGAGTTTGCAAAATACAAACAATTTTTTCACTTGATATCTCGAAAACGGCACTAGCGCCATCTCGTAGACAATTCAGGTACCAGAAAGCCTACAAATAGATTCTCTCTGATTTCAAAGAATATTTAAACGAACAGTTCTTGTATACTGGCTGAGGCGTGGAAATAGTAACATTGCAAGTTTAATTGTAAAACATTTAAAAAGGAAGATAATTAAAAATTTATGATTGGTTTTGTCAGAGGTGATAAACTTCTTTGAAAATAATATTACCGGTACCAGTTATAAACTAATCACCGTTTACTTTTTGACCCTAAAAAGTGGTTGTTAGTTTGTCATTAAATACTACCACGCGAGGTATGAGCATAGTTATAGCGGAGTGAATTGATTTAGCACTGATGATGTTCTATCATTACCGTGACGTCACAATCTGATGATGAATTCTTATAGAACGCGACGAAACATATCGAAAATAAAGAATAAATGTTCTTGATATCTCGCTTGGTTTACGAGATATAGCATGTCAAAAATCAGTTATAGGTATAGTTCCTTGTGCTTTTGGCGACGTTTCTTCTGGTCCATGCTGTATTTCAACCTAACAACAACCATTTGGAACAAAATAAAACATTAAAAGTACATTTCCACCGTATCGACATAGTGATTTTGGTGGATTCTTTTTCTGGTCCAGGTCGGATCTAATCCTAACCTCTTCACTTGAGGTATCAGAAAAATAAATTCTTTATTTTCGATTTTTCTCGACGAGTTTCATACGAATTCATCATCAAACTTGGCTGTGACGAAATTTATCTTCTGGTCCAGGTCGCATTTCAACCAACCACGTCAATTTTGCGATATGATATCTCGAGAACTAAGCGAGATATATAAATTTAAAATATTTTGTACTTTAAATTTTTCTCGTCGAGGTACATAAGAATCCATCATCAAGGGTTTTCGTAGAATGCCCTGAATTAACACAAATCTCGCAGCGTTAATCAATCCCTGACTGGCATTAAGATTTCTGTTTAACATAATAATAGCATTTTTCTTTGAAAGCAATTTATGAGGCGGTCTCGCAAATGGATCTAACGATTTGGATGAAATTTCATATGTAGATAACGTTTGGCTATTCAAGTTTTTAACACGATTCAAAAAAAAAAAAAAAAGTTGCAATTTTTGTATTTGGTTTCTCGAAAACGGCTCTAACCTCATTACGTAGAAGGTTCAGGTACCAGTAAGCCTAATGATGTTAGTGAAGTTTCTCTTTGGTTAACTGTGCACCTCAAAACGCCTAGGAAGTCTTCAAGCCTTTTACTTTAATCAAACTTTACTCGAAATCTTGGATATTAAATAGAAATCGAAAGATGCCGAGCGAAGATCGGTCACCCAGGTACTTTCTGTTTAAATCAGCAGTTCTAAATTATTTTTCTGTTACGTTAATTATTCTAATGTTGCTTGAATATTCCCTTACTGTCCCTAATAAGTTATTTCAAATGCATATATGTTGCACAATAATAATTAACAAAAGTTTTTCATGAATAAAAATCCCTAACAGTTCCTATCACTAATTTTCATGTGTTTCCCACGTATTCTCTTCTGAAACGCATTGTTGCCAAATTATTGCTTACTAACCTGATCAGATTAAACGAAGACTCAATAAACAGGGTAATACTTCTGCGATTTAAGGCTACTCTAAATCTAAGCAGTTCCGACTAAAAATCTTGATACATTCTGATCCTTTACTAACTAAAGAACTCTCTCGGTCTCATTTAAATACGGCTCTTTTGCCTTCGTGGAACAAACCTACCTTTACAGAGACTACTTGAAGTCCCCATGTCCAAACTATCACTTTGTCCTCGACGAAATACACCTACTACAGAGTTACTTCTCAAGAGCTCATAAAAAACTGCGCATGACCAACTTAGCTAAATTCAGCAAACAGCGAAACCCACGCACCTTTCCTACTGTAAACATTTAAACGAGCGAACATATACGCTCCTCCGCTGTCTTTTGCTCCGGTATTTATACTTTCTCCCCTGTGATGCAACTTTTTCCCTCGCTCTGATTTTAATGTTGCGCCATGCGCTCAAAGCACTAAACAACCTCAGAGGGGTAAAGCCTGTAGCGCTGGGTGCCTGGGAGGGAGGTAAGGGTGAAAACCTTTTACTTCTTTTTATAATTCAAAGAAAACCCTAGGCTGCTAATTTATTGTGTGCTCATACTGGCGTACAGGTGAGGCTTATTTATTTTCAGCATTAACATATTGAAACATTAAAAAACAATCTAAGCAAAGCCTCTTCTTACAATTGCCAACATATTAACAAACGAACAAAGCATTAAAACACCACCACATTTCCAATTGATCTTGAAGCAAATTCCCAATATTAATTGGCAAACAAGAAAGCTTTACACTTGATTTTTAAATGAAATTTCCCTTCATAACAATCGGGAATCATAAATCAAATACAGTATTAACATTTACTGTATCCGATCTCAATGCCGGGCGCCACGATAATTTAAATTATCCACCAAGTGTGGCTTTAAGAAAGTCTGTCCCAGCTAGCTCAATATTTGGGGGTGCGAGAACTCCTAATCATTCAAAGGTCGTTACAGGGCTGTACCTAACGACCGAATGAAAGTACCACACTGCACTGTAGAAATATTACCGTGACGGCGATATGTTTCCCTCGACGGCGGAATTATTATAGCCCCTTGGCTATCGCGGACAGTGCACCACGTCCGTGTAAGCGTACTGAATGGGTGCACAGTGACCTCACTGTACAGGACGCTCATATCGACCTTCAGGTTCGATGCCAAGACGGATCGGTCTCCAACCTCGGAAGATCCGCTCCTTCCAGTCTGAAGACTCGGCGTCATGTGCCCTCCAGCGTCCGCAGGAAAAACCTCCTCCCGTCTCTCGTGGTTTACATAGAGCAAAAATTCACTGGCATTACAAAATGCAGAGGATAGTCTGTCGTTGATTGGTTCTGCTGTTTTTGGCTCCTCCTACTGGCTCTGACGATAGGCGAACATTGTTTTTTGGAGATTCGTACGAACTCGGCCAGCCTCGGACTTATTCGTCAACAGTGACCTCCAAATTGCCCGCTCGGGGACCTGGGGTTTGGGACACGAGCATTCAACCCGCTGTATATCTTCCCGGAGCTAAGAGATCATATGCTTGACCAACTCCGTTAGAAAGGGTGGCTACTGCTGCATTGTTCGGTCGCCGCCTGCCTTTGAGTGACTGCTACCTGCCTTTGGGTGGTCCCCCGGACAATGGCTGGCAAAACCTTCCCAGAGTTATTCCTGTGATTATTCTTTATACATGTTAAATATGAAAATGTACGGAATGACCTATTTTGGTCATTCTGTTACAAGCCCAAAATGCAGTATGCTAGATCGTATAAGTGGGCGATGAAATAGAATGAAAGCTAGAAAAAATATATTTGTAGAAAATAATTGATTGAAAATACGTTCTGTTACATACAGGTAGAGAACTTGGGGAAATACTTGTTATCATTTGCATACAAGTGACGCAACAAAAGGATAAAAGAAATTAGAAGTAAAAGATGTCAGAATGATGGGTACATACTCCTGTGTTTTTTCCAGACTCAGAAAATGCGTGAAAGTTACGTGAAATATCATTAACTGTCTCCTCGGATACTTAACTGTGAACTAAAACGTATTGTTGGTTGGTGTTAATCTTTAGAACGTATATACGATTCGAAACCGTCTTTTCTAGTTTATCTCTGTATCTTTCATAGATACACTGCTGTACGACCGTCATAATATTTTGGTAAAGTGGTTTATTACTGTTGTTTCGACGTTTCAACTGATTGTTCGAAACGAAGCTATAATTAGGACAAGAATACACCAAAACACATCTCCGCTCTTCCTGAAGTGAGTCACGGGATATTTGGTGACTTTTCCTGAAGCAAATATATACTGACGCTAATGAGAACAAGCCATAAATCCTCTCTTTCTCTGCCATCTTTCTATTTTACTCCATGATAAAAATGAACAAATTTAAGTTTCATTTCGATAAATGGCATGCAACTTCTGGAAAGTAAACATACATGAATTGTAAAAATGTCAGATTGGTAAAATAATTTAAGAATATTGTGTTTTCTTACTTATCTCGACCGCTACCAATACCTCGTCCCCTTAACCACATTGGAATTCCGCCGGTATGCTGAAGGAATGGAATGTCTGCAGAGGTGCCGCGGATGCCAATCGAATTGCGGTCACGGCATCTGAACGGGATCTCCACTGGGAAGGAGCTTGACAGGCAACAACAAAACACTGAGTTTGAGATCCTGCAATGGAAAATCAGAAACTATTCGGGAAATAATCTCAAAAATCCGTTTCCCAAGTTAGTAGCTCATTAAATTAATGCATGACTAAACACAGCAATAAATGGAAACGTTAAACTGATTTTCTTTCTGTGTTCAGTTGTGTTAGTTCATTAACTTATCACAGATTTGTAGCAGTTAATTTTTTGATAATGTTGTAGAATCATATTTAGTGTATATAAATATATTTAATGCTGCGCTATACGGTCATTCGTTCAGGAAGACGGCTATCCACAACTTCAGTGCTAGAATATGGCTCCTCTCCAAATACCGTAAGTTCTATGGGTTTATCCACTCGAAATCATGTGTGAGGCAATTCGACTTGGGAATGGTATGTAAAGGCGCGTCCGCACCGAAGGAACACAAGGGAACTTCTTGTTGATAATCGTTGCGCTCTGTTTCTAGAAACAAAAAAAAAATTGACAACTTCAGAAACATTGGGTCTGCAACAGAAAACCTAATTTAGGAAAAGTTTATTTGCTTTAATATTTACACTCATGATACGTCTACGCTAAGAAAGTCTTTGTTTCTCTGTGCGAAATAAAAATATTTTGTATCAATTATAATTCAGTAACTACGCGATGAAGGGATGGGATGAAGATATTTTGTCAGCAGTTGCTGCAATTTATATTATTTCTGAGTAAAAGAAAAAAAAAACCGTGAATGCTAGTTGAGACAATGTCTATTGGAGAGAAATCAACACGGAGTAGAACGTCTCATGGTTTCTTTTCTTAAAAAAAAATAAAAAAAATAAAAATAGAAAGGATATGTTAAGGATAGACATATCAAAAACTTTATTCGAATGAGTACCACTGTTTTACTTTCCAAAACTGAACCGTTTATTCTAAAATACAAGTTATAGGTCCACAATATCTCCAACAGAACTTTTCTAGCTACTGAAGATTAATATGCTTCTTTGATGTACTAAAGAGCGCTACACACAGAAATAATAAAACTTTGTTCAAACGTACTTGTTAAATCATTCAATCCTTTTTCTGAACAATGATGAATATTATGTTTATACGCAAGAAATTGAAAGTATTTGTTAGTTAACCATTCATTCAAAGCGTTGCCACAGCATTAGATTTTTTAAGTTCCCATAATTTTTTCTTGTACACTGTAACAATTAATTTTTTTTTATTTTAGTTTTATTTCATTAACGTCTGCACCGATCGCATTACTCAATACCTAAGAATAGTGTTTTTTTTTAAACAGATGTTTACAGTATTAATTACTGGATTACACAAACACTCTGCATTTAAATGTAAATCAATTAAATTTATTACATTTTCACTCCTCAACTCAAACGTATTTGTACCAGTACATAAACAACTCAAGTAACAGCTACATGGAACAAACTGTCACACCAAACTGACAACTGTTTCAAGCACCACAATGTTTATCAATATTCCTATATTTTTTATTTTTACCGCTACTTCTGAAAACAGTCAACGTCAAAGAACTTTTGTTTCTAATGACATAAACAATGAGAAACATTGAGCAACATCGTGGAACAAGATGCATATATTTAACTTCAAGGAAGCTTTGTTTCTGTTGACATATACAATGAGAAACATTGGGAAAAATGATGGAACAAGCAACAATAACCGGATGTTCCTCTGTGTTACTTTTAGCGTGGACGTGTCTTAAGACTTAAATCACAATCTTTGGCATTACCCCTATAAAAACGCGGGCTTGAACCGAGATAAAGAGTAATATTACTCATCCTTGAGGTATTATAAACCGCTCTGAACTTGGTGTTTTGCGTTGATTTGGGAAGATTTAGATGTAATTTGTCAGGTCACCAGATGATTTTATGTTTTTCAGAGACAGGTAATCTCTTGAAGACCGAAATCGTCTTTTTTACTATACTTTTTTATTTCGCCGAAACGCGCAAGAAAACATGCATGAACAAAGCATCACATTTCTTTAAAGACTTAAAGCACATTAGCAAACAAATCACCCAACGTCGTGCAGAGGAAACTTATCCTCTTGCAATGTCGGGGCTTAAACATACACTACAGAATTTTCGAGAGAACATCGCAAGCGCCGACCAGCGGTTCTGAAGCGCTGACAATCCGTCCAACAATAGACATCGTATAAAAAACTATTGGAACATATACTTGTTCCGCATTCCTCAGAAGATAGTCGTCCGCTACCTGGGCGTCAACCTCGACCGTCGTTTCGCATGGCGCTATCATGTACAGGACACCAGACAAAAGGTAGAGAAAATACTAGGTACATTATACCCAGCATTGAACACCAACTCCACAATGCCACCAAGCTGCGGTACGCAAATACATAGGTCACTGGTGCTGCTAATAAAGGAGTACGCGTGCCCAGTGTGAGGGTACTAAGGAAAACACACGTTAAAAAACTGGGCCCTCAAACGTGCACTACACCTGCTTGCTATGTTCCCGACAACTGATCTCCACTCACTAACCGGAACACCAAAACATTTAGAAAGATAGAAAGCAGCAGCAGCACAAGAATTTTATAGAAACGTAACAGTATCGAACAACAAGCTAATATGTATAGCATTGGGCAATATGATACTGAGGGACTGAGGTACATAAAAACAAACTAAATATGTAGCACTATACACAAAAGCAAAGATAAAACCTGTGAAGCAACAATAAAAGTCAATACTTACCAATAAAGCCAACATATCAGACAGCAATAGAAGGGGCAGATATTACCAACAAGGGCAACAGGCACCTCTCCACGATTGCAGCCAATGACGAAGGCACTGGCAGCAACATTGCTATCGTGCTGGTTAAAATTACCTACAATCATGAAAAAACATTTTAGACTGGTATTAGAAAATATTTATAATGGCTTCAAACATAAATATAACAGAATTAAGCAATTTTAAACATTCACAGACTCATTTAAAACATTGTAACTGACAAGAGATTCTCAATTACAGTCTTTAAATGAAAATTTGAAATCCTGTTTTATTCTTCTTCGAATTACAGTTCATTTAAATCATTTTCATTTAGTAAGATTTTTTACATTCCTATGAAAAATATTCAAATGCACAATTAATCAGAGCATATCTCTCTCCGATACCAAGATAATTAATTTATAGTATTGAAATTAGTAGGAAATTAGTTTTTAGGATGGTTATAATGTGATATTACGTTTTGGAGAGAATCCAGGAGCATACCATATGCTACCAACAAAATGCTTCTTACAACAAGCAGTTAGTGTAATTTATCTTATAGATAACTAAAGAGAAGAGTAAAGTTCTGAAAAGAGAGCTACACAACAAGCTCTATACTTCATCCCGTTCCTCATCAATATGCCGTTCGTTCCCGAACTTGACTCTTCTTGGGCCAGTTAACAGTGTTACCTATTTTTAAGAATCATGTCTTTTACTGTGAATTTTTTATACAAATAGACTGTTTTGATATGTTATCTTTTCATTCTGGTTACGAAGATATAGCCGAAATGATCTTCGCATTAATTATAAAAGAAAAGGATCGGTGATAACACAAACACTGTTTTATGCCGCTCTGAAGAGCGGATGTACTAACTTGCAGTGCACAGAAGTTGGCAACAAATCCTCGTAACCTATACTAGCAACCCTGAAATGTCTCTTTAGAAGGCCTTTAAAGGCCTGCGAGTTCCAACACCGACAATATGTGGTAGTATGTGGACTTCCACGACGATCCAACCGTTAATGCTGTTGAATCGCCTGAAGCATTTCTGCTAATTTCTAGTCAGAATTGTGTGGTAGGATAACATGAGATAATTGGCTTCAATGAAGAGATTTCGTGCATTATTAAGGTATTTCTAGAGGTAAAATGCTATATTGCAGTTCTTTCCCTCACGAATATGTTGGATGTTTCAGTGGTTTTGTTAGAGTGGGATATGCGGAGAGAAATGCAGGGAGTTGACAGGGCCCGTGGAATTTCATTTTGCAATCAGTGGAAGCTAGCGGAGCCTGGGAAGAAGTAGGAATGCGAGGCTGATGGAAATCGATCTGCCACCTACTTCGATGGGCGCTCATCTCTATATTAGATCACTTCACCTAGCAACTTAAGAAGAAAAATACTCAGATTCATAGGAATCCAGCCAGCTTTACTGTTTTTAATACTCACTGTCTTTTAATACTGCTATTCTACTTAGAACTTAACCAAAGATGAGCAGCTTGTTACAAATGTAAAATATTTTAGTGAATGGTGTTTTCCGTAGGTCTCATGTTTTGAGATAAAACTTGTATTAGATGATTTCCCCGGTATCATGGCTTAACCGCAATCAATATTTTTTGCCAGTAAAGTCCATCAGAAAATTAGTGGAGCATCCGTAGAACGCATAGTGTGGATAAGTTACAACCAATTTAAATATAAATATTATTAATGCAGCAGCAAATAGACTATGGAAAAAATTGTTTCTGAAATAACTGGAAAGGTATCTTAATAACTTCTACATGAATACACTATTTTCCAAGTATATATGTACTGAAATGAAACTAGTCTTTGAAATTAGACTAGTGCATATAAAATCCTGTAACTGTCGCAAATATTTCTCAAGAATGTAAGTTTAATAATCATTCAAAATCAATAAACAATAGTAATAATAATTTATCAAATGTGTGCAATGCGTTGGGATCTATAATATTTAACTTCTTGCTGCATATATTTATTTAATGACTTGTCCGTCGTTGTATTATTTTTCCTCCAATGTCAGGGTCTATTGAATACAAGATGATCAGTAGGTATTTTTCAGAAGCCAGATTTCGCAAAGATGATGGTATGTACCGAGTTGGGAAAATTATAAATACAGTTTCTGTGCGGAATGTTTGATCCATTAAGTCGCAAGAAAAATAAAAAGAATATTTAGTGACTTATAAAACATACCTTATTTCTCTGTTCTTCTCCTTCCCGCAGTTACACTCATAGTATGATCATGAAGGTCAGAAAAAAGTATTCACGTTATTCTGTACCCTCTGCTCTGTACACTGCAATGTCCTTATCCAGTCTGTGGCACTCGCACACAAGACGGTGCAACGATTTCAAAGCGTTTAGATTTTATTTTATATTAGTTACAATACAACTGCAGTGTCGTTGACTATTTCCGTTGCTGATCAAGCTTTAAGTTCAATTTATCGCATTTCCAACAGTGCTTTTTTTTTATCACGTAAGGAGAAGGCACTATACTTTATAAGAGCCTAAACCTTACAACCATAATGCTAGACTATTATTATCATTGTCGTATGCCAAATACGAAGTAAGAAAAGACAACATATTAATCAGAGAACCATGTCTAGGGATTGAAGCCATCTTCTAGCATACGGTCCAGCCTGATGCAGCGCGACCAGACCTCCAGGTATTCTTCTGGGTGGACAGTCCATCACAATGTAGTCAGTGGTTAGGATACATCCACTGTCACACAGCGCAACTTCACGGAGACCCCGTGTATGTGCTGTTGTGTTGCACACTCCGTGTCCTGTGCGAAATCTATTCAGTTGGCATCACAGTTGCCTAGGCAGGGCGTTTGATATTTTACAAGCGCACAGTTGTGTGGGCTGTTGGCTTCCCACTCCTTTCTCCACTCTACATGCAAATCAAAGTTGTCGTTTCTAAGCTTACTTGCTTCCATGTAGGGGAGTCTCCTTGCTTTTAGCCGTGTGCGATGGAGGTGCAGAAGGCAGCTACGCAAATGTATCATGGACCTTTCCGACTCTCTACGCAGCATCGATTTTCTCCGCAGGTGTGATGGAGAAATACTGGAAAGTACAGGTATCCTGGATAATGGGGAGGACCTAATAACAACACTCCCTTTTCAATGCTACATGCTAGATATTATATGTTTATCTGCAGCATAAATTGGATTTTCCATGTTGTCTCTTCCATACAGTGCGTTTACCAAATTTTGTATTAACTAATAAACGAGAGTAGCAATGCTAGCTGATAAAACTGAGTCTCATAAAATTTATACTATGAATCATTATAGAAACTAATGATAACTAATTGAATATTAGAATCTCAAGCAATAATGGCACGAGTGTTGCCGATTTTTATACGCAAGTTTATCGTTAATATTACACTTAACGTTGTTTATTTAAATCACTAAGCACCAGTATATGGAGTAAATGCCAGTGATTCAGTATGAGAACAAAGGGGATCTATGTGTTTTCATGCCCTCTGCCAAATCTTTTATTGTGGAATTGCTTAAAAATTTTGACTTTGTTAACTGAAACATAACAACGCATTTTGAACTAATATAGAGAAAAGCAATTAGTCGTAACCTCTTATAGTTAATATCTCTGAAAATGAAAGAGATTTGTTGCAGGACTTATCACTCATATGAACTTAGAAAACACCAATCCATTAGAGAGCTAGAATATTTCTGCCTTCTTAAATATGTGTAGGCGATTTCAGTGGAGATTACATCGAACGGTATAGAATACATTTACAAACATACTGCAAGTCAGTTAATCTAATGAGAACGTCACACTTGTATTCCTTTCCTATCTCCCAAAACCCTTAATAACTAATTTTTTAACTTCATCGGCCTAAACAAATTATCAATAATCTGTTTCTATGTATAAAATAAGCCGAATAAAATAATTTACGCGTCTTTTTCAGATGTACTCCGTATTGCATACAGATACCGAAAGTGTTTCGGATTGATTTAGATCACAAAAGATTTTTCCAGCTCCATCTGACATTTGGGAGTGCAACGGTGACAGTTGTTGCTTTCTCTGAGGCACAGAGGGGTTGCACCACAAACTTCAGGCAGATGTAATTTATTTCCCGGAGAGAGCGAGGTTAAATTGGTTTATTTGCATCTGTCCAGTGTAAAATGAAATGAAACAAAGGTCTTTTACCCGCTAGTACTTGACGGAGGCAAATGTCGAGGTCACTATAAAGCTTCATGTCGTATTCATAAACTGCCCCTTATATTATTATTGTTTTGTTAATAACACAATTTCAAAGCCAAGAACAGTTACGGACACTACCCAGTCTTTTGCGAAACGTCCTTAGAGATTTTCATCTCTTTTCAAGTGACATCGCAAACTCTCATTTCACTAGTCCTACCAAATTGCAAATAAGCTTAAACATTATATAAAATTACGACAACTGGACAGAAATGACCATTATTACAATACAGACGGTGTTTTTGAAGTTCTACACGTATTTCTTTTACGAATGGAGATTTTCCCAGCTTGTAAGTGCAGTGAAGTCTTCGCGAGTTTGGAGCCGGATGGTGTCATGATGGCGGTGGCAGCGAAGACGTTAAATAAAACAATCCGCTCGCTGAGAGTGTACTTCTGGATTTATCCAACAACAGACTGTACCTGATGAAGATAGCTAAGAACATCGACTAAACGTTGTCATTTTATGACGTCATCCTGCTGCAAACCCGCAAAGATTACATTGCATATTTCCTTTTATCTAATCCCCATAAAATCATTAATTATTCATAAAATCATAAGTCAGATGATTTATTTATTTATTTAAAGGTTTATTTAGCCTGGCAAGATTAGAGCTGTCAAGCCCTCTCTTACATCATACCAGGTGTTTACAATAAATAATATACACCTTACACAAACTAACAATATACAACACTTATATAACATTTGGCATAATTTAGGTTCAAGAGCAATACTAACAAAAAATCTTAATAACATTTATGAGTAAAATACTAACTAAAATCTTAATAGTATTCGTTCTTAACTAGTTAATAATTTAATGGTATAAACTGATGCTAGTGGAAGTTAAAGAAATAAACGGTACAAACTTAATACTAGTACGAGGGTGGTTTGAAAAGTTCTCGGAATGTATTAGAATTAAGTATCTTACCTCGGTGGAACTGCTTTTATTGTTCAACATAGTCTCCCTGTAGACTAATGGATTTGGTCCAGCGATGTTCCAATGCCTTGATCCCATCTAGAAAATGAGATTCCTCCAGGCCTACAAAATACCTCTCGCAATTCAGCTGTCAGTTCTTCCCTTGTAGAAAATCTCCGTCCACCTCAGTTCATGAAGTTTTGCCATGGCAATAACACTTTTGTGCAGCGGAGCGTTGTCCTGATGAAAATGACGTTTTTCCTTGCCAAACCAGGCCTTGTTTCGAGTATCTTTTCCTGTAATTTGTCTAGGAGGTTTACATAGTATTGCCCAGTGATTGTTTGGCCAGTAGGAAGATAATCTATCAGCAGAATGCCTTTTACATCCCAGAAAACTGAGGCCATGACCTTTCCGGATGAACGCACTGCCTTTGCTTTCTTTGGTGGTGGTGAATCAGCATGTTTCCACTGCTTTGACTGCTGTTTTGTCTCTGGGGTATAGTAGTGGACCCAGGTTTCATCTGTAGTCACAAACCGGCGCAAAAAATCTTGTTGGTTGCTCTGAAAACGGGCCAGACTTTGTTCGGACATTTCCAATCTGGTGCGTTTATCGTCCAGTGTTAAGAGCCGCGGCACCCATCTTGTGGATAATTTTTTCATACCCAATTCTTCAGTTAAAATATAATATACCCATTCAGAAGACATCCCCACAGCTTCAGCAATCTCCCGCACTTTTAGTCGAAGATCCTCCATGACCATTTTATGCACTTTTACGACAAATTCTGGGGTCGTAGCACTTTTTGGCCGTCCACTACGTGGATCATCATCCAAGCTCTCCCGACCAAATTTAAACTCGCTGTTCCACTTGGCAACAGTTGAAAATGAAGGAGCAGAGTCCCCTAGTATGTTCTGAAAGTCGGCATGAATTTCCTTTGCTATCATACCTTTCTTTACAAAGTATTTAATCACTGCTAGAATCTCAGTTTTTTCCACTGTCACAAATCATTACACGGGAACAACAACAAAGAGTCGTCACTACCACACTCCTGCAGCTAGAGCACTGACGCGCCACGTGTTCAACTCACAAAGGATGTGTGATTATTTCGCGGGAACCTCGTTGCTCTAGCACTGACATCTAGCGGCGATTCCGAGAACTTTTCAAACCACCCACCCAGAATGAAGAAACAAGACAAACTAATAATAGGGAAGGCAGAATAAGAGGTGGACACTGTATACATCAATATTATTCAGATCAAAAAATTAAGTTATGCATGGAAGGAGAGATCTTTTAGCTAGTGCTCCAACAAGTAATGCTTTATCAAATGAGTTTTAAATGGGCCGATTTTTGTGGTAGTTCTAATTTTCAGGGGAAGATCATTCCACAATCTAGCCGCTGAAATGAAGAAGGAATTGGCTAGGGTTTCCGAGTTGTGGGAGTGGATGGTTAGTACGTTTGAGTTCAGGGATCTGGTGTTAATATTATGAGAAAGTCCTAGATACGAAATATTGGAACAAAGGTAGGCGGGAGTTTTCAGATGTAGGAGGCGGTGAAGGAGACATAGAGTGTGGAATAGTCGTCGATCCCAAACGCGCAACCACTGCAAGCGGTCGTATGAAGGTGAGACATGGTCGTACAGTCGTAGGTCACATATGAACCTTACACAGGAGTTCATAACAAGTTCAAGTTTCCTTATGTCTGCCGAGCTCAAATTTTGCTGAGCAACGTCAGAGTAATCGAGATGGGGTAGCACCAGAGTCTGCACCAATTGCTTTTTCAAATGTGTGGGGAAGAATTTCTTACATTTGTACAGAGCATGAAGAGAAGAGAAGGCTTTGCGACATACTGAAACAGTATTTTCAGACCAGTTTAAATTACTATCTACTAGGACTCCAAGATCCTTTACAGAATCACTGTAGTTTAACTCTGTTCCCTGAAGCTTTATTTTTGGGAGATTTGCTGCCTATCAGTTTTGGACTTGCAATAACAGTAGCCTGAGATTTAGAGGGATTTATTTTTAATCCAAGTCTCTTTGCCCAACCACAAAGATTATCCTAAACGCAAGTGGTAATGTTTACTAAATTAGAATTATGCTAGATGAAACTGAGCTCCACAGACGCGCTTTACGTATAAGTGTTTGTCAATGGTGAAAACACGAGGTAAGGAGGCGTATTTGGTTACTTGGTTGGATAATTCTGGCCAACCGCGAAAACGAAGAAGCAGGAACTATCGGAATAATAGCAGAAACTTGTGACGAAACAGCGGTATTTGGAGTCATATGAAATGATGAGAATTTGTTAAGGCGAGAGAGTAGTAGTTTACGATGGTTCTTCTGCCAGTAAGTCTATTGGAGCTCAGTAACAGCTTATAGAGGAGAGTCATTAGTCGTACGCAATAGTGTACAAACATGCTCGTATTGTGTGGTGAACGGTCTTCCTACGCCAAGTGCAGACTTTCGCGCGTACGGCTTTAATCGGTGACTTCAAATGCGATATCATGAGTGGTTTTGGGAGCATAAAACTATGAGCATATTCGTCTGTAAAGAATCACCTGGACTGTGTTTTCGTCGTAATTAATGAGAACTTTGTTGGACTTAGCACGCACATCAAAATATTTCCGCGTATTAGTTATTAATGGTGTTTTCCTCTTAAGAATCTGAAATCTTTCGTATGCAAAGTATTGATAAATAAAATTTTTAATTGGGGCATATAGGTTTATGTGTGTGTGAGAAATAAATCGAATCTTGAATGTGGTGTTAATTACATACTTTAGTGACTCTTTATTTGTTAAATTACAGTGTTCTTCTTCAGTTTCCTTTCCGTTCCGGATTTCGGCAACCATCTTGGCTGTCTCGTCTTTGTCAATTGACGTTCGGAGTAGCTCCGTAGTTATCTTCGAGGTTCAGATTCGCCAATTTTTTGCCGGGAAGTTCTTCTCCTACCAGCACTTCTCTTTCCTGGTACTTTCATCTGTAGAAAAGACTGTAACTGTTGGTAACGGATGTTCCTCATAATATGGCCAAGGTACAGTACCTTCCTTCTTTTTCGATAGAGCCACATTTCAAAAGCCTTTAACTTTTTACTGGCTGTTTCTGTTGACTTTTTCACGTTTCAACAAAATTACAGAAAAAACAAAAATCATAGTAAAATGCTTTTAGAACCAATGTATTATCGTAACCTGGTGTCGCGTGTTCAACGAGCGAACTGCTACACTTACCCCAACTTGTGGGTCCGTCCTAATATTTACTTTACTGTCGACTGAGGTTTCAGGCTTCCAGTCGGCATCTGTAAGTACCTGGCAAGGTTAAAACACAACAAAGACTTATAATTATTTGATATGATGGCTAGGTGCTCCTCGGAATGATCTCGAGATTTGTGATTAATTGGATTTATTACAGAGAACTGTTGGATAGCATTAATACAACGATAGGCACATAAATCGGAAGTTTCCGATACTGAAAAAGTGGATCATCAGGATCCAAAGTGGTAGCAGTTGCTTCCGGAGCCAGTGTAGGCGAGGATGATATGCCTAAAAATGGCAATTTTGATGTATAACAGGTCTGGCCTACGTAACATCACATCGCGGAATGGTGTGGTGTCGATTCCGCCAAGAAGTCTTCGTGGTTCTGAAAGAGGGGAATCCGCTTCTCCCATTGGCTGAATATCATGCCGTTTGGACGTGTACTTCACGTGCTAAGTAGCTGTGTCCCTCGCAGACAGAGCGTGAAGGGTGTCTTTCTCCCAGTATTTACTGCTAAGCCTCGGCGCTGGTGTCATGTAAAACGATGTAGTTTCACGCAGTAGCCTGTACGGCTTGGAAGCAAACTGCCTTTTTCACAGCTAAAAATCTATTCTACAAAATAACTACCCGTCACACTGGTTTCAGAACATAAACAGAACAAAAAGGAGCACCTAACGAAAAATCAACCACTTCAATAATCTCATAATAATTATCCAATAAACAATTTTATACAAATCTCCTTAGGAAGTCCTTCCCATGTTCGGTAAATAGAATGGATGCATACACGCTAGACCGTGAACAGCAACAGTACAGGGAAGGGCAGCCAAGGGCCGAACAACGCAGGTCAGTTGATACAGCGCACAGCAATAAGCAGCTCCAGACGCGCCGGGCCATGAGTAAACGCGATTTTTCACACGCCTGTAGCTCTTGTCTTCTCCTCGGTGAATCTGACATTTATAGTGGTTGTAGATCCCGGTTGTATCGGAGGAAGAATAAGGTAACAGAAATAATGTAACTATAACAAGTCTTATTCCTATTTATGTCACTCAGTAAAGAGAATATATTCACATTTTCTAAATATGTTATAACTGAAATGGCCTCGCAATGAATACAAAATGTTAAAGAGTTACTTGATTGTGATTCGTTAAGTATTGGTGGTTAATTTGAATAGGTAATTGATATTTTAACAAAGGAAGTAAAAGAAATTTTTAAATATGCAAAAGTATTCAAGAATAGAAAATGAATATGATACTATTTGCTGATGACATTGTATTGTGAACACAACTGACTGTCGATCTCGGAAAATTACTGATTGGAACGAACAAAATACGGAAGGAAGATTTTGAACTGAATATAAGCCAAAGCGAGATAAAAGTTATGAAATATAGCAGGAATTATAGCAACAATTGTAGATTAAATATAAAAAGAGTATCGGAAGTAAGTGAATTATGTTACTGTAATCGAAATGGCTTACCTGGGTCATCAGGGATTGATTCCATTAATTTTAATTAATTCTTGGCGTCTTTTATAATTAATTGTAATAAACAGGTTTAACTATTAATAACAGATTCATAATATAACATCTGCAAAACTTACAGTTCATTGCTCCATTTATAGGCCTATTTGAACATAAGACAATTACAGCTGAATATATCTGGCACATGTAAGTTGACAAAGGAAAAAAAAAAAAAAAAAACAATCGTATGGCTGCCATCAGTTGGATGGCAATGAAGCAGGAATAATGATAAAAGCAGAATAGCACTAGCTAAAAGAGCCTTCTTGTTAAAGAGAAATCGTTTAGCTTCAAATATTGATCTAGGAAAAATGTGATGAGTAAAAATGTCGATTAATTACATTTTTTATAAAAGAATCAAGGGCGACGTAAATACAAAAATATTTGGCTGTTGTGGACGTCCTACCGTAATTCCTGAGATTCGCGAAAACTGTTTGGTGGATAAGCCGGGAAGCCAACTATCGGGGCGTGTAGAAAAGATTGGTGGTAATGAACTGGGCGATAGTTTGAATGTGCAAATAAGAACATTATACCTAATACAAGTATCCAGTGAGATGTTTCCTCTGTTTCTGGTTTTGGTGGCTGGACAGGATGAAAAACGAAGGCGGGAGGCCAGCGTTTGACGCCCGGGAGACAGGTGGTGACTGCGTAAGCGGCAAGTTCAGGTCTGTGTGCGCCGCGGACCACTGGCGCCGTGCTTAAGTGATACTGAGGGCAGTACCTGTGTTCGCAAATACTGTGTTGGTCACTACTTCAGAAAGCCTTGAGTGTTTCATCTGTATTTGCCGACGCAGACTGTGCGTCGCAGATTCAACGTGATATATAGAAGGTGAATGGTGCGCCAAGGAGATATATTTACACAGTGAAGTGGCATTTTGAGGAGGCGGTGGGTTTGAATGCCACATAAGCAGCCGTGCAGTTTCAGGACATCAAAAAACGGTAATATATGAATAAATGTGATCCAATACATTGTTTCTTTTCAAATCTACCAAAAGGGTTCTGACAGGAAGACATGTTTATTAGAGTATTTGTTATTATTATAAAAGTAAATCTGAGGTTAGATGAGTGGCGCCCGACAGTTAATAATTTTTTTCTCCCCTGCTTTGATTTTGTTAATGATGGGACATTTCAATTTTACATAATACCATAGATTGGTATATGTCTTATGTCAGATACCGAATTCTAATTTGTTCATGCTTGAGGTTTACTCCTTCTTGTTAAGAATTAAATTCATTTTACCTTGGATAAAGTACCAAAGAAGTTATTATTAATTGTGATAGCAGGGATCGGGATGTTGCTTTGAACATTAACGACACCGTTTCGCCTACGTTTGACATTACGTTTATTACACAATTAATTTTCATCAAATACGTTTCTAACAATAGTATATAAATAATTAGAAAAACAAATATTCTGAAAATTCAATAATTATTTCTTTTACAACAGTTTTCAGGGCTTTTCCTTTTTTTTCGCCGACTGTGCTTCGCGGGGCAATTCTCTAGAGGGGGGGGTTGATCAATGCGATACTGATTTGCAGTGATCACCATATCGGTTGGTTTACCATTCCGTCGAAAGTGCCGATTACGCTGTCTGCAGTCGTCCATTTGGATCCCGGCATGGAACACAAGGTCACTCAAAAACCACCGGTATTAGGTGCCCCTCATCTCTATCTGTCTACCAGGCTGGCCACGCACCCACCACAGTGCTCGTAATCCACTGTACGTTTGTTCCTTCACTGAGGGCCACTCGGCCCAAGGTCATATTATGGAACGCAGCCGGGCAGTTACCATATTGTTCGGATTCTGCTCACAAGTGGAGCTACTAGTCCAGCTTCTCCCAAGTATAATTCAATGCAGTGTGGCAATATAATACTAGCATTTTTTTACGATAGTAAGTTTATTTTGTGTGTTATTTTTGATGCATATGATAAAATCTTCAATAAACGAAAAATTGTGAAATCTGAAACATGTAAAATTCGAAGGTATCCCATCATACCATAGATAACAATTAAAATTGATAATAATCAATATCTCCCCAGCAGGCAATTTATTTTTATTTTTTTATTGGATATTTCAATAAAAAAAAGTGCCCAGCCCGTTATGGTAGCGAAGCATGGACAATACGAATACCAGAAGAAGAAAATTGAAGCATTCGAAATGTGATGCTGTAGAGGGATGCTGAAAATAAAGTGGACATATAAAGTACGAAATGAACGTGTTTTGGAAATGATGGGTGAGGAAGGATGGTAGTGTAAGAGTCTAACAGAAAGAAGGTAATGAAGAGCGGGTCATATTTTAAGACATGCGCGATTGATCAAAGGTGGAAGGAACAGTCGAAGATAAGAAGTGTATAAGAAAGCATAAATTAGAATATATGAAGTAGATAACTGAGGACGCAGGATGTAAGGAGTATGTTGAGATGAATAGTTTAGCACAAGCTAGGAAGAGTTGCCGGATTGCATTAAACCAGTCGACTGGTGACAGAAAAAGAAATTGATCGTATATATATATATTTTTAATTTAACTATTGATTATAAAATTGATATGGGAATGTAATTGATACAGCAGTGAATGAGACCTGTTATGGTCCCAAGAATAGCCCTTCGTCATCACTTTGTCACGGCCAGCACCCTTATGAGATTGAAGATGACAACCAGCCCGTTCAGCTGATTGTTCGTAACCGAGAAGAAACAGCTCGCAGGCTCGCCAGATGATACTTTTCACCCACTGGGGATTTGGAAATCACTTTCTTTGAATGGTGAATTTTCTTCACCCCAACTATAGGTGCTTCGTAAATCGAAGCCGCCTCTGTTATGTCCCTGCCTGGAATCGAGGAATACGTTTATCGCTTTTTATTGCTTACCGTTCAAGCCTACGTTAAAAGCATCACATCTTTTCCTGTGTTCTTATACCAAAAAAGGCACGTTCGTTTGTGTCCTGATATCTCACAGGGCAATACCTTTTTTTCCCCTATTTCCGCCAGGTACACTGTTCACTTTTCACTTATACAAACTCGGTTATATCACAAGATTTACCGACGTGATGACTCGCGAAGATCAAATTTATTTATTTATTTGTGTCCAAGACACCACTTTAAAACAGTTTACTAAAACAAACTTAAAACACATTGGTGCAATATTGCAACTTCAATTATACAAACAAATTGAACGTTTCTATCATATAGTCTAGACTGGCAGCCAGTTATACCCCTCAAGAGGCCCACTAAACAGCAACCTAGAAGGTCGTGTCATCCGCTTCGAACAGGTCGTCGAGTGTACAGACCTCGTCTAGTTTGTTGCAGATTAACGGGTGTTGTGGGTCCTGCCCTTCCTCACGTAACCACGTTCACAGAGATCTTCCTCTTGGATGTAACCCCATTATTTTATGATCGATATACACCGGTCCTGAGTCTAGAGGTTTCCTGGCCGTGTCCGAAAGACTGTATCCTGCTGCAGGTTTCTCCATTTCATTTTCCCAAAATATTCCTGGTGTAATATTTCACCAAAGTTCTACTTACCGTGCTTGAGATAGTAGTGTAATCGTTGTCGTATGCAAGAAACTTCTTTTTGATTTAAGTCTTCAGGGTTGGAATTCACATCCAAACATTGGATGCCTGGGGTCTGCCTCCTGTTTTCGCCTTTCAGTTTCTTCAGATGCACTCCTTCTGATGATATGTTAGGTTTATGGGTGTTTATTTTCTGGTAGCAGTGACGGCACAATACTGATTTGTTTTTGCATAATGGCCTTTATGTCGTCGTGCCCTAAAGCCTAAAAAATAACAAGACAAATCTAATAATGATTTGTTTGAAATCCACTGGCTTACGTATTTGGTTTTGCCGACAGCTATTCTTATTGTTTTTGCACAATTATTATTTTCATAATTTAATTTACATTTAACTAACTGAAAATAGTGCAGGTATAACTATTTTGAACGTTCGACCAGAATTTTTATGTAGAATAACCGTAAGTGTTTAGAAATAAGAGGTAAACTATAGATGCACTGATCATAGTCAGACAACTAATTTAAAAAAAGTTAAAACACT
>JARYHS010013631.1:4612734-4812867 GCA_031002005.1 Vandiemenella viatica | reverse complement strand
AGGTTGTAGTTTCTCTCCAACACTCTTCTATATATAAGTATTACTTACTAGTTAGGAAATGAAAGGAAGTGTCCACCGTGGAATAAAAATAAGTAACCCTACATGTGTAAATATTACGGCATTTGGAGGTGATTGATCAGTAAAATAAATACGGAAACCAAAAACCAATACACAAGTTAAATATGACTGGTAAAGTTCACAATCCCCTCATGGCGTACCAGATCACATCCCGAAGTAACCTGTCGAAAGCCTTTTCAAGATCTAAAAAACCTACGTGCATTTGTTTTTTTCTTTTCATGGTGCCTTGCCATCAGACTACGTGTGGCATGAATAGCACCAATCGTCTCTGTGCGTTTCATGAAACCACACTGATTTGGAGCAACATTAACCATGCTTTGAAGGTATGCATCCACAACGCGATAAAAAATATTCATTGTGTTTCAAAGTAGGCGAACTGGTCGATAATTGGAGCAGTCTAGCAGATCACCATTTCCTTACCAAAATGGTATTGTAACACTAATGAGTTAAGTAGAAGGAGCTTCATCTTGGTCTATGACCTTGTAAACAAATCTGCCAGGAACTGTGATCCTAGCATCTTCCATACCTCCGATGGTATATCATCTGGTTCAGTTGCGTTCAATTTTTCATTTTCTTCGTGGCAGTCTCTACTTCAATAGACATAATGGCTGGAACTGGACCATATACAGGATCTGCAGGTGGCATTGGTGGATGGATGTGTAAGATCGGTGATAGGATACTTCCTGAAGAATAGAAAAAGGAATGAGGAAATCAGGAAACAAATGATATTTCTTCATTCAATGACAGAATTTCCCAAAAAAGGGAAAATTGGAAAGATCAGGTTTTAATGACTGCAGCGCCGTACTCTAAGTGTTTACATATCTTTCTGTTTGCCTAAGCATACCTATACCTGTTTATTTGGCTCTTCAATGCAGTATACAATTTCCACTAAATTAGGTTCAGTGAGCTCTCCGAACATATTCTTGCTTGTGTTTTATCGCTTGTGTTTCAAGTTGATAAAAAACTAAATGACGTTAATATGAAACCACACTTATTCCAAAAGTGTGACTATTTCGAGAATGGAGATCTATGAAGAGCTTACACTTTAAAGCTTTCACACGTCATCATCAGGGTTTTTGCTCAGCTGTATCGAAAGAGATTAAATAATAGTATAGAAAATTTACAGAGAAGTGCCATACGATTTTCGACCGTTAGACACAAAACTTAAATGGGTTGCATACTTGACACAGAGAATGAGTTGGGATTCATTGTTAAACTAACAACTAACATGATGTTTCTGACCATCATTCCACAAATTCTACCGTATACGAGAGCAGTTAAATCATTAATTTTCCAATGAACTTTTGTCTCAATGTAAGGTGAATTAGATAAGGTAAAAATGGTGCTGTATTGATGCGTACATGAATTCCATGTATCACTGTAATGTTAGGGAGTGGAATGAAATAGTAGAGATTATCTCCGTCTGCCACCCATAGTTCCAGCTCGCAGATGTAGAATTATAGACGAATATTTGTTATTTCGATTCTTAAACAGATAAATATTTAGGAAGAATCTTGTCTAACCGAATAAAACATACCATAGAATTTTAGAAAAAATACGGAAATAAACATAAGCGAATTTTCTTGCAGCAGTGAGAAAATTTTATCTTTTTGTACGTACATGTACAGTACGTATAGCATACTATATACTCGGCAAACAGCTTTAAATGTTTGAGATGCGTTTTTGTATGTAATTCATACACTAAAAATTTGAAAGCTTATATTATGGAAGAAAAATATTGAAAAAACCCACTCTTCTACTCACCTTAACAAATTCTGGAACTTAAATATGTATTTAGCGCTTTTAATTAAAATATGATTACTATTTCTGTAGATTAAAAATTATACGTTCAACGTGGTTTCATATTTGGTTTGTACTGAAGTATTAAGAAAACAGAAAGAGGGGAAAAAAAGCGTATGGTGGGGAGTCGGTAGCAAACAGACAGAACGGGTTTCCTCCCAGACTTCCTGTGTATATTGGGCCCGGAAGGCGTGCAAGCGCTCAAAACGCATCCAGGAAAAAAGCCGTTTCCTACCGTCGGAAGGGCTTCCAGTAACATTGGATGTCCAGTCAACTTGTTAAATAAATCGGAGGCGTTTCGCAGTTATAACAGATAACTGAAGTGCAAACATTCCGCCATTAATCACACTGCCTTGTACAATGTTCCTACCAAGCTAAGTGTTAAAATTTTATATTTTGCGGTGTGCCGAATACATACGTTGACCATGTTGAAAGGAAGTATCTAAAGTAATATTATTAAAAGAAATTGTCTTTACTTATATCTTTATATATATATATATGTCGTTCATTTTTGATAAATCTCCACCACAGATCAAAACATTACTAATCGTTTATTGCTAGACGAATTTTCCTGATAATAAACAATGAGGACATTATAGGTATAATCGCAACTTTTCCCTTCTGTATTTCCATAAAGAAATCATAATTAAAGCTAAGAGTTGTTTGTAATAATAATACGAAACAGGACATACATGATTATTGGATAGGCTAATTGATGCAATCTTTCTTATAAAATGTTTTTTTTTAATGATGCAAGTTGGTATTTAATTGTTTTGTATATTCAATGACAATTTAATTGCTGACTGTGCTGTTCGAAAACCATCCAAAAGAATCACCACAATAACAGTTAATGCGATTGCCAATACGATGTTGTTTTGTGCAAGTATGATTGCGAGTACCAGTAAAATAAGCATTTTTTCCTGTGACACCAGTCGTACGGATTGAATCATTTCTTCTTGTAAATGGGTGATTGTATTTTTCCGCTGGTCAAACTGAGTTTTTAAATAGCTTCAAACCTTCTACAGACAACTCGGACTATTTTACAACAAACTGTGCGTAAATCAGTTCAGTAATTGTTTTTTTATTCTGTAGCGGACACACGAGCATTACCTTCTAAATAATTATAGATTATGACAATTTACCTACACAATTATTTTCGGTTATGCGAATTTATGTATATATATTACTGTTTTAGGCTAAATGCTCAACACCTGCATGTATGTCCATTCACGTAATGTTAGTGATTTCTCTCAGTACAAAAACTGAAAAACCGAAATGACCGAAGGCGTTATTCTGGTGTCTTTGTGGAGTCTCAGAGCAGTACTAAACCCAGGTTACATGCTGACCACCGGGGCTTACCACACGATACATTCCACTAACAAATTATACATACTCCGAGAATTTAGAGTTAGTAGCATGGTATTCTTTCATTCAATACTGCCCTTTGTGTTATACTACAATTATTACAACACAATTTAACTAAAGGCTATAACAATATTTAATTAACAGTAACGACAACGCTGACGAACAATGTTGATAGTTTCCTTAATAAATCAACCTATAAATAAATTTTCCACCGAATAAACTCTTCATTGCTTTATTTGAGGTTAAATAAAGTGCATTTTTTGTCGAAACTAGATAATTCAAAGGCTGGAGTGACACACAATAATTAATTTTTTCATCATACCAACTATTACCGCATATGTTTTTCATTTATAGAAGATAAAATACATGCAGTTCTACTTTACAACCATAGAACTGCAAATAAATAATGTAAAAAAAATCGGCTCATTGGTTGTGACAAGGCAGTTCAAATAGAGAAACGAAACGAGGGGAAGACAACATATCTATGCGACTAGTACGTACATTCACGGAAAAGGATTTTAATTGGCTGCCGGTAATTCTCAAATATCTAAGAACGTTAATAATATTAATTTTGCACGACAACATCTGCTATATTACAACATGTTTTATTCAAATATACGTTGACCCATTCTGTGCTATAACATTTTATCTTTTGGTTCTTCACTAGGATACTATCTAATGTGAAGATCAGAGGCAACATTTTGAATCATAAATGCTTCGAATCACGAGGCAAAAGATACGAAATTGTTTAATTAGGTTTAAGAAGAATCTCTGATAGTACCATTGCTGCACCGTTAAATTTACTAAACTACTAAATTAAATACGACCATGTAGACGACATATTTGTAGTGGAAGGCCTATCTACTGAAGCTGGACGTTGGCACCAGGTCACATCCCAGCTGATCTGTTGAGCATTCGAGGTGCCGACAAGCGGCTCATAGACCAACGAAACTATGTTAACTGGAATAGACTCTGCCACTTCAATGGTCGTCCGCGGGATCAAAGCGTTCCCCGTGACACCGAGCAACCCTTTCCACAGCTATCTGACCCTATTCGCCAAAGCGCGACCGGATTCAAATTTTCTGGTCTGGGAAATCGCTTTACCCAGAGGATCAGAGAGGATGTGAACAAACAGAGTTGCTGCTTTTACAGTAACGCCATACAGGAAGCGGACCAATGCGCAGAGTGACGAACGCTGAATGTACTGTCTGTCTGCAGAGATTAACTGCGTTTGTAGAAACGATACTGTTAACGCCCAGCTTTATACGACGAGCATACAGGGTGGCTTAGCGCTCGCATCCGCTACTCGGGTTGTCTACATTCAGGCGCCGTCACACACAGCTCTATCATATGACACCCGCACGTCTTCAAGTCCTCATATTGGCAACCCAGCAATTTTTATTATGGTCTCAACACGTTTCAACATAATCGTGCTATTGGTGGGGCAGTATTAGTATTCCGCCCGTTCATAGTCTACTTTCTTTCATGGCCTTCATTGTCCACCGGATTTTAAACACCGACTCGTTTTTAAAGACTGATCCGTCGTTTTATTATATGGTACACTGTATAGACAACCATCCAGAGATACGGAAAACATTGGGGTTGGGATATTAACAAAATTCCTTTCTACCTGAGAGACGTTTTCATTATACTTGACGTCATCGTGTAAATAATTAATTATTGTGGAACTTAAGAAACAATTAGTCATCAATATTTGCGAATAAATTTTCATTTTTTTTGCTATATGATAATTGAAATAATATGTTGTAGTTATTCGAAATTAGTTTCGCGCTGTCGACCAACGAAAATTACTTGTCCATATATAAACCAAAACTAAATAACTCTTACAGAATAAAACTTTAACAGACACGAATACAAATTTCTCATGAACTATTTCCTCTTTAATATCTATGCATGTCAACACCTGTACATGTTTATGACTGTAACAAATTTTTCATCACTGTGCAGTGTAAAATTGCATTCGGAAGATCAATGGACGCAGATGTAACAAAGTAACAAGGAACTCTGTGACTGATATTATGAACTGGAATTGTAAAATATGTCAGTTGATAGATGATAAAATTGGTCAAGTTTGTCAATGTTTGAAGTTATATTAAACATATCAGTACAGAAAGGGGATACGTAATATAGATTTATAGAAAATGCCACCCTACAAGCAGCAGCAGCTGCAATTACGCTAGTCTGTCACTTAGTTCGCTTCTCTTGACTCGAGCAAACAAACATTCTATACCCAACGCATAAATTGTAACCCAATCACTGACTGATTCATTGACAAAGCTAATAAGGCAAGAGGTATCAAAAACAAAGTAGCGCTTTTTGAAAGACAGGCATTCCCCAGAGACCTTTACATAATTCCCACGTGGATTGGCTGACCAGAAAAGTCCCGTTATCTATGACCTGTAAAAATAGAGTTCCATTATAGTGCTGTCTTTAAGAAACTTCATATCTATTCTGCTACTCATCTTTATTGACGATAGTGCTGTTGCTGCCAAGTAATATTGATGTATGTCACTGTGGCTGAGTGATTACATATTAAAAAAAAGGAAAGGACCGTACTAACTGAATGTTGCTGTCATTGCTAAAAAGAGTATGTAGCGAGCTGCGTTGCCATTGCATGACGAAATGTTTAAACTAATCCCTCCGATCGCTGGAGATAAGAACGAAAGAGAAAAATTTGTAGAATCAGGAGACTGGCTTGACGTTGTTTAGAACAACGTAGAATTTTTAAAAGCCGTTTCGGTTGGCAACTGAGAATGTCGACAGTCATCACAAAATACGCAGGAGTCATAGAGATTATTAACTGGAATTACGAAATTAAAAACCATCCTAAACTAAATAAATACGGTATTGAGCGTTCCTTTTAAGTCACAGTGGCTATTCATGCTTATTTAACACCTAGCCTTCATTTATTGTGTTGTATTGAGTGACTCAGAGCATCACCTAAAGGTAAAAACGTATCATTGTTTAAACTCGTGAAGATGACTGCATGACACTTAATCACACCGAATCGTGTTATTAAAGTCATGTTGTTAACCATTATATCACTTATTTCCCTTTGAAGATTCATGACAACTGTTCAATTCCCAATCATAGTAGTACTGTCAGTGTTGTTTCGAGCAAAAGTCAAATGTTCTACCGTTATTGTTAGTAAATACCACTCGGGTTTAAAGAAATGTAATGTTTATGGCTGTAAAAGGCTTCTTTCGTTTATTTTTCCGTGGAGCTTCACAGCTAATCTAAAACGACGTCGTTGGAGCCGGAAGTGAATGGGATAAAGGGAGTTCACATACTTTTGAAGGAAACATTAAGGCATTCGACAGGAGTGCCCTATGGAAAACATAAATTAACGAAAACGGAATGGGTCTACTGGAATTCATTCGCACCTGCGTTCTCCTAAACGGTTGGTTTGAAAGTAAATCACCCACTTGGATCGATGCTTATAAAGATTATATTAAGAGAGAGAAACGTATACACAAAATTGTGTTTATTCGGCCTCAATGATTTACTTGTATTCTGATACAATTTGTGTCGAACTAATTAACATTTCTTAAGTGGTTATAGAAGCGTAACGTAGTTGATCAACAGTAAAGAATTTAGATGGAAGCTATATTCCTGAAGGAGATTATAATAATAATATTTAACATAAAATAAAAGCTCTACATATAATTAAGAACTGTGGTACGTATGTATTACAACTGGGCTTCTCAAGAAGAACAAAAACATTACAGTTGATGGCATGTGATCGACGGGAGTAGTACAGTTGGTGACAGCATGCAGAACAGATCGTTAAAATACCTAGTTTGGAATAACAACCAAGAAATTTGTATCTATTTTTACAAGAAGCAACACACTCGAAATCAGGACCAGATTTTGATTTTCAAGCTACAATTTTCAGAACATTTTGTTACGTCCATTCAATCTAGCAAGTTTATTAAACTGAGGAGAAATCACACTAGCATGCACGAAAATCTGTTAATTTATAACAAAAAGTCGTAGTTACTTGTTACACTTAATAAAAAGTAGGTTCAGTTTCGGAAGGAATTAGATGGGAAACCGAGTTCAGTGAATTAATAATATAAATCGATACTGTGATATTTAAAATATATAATCGAGGTCGAAGTGAAATGAAGTGTTGAGAGTTACATGGAATATATGAAATACCAGCAAATATACTGTAAAATTTAGTTAACCCATGTATGAAACCACTGTAGTACACTACAGTGGCAACGCTTTTCCTCACAATTATTATTAAGACAGGAACTAAAAACCTCAGATCGATAATTTTAAAATACCTGATGCGATTAAGTTCTCCTAAGGTTTTTGAGGTGAGGAAAATGTAGAAAATTCTAGTATGATTCATTGGATGGGGAACAGAGAGTTGTCGGAAGTGAATGTAGGGACGTTAATTCCAAATTGATAGTCACATTAATATCATTTATTTTTACCGTCGTCAGTCTTTCGACTGGTTTGATGCAATCCTCCATCTTTTCCTATGCTGTGCTAACCTCTTAATTTCTACATACCCCTTACAGCCCACGTCCTCAATTATCTCCTTCATATATTCCAATCTCTGTCTTCCTCTACAGTTCTTACCTTCGACTGTTCCCTCCACTAACAAATTAACCAATCCAGCATGTCTCAAAATATGACCTACCAGCCTGTCTCTTCTTTCCGTAAGCTTCTTCCACAAACTTCTTTTCTCACCCATCATTTCCAAAACTCGTTCATTTCTTACTTTGTCTGTCCACTTAATTTTCAACATTCTTCTGTAGCACCACATTTCGAATGCTTCAATTTTCTTTATTTCCGGTATTCCTAAAGTCCATGTTTCGCTACCATAAAGTGCTGTGCTCCACACAAAGAGTTTTAAAAAGTTATTTCTAATTCCTAGATCAATATTTGAAACAAAAAGGTTTCTCTTTTTCATTAAGGCTCTTTTTGCTAGTGCTATTCTGCTTTTAACATCAATCCTGCTTCGGCCATCGGTTGTAATTTTAGTTCCCAAGTAATAGAATTCACTTACTTCTCCTATTGCATCCGATCCTATTTTTATATTTAATTTACTAGTACTGGTACCATTTATGCTACATTTCATCACTTTTGTCTTGCTTTGATTTATATTAAGTCCGAAATCTTCCTTCAGTATTTTGTTCATGTCATTCAGTAATTAATATCATATGACAAAGGAAATGAGTGAGCGTGTGACAGATAAAGTCTTTCCGACAAGATTCATTAAACAAGCCCTGCGGTGCTCCGAAAAAAGGAAGTAATTAAAGGAAGAATTATCCATTATTTTCCAGAGGGAATCGCTACTGATAGAGCAGTTAGGAAGGGATTTTGCTTTTTCCGAATCTTTTTATTATCATTTGCGCTGAGGGCAAAGGAATGAAGATTAATAGAAAAGTATCAAATTTTGTTGTAATGGTAATAGAAATTAAAAATATTAGCGTTAAAATCAAAAACGATTCTTGAAATGTTATAGTAATAATAAAGATAGTCAGTAACACGACAATTTTAAGACAATGTATGGAATAAAAGACAATTTAATGACGTCCTTCGCAAATAATATTCCTTAACGAGATAGCATGTCGCATGTAACCAAGAAGCAAAGGCAACAGATGCCGTGGGGAAAGAAGTTTTGAAACTACAGAAACCCTAAAACACATCTAGGAGAGTGAAAAAACTAGCGAATGGCGAATTTCATTGCATGTAGGTGAAACTCGAACAGTGGTCTGATATCTCGGTGGTTAAGGTGTCTGAATGCAGGTACAATGCTCCCAGGTACGAATCCCGTTATCAGGTTTAATTTTAAAAGGCAAAACATGCTTCGGTATGTAAAGTATGCCAGAAAGTTTACGTGGTTGGGGTTCTATGCTAAACTGTAGGTCCCCTCTACCTGCAGGATTACGTGTCTGGGATAGGCGGCTACGACAATGGCGAACTGCGTAGCTGGTAATAAACGCTTTCAACCAGATCCTGAACAGATTATTACTTGAATAAAAATATGAGATACTGACTGGAACCCTGCTAAACTCAAGAAGATTGATAATGTTAGTCAGGAATCAGACGATGGCTTTGCGTATATTGGTGTAAAGTGAGAGGAATATTCAACAAATGTGTCGCGTTGGCGGCCGAGAGAATTTCCTAGAGCTTATTATTCCATGACGCTTAGCATGTTGACACGCGTGGGGTAGCATTTCCTGGAGGTTGCTTTTCGGATGTTGTTAATAGGAAGAGTCGTGTGGGAAGGAGGTGCTGTTGCCTTGCTAGGTAGCCACCCAGGACAATCATAACTTCACAAATAGGAGTTCTTTGTTTTCTTTTTATTGCATCTTCGAAAACATTATTACCAGAAAAACTATTTTCGAACGAAAAAAAACAAAACATTGATCACAATTCATAAATAACATATCATAAAACAGAAATAATATATACATTTGAAGCTTACAAACTGAGGATGAATTCTTGCACTGTTCGTTTAGCAATCTCAGAAAGCCACATGCAACTTGGTGCCCGTAGCCCTCGTGGGTGTGAAATGTATCGCCCTTAAAATGACAGAGAGACAGGTAACAATTAGAGCACAATGGCGAATACTTTGAAGTCAAGTCAGAACGGTGTGCATTAGTTCAAATGGTTACGAGTCCTCAAAGGTATATTCGTTTATCACGTTGACACTTAAAAGTACAACGAAAATATCGATCCATAAATCAATACTACCAGAAAATAGGACTGCTATTTGTTTTCTTATAACAAAACTTTTCTTGATTGATTATTGATCTGGAAGCATTTACTGATCAGAAGAAGATAGAAGAAAACGAGGTATCTCTGATGAATTATCAATATTAAAAAAAAAAAAGGATACACAATAAACATAAACACTTAATTCGACCTGACGAGTGACGTGAAAGGACTAAATTAAACGAAGGGGTACGTTCATTTGGGGAACGTGAAAAAAATCACATACAAGTCGGAGAATGTAGAAAATTTTGATGGACTAACCGCTCTTAGCTTCAATCAATCGTTCACGTCTGACTAAATTGTCCTGTGATTCAAACACTTAGCAGTTTTACTTCAATTATTTTTTAGCTCGGCGAATTAATTCTTAGTAATGCCTACTAGTTTTGAATAATGCTGTTGTTTGTTATTTTTTACTGACCTCGTTTTTGTTTAACTGAAAATTCTCACTTATGAATTTATTCTTCTACCTACGCTTAATACTCTTCGAATTTATGACACATTGGCCTTAAGCCGCTAACGGACACGAAACTTATGATGTGAGTAGTCTATTTTACTTACTGCATAGACGAACGCGTATTATTTTCATAGTGTTGTGGAATATGTGCAGTCACATGAAACATAATGTATAGTACTCATTGATGTGTATTTTCAGTCTTCAAGCTAGTATTGTCTTCATGTCATAAGAGTCATAACATATTATGTGTATTCCCAATCTTCAAGGTAATGTCGTCGTATTGTATGACTTCTTGGTAGAATGATATTTTTTATGTCTTGTCGACGTTGAGGTCATTAGAGGCAGGAAAGGACTGCCATCCCGGCATTCACCTGGATTAATTTGGGGAAACCATGGAAAACCGAAATCTGGATGGCCGGACGGTGATTCGGATCCGCGTCCTCCCGAAAGCAAGGATAGAGCGTTACCACTTACCCACAGCGCTCGGGGAATGATGTTCTGTTAGCCACATCCGAGTGATTTCAGGGTTACTACGTTGGCGTCACATTTGAGCGTTTCAAATTGTTCAGGTTTACCAAAAGTTTGAAACCTGGTATAGAGTTCCAATGGCTTGCCGCAATAATCTTCAGATACTTTACTGCAAGCAACGTTCTGTACAATTTTGTTGTCTCAACAAATTTTCTGTTACTGTGCACTATTTTAGAGATTTAAAAACACGAGTAATACTATTATGTAAAGTAGACAAACTCATGCTACTCATATTAATTTGGGAAAAACGTACTTCCATCGATTAGCAAAAACTAATTATAGATTAAGATGAGCATGAAAGCAGAAAACATCAACCTAACAACAGATCGTTCAGGTAGTCGATACCAACTTTCGGAACTTAAGAAAATAAATCTGTACCATTTTTCTCTTTTTTTATTTTCAGAAAATATATTGTTTATATGCAAGAGGTTTTTGATAATACTATTATTACACTTTCATATTCTTAATTTTCTTAACGAAATGTAAGTTTCATATAATGTGCCAGTGTGCAGATAACTAGGAGACAATGTTGACGTATACCAATTGGCGAATGCGTAGAGTTTTCCCGGCTATACGAGAACGCAGTGTCTTGCAGGTACAAAACCAATGTAGCAGCGTTGGAAGCACGGAACAAATTAAATTTGCCCCTGACGACAGTGTCGCAGCGAGCGTGTCGCGGTCGGCATGTTAACGAGTTGAGGTCATCAACTAGCTAGGTATCTGCTGGGACTGACAGGTAGATGATTAACCACAGCAGCACTACACGGTTATCAGCACATACGCTGCACCGACTCTGTTCGAAAACTTGGACCTCACCAGAATCTCACCGCAGGCTGCGTTCGTTGTTGCTAGCACATTTCATCATTTTTTTCCCCAATCAGACACCAGTTGTAGCAAAAATCGTTAGTTTTAAGTTTTCCAAACAACAGATATTTGTCACAGTGGGCAGTCGTCATTTGGATATGGAGTAGAATTTTTAAAAGCTAGTGAGAAAGCTATGATTTCAACAGAGTCTCTTATACAGGGCGTTCGCCGGAAAACGCTACCCTCCCAGTCTGTTGCCGTCGGCAACTTGCTCGGTCAGTCCAGCCAGCAGTTTCCGCCACACGGCACCGTGAATCACCGCACTGTTTAACACCTCCGCTGCCCCAACAGTGCAGTGCAGTGACCCTTACATTGTTAAGAACGGTTTCTTTGCATTGTAGATAGTTTGTGACTTCAGTCTCTTATTAATCAGTGTTGTGAATAAACGTTTCTTTGCTGTTTGGCTGGTTTGGGGCTTCATACTCTCATTAATCTGTACCGTGTTTGAGTGTGAGTAAAATTATGGTACGTTACAGTTTGCAACAAAGAATATTTCTCTACGATACATATGTGAAGAAGAAGTCGTTTAAAAAGTGTCGCAGTAAATTTCGTCGCGAATTTCCTGGCGCTTTACTGCCAGCTAAATCAACAATTCTGCGTCTGGTTAAAAAAGTAAGAGAAACGGGTTCATTTTTTAACAAAAAGAGACTGTCGGTCAACCGTATTCTCACAGAGGAGAAAATTGACGATATCGCTTTTCGACTAGAACAGTCACCCAAAAAATCATTAAGTCAGTTAGGGCAGCGTGTGTCTCGGAATATGTTCAGAAGATGTGAAATGTGCATTACACAAGAGTGTCAACACTTCCAGCATCTTTTATAAGGTAAGCTAATGAATTACGTCACATTTAAATGCTTAGCACACAGGTTTATGAAGTTTATGAAGCGTAATTATTATGAAATAGTCCGCGGCCGACGGTCGAACAATGCCGGAAACTGACCGCTCGCTCACCGGGAGCAGTTTCTTCCTTGTAGCGCTAACAGTGGGTTGCGTTTCCCGGCGAACGCCCTGTATTATGACATAAAACTCTGTTTCTGAAAAACATCAACATTAACAATAAAATTAAAATGGTGGCCATGAAGTAACATACCCACGTTCAGATATTGTAATTTAATGATCGCTTGAGCTCATGATTGCCAGGGGATTTCACGATGGTAGAGATCTGCATCTCTTTCCCTAGCCTCGGCATTAGAAATGGAGTTGTCATGGCTAGGCTCCATGCTGAGTATTTTTTACCACTCAGTTTCTCTTTGCTAGACATCTCACAACAAGCTAAATGGAACTGACAGGCCTAAAACGTCCAGCTGGGAAGTAAAACCATCAGCTTGGTCGAAAATTAAATCCTAGCAATCCACAGTCAGTCACTACACCGATTGAGCTACGTGGTGGCTTGGAAGGATCACAGTTGGATAATAATAATTTATCTCTACTATCATATAAACACGAAACCCATCAGTGTAGCTCAGTGTGTTAAGGCGTCGAACGCTTCGTCGGGGAGGTACAACGGGGCCGGGTACGAGCCAATGCCACCTGCTTACCAGTAGTCCTGACTGCGGTTTTTGATTGTTTTCCGCAGCAATCAAGGCGAATGTCGAGCAGTCCCCAATCTCCGCCTCATAAACTACACGTTATCACACACAGAACATAGTTACCAATACCGCAGACAGATGGCAACACTTCACTTACGTAGTACAGCTTGGAAGTAGACATGAAATGCTTGGTGGTAGCAGCGGCATACGGTCCTAGAACCAACTCTCACCAAAGGAAACCAATCCCTAATGTCGTGAAAAAGAGAAAGTCCGTATGCATTCAAAATTTGATCAAATATTAACAAGATGTCCTCAGACACATTTCACTTGGTTAATATAAAGATATACAAATGCAACATATTTTTCTACAATTAAAGATATTATTACTTGGTTTCCCTATTCACATTAACTTTACTAATTTAAGTTTAATTTTTTTTTTTAACTGCTTAATGTCTCTTAACAGCGAGGTCTTTAGAGACGGGAAAGGGTGGAAGGGGGGGGGGAGGCAAGTAATGGGAAGGAATTCGGCAATGGCCTTTTGAAGGAAGCATCCCGGTATTATCCTAGAGTGATTTGGGAAACCATGGAAAACCCAAATCTGGATGCCCGGACGGAGATTCGAACCGACGTCATCCCGAATGCAAGGCCAGAACGTTAACCGTTACACCACCTCCCTCGGTAATTTAAGTTTAAAATCAAATCTCAAACCCCTGTTATATTAAGAAATTTGCAACTTATCTATAAATTAATACCACCAGGCTACATATGAAAAGGTGTGCTGAAAACCGGACACGGCCATTAGGCAAGCTAAAGTGCCTACCATTTTTCTTGGTACAGGTACTTTCCAACGCCAATGAGTAGATGAGACAAATCATTTTTTAAAAAATTTTATCCATAATTCTCTAAATCGTGTCTAGTACATTGCTCCGCAGTAAATAGCTATACGGAGCTAATTATTCAGCATCTCGTCAATTCTGGTAAGATTTTCACAATGTTTTCATATTTAGTCTTTTCTCTCATAATAAAACGTGTTCAGGACACTTACTTGAAATCATTTTTCAGCGAAGGAACAAACTTTACTAGGCACGAACCTCGCTTAAGGAAAATTTAAAACCAAATGTAAATACCATAGTCACCTGAGGATGGATCCACAGGGTCCGAAATGCATTGTGTAATACAATTAAAGTTGTATTATAGTGACTGAAGGCTGTTTCTCATTCTACCTTTGTCAAATCAATTTGTAATGTCTTCCTTCCTCCATTTGTGACCAATCCCATCCAGCGTTTCTTTATGTTTTGTCTTGAAGACTTTGAACTGATCTGATGGCCTCCCCTAATGTTTATAAATTAGTTCTATCGAACTGGCAGCTCTTATTCCTTCTTCATAAAACTATGACGATAGTAAATCGCTATTAGCACAGAAAATCTTGTACCTCTAAATCGTTCGTTCAACCCAAAGTATTTTTCGAAGGTCCAATTAAACGCTGATGATGTGCTGACATATCTAGACTGTAGGTGGATTAATCTCCCGAGTAAAAGTGCTTTAAAAGCGTCTAAGAAATTTCAGATCTTCTAACCTACTGATTAGATTCAAATTCTTGGCTCCCACTTTGATACTATTTTCCTTTGTGTAACTTTCCTATATTAGCTTCACGAACAGTTATTAGTGTGTCTTTATGAATAACGCTATGAATCTCTGGTCTAAAGTGTTGGTTATTTCGACGATGCGCGTGAGTGATGGGAAATCTTTTTTTTTTTAAATTTCTTTATTGAAATCGTTCAGCGTATCTGCGCTTTTCAGATTGGGGTGGAATACAGTCATGAATTGAAAAAAGGATACGTATACATTTAACGGCGCGGCACTTTGAGTGAGGTTAACTCATCGAGTCCCTCAATAACATTAGTCATAATAACATTAAACATAATAACATTAAACATAATAACATTAAACACAATAACATTAATATAATAACATTAAACATAATAACGTTAAACATGATGGTTTTATAAGAACATTATTGGGTGATGTCTGAATAGAAGTAGTCTAAGCGTCTATCTGGAAGAGAAGATCCTGGGGTAAGCGGCTGGCGATTCTTGTAGGTCTGTCGGATCTGGTGCCCAGGGAGTAATATGCGGCTCCTGGCACTCTGGGAAGGTGTTGATAGAAACGTCATGCTTGCTCTTGGATGAACTGCGTGATGGTAGGCAGTCCGAGTTCGCGGTGCAACTGGGAGTTGCGGACGAACCATGGAGCATCGACGGAGATCCGCAAGATTTTGTTTTGGAGCGACGGTATTCTCTTGAGTTTGCTGGCAGCGGCACCTCCCCAGACTGGGCAGGCGTAGGTCAGTAGAGGACGGATTAGAGAGGTGTATAGTAGGATGGTGGTGTTACTTTTGAGTGAAGACTTCCGGTTGATAACAGGATATAATTTAGTGAGCCGGGAGTATGCGAGGTTGAGTTTGGAGTTTATGTGGGCGTTCCAGGTGAGTCGTCGGTCCAGATGAACTCCCAGGTACTTGACGGTCTCGTCTGGACGTTTCCATGGTACAGGTGTGCCGTTGATAACGATCGCAGTTGGTTGAGCTGGGCGTCGGAGAGTGAAAATCATAGTTTCGCACTTAGTTGGATTCAGTGCGATGCGCCACATGTTCAACCAATTAGTTATGGCAGTGAGGGCCGCTTGAAGGTTGCGAACAGCTGTTTGAATGTCTTCGTGGGAGGTGAACAGTGCTGTGTCGTCGGCGTACATTGCTATAGCTGAAGTGGTCAGATCGGGGCAATCAGAGATGTAAATATTGAAGAGTGTTGGTCCGAGGACAGAGCCTTGAGGAACACCAGCTAGGACAGGACGGGGAGTGGATGTGACTGAATAAATTTTTACTGAGAAGGTGCGTCGGAGTAGGAAGCTGTGGAGTGTTCTATACAGATAATCGGGAAGTCCAATGTTGCGCAGTTTGTACAACAGTCCTGCATGCCACACTTTGTCGAAAGCTTGGGTAAAATCTAGGAAGGCGGAGGCCGTGTGTTGTTTAGTTTCAAAAGCTCGTGCTATGATTTAAGTGATGCGGAGGAGTTGGTGGGTGGTAGAGTGCTGTGTTTGGAATCCGAACTGATACATGGGTATGACTGAAGCCTGTCTGAGGAATTTGCATATGCGTTTCTTGATGATTTTTTCGAATATTTTAGATAGCGCCGGAAGTAAACTTATTGGTCGGTAACTGGCTGGTTGGTTGGTAGGTTTGCCTGGTTTGGGGAAGACAATTATTTCCGCGTGTTTCCAGGAGGATGGAAAATAACCAAGGCGGAGTAGTGCGTTGAATATGGATGCTAGGAAGGCTATAGCTTTATCAGGTAAGTGTTTGAGGGCCACGTTGGGAATTTGGTCGTGGTCGGGGGCTTTTTTGGAAACAAGTGAGTGTAGAAAGAAACGGATTTCTCGGGGTGAGGTAAATGATATTGGCAGGGGAGCGGTGGGGTAAAAATGAGGAAGATTCTCTATTTCAGTTGCTGATTGTTCGTCGTGCGCTGTGTTTGGAGTAAAGGATGATTGGAAGTGATCAGCAAGCAGTTCACATTTTTCTTCATGGCTGGTTAAGTAGCTGGCTCCTTGTCGGAGGGGGGGTATAGTGAGGGGTTCGCGAAGGAACCTTTTAGTCTCCTTCCACAGAGTGCCGTCGTGAGGAGAGATACTTGAGAGATGGCGCTGATAAGTATGGAAACGGTATGAGTCCAGAGCTTGCTTGACTTGGCGGTTTAGTTGATTCAGACGAGTACGTTGCCACTGTAGTCGTTGGTTTTGCCATAGCCTTCTCATGCGATGTTTGGCTTGGAGCAGGTTCACAATTTCTAACGGTAGGGTTTTGTGGTAAGAAATTGGTCTAGCTGGCCGTGGAGGGGTTGATGAGGCTGCCTTTAGAGAGGATATTATACTTGCGGTGAACTGTGAAATTGCCATGTCAACGTCGGTTGTATTTCGTAGAGGAGTATTAGGGTGAAGATCTTCTTCGAGATGACGTTGAAATTTAGCCCAGTCAATGCGCCCCATTAGAAGTGAGGGTCTAAGTGAGTAGGTGGGGGTATTTATTTCGAAAGTGGCTACTACTGGGCAATGATCAGAATCGAGTTCGGGTAGCACTTGCATATGAATAGGATGGGAAATTTGTTTCACTAGTATTAGGTCGAGAATGTCTGGGAGGACTTGAGGGTTATAGGAATAATAGGTTGGCTGGTCTGGGCTGAGGATATGGAATGCGCAGTCATTTGCTGCCTGTAGAAGGCGACGACCATTAGGTGTGGTAACTCTACATCCCCAGAGGGCTTGTTTACTATTCAGGTCTCCCATTAGTATAGTGAGAGACGTCATTGTGAATAATGTACTGAAGTCTTGCTGTTCGAGGCGTTTCGATGGCGGTTTGTACGCGGCTATGATGGTTAGGGATTGTCCGTTCCGCGTAGAGAGCTTGACTGTGCAAGCTTCTAAGTTTGACAATGTTGCCAGAAAGATGGGATGGTGGGAGATATTCCTTTTGATAAATAGCGCAACTCCGCCGGAGGCGGGTAGCAGCAATGCGATCTTCCCTATAGATAGAATATCCTGGCATGGTGAAGCGCTCTTGTGAAAGTAGATGTGTTTCGGAAATACAGGCAATGTCTATATTGTGTCTGGACAGAAACTCAAGAAGACCTTGTCGTTTAGATTTAATTCCGTTGGCATTCCAGTTTAAGAATTTGAGAGAAGAAAACGCTGGAGGCACATTATTAGTCATTACGCAGTAGCTCCGTGACGAAGTTAAATAATAATGATTTAAAGCGAGGAAAAATGTGAATAATGTGAAGGAAGGAGTGCAAGAGAGAGGTTAACAGTCCTTCCAATGTTGCAGAAGAGGAAGTGCTTGTGGGATTTGTGGATTCTTTGCGGTGATAGGGATGTTTGGGAGGCCATTGTGGTACAGAGTGCTGATTGCGGGAGCTGCCTGGCATTGCAGGAAAATTGCGTTCGTCAAGGAGCGGTGCCTGAGATGTTTGTGAAGGCGAAGGGGCAGTGGAAGATGGGTTGTTCAAGGGTGGCAGGGTAGATTGTTTGCTTCTTTTAATGGTGAGGTAATAGGCACAGCCTCGGTAATTAGCAGAGTGCTTACCGCCACAGTTGACACATTGTGGGTCGGTTTGTTTAGACTTTGGGCATTCTGAGTAGTGGTGGTTTTCCGGACATTTTACGCATCTGGGAGGAAGATAACAGAAATTTTTTGTATGTCCGAAACGTTGACATTTAGTAAATTGTGGGATTGTGGGAGATTTTCTACGGTATTCTACAGAGATGATAGCATGGAAGAGACTAGTTAATTGGAAAATTTCTTTTGCTTGCTGGTTGTCATCTAATTCAACGACGCACAGGGGCATTGGCATTTTATTTTTATAAAGGAGTCTTGTCACTTTTGTAGCTGGTAACTGTCGAGCTTGAAGCTCTTCTAGTATTTCAGCATCAGTTAATGAGATGGGACGTTGCGAAGGACTACCTCTAGCTTCGTGTTTTGAGGATCTTTGAAGGTGTGGTAGGGGAGCTGGGCTTCGTCTAGGAATTTTGTGACAGTGCGGTAGTCGGTGGTAGAACTAGTATTAATTTTGATCATCGACCCACGTTGCTGGGTCGTGATATCATCCTTCGTTAAGGTGGACAGATCTTTCAGAATTTGCTGATAATTGTTAACATCATGCAGAAAAATTGGGGGGATCACTATTTTGATTGCTGCGTCAGATGCGGCATCAGTGGGCTCACGTTGATCTTCAACGGAGTCTAACACTGAGAACTTGTTATGCACAGCCGTAAGGTTCACTTGGTATTTACGATTAATAGAGGAGGCAGGAGCAATATGCTTTTTGCGGGGTTGTCGGAATTCCAGATTATTGGGATCGGAGTCTAAGGGAGCAGCTGTTCGTTTGGCGTTTACCTTGGAAAATGAAGCTGAAGGAGGACTGGTGGTTTCCATCGGGATGTCTGATGTAGTTGGCATGGTGAATTGTGCCCAGGATGCAGTAGCTGCCGCTGGAGAAATTGTTGATTGAAGCGTAGGTTGTTGTGAAGGTAGCTCTTGTGTTTCGTTGACGTTGTGAACAAGATTCAGTGCAGAGCGAACTAATTGCCCTGTGTCCGGCTCCTCGAGAACCATGAGTGATGAGAACTTGAAAGATAAAGATTTGATATGCGGTTTTGATTAACACTCCGAAGTATAGAAACGACTTGTAGCGATGCACGGAAGTAAACACTTGCTAGCACAGGCGAGCTGGTAGGGTAGAGCGCTGCAGGAAGTGCACACGACCGTAGCTATCAGCGAACTGCCAGTGTTCTCTCGATGGTAAATCTTGCTCGCTGCTCACAGAAGCACTTGAGTCGCTTTAACAGTTGAAGCCTTATATCATACTAGCAGTTACCCACGACTTCGTCAGCTTGAAAGTGTGTTATAATATAAAAGTTTTTGTTATTATCCAGAGTATGACCAGAAGAAAAATATCTCCTTTTGGACTGAAAATGTGGTTAGCTGCTTCCTTGGCTTTTATTCTTCAAAGAAAAGTGTACCTCAAAGCAGGGACAAATGTTTAACGCGCGCCTAAAGATACAGTTACATAATTACTCACTTAGCGGCAATAGATGTATTGAGCAGATTCCGACGTAATTATAGCCAGAATTCAATATGGCAGCCACCTTCATCACTCCAAAGCCACTATACATTAGTAGTCATTCTGCTCCAGGCTGTACTTCAACCTTACCATAATTTTAATATAACTCCTCGGAAATCAGCACTTGATTTCAAGTTTTGATTTTTCACATATATTGTGACACATATAGGACGAACGGAGTTACGGTATGATACCTGAGGTGTCACACTGTTTCATGTACGCAACTGAACATATCTTGTGAACTAATCGACAGTACAACTTCAAAAACTTTTAGGTTTAAGTGCTGGTTTATATTTCCTGCACCGGTACTATTATTATAGATCTTTTGATACAATTTTTTTTTCCACCCAATCTCTTATTTGTCACTTATGTTATAACGCATATATTACAAGCGGAATTACGCTGAGATACCTGAGGTGTTATACTATTTCATGTAGGCAGCTGATGACATCTCTTTGTGAACATACCAACAGTGCACTTAAAAAAAATTAGGGTTAAATACAGATTTATATTTCCCACTTCCGAACTATTATTAGTTATGTGCACCAGTTTTAGTGCTTTAAAACTAAACAAACACATGCATATATCAGAAGATTTTTACTTCTATTTCGAAAATAAGTGTTTGTGTTAGTACGATAAAAACAAAGTAAACGTGCCTCTGCGTAGGAATCATTTTGATGTTTGCGAATTGATAATAGAAATTTCTAAAGGAACTATTCTTTTTTTAGTAATAGAACCTATCCTATATTACTTCACACACGATTTACTAACACCGTATCAAATTTGATTTTAATCTCTTGAGCAATTTAAGCGTTGAGGCCAACGGTACATCTAAACATACATCCAAACTTTCTCATTTATATATAGTAGCGATAGTTCAGCTGTTCCTTGCCTATTTCAGAAGTCCTCGTAGTTTTTTATATTGAAAATCAAACACTCACTGTAAGACTGTACAAGTGTTTTACATTAATGTGTAACAATTCTTTTATGTTTTTCATATTTCACCCTCTTAAATACAATTATTCTACTTAGATTCTTTGCAAATTTTATGTAACGCTTAATTATTTTCAGCCTCCAAGAAAGACATCAGTTTATAAATCAAGAATATAGATATAATTAATAATTCTCAATAAGATTTACACAGCAAATTAGCAAAGTGTTAAATAAATATGGGAAGGTCTGGTACCCCGCACGACGGGGAAATCTGGAGATTTAAATATCTAAGAAACCAACCACGCTGCGTCAGTAAAATTTTATTGTAATCTAGCAGCGTTCCTGGCGTATTCCGGCATCATCTTGATTGATTTATCCCTCACAGTACGTACTGAAGTTCATAACAGAGGTATACGTATTCAAGAGGATAACTCCTGGTGTAGCAGAAAAGAGATGGGATTGGGATAGATTTATCCCTGTAATATTTTAGCCATCTTGTCAGTGACATATATACCACGTTTCATCGAAATAACCACGATTCGTGCACCAATAGAAACAATGAACTTTTACAGGAAATGTGGTAAAGACGGAATCGTTCAACAATAAATTATAAAAATACCGGAAAATCCAACAATAAAGGTTTGAAATAGTTTACTTTCATGTTCAATCCATCATATATGCGTTACTTACTGTTAACAGTGAGTTTAATTTAATTTACAAACGCTAGAGTTTGTAGTTTTGCAACCTGAGAGCGTAGTTTCAAGAAGGAGAGAAGTTTCGGAAGTTTCTACACTAAAGATTTTAGACAGTTCACTTTCATGTTCGAACCCATCAAATATGCATAACTTACTATCCACAGCGAATATAATTTCATTTCCGAACTTCAGAGATTGTAGCTGTGCGACCTGAGATGAAAGGTTCAAGAAGCAAATAAGATATCGAAAGGGTTTTCATTATATTACTGAATTTAATTTACATATTTTCAACTTTATGTAGTTTCTCTTCATTTTCAATACGGCCATCAATTTAAGGAAGCAAACGTTACATGCGATAATATGGCTATTATTTTTTACGAAGAATGACGAATGCATCTAGGTGGTATTTCATCTTTGGTATTTCACGCAATACGTTTAGATTTTCACTTACTGCTCCGGCATTAGGTTACGTTGAAGTATAAAACACATCAAACAATTCAACTGAGATTCTAATCTTTAAAAATTCGAAAACCTAATAGAAATCTGCGAAGCAGTTTTTGAGTTTTTCTGTAACCAATATATTCGGTTTTCGTTTTACAGATATAGATGCGCGCCCTGTACTGTAAAGACAAATCCAACTGAGCTGCGGTGAGGGCGCCGAGTGAGTTACACGCAGAAATGTTTCTTCGCTACAGTCAAGCTTCGTTGGAGATAACTGAATATAATAAATAAGTGTGCGTACACAGCTACTGTTTAAAGTTGTAGGAAATTTTATCTAGTTAAAGTCTGTACCAGCATTTCTAACATTTATTCCACAATTCATTTGAGACTTGGTCTAAAAATGTAGGATATTGATTGGGTACCCTCTGACGCGAAAATGGCAGGTAACCTCGGGCACAGAAAGTGTTGCTGGTCCACATGAGAGCAGGTGAATGTACACTGATGCCATAGATTGCACAAGATGTTGCTTCAAAAGAATCATTCTTCATCACCAGTGCCATCCACTAGTCGTACAAAGTCTGCAACTGAACCAGTGTCTTCAACCAGCATGACAGATTTGTTAAAACAACTATCCTATCTACCTGGCGCGTCAAAATAACCTTCAGTAACGCGGGTTCCAAAAACTCAAAATAGTGAGCTTTTAACATCGCCACTATATAAGAAAAATGTAGAGGACGGGCAGAAAAGTAATTGCAATAAAAAGGCGAAGGAAAAAAACTAAAATGTAAAGGCAGTAAAAAGACGTTGAAGAGAAAGAAAAATATTTAAAGTCTCCCCAAAGAAAATTTAGAAAAGAAACAGGATGCATCATGTTTAGACAAACGATTAAAGAAAAATGGATATACGAGTGCTACCGTATGAACGCAAAGACTGGGCCCTTGAAGAGTATGTTTATATATTTTCTTCAGATATCAATTATTATTGTGATTTTCGTAAGGCCATGTAGCTACTTGGCCACCATTGATTACTATGTCTCAGGCTACCAACCAAGTTTTGTGTTGCCAAAAAATTAAAGCCAATTGTTAAATTTGTTAAAAATGTTATGATTACTGACTTTTTAATGATATGATTGCGGATGTTCAAGGTTCAATTTTAAAACTAAAATAAGGAAAGAATATTTATTTATCGTAATTTTATTTACAATTCATTTAAGTGTCCGGGACCATCTGACCTTTCCCTAAACTTTAGGATGAAAACATGTTCTTATTATTAAACTAATCAGAACAGAACACAACAGTTATACATCAATTTACTTCGCGCAAGTAGTGCAAAATATCAAATATGATATGAATTATTTGGGCGCCATTAAAAAAAAATGCGTAATAGTAGGTCGGTATCGAAAACACGTTTACATAAAATGAGAGCATGTGTTGAAATTGATATGCATAGCAAATAAATCACTGAGGTCAAAATCTCTTCATAATAAAGTACCACTGGTTTCTAGTTCAATGATCCCCATGTGGAAAGTATTTAACACATCTACAAGTCTGTGAACAGAAGTAACCTAGCGACAAAAAACTGATAACTATCCGTTTTAAAATTTCACCGTGAAACGTCGTAGTTTGACCTAGTGAGTCGACCATGTCCATTCTCGTGCGAAGATGCTATGTGAACCAGCGTTGGGGGACATGGAGTGGAATTCACTCCATAATCTTAAAACATGTCAAGTACTGATTTTTAAATCAAGCTTCTACTTTCTTACCTGCCACGTACAAGAAATCTATTTAAGTAATTAAAGTATAAAATTAATCGACTCATACTTGCCCTATGATTTTTCTACAAACGTTGTCAGAATTATATCGCGGTACCCAGCATCCTATACTTTCACATGCCTTGGATTTATACAGTACGGACTCTTCAAGTTATGGAGAAATGTTTTATTAAAAAAAAAAAAAAAAAAAAAAAAAAAAAAAAAAAAAAAAAAACTGAAACAGTTGACCTTATTTTTTGGTTGAGCAGGTAACGTAAACTGTCAACAATAAAATGACGACCTTTATTATTATGAGTAACATTGTCAGTTGTAACAAGGGCTTTGTTCCAATGCGCTTCCCGCTGTGCTCTTCAGTTGTGCACATGTGCAGCCATTAGATAAATCCTATATACTGACGTTGAAATATCTTAACACATTTTTTACATGCGGAAGCTCCTTTCTTTAATGGTAAACATCGTGCAACAGGTCCAAATCTACAGGCGTACGCATTTCTGGCACGGTGGTCGACTCTTAAACAAAAGTTTGGAAGACGATGCTTCATGGGAAAGTTAGATGTAATCTTTATAATTCTCATTCATTCAATTTAAGTATCGAAGAAAGAATGGTAAAATTTGTTTACTGGCTGTAATTATTTCATTAACGTTAACGGATGCCATTAACAACTATCACCAATATTTTTTGGTTTGCATGATTTGACATTCTATTCCGTGATTCCACCAGTGTAACATATTAAACCAATTTAGTTTAAGTGACTTAATAATTAAAACGCATTCAGTTAAATAAGTTTCTGTAAAATATTTAAAATCTTTTTAAAGAAGATTTCTGGTCATATTTAAAAGTAAAACAACATTTTCCATCTTGGGTCCTCTTTTCATCAGAAGTGTCCCTGCACTTTATTCAGAGATAAAAGCAGAGATAAATTTCCAGCTTACTAGGAAATCGAACTCACGTTCTTGCCCCATTCTTTGTGAAGAACAAGAATGACGTCGTGTATTATCTCTGAAATTCTCAGAAGGTTTTCAGCTGCGGTTGAAAATGGCTGAGACATATGGGACTGAGCTTTGGCGCAGCGGAGGGGCTAGAGATAAGTCTGCAGATGGAAAAATCAAGGTAGCAGAGGGCAGGTCGATTGTGGAGCCTTATCTGCGACTACCTCCTTCCCCATTCTGACGACGATTCTCTTCCAAAGAGTGCTCCATAGACTGTGCTTACTACCACAGGAACAGCTTCTCCCGGTAAATAATGTTTTAGCGGAAATAGTTTTTCGGCATTTGAATTTTATGTTAGAATGTCTGTAATACTATGTAATCATAATGGTAAATGTGACAGAATAATAAGTTATAAAATGTAATTAAATAAATTTGAAAGAAAATGCAATAAAAAAGAACGATCGTGAACTACAGTTTCTACAGGAAGAGCAACAGTGTTCGGAAAAAAAAATAACTTCAATCTGCATTCATGGAATCATAAAGATGTTTTATTAAGGCTACACAAAAATGGAAAAAGGTTCGGCCTATAAGAAAAATATGAAACTCTCATTACAGGTTGTGATTTTCTTTCATATTACAATTATCTACTGTATGTAAGTGATAAAAACTTTCTAACGCAGTTTGTAATAATTATGATGTGTCTTAAAATTATATCTTACTAGAAACAAAGGCTGGAAATGATATTATGAACATGGAGTGCTAGCATTTATTTGATCATCAATCGTTCATTGAATCAATCAGCAATTTTAAAATGATTTTTCTTGATTTTTAGCTTAAGTACTGTAGATATTATTTGAAAATCATATGTAAAAGTGTGAATAAGGCTTGAAAGTTGTTTAATTCATATTGTGGTATTACGTTAAACGAATATTTAAGCCGGGCGTAAGAAACATGACAGAGTGGACAGCACATTTTAAAAGAAAGTCGATATTTTTCTTGGCATTTGCGAAATAACAAACGGGACACATTTTATAAAACCGAAATATAATAAACTGTCAAATGTATTTTGTACAACGGATGATTCTTAGATTAGTATACTGAAATCTTGTTTACGGTTTACCTTTTTGTAATTACTTTGAAACCAATCTGTTTCCGAATGCTGGATTCATCTTAGTCTAAAAACTTCCTTCATAGAAATTCTTAACGGCTATCCGAACTAAAAACAGGTCTGAAGCGAGGTTTTAACGTTGAAATCATGTTTATTTGTTCCATGCCTGGCAATCGGATGAAAGACTTCTCATAGTGTCCGTGATTGGTAATAATTCGCCCTAGCATGGATGAAGAAAAGCACAGAGAACTGTTGATGTCAGAAGACGCGACATCAATCTATCGCCTGGACGTAGACAGCACAAATCAGCCAAACTCCTACATTAGTTTCGCATGCACGCGGCGACACAATCAGCTGGAGACCATGTTTCCAGACGCCCTTTCCCCCAGTGGCCGTCCTTCCACAACACCACCTACACAGGGTGTTACAAAAAGGTACGGCCAAACTTTCAGGAAACATTCCTCACACACAAACAAAGAAAATATGTTATGTGGACATGTGTCCGGAAACGCTTACTTTCCATGTTAGAGATCATTTTATTACTTCTCTTCAAATCACATTAAACATGGAATGGAAACACACAGCAACAGAACGTACCAGCGTGACTTCAAACACTTTGTTACAGGAAATGTTCAAAATGTCCTCCGTTAGCGAGGATACATGCATCCATCCTCCGTCGCATGGAATCCCTGATGCGCTGATGCAGCCCTGGAGAATGGCGTATTGTATCACAGCCGTCCACAATATGAGCTCTAACATGGAAAGTAAGCGTTTCCGGACACATGTCCACATAACATATTTTCTTTGTTTGTGTGTGAGGAATGTTTCCTGAAAGTTTGGCCGTACCTTTTTGTAACACCCTGTATATCAAGTCCCAGTACCTACGCCACCAAACCATTCAGACGTCACACGGGTCAGGCAAGACCGTTGAGAGTGTAGCTACTTATAAGCTGTTGTACGTGCTAAGTGTGAGCTGTTTTATCGAAGTTTACTGTTTTACAGAAATAGTGTGCTCATGTTTCGTTCGTAGATGCAATAGAAATTATACAGAGCGACAGAAAGTTCGGTTATTTCCTTTTCCTAAAGAGGATGAATTACGTCGAAGATGGATATCAACAATACACAGAAACTTTTCACCAACAGTTTATTCCTAAGTAAGCAAGTAAGCATCTTTCTGCTTTTGAAATATAACATATTTATTTCGCCTTGCAATTTTATTGTTAATTAACTGTAATATCATCAGTTCTATAAACATGAATACATTTCTATGATATTTTTCATTTGTGTTAAATTTTAGAAGTAGTTTTACTACAAACAATATTAAAAAGTAGTTTACACATGGTCACTAGCAGCTTATTTACAAATAATAACCAAATTCCTCGTACCTTATGCTCTAAGAAGAACATTCTGATCCAGGCTGCATTTCAACCTAACCAATATCTCCGCTAATATTGTCAATACGAAATCAAACAACACTCATTCACCTTAACACATTAAATACATCGGAACTACATTTCAGATAGTAGCAACATTTTCTGCATCAGGATTCCTCGTTTGCAAAGCATTAATTATCACGATTTCAACATACACCTTCACTGTGAAATGCAACAGGACTGAATCAAACGCATTAACACATTCACTTGATCTCAATGTTCGCAGCAGCACACTTATAAATAAGAAATTATTCAGTTAGAACTTGTGAATATTTTGTGACAAATGAGTATAGGTCTACTGAAAATTTTCTGTCGAAGTGAAATTCGTTTCAACTTTTTGACATACAGTAATTTATGTTAGAGAAATAAAGCATATTATCACAATTCACATTTGGGAAGCAGGACAGTTTAATATTAAGATTGTGATTGTTAGTACACTAACATTTTAGCGCAGAATATTCTCAGAAACTTCTTATCGTTACTAAAACATTATTAATAGTTAGATTTTGTTGTTGCTTGTGAGGTGTTGAGATTCTTGTTGTTCTTTCCAATATGAAGTAACTGTAGTTAGATTTTGTTGTTACTTGTGAGATGTTAAGATTCTTATTTTTCTTTCCAATACTGTGCAACTGCTCTTCATACACAATAACACTTTCTGTTATTGCGTAGGAACAATTCCACTGTCAGTATCGTTTAAATTTCTTATTATTTAGAATGTTTATAACTGATACAGTTATCTCTCTGTGGCAGGTTTTGAACCACAATTTGCAGTAATAAGATGGATATCAGAATCCAGACGCAACTAAAGGCATCAATTAAATTCATTACTACTTTCAAACTGCTCACATACGAGGGGGGACCCAAAAGTAACGGGAATTGGGCTGCGGTGGAGAGGGAAAGTGGGGGAACCCATTGTTCGATCTGGTGTCTGTTACTGTCACTCCACCTGAGTCAGTGTGCGAAGTTGTGTCGCTGTAAGTACATCGGTTCGCCGTGATAGTTTTTTTACTAACACAACTTTTTCCATTTCGGCGAAAACGTGATGGCAGATTGTCGAGAGCAGCGCGAGGCTGTGAAATTTTGTTTCCTGTTGGGGAAATCGGCCGCGGAAACTATTGTAATGCTGAAGACTGCTTACGGGGATGCTGCCCTAAGTAAAACCAGAGTCTATGAGTGGTTTTCACGTTTTAAAAATGGAGAAATGTCAATTGATGACCAACCCCATTCAGGACGCCCCTCAACGACAAGAAGAGACGAAAACGGAGACAAAGTCAATGCCCTCGTTCGTGCAGACCGTCACCGAACCACTGATCAACTCTGTGAGATGCCTGGAATATCATGGAGCTCAATTCAGAGGATTTTATTCGAAGATTTCAACATGAGAACGGTTGCAGCTAAATTTGTCCCTCACCTTCTCACAAACGAGCAAAGGGAGCGTCGACTTCATACATGTTTTGAGCTTCAAAATCAGCTCAAAGAATTTTTTTCGAAAGTGATTACTGATTATGAATCGTGGTGCTATGGATACGACATCGAAACAGAGCAGCAACCAAGCCAGTGTAAAACATGTGCTCTCCTCATACATACAAAAAAAAAAAAAAAAAAAAAAAAAAAAACTCGCCAAGTGAAGCCAAACATCAAGACAATGATCATTTGTTTCTTCCATTGCAGAGGTGTTATGCACGTGGAGTTCGTCCCACCAGGTCAAACTGTCAACCAGGAGCTCTACTTGGAGGTTTTTGAAAGATTGAGGGATAGTATCTGGAAGGAAAGGTCAGATCCTTGGCACACAGGCGACTGGTTCTTCCATCAGGACAACGCTCCGGCCCACACCACCCTCTCCGTAAAGCAGTTTTTGACCAAAAACGACATGACATCGATTGTCCACCCCGCCTACTCACTGGATCTAGCCGCCTGTGGTTTCTTTTTGTTCCACAGACTCAAAAGGATTATGAAAGGAAAGTGTTTTGCCACTGTGGAGTAGGAAAAACAAAAATCACCGGAAGGCATAAAGAACATCCCAATAAGTGAATTTAAAAACTGTTTTGAACAATGGAAGGATTATTTCAAGTAGTGCGTTGTGGTCAGTGGAGAATACTTTGAAGGAGATCAAAATCTGGTGTAAAAATATTAAGAAATAAAGACGTTATGACGAATTTCCCGGTTTTTTTTGGGTCCCCCCTCGTACCCTTTGAATGTTAAACCTTCAAGAGAAGAAAGTGAATAAAAGAGTATTAGATGATTGGCACCAGTAATGTACTAAAAGCTCTTCTTTTTGTGGCCTCTCACATTTGCAGTGTATAATGATTCTAATTTCAAGCTGACTAATTCCCTCCTAATTGTTTTGGTTTATTTTGTTGAATAGTGTGCCCATACAGTGCTAAAAAGACTTAGTTAGGAGAGATGGCAACAGACCGAATAGCTCATAAGATTAATATGGCTGGTTTTTCTCTCAATGATTCTGGATCTGAAAGAGCATGTTCAAAGGACAGTGTTCTGTTTTTTTTCGTCAGTGTCAGCACTCTGTTCAGTGACTGGAATAAAGAATGATAGTTATTCTTCAGTATTATAACAAAAATTCAGACTGTGAACAACTTAGTAAACCAATCTTCTAACAGATGTATGTGACTCATCTTAATTTATTTTATTTCAACTAGTAAATGCATTTCCTGTGTATCAGTTATTTTTACTTTGGATCGTGCCTATGTGGCATAACGCATTTGAGACTAATTGTTAAATTCTTGTTAATTAATGCTGCACTTCCAAAAAAGATTAAACTAAACTCACTTGTTTATTTATACTATGTGTAAGAGTATGTAAAATTTGGCTTACCCAGGATATTTTGAGGTAAGAATCTAAAAAGTCTGTGCAGCACAACAGAAAAGCAATTACTTTAATATTTCACTCGTACTCTTCGTGTCTGACAGGAGCTTATGCCTGACATGGGTGACGTCACAAACTGAAAGACCAGCATTTCTCTCCACGTGGTGTTACCTCCCCGCAACTCATGACTTGTGTCTCGAACAAAATCACTCTTCATTCTACGATGACAAGTTGTGCAGCTGTACATAGCAGGTCAGACGGTAACGAACCTTCAGCAATGATTAAACAATTGTCTGTCTCGTTCATTACAATTTTTTGTAAGTAGTTGTTCATTTTAATTCATATAAATAAAATCACTGGCTTGTTTACCTTAAATTCATTATAATTCATGAATAATTCATTTAATAACTCTTGTGTTTAAATTTCCAATACATTAGTTTTAGTATAATTTGAAGTCAGTAAATCCTGATGAATGATACCTCTACGGCTCTATTATCGAATTATTTTATTATTATTTTTATCATATCAAAATCAAATGTATAATAAACATATATATCTAATAAGAAACAATGTCGAACAAAACACCAGAAATTAGGAACGAAAAACGCGGTCTAGGTTGAATTATAAATTTGCCTGGACGTGTGCTGTACAAAGAAGAAAAGACGAATTTTGCGTGGCTCCAGGCTACCACACGAGAGAAGTCACTACGATGTCCCACTTCTACAGGTCATTGTTACACGTAGCACCCGGAACGTATTCAGCTAAGTTATCTACACCTATTTCACTTTACCGCATGACCTGGAGCAGGAATTCTTTTTATCATTTTGATTCACACTAATCACCTGCAATACTGGTGGTATTTCCGCGAACAGATGCATCTCAGGCACTTTTGCAATTCTCTGCTTGTGTCCCTGTGTATTTTTTTTAAAACATAAAACATCTCACTTCTTATTTATGCATATTTCAGATAGCATTTTTTGCTTACGTACAGATATGGCTTAAATGTTTACTCATACGATTGGAAGGGCTGGATCCGAAAAAGGCCTTTTTGGTGTTTGGATAATTTGAACCGTTGTCATTGCTTCTGGAATAAGAGAATCTGCTGTTTAGAAAATCTTCGTTATTCCGTTGCACAGGAGATGGTCGGATATATTAATTTCGATGAAGGATACACCCATGATCCACAGTTATCAATTACTAAGTAATTTAAAAAAACCTTAAAACCAATGTTTTACAATGAAATCAAGTTTTTGATAAACATTCAGATTCATACATGAAATTTTTAAAATTTCACTTTTTGACGTTCAGATCTTCTTCATCTACCAGTGTTGAGTTTTGGCTTTTAATACGAATGCGCGTGCCACAAATATCTTAAATGAGATCAACGTTAGCGTATATTCGTTATAAAACTGTGTGATTAAAATCGCCAATGTGTAAAATATAAAGAAAAAGTATTTTATTGGTCAGTTTATATTTATAACCAACGATAAATATATTATCATCATCATATTACCGACATAATAAGATATAATTACATAATAAGATATATTTAATGGTAAGAAACTCAGATCCCGCATATGCGAGCCATATAATATACTCATATTTTATTCTTCAATAATTACAACTGACTTTGCAAGATTTGCGACAGTAGAAAATACTCCATTACAGATCACTAATCAAGAATTAGAAAAAAAAAACAATGAAAATACAGTGTACTAATCCGCATAGCTTGTTGAATGGCATCATTGAACTAATTGATATTTCAAAATATTCTGGAATTTTTGCTCATTACTTAATATTGCTATTGGAATGACATTATTTTGCACGGTGGTATCACAGCAACCCAGAGAGAAAATATAATACAACCATGCACGTAAAAAGTTCCTGTTTATAAATTGGCTACCTAGCAATTAAATCATCTGATACTTCCGACTGATATGGTATTGCTCCAAATCTTTTCTTCATGTAACAATATGATCGATTTTTCTCAAAAATTACAACTCTTAAATAACGAAAAAGAGGTGAAATCTGTTGACAGCTTGTAATTAGTCAGTTTCAATGCATTTCTCTGCTAACTAATTTGTTCCTGTCGATCACTGTTACTTTCGTGGTGAATCAGGTACTCAATAGTTATCTCGAGGGCGTTAAGGGACCGCCATACTGGAAAAAAAGATTTCGGTTACAAATCTCAAACTCCCTGATTACAGTACCATCGGTTTACCGTGTTCACTTCTCCGCATCCTCAGTTTTCGGTAATAAAAAATTACAAAAACACAAAACATGCGTTTTCGCGTATTATTTCGGACATTGCTTCTTCTAGCCACTTTTAGTGTTAACTGTTTTCCCGCCATCCCCGTTTAAAATTGAATTGCAGTTTGTACGATGCAGTTTGTTTGAAGTGATACGGGATAAAAGCTGAGCATATGAAGCAAGGTCAATAAAGGACTCCATTTATGTTCCATATTTCCATGTACTCAAATTTCACAGAGTCGTGAAACCTTTTCGTTTAAAAACTGTAACAGAATACACTTGTCGGTTGCTGAGCTTTAGGCGGGGTTTCACATAGTACTCCACAAACTGCCCGCGACGTACGGACGGACGCATGTTCGTAGAACTCTTTTTAATCACAAGCAACATCTGGATTTACATCAGAAATAACGCGCTATCTATATGGAGAGGATAGAGCCATCGATAATAGTTTATTTTTTATTTTATTTTTAAAAAAATGCTGGTTATCTTCTAAATTACATAATGCATCTGCTTCAGCAGAGTGAAAATGTTGGGTGGTTTTTAAATAAACGAGGCATCATCCAGTAATATTTTCCACGCAACAGGTCGTCAAACAAACAAGCAGATTTTTTAAAGTCTTAGTTTGGAAATTATGCTTAGTGTATACCAAGTTTTACGTCAGAACTGTATCTTTTTTAGGTTAGAGACTACTGTAAGGGAAAAAATGGGTAATTAAATAGATACTGAATGCAAATGGATGGTGCGAAAATCGTAAATACGAGTACTAAGGAAACAGTTGAAAGTGATGTAACAATAAAAGCCGGGTCGTAACTAGAAAAAAGAAGAGTAACTGTGAAATTTTATAAAGCCAGTTACCAGACTATTAATAGTGAAGTGTAGGAGTATAATTAAGAGGTTAATAGACTTTGGTAACATGCCGCCGAGACAGAGGAACAATCGGTGGAGGGATATGCATGCTGATTACCACTGTTGTTCATGGATTGTGACCATAAGTTACTAGGGGTAGACTTCAGGGGTGATAAAGAAGAAAAAAATATTAGTGTTGGCCGCTTACCGTAATGGAAGAATGAATGATCAAGATGAGCCACTTGGGGAAAAACTAAATTTATACTGAGACTTCAGAAGTGAACGTAGTAAAGTCGTTAGTGTTGGGGACTTGAATTTAACAGGTGAAAAATCGAATGTAAATAAGATAAATAACACAAGAGAACATAGATTTACAAATACCTTAGTATGGGAAGGTGACTTTCCCCAAGTGGTAGTGCAGAGCACAAAGCACCCAAACGTTTTGGATATCTTCCTGATGAAGCCCCATGATAACCTTATGGGGTCTCAAGAAACTGCAACAATAAGTGATCATAGAGCATTTTTGTTGGATGTTAGAGGGTTCAGTAAAATATTCGCCAAAATTAAAGGCGGTAATGGAAATACTGACAAAATCTAAGATACTTCCGAACTAAAGAGATAGTTCAGGGAGAGGTTTAGTGTATACAAGGAAAGAAAGTACAACGGAGCTGAAGTGGGATCTGTTCAAAGAAATAAGGAGAAAGACGGAAGAAATGTTAATTACAATACAGGAAATATATAAAAAATGGAACTGCGTACTATAATAAATAAGTTCGGAGGCTAAAGAGGACGCTAAGAATTAGGGAACACTTTGAAACAACTATAAGGTGGCAATATCAGCATAGAGGGGCTTCAGAGATTAGTTTGGGAAGATTATTGTAGCTACAGGGACCATAAAGGAAAGAAGGATATTCAGACAGTTGTAAATAATAATGGAGAAAAGATTACTGAGGATTTGAAAAACGTGAAGATGTTAAGAAGCTGGTTTTATGAGACCATTGGGCATAAAGATTCAGAAATGGGATAGTTAAACCATAGGAAGGGCTTGACCGTATATGCAGAAATAAGCAGGATAAAAATTATAAATTAATGCTGAGAATATTGCAAACGAACTATAAAAGCTAAGAAAGGCGTCAAGGTGCCGGTGTAGATAATATTACAACAGATATATTACAGATAAGACTAACCTTGATATGTTACTTAGATTGAGCCTGTAGACCTGCTGCTTACCAGAACACTGGAAATAGTAATACTGGTCCATAAAAGCGGGATGAGAAATAGGTTTAAAAATTCCACGCCGATTAGTTTGGGACCAATGGTAAGGCAAATCTATGAACAGATTGGTACTCAACCACATCAGAAATATTTGTGAGGAAAGAAACTTGTTTGGAAATCTAAAAATGGCTTTAGCCAAGGATTTTCATATGAATCTCAATTCGTGAGATATATGCATGATATTTACAATGAAATGGACAAGGATGGCCAAGTTGATGGTGTAGCATTGGATCTTTTTAAGCCATTTGACAGAGTGGTATTAAATATCCATTTGAATGGATGAAAAAGAGACTTGCTGGATATAGGAATTTTCAGATGTTAGAAAGTAAAACATTAGGACAGGAAATGAAGTTGTGGTGAAAAATTGAGTGCCACAGCGTAGTGTACGAGATGGGACAATTGCTATTCATTATTCGAATGAATTATTGCGTTAACGATTTACAGTCAAAATTTATGTTGTTTGCAGATAACATATGCATAGAAATTAGGTTCAAAACGGGAAAAAACTGTGAACAGCTACTGGGGAACCCGGACAGATAATATAGCAGGATAGGTCAGAATGGAATGAAATTAAAGTCCAAGAAGTGTCAGCTTATTAGATGTGTTAGGCTCAAAGACCAAAAATGTCTTTTCAACTATACTTTTTTTAAGTATTCACCAAACACTGTTTGGTCTTTCTTTACTCCTTACAATCCTACAACTGTTTCATCTTGTACTTCACGTTTATGTCGCAAACATTTTTTTCTTTTCGGCTTATTTACCTTTGTTATTAATTTTATTTCTGAATTACAGACACTGGACTTTTTATTCCATGTTTGAGCCTTTTATAACGCCTTCTCTTCTGATTAATTTGTTTCATTATTTCTATAGCAATCCAGCGCTTTATGGAGGACTCATTTTAAATTATTTCTTTAGCCGATATGATACATAATTTTTCAGCTTGATTTGAAACTTCATTTTTAGTAATCTCTACTGCGGGTGGTAACCATCAAGTTTATGGTGGGGATCAGTACCGAACCTTTATCACCTGTTTTGAAATTCTGTTTTCTGAATCTTTGCTTGTTAGTGATATAATCGAACTGAAAACCTCATATGTTCGATGGATGTGAATATGTAGGCTATTATTAAATAATATATTCGTTTATAATGCATAGGCTATCAATGTCAATCAAATTGGTAATCAGTTTAATCCTTAATATAAATTATTTAAACGCTTAGAAAATACTACTCTCCTCAGTTCATTCTTTCTCAATTGAAAGTATGCTCCTGGCTGCTCCTTGTATACAAATTTAAATATTCAGAGTAATATTAATTAACTACTATTACAATCGTTGCTACACACGGTCACACCTAATTTACATTATAAAACAAAACACGAGCGTTACTTACATGCTGTCAAGCATTAATGTACAGCATTTGTACTTGAAATCATTTATTTAAAGTGTGGATTAACGAGGAGAATAATTCGTCATAATGTTAAACATGTATAATGAGACAAATTCTACGTCCAGAAATCTCCTGTCGACAGAACTGGATTGGAAGTAAACACTAGGACGGGAAGACAGAATGCTACTGCTCCTGGCAGCTGGAGTGTAGGCGAAGATGCCTTGAGAATTAACCAGAGATTGCTATTTAAGTAACTGAAGAGATCTCTTTCTGTTTTACCGCACTTCACTGTACAGCCTTCAGGACTGAATGCAGTAATTACTGCTCCAAATTGTGTCAGTAACCGCGGGTAAACTGCTAGTCTTGAGCCCTCTGCTGTAGTTTCACGAGGCAGCAAGTTTACCGTGACACGCGGTGTTAACGCAATAAGTCGCTACTCTATCCGGTTACGGCTAAGCGCTCTCCAGGAATCGCATTAGGCAGGAATAAGCAGCTAGGCCTAAGGCGAGGCGACGGCTACGGCAACTAATCACGTAACCTGCTAAATCCGTGGACTGAGTAAATAGTGCTAAGCTGCACCTGACGCATACCTTGTGAACGTAACTATGTTCAACGAAATACCCGTTAAAAGCTTGAATTAAAATTAACCAACCAAATTACCGTTTAGAATTGTATTTACACAATTGTAAGATACATTGAATTTTGATATGGAGATTTGTGATTTGAGAGAAAAAAAATAATTTTATTCGGGCGATGCGTATCCTCCCTCATTTTTCGGTGTTTCTTTTTCTCTTCTCTTGTATATATTCCCATCAGAAAAATAACTGGTGACACCATCATATCCGTTGTGTATTTGATTTTACTTAATTGATGTATCTCGTTGTTTCAGAAAGTGTTACACGTGTGTATTCAAACAAAATAACTAGGAATAGGCACTTAAAATTGGGTGCTAAGGCGAAATGAGATGATTTATCATCTGGTATAAGACATATGCCGGAAACTATTTGGGCCTTATTTTTTTGGTATGGAAACAAATAAAGAACGGAATTTCTCCTCGGGGTAGAATTGTGGTCTTTTGGACATGTGTAAACTATTTCCCCTACGCAGGTTGCCAACAAGCACGTACTCAGTCTACTAGTAATTGAAAGTAACGAGCATTTTTCTGACACTTATATGAACTAACTTGAAACCTCTTCCTTCTATTTGTATTTTTTTTTTTTTAAAAAAGGAGGGACGCTAGTCAGTACCGACATCTGCTTTTTCTCTAAGCGAATAGTAAGAAAACGTCAAAGAGTATGAGTGAATTACATGGCAATGAAATGAAAAAAACCGATTAGGTAAGTAATGTTCTGTATTTTTATTTTGGACGTCTACTTATTGAAAATATTAACTTAGAATGCAAGCTGTCCCGAGAGGAAATGTTAATTTTCCTGTAGGTAGAAAATACGTCATTGGGAGCGAAGAGATAATGTTCTTCATGCTTTCGAGAAAATGCCTCTGTAGTGCAGACGTTTAAAAAAATTAAAACGGCATTTTGTCCATAGGGAAGTAGAGCCAAATACTAGAGAGAATTATATTCCGGTAATTTATCTTGATGGATATCACTTTTTTTTTTTTTACATGTAGTTCAAGTATAATATGACTGAGATAATACTTAATAGCCAGAGACCAATACAACCAACTACCTCTGCAACTCAAGACTACCGCAACAAACACTACCGTGGTCGGCATATGGCTTCCGTGATGTTAGTGTTTTTATTATTGTAGAATAATATAACCGACGCTCCCTTCTTGTCGAATGCGGTTTTGGAGACTTTTCCACTACAAATAGCGTGCATTACCGCAGTGCTCATTGAACGAGATGTGAACACAATCTGCGGTAAGAGGAAAACATTATTGACATTGTTCGCCCTTACCCTGGAGATAGAACTTGTAGTAGTTCTGCATGTCTGGATACTGCGCAACGAGTTTCTTTCAGTTTAATCCATAGCCTGTTCAGTGTCTCTCACATGAGACAGTGATAAGCGTCTCGAATTATATAAGTCTTTACATTCTAATCATGAAGTTTTAATACGTTTGTTGTTTACAAGAGAATACTACGCTTTCACTGTTTGTGTGTTGCTTTGGCACACCTCAAGTAGTAAGATGTCACGGCCGCCAGATTGTATTTTCTTCTTTCTGAGTAGGGTATGCGATTTATTATAAGGTATTCAATGGTAACAGCACCACTAACTGATGGCATAGTTATAATTACACACAATACGACGTTCTCACTAGATTTACTCTCACCCAAAGGTCTTTCCCTAGTAGGCACCAATAAAAAATTTCATAGAACTTTTTTTCGGTGGAATTATTATGTTGAAAACTAGAGGAACAATATAAACATGAGTGTCTTATTGTAGTGATTAAATTTTGTATATATATATATATATAGTATTGCTTATCGTTTTACGCCTCGTCGGCTTCGAGGTCATTAGAAGCGGGAAGGACTGAGACAAGGAACGCGAAGGAATTTTTCCATGACCTTATGAAGGAACCATGCCGGCAAACGTGAAAAGTGGTCATCAGCAACCTAACATTCACTATCGCACAACACTGTTATACAATTTTCGCGTAACACTTTTATCCTGCAAAACGTTGACACAAAACTTGGCAGAGGATCCCGCACTATCGAATACAGTATGTTTGGGCTCGCGACGCACAGTTGATTGCCTCCCTCAGAGAGCCCTGGAGCGGACAAATAAATCGATTCGTCTGCTAGACTCTCAGTGGCTTACTCCTGACTCCACGAGCCATGATAAATCCATGGCCCTTTGAAAATCTGTCACACGTTTCATATTACCGGGTACCAACTCGAGGGAAACATCAATACGAAAGTATCACTTCAGCAGACGGGGAAACCCTGATCAATTGATGAGGCGAAACTCTTGTATTGTTACGTTACGTTAGTACTTGGATGTTTTACCAGTCTGTTTAGTTTTCTTTTTAATTATTAATATTTATGGCTTTACGCCTCGCCGTGGTCATTAGAGGCGGGATGGGACTGGGGACAAAGAACTGGAAGGAATTCGGCCATGGTCCTTTGAAGGAAGCATCCCGGCATTCACCTGGAGTGATTTGGGGAAACCATGTAAATCACAAATCTGGATGCGCGGACGGGGATTCGTCCCGGCGTCCTCCCGAATAGTTTAGTTAAGTTCTACAGTCTAGGCCGTTGTTCGCTTCTGCACTTCTTCGAGATTACATCTGTTCGAGTGTCTTTTATTTAAAATTTTGGAGAATTCCTTTCAAGAGGTGCTGTCTGATTGTCCTACCTGGAAGATGAGAAGTATTGACCAAAGTTTTATTATCCTATGTACGTTGCTGGTGAATGATCAGTTTGTCGATGAAAACGACATACCGTAGCGTCTTTTTAACCCATCGGAACAAATGATCGAGGGTTTCTCTGACCGCCTCCTAGTTTGTGAAGAAGACATTAAAAATATGTTTTATGTCTTAAATTGCGCTTCTTCCATGTGTAAGAAGGAAAAAGAGTTATTGCACTTTTTTATACAGTAGAAAATATTTTATTTAATTGCAATGGAGCGTATGCTCCGGTGGCATTTTCCCTACACACCTATCTTTCCCCTTTCCTGCACCTACCTACATTTGCCCTCTTCAACTATCAACTTTAAATTCTTTTAACGTTTTTGGCAAATTATTCATCATTTCTCTCGGTAACCTATTCCAACCCTGGCAACCTTACTTAAAAAAGTGAATCTTCCTACACCCTTGTGCCTGAAGTCGTGTGAAAGCTCGCGGTCATGGTAATCTTTGCCCTTCCATGCATTACTCATAATTCTTACACCAATATCTTTCCATGCCTCATCACCTATACTTTGTACATTCCCATGAACCTCTTCACCCTCCTCCTGTCTTCCAATGAATCCCATTTCAACTCTTTTATCATCTCTGTTACGTATTGCGTTCTGCGATAATTAACAGAATCAAACCTACCAGGCCTTTTTTTGTACCCTCTCCAACTCCTGCAAAATTTTGAAACGTTTTCCTACTTCCTGTCCAATGTATTCTGCCTACTTAAGCTTGTTATTAAACGTAAAGCCAAGATATTTAAATTTCAATTACACAAGCAATTCTTTCCGCAAACTTTTTTTTTTTTTTTTTTTTTTTTTTTATCTGCGTATCTAATAAGCCGATTCTTCTTTGCATTTCTCTTCACCCCATGTTTACCACCAAACCAATACCCTATCCCGATCACCCTGCATCTGTTTACAGCCCTTTACCATTCCGATCCTTTTATATAGCGTTATGTCATATACAAACAATCTAATTTCTGATAGTAAACCATCAAAACAATTATTCATTAGAATAATGATCAGCAGTGGTCCCAATACGCTTGTGGCACTCCCATTTTTACTTCCACTTCTTTGATACTGCATTTCCAACCATAAAGTTCTGTTTTCTACCTTTTAAAAATTCTTCTATCCAGCAAATCACTTTTTCATGCACTACAATAGATAAAAATTTCATTGTTCGTGACTTGGCGAGAATTAAATTGTATTCTACATTGCCTACTGGGTAAGGACATATAGCATATAGCGTATCTTCCTCTTTCATCAACACATGCACAATGCAAAATTACACATCAAAGTTAACACTCAATACATACATCTATTAGACTTACGGAGCAAAGTAGTTGGCTTTCCTATCACGGTTTCCGGGATGACGGTGACTCCATTTAGGAGTTTCACGATGAGAAACAGGAAAAATAGACTACATATCGCTTCGATTTTCTTTACTACCTCCTACACAAAGGAAGTAAAAAATAAATCCTATTTTTTTTGCATGCTACAAAAGTGTTATATAAGAAAAAAATTGTCTTGTAATAAATTTAATGAAATGTTCCCGTTTATATGCGGTTAGGGTATCCGTGGGCAATTTCTACACTCCTATTTGGAAAGTTTTTGTCTCCGTTTCCTTTTTAAATCGTGCTTCGGGCATTGTGAACTTTGGCGACGGTTTGAGGCCATCGAAGCAATTAAAAAACTTTCCCCATTTTCAACTTGCCCTAGCGTTCGTAAAGGAAATATTTCGGGATATGAGAAAAAAATTAGAATTTAATGCAGATACTGACAATTATAGATAAAACTGTCCTGGGATCTAATCCAATTCTTTCAGGGAATGTTCATAAAACTATCAATGCTGCCTCGCACGACGAAATAAGAAAATTGACTGTAATTTCTTGTCGTTGTACAAATAAGCTTTATTAAAAATGATTTATTAAACTTAGTCACAAGAAATACCATGAAGACGCTTCGTACTTTCGAAATAGTTTGAATCATGTTTAATTTGTATTATAGAACAGAATCAACGCGTCCCACCATAGAAGAAGAAAAGAATGTGAAGATATAAAGGTTTATGACACAGAGAAATTGTGTTGTTTGGGTTAATTTGATCAAACTGATGCTTCCTTGTTTCAGAAAATATAACCTAATTAATTTACGGGAACGTAGTAAGTACTTTTAATATCTTCACGTCAAAAAAAATCCCACCAGTGTAAACAGAGTATGTGTGTTTACATAATCTCTACAAGTACGCCTACATTCGTTTTCAAAGATCACAGAAGATGTTAGCTGAGATAATATTTTATAGAATTTGATAAACAAAGATAACATGTATCCTTAGGCCATATTTTTTATCCTAGTAACAAAAACAATACATTATATTTCGCACGATAAAGTTTTACCGACTGGCAGCGTTTAAAATTTTGTATTAGCATGTTTTTACTAGAGATATATTTGAATTAAGGAAATATATAAAACAAAAAAGGAGCTACGAAGAATATTAGTTTATGACCAGTAAGTAGGATTCCAGTAATGTTTGTTTGGTTTCTGTAGGAAAAACAATTTTTATCATGCGAAAATTCAACGGGAACTAAACCCTTTTTTTTCCATGTCTAATGACCACTAGGCTTACTATTCAAACTTAGAAAGAAGACAAGGAGGAGGCCAAAGGAGTAAGAGAAGGAATTAGTGATGAATGGGTACATCCTTTAAACAAACAAAGCTGAACAACTTGTGGCAAATTCGAAATATAACGAGATTACAGTATTATGTTACGGAGGAGAAAATTGCGTAAAATGCTGCCTTAAACAGGTCTTGTTTTGTAACATCACAACTTACGTATGAAGGATCTCAGAAGGTCGTATAATACAGCACTGTACCACTATGTGGAATCCACACAGAAACTGGCTAAAAGAAAAAAATGCTAAGTAACGATCAGGTTCACAACCGACATTTCTGTCCTTTTTGAAATAGAGCTCACTCACGTCTTACCTGTTTAGCATCGTCGTTTGTCGTTCGCCTTCAGGACGGTGGCCTCTACCAACAAAAGGTTAGAAGAATCTCAAAACTATTGATATAACATTCGACTGGTCAAAGATAATAGATCACTACTTATATTTTAATGCACAATTTCTGTTTAATTAAACTCGCCGACCTGTATTATGAAGTTTATTCTCACAAGATTCCACCATATACATAACTTACCATCTAATATTTCTTTTTAAATCCGCAGTTTTAAATTATTTTTCTGTTACGTTAATTATTCTAATGTTGCTTGAATATTCCCTTACTGTCCCTAATAAGTTATTTCAAATGCATATATGTTGCAGAATAATAATTAACAAAAGTTTTTCATGAATAAAAATCCCTAACAGTTCCTATCACTAATTTGCATGTGTTTCCCACGTATTCTCTTCTGAAACGCATTGTTGCCAAATTATTGCTTACTAACCTGATCAGATTAAACGAAGACTCAATAAACAGGGTAATACTTCTGCGATTTAAGGCTACTCTGAATCTAAGCAGTCCCGACTAAAAATCTTGATACATTCTGATCCTTTACTAACTAAAGAACTCTCTCGGTCTCATTTAAACACGACACTTTTGCCTTCGTGGAACAAACCTACCTTTACAGAGACTACTTGAAGTCCCCATGTCCAAACTATCACTTTGTCCTCGACGAAATACACCTACTACAGAGTTACTTCTCAAGAGCTCAAAAAAAAAAAAAAAAAAAAAAAAAAAAACTGCGCATGACCAACTTAGCTAAATTCAGCAAACAGCCAAATGCACGCACCTTTCCTACTGTAAAAATTTAAACGAGCGAACATATTTGCTCCGGTATTTATACTTTCTCCCCTTTGATTCAACTTTTTCCGTCGCTCTGATTTTAATGTTGCGCCATGCGCTCAAAGCACTAAACAACCTCAGAGGGGTCCTTATTTCCCTTAATAAAGCCTGTAGCGCTGTGTGCCTTGGAGGGAGGTATGGGTGAAAACCTTTTACTTCATTTTATAATTCAAAGAAAACCCTAGGCTGCTAATTTATTGTGTACACATACTGGTGTACAGGTGAGGCTTATTTATTTTTAACATTAACATATTGAAACATTAAAAAAAAACTAATCAAAGCCTCTTCTTACAATTGCCAACATATTAACAAACAAATAAAGCATTAAAACCTCACCACATTTCCAATTGATCTTGAAGCAAATTCCCAATATTAATTAGCAAACAAGAAAGCTTCACACTTGGTTTTTAAATGAAAGTTCCCTTCATAACAATCGGGAATCATAATTCAAACACAATATTAACATTGACTTATCCGATCTCAAATGCCGGGCGCCAGGATAATTTAAATTATCCACATAGTGTGGTTTTAAGAAAGTCTGTCCCAGTTAGCTAAATATTTGGGGGTGCGAGAACTCCTAATCATTCAGAGGTCGTTACAGGGCTGTACCCAATGACTGAATGAAAGTACCAGACTGCACTGTCGAAATATTACCGTGGCGGCGATATGTTTCCCTCAACGGCGGAATTATTATAGCCCCTTGGCTATAGCGGAGAGTGCACCACGTCCTTCAGTCAGCGTACTGAATGCGTGCACAGCGACCTCACTGTACAGGATGCTCGTATCGACCCTCAGGTTCGATGCCAAGACGGAGCGATCTTCAACCTCGGAAGATCCGCTCCTTCCAGTCTGAAGACTCGGCGTCAAGTGCACCTCCAGCGTCCGCAGGAATAACCTCCTCCCGTCACTCGTGGTTCACATAGAGCAAAAATTCACTGGCATTACAAAATGCAGAGGATAGTCTGTCGTTGATTGGTTCTGCTGGTTTTTTTTGGCTCCTCCTACTAGCTGTGACGATACGCGAACATTGTCTTTTGGAGATTCGTACGAACTCGGCCAGCCTCAGACTTATTCGTTAACTGCGACCTCCAAACTGCCCGCTCGGGGACCTGGGGTTGGGGACACGAGCATTCAACCCGCTGTGTATTTTCCCGGAGCTAAGGAATCATATGCTTGACCAACTACGTTAGAAAGGGTGGCTGCTGCATTGTTTGATCGCCGCCTGCCTGGCGCGTTAAGTGACTGCTACCTGCCTTTGTGTGGTCCCCCGGACAATGGCTGGCAAAACCTTCCCAGAGTTATACCTGTGATTATGCTTTTTTTTATGTTAAATATAAAAATGTATGGAATGACCTACACTCCTGGAAATTGAAATAAGAACACCGTGAATTCATTGTCCCAGGAATGGGAAACTTTATGTACATATTCCTGGGGTCAGATACAACACATGATCACACAGACAGAACCATAGGCACATAGACACAGGCAACACAGCATGCACAATGTCGGCACTGGTACCGTGTATATCCTCCTTTCGCAGCAATGCAGGCTGCAATTCTCCCATGGAGACGATCGTAGAGGTGCTGGATGTAGTCCTGTGGAACGGCATGCCAAACCGTTTCCACCTGGCGCCTCAGCTGGACCAGCGTTCGTGCTGGACGTGCAGACCGCGTGAGACGACGTTTCATCCAGTCCCAAACATGCTCAATGGGGGACAGATCCGGAGATCTCGCTGGCCAGGGTAGTTGACTTACACCTTCTAGAGCACGTTGGGTGCCACGGGATACATGTGGACGTGCATTGTCCTGTTGGAACAGCATGTTCCCTTGCCGGTCTAGGAATGGTAGAACGATGGGTTCGATGACGGTTTGAATGAACCGTGCTCTGTTCAGTGTCCCCTCGACGATCACCAGAGGTGTACGGCCAGTGTAGGAGATCGCTCCCCACACCATGATGCCGGGTGTTGGCCCTGTGTGCCTCGGTCGTATGCAGTCCTGATTGTGGCGCTCACCATTGGCACCAAGGCAGAAGCGACTCTCATCACTGAAGCCGACACGTCTCCATTCGTCCCTCCATACACGCCTGTCGCGACACCACTGGAGGCGGGCTGCACGATGTTGGGGCGTGAGCGGAAGACGACCTAACGGTGCGCGGGACCCTAGCCCAGCTTCATGGAGACGGTTGCGAATGGTCCTCTCTGATACCCCAGGAGCAACAGTGTCCCTAATTTGCCGGGAAGTGGCGGTGCGGTCCCTTACGGCACTGCGTAGGATGCGACGGTCTTGGCGTGTGTCCGTGCGTCGCTGCTGTCCGGACCCAGGTCGACGGGCACGTGCACCTTCCGCCGACCACTGGCGACAACATCGATGTACTGTGGAGACCTCGCGCCCCACATGTGGAGCAATTCGGCGGTACGTCCACCCGGCCTCCCGCATGCCCACAATACGCCCTCGCTCAAAGTCCGTCAACTGCACATACGGTTCACGTACACGCTGTCGCGGCATGCTACCAGTGTTAAAGACTGAGATGGAGCTCCGTATGCCACGGCAAACTGGCTGACACTGACTGCGGCGGTGCCCGACCGCTGCGCAGCTAGCGCCCTTCGACGGCCAACACTGCTGTTCCTGGTGTGTCCGCTGTGCCGTGCGTTTGATCATTGCTTGTACAGCCCTCTCGTAGTGTCCGGAGCAAGTATGGTGGGTCTTACACACCGGCGTCAATGTGTTCTTATTTCAATTTCCAGGAGTGTATTTTGGTCATTCTGTTACAAGCCCAAAATGCAGTATGCTAGATCGCATAAGTGGGTGATGAAATAGAATGAAAGGTAGGAAAAATACATTTGGAGAAAATAATTGATTGAAAATACGTTCTGTTACATACAGGTAGAGATCTTGGGGAAATATTTGTTAGCAATTGCATACAAGTGACGCAACAAAAGGATAAAAGAAATTAGACGAAAAAGATGTCAGAATGATGGGTACATACTCCTGTGTTTTTTCCCTACTCAGAAAATGCGTGAAATTTACGTGAAATATCATTAACTGTCTCCTGGGATACTTAACTGTGAACTAAAACGTATTGTTGGTGTTAATCTTTAGAACGTATATGCGATTCGAAACCGTCTTTTCTAGTTCATCTCTGGATCTTGCATCGATACACTGCTATACGACCGTCACAATATTTTGGTGAGGTGGATTGTTACTGTTTTTTCGACGTTTCAACTGATTGTTCGAAACGAACCTACAATTAGGACAAGTATACACTAAAACATATCTCCGCTCTTCCTGAAGTGAGTCACGGAAAATTTGGTGACTTTTTCTGAAGCAAATTTATACGGACGCCAACGAGAACAAGCCATAAATCCTCTCCTTCTGTCCCAGCTTTCTATTTTACTCCATGATAAAAATGAACAATTTCAAGTTTCATAAATGGCACGCAACTTCTGAAAAGTAAACACACATGAATTGTAAAAATGTCAGGTTGGTAAAATAATTTAACAATATTGTGTTTTCTTACTTATCTCGACCGCTACCAATACCTCGTCCCCTTAACCACATTGGAATTCCGCCGGTATGCTGAAGGAATGGAATGTCTGCAGAGGTGCCGCGGATGCCAATCGAATTGCGGTCACGGCATCTGAACGGGATCTCGACTGGGAAGGAGCTTGACAGGCCACAACAAAACATTGAGATCCTGCAATGGAAAATCAGAAACTATTTGGGCAATAATCTTAAAGCTCCGTTTCACAAGTTAGTAGCTCATTAAATTAATGCATGACTAAACACAGCAATAAATATAAACGTTAAACTGATTTTCTTTTCTGTGTTCAATTGTGTTAGTTCATTAACTTATCACAGATTTGTAGCAGTTAATTTTTTGATAATGTTGTAGAATCCTATTTAGTGTATATAGATTTATTTAATGCTGCGCTATACGGTCATTCGTTCAGGAAGACAGCTATCCACAACTTCAGTGCTAAAATATGGCTCCTCTCCAAATACCGTAAGTTCTATGGGTTTATCTACTCGAAATCGTGTGTGAGGCAATTCGACTTGGGAATGATATGTAAAGGCGCGTCCGCACCGAAGGAACACAAGGGAACTTCTTGTTGATAATCGTTGTGGTCTGTTTCTAGAAACAACAACAAAATGGACAACTTCAGAAACATTGGGTCTTTACTAACTAAAGAACTCTCTCGGTCTCATTTAAACACGACACTTTTGCCTTCGTGGAACAAACCTACCTTTACAGAGACTACTTGAAGTCCCCATGTCCAAACTATCACTTTGTCCTCGACGAAATACACCTACTACAGAGTTACTTCTCAAGAGCTCAAAAAAAAAAAAAAAAAAAAAAAAAAAAACTGCGCATGACCAACTTAGCTAAATTCAGCAAACAGCCAAATGCACGCACCTTTCCTACTGTAAAAATTTAAACGAGCGAACATATTTGCTCCGGTATTTATACTTTCTCCCCTTTGATTCAACTTTTTCCGTCGCTCTGATTTTAATGTTGCGCCATGCGCTCAAAGCACTAAACAACCTCAGAGGGGTCCTTATTTCCCTTAATAAAGCCTGTAGCGCTGTGTGCCTTGGAGGGAGGTATGGGTGAAAACCTTTTACTTCATTTTATAATTCAAAGAAAACCCTAGGCTGCTAATTTATTGTGTACACATACTGGTGTACAGGTGAGGCTTATTTATTTTTAACATTAACATATTGAAACATTAAAAAAAACTAATCAAAGCCTCTTCTTACAATTGCCAACATATTAACAAACAAATAAAGCATTAAAACCTCACCACATTTCCAATTGATCTTGAAGCAAATTCCCAATATTAATTAGCAAACAAGAAAGCTTCACACTTGGTTTTTAAATGAAAGTTCCCTTCATAACAATCGGGAATCATAATTCAAACACAATATTAACATTGACTTATCCGATCTCAAATGCCGGGCGCCAGGATAATTTAAATTATCCACATAGTGTGGTTTTAAGAAAGTCTGTCCCAGTTAGCTAAATATTTGGGGGTGCGAGAACTCCTAATCATTCAGAGGTCGTTACAGGGCTGTACCCAATGACTGAATGAAAGTACCAGACTGCACTGTCGAAATATTACCGTGGCGGCGATATGTTTCCCTCAACGGCGGAATTATTATAGCCCCTTGGCTATAGCGGAGAGTGCACCACGTCCTTCAGTCAGCGTACTGAATGCGTGCACAGCGACCTCACTGTACAGGATGCTCGTATCGACCCTCAGGTTCGATGCCAAGACGGAGCGATCTTCAACCTCGGAAGATCCGCTCCTTCCAGTCTGAAGACTCGGCGTCAAGTGCACCTCCAGCGTCCGCAGGAATAACCTCCTCCCGTCACTCGTGGTTCACATAGAGCAAAAATTCACTGGCATTACAAAATGCAGAGGATAGTCTGTCGTTGATTGGTTCTGCTGGTTTTTTTTGGCTCCTCCTACTAGCTGTGACGATACGCGAACATTGTCTTTTGGAGATTCGTACGAACTCGGCCAGCCTCAGACTTATTCGTTAACTGCGACCTCCAAACTGCCCGCTCGGGGACCTGGGGTTGGGGACACGAGCATTCAACCCGCTGTGTATTTTCCCGGAGCTAAGGAATCATATGCTTGACCAACTACGTTAGAAAGGGTGGCTGCTGCATTGTTTGATCGCCGCCTGCCTGGCGCGTTAAGTGACTGCTACCTGCCTTTGTGTGGTCCCCCGGACAATGGCTGGCAAAACCTTCCCAGAGTTATACCTGTGATTATGCTTTTTTTTATGTTAAATATAAAAATGTATGGAATGACCTACACTCCTGGAAATTGAAATAAGAACACCGTGAATTCATTGTCCCAGGAATGGGAAACTTTATGTACATATTCCTGGGGTCAGATACAACACATGATCACACAGACAGAACCATAGGCACATAGACACAGGCAACACAGCATGCACAATGTCGGCACTGGTACCGTGTATATCCTCCTTTCGCAGCAATGCAGGCTGCAATTCTCCCATGGAGGACGATCGTAGAGGTGCTGGATGTAGTCCTGTGGAACGGCATGCCAAACCGTTTCCACCTGGCGCCTCAGCTGGACCAGCGTTCGTGCTGGACGTGCAGACCGCGTGAGACGACGTTTCATCCAGTCCCAAACATGCTCAATGGGGGACAGATCCGGAGATCTCGCTGGCCAGGGTAGTTGACTTACACCTTCTAGAGCACGTTGGGTGCCACGGGATACATGTGGACGTGCATTGTCCTGTTGGAACAGCATGTTCCCTTGCCGGTCTAGGAATGGTAGAACGATGGGTTCGATGACGGTTTGAATGAACCGTGCTCTGTTCAGTGTCCCCTCGACGATCACCAGAGGTGTACGGCCAGTGTAGGAGATCGCTCCCCACACCATGATGCCGGGTGTTGGCCCTGTGTGCCTCGGTCGTATGCAGTCCTGATTGTGGCGCTCACCATTGGCACCAAGGCAGAAGCGACTCTCATCACTGAAGCCGACACGTCTCCATTCGTCCCTCCATACACGCCTGTCGCGACACCACTGGAGGCGGGCTGCACGATGTTGGGGCGTGAGCGGAAGACGACCTAACGGTGCGCGGGACCCTAGCCCAGCTTCATGGAGACGGTTGCGAATGGTCCTCTCTGATACCCCAGGAGCAACAGTGTCCCTAATTTGCCGGGAAGTGGCGGTGCGGTCCCTTACGGCACTGCGTAGGATGCGACGGTCTTGGCGTGTGTCCGTGCGTCGCTGCTGTCCGGACCCAGGTCGACGGGCACGTGCACCTTCCGCCGACCACTGGCGACAACATCGATGTACTGTGGAGACCTCGCGCCCCACATGTGGAGCAATTCGGCGGTACGTCCACCCGGCCTCCCGCATGCCCACAATACGCCCTCGCTCAAAGTCCGTCAACTGCACATACGGTTCACGTACACGCTGTCGCGGCATGCTACCAGTGTTAAAGACTGAGATGGAGCTCCGTATGCCACGGCAAACTGGCTGACACTGACTGCGGCGGTGCCCGACCGCTGCGCAGCTAGCGCCCTTCGACGGCCAACACTGCTGTTCCTGGTGTGTCCGCTGTGCCGTGCGTTTGATCATTGCTTGTACAGCCCTCTCGTAGTGTCCGGAGCAAGTATGGTGGGTCTTACACACCGGCGTCAATGTGTTCTTATTTCAATTTCCAGGAGTGTATTTTGGTCATTCTGTTACAAGCCCAAAATGCAGTATGCTAGATCGCATAAGTGGGTGATGAAATAGAATGAAAGGTAGGAAAAATACATTTGGAGAAAATAATTGATTGAAAATACGTTCTGTTACATACAGGTAGAGATCTTGGGGAAATATTTGTTAGCAATTGCATACAAGTGACGCAACAAAAGGATAAAAGAAATTAGACGAAAAAGATGTCAGAATGATGGGTACATACTCCTGTGTTTTTTCCCTACTCAGAAAATGCGTGAAATTTACGTGAAATATCATTAACTGTCTCCTGGGATACTTAACTGTGAACTAAAACGTATTGTTGGTGTTAATCTTTAGAACGTATATGCGATTCGAAACCGTCTTTTCTAGTTCATCTCTGGATCTTGCATCGATACACTGCTATATACGACCGTCACAATATTTTGGTGAGGTGGATTGTTACTGTTTTTTCGACGTTTCACTGATTGTTCGAAACGAACCTACAATTAGGACACAAGTATACACTAAAACATATCTCCGCTCTTCCTGAAGTGAGTCACAGGAAAATTTGGTGACTTTTTCTGAAGCAAATTTATACGGACGCCAACGAGAACAAGCCATAAATCCTCTCCTTCTGTCCCCAGCTTTCTATTTTACTCCATGATAAAAATGAACAATTTCAAGTTTCATAAATGGCACGCAACTTCTGAAAAGTAAACACACATGAATTGTAAAAATGTCAGGTTGGTAAAATAATTTAACAATATTGTGTTTTCTTACTTATCTCGACCGCTACCAATACCTCGTCCCCTTAACCACATTGGAATTCCGCCGGTATGCTGAAGGAATGGAATGTCTGCAGAGGTGCCGCGGATGCCAATCGAATTGCGGTCACGGCATCTGAACGGGATCTCGACTGGGAAGGAGCTTGACAGGCCACAACAAAACATTGAGATCCTGCAATGGAAAATCAGAAACTATTTGGGCAATAATCTTAAAGCTCCGTTTCACAAGTTAGTAGCTCATTAAATTAATGCATGACTAAACACAGCAATAAATATAAACGTTAAACTGATTTTCTTTTCTGTGTTCAATTGTGTTAGTTCATTAACTTATCACAGATTTGTAGCAGTTAATTTTTGATAATGTTGTAGAATCCTATTTAGTGTATATAGATTTATTTAATGCTGCGCTATACGGTCATTCGTTCAGGAAGACAGCTATCCACAACTTCAGTGCTAAAATATGGCTCCTCTCCAAATACCGTAAGTTCTATGGGTTTATCTACTCGAAATCGTGTGTGAGGCAATTCGACTTGGGAATGATATGTAAAGGCGCGTCCGCACCGAAGGAACCAAGGGAACTTCTTGTTGATAATCGTTGTGGTCTGTTTCTAGAAACAACAACAAAATGGACAACTTCAGAAACATTGGGTCTTTACTAACTAAAGAACTCTCTCGGTCTCATTTAAACACGACACTTTTGCCTTCGTGGAACAAACCTACCTTTACAGAGACTACTTGAAGTCCCCATGTCCAAACTATCACTTTGTCCTCGACGAAATACACCTACTACAGAGTTACTTCTCAAGAGCTCAAAAAAAAAAAAAAAAAAAAAAAAAAAAAAAACTGCGCATGACCAACTTAGCTAAATTCAGCAAACAGCCAAATGCACGCACCTTTCCTACTGTAAAAATTTAAACGAGCGAACATATTTGCTCCGGTATTTATACTTTCTCCCCTTTGATTCAACTTTTTCCGTCGCTCTGATTTTAATGTTGCGCCATGCGCTCAAAGCACTAAACAACCTCAGAGGGGTCCTTATTTCCCTTAATAAAGCCTGTAGCGCTGTGTGCCTTGGAGGGAGGTATGGGTGAAAACCTTTTACTTCATTTTATAATTCAAAGAAAACCCTAGGCTGCTAATTTATTGTGTACACATACTGGTGTACAGGTGAGGCTTATTTATTTTTAACATTAACATATTGAAACATTAAAAAAAAACTAATCAAAGCCTCTTCTTACAATTGCCAACATATTAACAAACAAATAAAGCATTAAAACCTCACCACATTTCCAATTGATCTTGAAGCAAATTCCCAATATTAATTAGCAAACAAGAAAGCTTCACACTTGGTTTTTAAATGAAAGTTCCCTTCATAACAATCGGGAATCATAATTCAAACACAATATTAACATTGACTTATCCGATCTCAATGCCGGGCGCCAGGATAATTTAAATTATCCACATAGTGTGGTTTTAAGAAAGTCTGTCCCAGTTAGCTAAATATTTGGGGGTGCGAGAACTCCTAATCATTCAGAGGTCGTTACAGGGCTGTACCCAATGACTGAATGAAAGTACCAGACTGCACTGTCGAAATATTACCGTGGCGGCGATATGTTTCCCTCAACGGCGGAATTATTATAGCCCCTTGGCTATAGCGGAGAGTGCACCACGTCCTTCAGTCAGCGTACTGAATGCGTGCACAGCGACCTCACTGTACAGGATGCTCGTATCGACCCTCAGGTTCGATGCCAAGACGGAGCGATCTTCAACCTCGGAAGATCCGCTCCTTCCAGTCTGAAGACTCGGCGTCAAGTGCCCTCCAGCGTCCGCAGGAATAACCTCCTCCCGTCACTCGTGGTTCACATAGAGCAAAAATTCACTGGCATTACAAAATGCAGAGGATAGTCTGTCGTTGATTGGTTCTGCGTTTTTTTGGCTCCTCCTACTAGCTGTGACGATACGCGAACATTGTCTTTTGGAGATTCGTACGAACTCGGCCAGCCTCAGACTTATTCGTTAACTGCGACCTCCAAACTGCCCGCTCGGGGACCTGGGGTGGGGACACGAGCATTCAACCCGCTGTGTATTTCCCGGAGCTAAGGAATCATATGCTTGACCAACTACGTTAGAAAGGGTGGCTGCTGCATTGTTTGATCGCCGCCTGCCTGGCGCGTTAAGTGACTGCTACCTGCCTTTGTGTGGTCCCCCGGACAATGGCTGGCAAAACCTTCCCAGAGTTATACCTGTGATTATGCTTTTTTTTATGTTAAATATAAAAATGTATGGAATGACCTACACTCCTGGAAATTGAAATAAGAACACCGTGAATTCATTGTCCCAGGAATGGGAAAACTTTATGTACATATTCCTGGGGTCAGATACAACACATGATCACACAGACAGAACCATAGGCACATAGACACAGGCAACACAGCATGCACAATGTCGGCACTGGTACCGTGTATATCCTCCTTTCGCAGCAATGCAGGCTGCAATTCTCCCATGGAGACGATCGTAGAGGTGCTGGATGTAGTCCTGTGGAACGGCATGCCAAACCGTTTCCACCTGGCGCCTCAGCTGGACCAGCGTTCGTGCTGGACGTGCAGACCGCGTGAGACGACGTTTCATCCAGTCCCAAACATGCTCAATGGGGGACAGATCCGGAGATCTCGCTGGCCAGGGTAGTTGACTTACACCTTCTAGAGCACGTTGGGTGCCACGGGATACATGTGGACGTGCATTGTCCTGTTGGAACAGCATGTTCCCTTGCCGGTCTAGGAATGGTAGAACGATGGGTTCGATGACGGTTTGAATGAACCGTGCTCTGTTCAGTGTCCCCTCGACGATCACCAGAGGTGTACGGCCAGTGTAGGAGATCGCTCCCCACACCATGATGCCGGGTGTTGGCCCTGTGTGCCTCGGTCGTATGCAGTCCTGATTGTGGCGCTCACCATTGGCACCAAGGCAGAAGCGACTCTCATCACTGAAGCCGACACGTCTCCATTCGTCCCTCCATACACGCCTGTCGCGACACCACTGGAGGCGGGCTGCACGATGTTGGGGCGTGAGCGGAAGACGACCTAACGGTGCGCGGGACCCTAGCCCAGCTTCATGGAGACGGTTGCGAATGGTCCTCTCTGATACCCCAGGAGCAACAGTGTCCCTAATTTGCCGGGAAGTGGCGGTGCGGTCCCTTACGGCACTGCGTAGGATGCGACGGTCTTGGCGTGTGTCCGTGCGTCGCTGCTGTCCGGACCCAGGTCGACGGGCACGTGCACCTTCCGCCGACCACTGGCGACAACATCGATGTACTGTGGAGACCTCGCGCCCCACATGTGGAGCAATTCGGCGGTACGTCCACCCGGCCTCCCGCATGCCCACAATACGCCCTCGCTCAAAGTCCGTCAACTGCACATACGGTTCACGTACACGCTGTCGCGGCATGCTACCAGTGTTAAAGACTGAGATGGAGCTCCGTATGCCACGGCAAACTGGCTGACACTGACTGCGGCGGTGCCCGACCGCTGCGCAGCTAGCGCCCTTCGACGGCCAACACTGCTGTTCCTGGTGTGTCCGCTGTGCCGTGCGTTTGATCATTGCTTGTACAGCCCTCTCGTAGTGTCCGGAGCAAGTATGGTGGGTCTTACACACCGGCGTCAATGTGTTCTTATTTCAATTTCCAGGAGTGTATTTTGGTCATTCTGTTACAAGCCCAAAATGCAGTATGCTAGATCGCATAAGTGGGTGATGAAATAGAATGAAAGGTAGGAAAAATACATTTGGAGAAAATAATTGATTGAAAATACGTTCTGTTACATACAGGTAGAGATCTTGGGGAAATATTTGTTAGCAATTGCATACAAGTGACGCAACAAAAGGATAAAAGAAATTAGACGAAAAAGATGTCAGAATGATGGGTACATACTCCTGTGTTTTTTCCCTACTCAGAAAATGCGTGAAATTTACGTGAAATATCATTAACTGTCTCCTGGGATACTTAACTGTGAACTAAAACGTATTGTTGGTGTTAATCTTTAGAACGTATATGCGATTCGAAACCGTCTTTTCTAGTTCATCTCTGGATCTTGCATCGATACACTGCTATACGACCGTCACAATATTTTGGTGAGGTGGATTGTTACTGTTTTTTTCGACGTTTCAACTGATTGTTCGAAACGAACCTACAATTAGGACACAAGTATACACTAAAACATATCTCCGCTCTTCCTGAAGTGAGTCACGGAAAATTTGGTGACTTTTTCTGAGCAAATTTATACGGACGCCAACGAGAACAAGCCATAAATCCTCTCCTTCTGTCCCAGCTTTCTATTTTACTCCATGATAAAAATGAACAATTTCAAGTTTCATAAATGGCACGCAACTTCTGAAAAGTAAACACACATGAATTGTAAAAAATGTCAGGTTGGTAAAATAATTTAACAATATTGTGTTTTCTTACTTATCTCGACCGCTACCAATACCTCGTCCCCTTAACCACATTGGAATTCCGCCGGTATGCTGAAGGAATGGAATGTCTGCAGAGGTGCCGCGGATGCCAATCGAATTGCGGTCACGGCATCTGAACGGGATCTCGACTGGGAAGGAGCTTGACAGGCCACAACAAAACATTGAGATCCTGCAATGGAAAATCAGAAACTATTTGGGCAATAATCTTAAAGCTCCGTTTCACAAGTTAGTAGCTCATTAAATTAATGCATGACTAAACACAGCAATAAATATAAACGTTAAACTGATTTTCTTTTCTGTGTTCAATTGTGTTAGTTCATTAACTTATCACAGATTTGTAGCAGTTAATTTTTTGATAATGTTGTAGAATCCTATTTAGTGTATATAGATTTATTTAATGCTGCGCTATACGGTCATTCGTTCAGGAAGACAGCTATCCACAACTTCAGTGCTAAAATATGGCTCCTCTCCAAATACCGTAAGTTCTATGGGTTTATCTACTCGAAATCGTGTGTGAGGCAATTCGACTTGGGAATGATATGTAAAGGCGCGTCCGCACCGAAGGAACACAAGGGAACTTCTTGTTGATAATCGTTGTGGTCTGTTTCTAGAAACAACAACAAAATGGACAACTTCAGAAACATTGGGTCTACAACAGAAAACCTAATTTAGGAAAAGTTTATTTGCTTTAATGTTTACACTCGTGATACGTCTACGCTAAGAAAGTCTTTGTTTCTCTGTGCGAAATAAAAACATTTTGTCTCAATTATAATTCAGTAACTACGCGATGAAGGGATGCGATAATGATATTTTGTCAGCAGTTGCTGCAATTTATATTATTTCTGAGTAAAAGAAAAAAAAACTGTAAATGCTGGTTGAGACAATGTCTATTGGAGAGAAATCAACACGGAGTAGAATGCCTCATAGTTTCTTTTCTTAAAAAAAAAAAAAAAAAAAAAAAAATAGAAAGGATATGTTGAGGATAGACATATCAAAAACTTTATTCGAATACACATAGAAATAATAAAACTTTGTTCAACTGTACTTGTAAATCATTCAATCCTTTTTCTGAACAATGATGAATATTATGTTTATACGCAAGAAATTGAAAGTATTTGTTAGTTAACCATTCACTCAAAGCATTGCCACAGCATTAGATTTAAAAAAAAAAAAAAAAAAAAAAAAAGTGTCTAAGCGCTTGCTTTCAAAAGCGTTCGCTGCTCCTGCCCCGGGCACGAATCCCGGCAGGGGCAGGAATTTTGAGAGTTGTGTTTATTCATATGAGCTATGCCAGGACGATCCGTGGTTCGGATTCCACGATAAACTGTAGGCCCCGGAGGAAAGGAACTAGCCGTCCTACCTCTGACACAATGGCTTAGTATGCCTCCTTCGGGAGGATCCAACCAACCTTCGGGTTGTGGACTAAGTTAAGTATTTTTTTTAAACAATTATTTTATTCTTTCTCTGGTAAACTGTAACAATTCTTTTTTTTTAATTTTCGTTTTATTTCATTAACGTCTGCACCGATCGCATTACTCAATACCCAAGAATAGTGTTTTTTTTTTTTTTTTTTTTTTTTTTTTTTTTTTTTTTTTTTTTTTTTTTAACAGATGTTTAAAGTTTGAATTAATGGATTCCACAATTAAATTTATTACATTTTCATTCCTCAACTCAAAGATATTTGTACCAGTACATAAACAACTCAAGTAAACGCTACATGGAACAAGCTGTCACACCAAACTGACAACCGTTTCAAGCACCACAATGTTTATCAATATTTCTATATTTTTTTATTTTTACCGCTACTTCTGGAAACAGTCAACGTCAAAGAACTTTCGTTTCTAATGACATAAACAGTGAGAAACATTGAGCAACATCGTGGAACTAGATGCATATATTTAACTTCAAGGAAGTTTTGTTGCTGTTGACATATACAATGAGAAACATTGGGAAAAATGATGGAACAAGCAACAATAACCAAATGTTCCTCTGTGTTACTTTTAGTTTGGACGTGTCTTAAGACTTAAATCACAATATTTGGCATTACCCCTATAAAAACGCGGGCTTGAACCGAGATAGAGAGTAATATTGAGGTATATTGAGGTATTATAAACCGCTCTGAACTTGGTGTTGTGGTATGACAGAGTCACCCACAATGAATATAATTAAATAATTTAATTAATATTCAGATTTTCTTTAGAATATTCAAATTATGTAAGTTGTAAATATCATAAATAATAGGGATATTGCATAGGTAAATAATTGTGGCCAGAGTTATCATTATTATAATTTTAATTTCTACAAAACTTGCTGCTCAGTAATGTAGTGGATATGGGAAGCTGGAACTGCCATTTTCGAACGGTCGAGAGCGAGACAATAGCTGGGTCTCCCGACTCAGTGGCGCCGACGCTCACAACAACGGAGAACCGTTGAGCGTGGGTTCACTGAACTCACCCCTCTCCGATGCTTGGTCGAGGTCAGGCAAAAGTGCGCGAACGGAGACAGCGAATGCTGGCCGCGATATAAAACACGTGACGACGGGCATGTATCGATGACCAATCGTGAACGTTTATAGGGGTTCACAAATGTTAATTCAAGGGATTCTGTTGCATGTGGCGAGTTGGAGACGACTTTTCCGAGGAAAAAGAGAAAAGGCCATTTTTGACTTCACTTGCTGTCGGGACGAGCCACTGTGCAGACGTGTCAGCCGACACGTTCTCGTCCGGTGATCAGTGACTGGGTCTGATCACACTCTCTTGCTCTTGGGAGCTAGAAGTTGCATGGCAAGCCTGCCATAATCTGGAAACTGTTGTGGTAACGCGGTCGTATCCGCTAACCTGGCTTTCACAGCTGCAGTGGCACTGTGCGTGTCACACTTCATCACGACGATACACTCATGGTAAAGTACCGACGCATGCGGTCACAGTACATTGGGTTTTGACGAGACTTGCGAGCCCTTAAGCGGCACTGAGATAAGACTCTGCTCCCGTCGTAAAAATCACTGAGCTTGCTAATTTTCATGTTTAATTTCAAATTCTAAGCATCTTGCTAATTTTTGTAAATTCAAGACGATGCTTTTTAACTTTATATGGCGCCCCTGGGATACTCTGTTTGTGGTAAATGTTAACTTCAATTTGATGTCCTGTGTTGCCACGTTGATAATATGTTGACTTTGCTACTTGTTGAAATATTTAATTCAGTTTTATGTTTGCTTTTCATCGGCGGATTGTAAACGTCGGGTATTGCTTGTTTTTGGTGTCTTTGGAATATGTTTAACGTAAAGTTAACTATTACCCGGCCTTGTATAAGCCATAAGACTCAATAAATGGGATAATATTTTGTGTACAATATTCATGGTTCTAGTTCCTTCTAGTTCACCTTTTTGCAACCATTAATATCGTTTTTATTTTCATATTCTAATAACTCACGTATAAAGATATGAAGGTAAGGAAGGCAGGCGTTGGAGGAGACAAATATAATATTAATAATCCAAATCCCCCCTCCCTTTATACCATTAACGCTGCCAACCTAGCCCTCATTCACATTACAGTGTTTTGTGTTGATTTGGGAAGATTTAGATATAATTTGTCAGGTCACCAGATGATTTTAAAATTTCACCAATTCCTTATGTTTTTCAGAGACGGGTAATCCCTTGAGACCGAAATCATCTTTTTTACTGTACTTTTTTATTTCGCCGAAACGCGCAAGAAAACATGCATGAACAAAGCATCACATTTCTTTAAAGACTTAAAGCACATTAACAAACAAATCACCCAACGTCGTGCCGAGGAAACTTATCCCTTTTCAAAGTCGGGGCTTAAACATACACTACAGAATTTTCGAGAGAACATCGCAAGCGCCGACCGGTGGTTCTGAAGCGCTTATAATCCGCCCAACAATAGAAATCGTATAAAAAACTATTGGAACATATACTTGTTCCGCATTCCTCAGAAGACAGTCGTCCGCTACCTGGGCGTCAACCCCGACCGTCGTTTCACATGGCGCTATCATGTACAGGACACCAGACAAAAGGTAGAGAAAATACTAGGTACATTATACCCAGTATTGAACACCAACTCCACAATGCCACCAAGCTGCGGTACGCAAATACATATGCCACTGGTGCTGCCAATAAAGGAGTAGGCGTGCCCAGTGTGAGGGGACGCAGGAAAGACACACGTTAAAAAACTGGGCCCTCAAACGTGTACTACACCTGCTGGCTATGTTCCCGACAACTGATCTGCACTCACTAACCGGAACACCAAAACATTTAGAAAGATAGAAACCAGCAGCACAAGAATTTTATAGAAAAGTAACAGTATCGAACAACGAGCTTATATGTAGCATTGGGCAATATGATACTGAGGGACTGAGGTACATAAAAAGCAAAGTCGATACTAAATATGTAGCAGTATACACAAAAGCAAAGATTAAACCTGTGAAGCAACAATAAAAGTCAATACTTACCAATAAAGCCAACATATCAGACAGCAATAGAAGGGGCAGATGTTACCAACAAGGGCAACAGGCACCTCTCCACGATTGCAGCCAACGACGAAGGCATTGGCAGCAACATTGCTATCATGCTGGTTAAAATTACCTACAATCATAAAAAAACATTTTAGACTGGTATTAGAAAATATTTATAATGGCTTCAAACATAAAAATAACAGAATTAAGCAATTTTAAACATTCACAGACTCATTTAAAACATTGTAACTGACAAGAGATTCTCAATTAATCTTTAAATGAAAATTTGAAATCCTGTTTTATTCTTCTTCGAATTACAGTTCATTTAAATCGTTTCATTTACTAAGATTTTTTACATTCCTATGAAAAATATTCAAATGCACAATTAATAAGAGCATATCTCTCTCCGATACCAAGATAATTAATTTATAGTATTGGAATTAGTAGGAAATTAGTTTTTAGGATGGTTATAATGTGATATTACGTTTTGGAGAGAATCCAGGAGCATACCATATGCTACCAACAAAATGCTTCTTACAACAAGCAGTTAGTGTAATTTATCTATAAGATAACTAAAGAGAAGAGTAAAGTTCTGAAAAGAGAGCTACACAACAAGCTCTATACTTCATCCCGTTCCTCATCAATATGCCGTTCGTTCCCGAACTTGACTCTTCTTGGGCCAGTTAACAGTGTTACCTATTTTTAAGAATCATGTCTTTTACTGTGAATTTTTTATACAAATAGACTGTTTTATATGTTATCTTTTCATTCTGGTTACGAAGATATAGCCGAAATGATCTTCGCATTAATTATAAAAGAAAAGGATCGGTGATAACACAAACAGTCTATTTTATGCCGCTCTGAAGAGCGGATCTACTAACTTGCAGTGCACAGAAGTTGGCAACAAATCCTCGTAACCTATACTAGCAACCCTGAAATGTCTCTTTAGAATGCCTTTAAAGGCCTGCGAGTTCCAACACCGACAATATGTGGTAGTATGTGGACTTCCACGACGATCCAACCGTTAATGCTGTTAAATCGCCTGAAGCGTTTCTGCTCATTTCTAGTCAGAATTGTGGGGTAGGATAACATGAGATAATTGGCTTCAATGAAGAGATTTCGTGCATTATTAAGGTATTTATAGAGGTAAAATGCTATATTGCAGTTCTTTCCCTTCACGAATATGTTGGATGTTTCAGTAGTTTTGTTAGAGTGGGATATGCGGAGAGAAATGCAGGGAGTTGACAGGGCCCGCAGAATTTCATTTTGCAATCAGTGGAAGCTAGCGGAGCCTGGGAAGAAGTAGGAATGCGATGCTGATGGAAATCGATCTGCCACCTACTTCGATGGGCGCTCATCTCTATATTAGATCACTTCACCCAGCAACCTAAGAAGAAAAATACTCAGATTCATAGGAATCCAGCCAGCTTTACTGTTTTTAATACTCACTGTCTTTTAATACTGCTATTTTACTTAGAACTTAACCAAAGATGAGCAGCTTGTTACAAATGTCAAATATTTTAGTGAATGGTGTTTTCCGTAGGTCTCATGTTTTGAGATAAAACTTGTATTAGATGATTTCCCCGGTATCATGGCTTAACCGCAATCAATATTTTTTGCCAGTAAAGTCCATCAGAAAATTAGTGAAGCATCCGTAGAACGCAAGTGTGGATAAGTTACAACCAATTTAAATATCAATATTATTAATGCAGCAGAGAATAGAGTATGGAAAAATTGTTTCTGAAATAACTGGAAAGGGATCTTAATAACTTCTACATGAATACACTATTTTCCAAGTATATATGTACTGAAATGAAACTAGTCTTTGAAGTTAGACTAGTGCATATAAAATCGCAAATATTTCTCAAGAGTGTAAGTTTAATAATCATTCAAAATCAATAAAAAATAGTAATAATAATTTATCAAATGTGTGAAATGCGTTGGGATTTATAATATTTAACTTCTTGCTGCATATATTTATTTAATGACTTGTCCGTCGTTGTATTATTTTTCCTCCCATGTCAGGGTCTATTGAATACAAGATGATCAGTAGGTACTTTTCAGAAGCCAGATTTCGTAAATATGATGTTATGTACCGAGTTGGGAAAATTATAAATACAGTTTCTGTGCGGAATGTTTGATCCATTCAGTTGCAAGAAAAATAAAAATAATATTTAGTGACTTATATAATGTACCTTATTTTTATTTTATTTTCCCTCCCGCAGTTACGCTCATAGTATGATCATGGGGATCAGAAAAAATATTCACGTTATTCTTTACTCTCTGCTCTCTACACTGCAATGTACTTATCCAGTCTGTGGCACTCTAATGCTAGACGGTGCAACAATTTCAAAACGTTTAGATTTTATTTTATACGCTATTAGTTACAATACAACTGCAGTGTCGTTGACTATTTCCGTTGCTGAGCAGGCTTTAAGTTCCATTTATCGCATTCCCAAAAGTGCTTTTTTATCACGTAAGGAGAAGGCACTATACTTTATAAGAGACTAATCCTTACAACCATAATGCTAGACTATTATTATCATTGTCGTATGCCAAATACGAAGTAAGAAAATACAACATATTAATCAGAGAACTATGTCTAGGGATGGAAGCCTCTTCTATCATACGGTCCAGCCAGATGCAGCGCGACCAGACCTCCAGGTATTCTTCTGGGTGTACAGTCCATCACAATGTAGTTAGTGGTTAGGATACAACCACTGTCACACAGCGCAACTTCACGGAGCCCCCGTGTATGTGCTGTTGTGTTGCACACTCCGTGTCCTGTGCGAAATCTATTCAGTTGGCATCACAGTTACCTAGGCAGATCGTTTGATCTTTTACAAGCGCACAGTTGTGTGGGCTGTTGGCTTTCTCCACTCTACATGCAAATCAAAGTTGTTGTTTCTAAGCTTACTTGCTTCCATGCAGGGGAGTCTCCTTGATTTTAGCCGTGTGCGATGGAGGTGCAGAAGGCAGCTACGCAAAGGTATCATGGAGATTTCCTTCACTCTTTCCGACTCTCTACGCAGCATCGATTTTCTCCGCAGGTGTGATGGAGAAATACTGGAAAGTACAGGTATCCTGGATAATGGGGTGGACCTATTGACAACACTGCCAGTTCAATACTAGATATTAAGTGTTTATCTGCAGCATAAATTGGATTTTCCATGTTGTTTCTTTTCCATACAGTACGTTTACCAAATTTTGTTTTAACCAATAGCTAATAAACGAGGGTGGCAATGCTAGCTGATAAAACTCAGTCTCATAAAATTTATGCTATGAATCATTGTAGAAACTAATGATAACTAATTGAATATTAGAACCTCAGGCAATAATGGTACGAGTGTCGCGGATTTTTATACGTAAGTTGATCGTTAATGTTACACTTAACGTTGTTTATTAAAATCACTAAGCACCTGTATATGGAGGATACAAAGAGTAAATGCCGGTGATTCAGAATGAGGACGCAGAGAATCCATGTGTTTTCATACCCTCTGCCAAATCGTTTATTGTGGTATTGCTTAAAATTTTTGACTTTGTTAACTGAAACATAACAACGCATTTTGAACTAATACGGAGAAGAGCAATTAGTCGTAACCTCTTATAGTTAATATCTCTGAAAATGAAAGGGATTTGTTGCAGGACTTATCTCTTATCTGAACTTAGAAAACACCAATTCTTTAGTGAGCTCAGAGTGTTTCTGCCTTCTTAAATATGTGTTAGAGATTTCGATGGAGATTACACCGAACGGTATAGAATATATTGACAAACATAATGCTAGTCAGTTAATATAATGAGAATGTCTCCTTTGTATTCCTTTCCTAACTCCCAAGACCCTTAAGATTTAATTTTTTAACTTCATCATCCTAAACAAATGATCAAAAATCTGTTTCTATGTATAAAATAAGCCGAATATAATAATTTACGCGCGTTTGTCAGATGTGCTTCATATTTCATACAGATACCGAAAGTGTTTCGGATTTATTTAGATCACAAAAGTTTTATCCAGCTCCGTCTGACATTTGGGAGTGCAACGGTGACAGTTGTTGCTTTCTCTGAGGCACAGAGTGGTTGCACCACAAACTTCAGGCAGATGTAATTTGTTTCCCGGAGAGGGCGCGGTTAAATTGGTTTATTTACATTTGTCCAGTGTAAAATGAAATGAAACGAAGCTCTTTGATCCGCTAGTACTTGACGGAGGCATATGTCGAGGTCACTATAAAGCTTCATGTCGTATTCATAAACTGCCTCTTATAATAATATGGTGCTTCAGTACAGAAATGTTAATGATCAAAAGAAATTATTTTGTTAATAACACAATTTCAAAGCCAAGAACAGTTACGGACACTACCCAGTCTTTTGCGAAGCGTCCTTAGAGATTTTAATCTCTTTTCAAGTGACATCGCAAACTCTCATTTCACTAGTCCTACCAAATTGCAAATAAGCTTAAACATTATATAAAATTCCGACAACTGGACAGAAATGACAATTATTACAATACAGACGGTGTTTTTGAAGTTCTACACGTATTTCTTTTACGAATGGAGATTTTCCCTGCTTGTAAGTGCAGTGAAGTCTTCGCGAGTTTGGAGCCGGATGGTGTCATAAAGTTGGCTGGCCTATGATGGCGGTGACAGCGATGACGTTAAATAAAACAATCCGCTCGCTGAGAGTGTACTTCTGGATTTATCCAACAACAGACTGTACCTGATGAAGATAGCTAAGAACATCGACTAAACGTTGTCATTTTATGACGTCATCCTGCTGCAAATCCGCAAAGATTACATTGCATATTTCCTTTTATCTAATCTCCATAAAATCATTAATTATTCATAGAATCATTAAGTCAGATGATTTATTTATTTATTTATTTAAAGGCTTGTTTAGCCTGGCAAGATTAGAGCTGGCAAGCCCTCTCTTACATCATACCAGGTGTTTACAATAAGTAATACACACCTTACACAAAATAACAATATACAAGACTTATATAACATTTGGCATAATTTAGGTTCAAGAGCAATACTAACAAAAAATATTAATAATATTTATGAGTAAAATACTAACTAAAATCTTAATAGTATTCGTTCTTAACTAGTTAATAATTTAATGGTATAAACTAATGCTAGTGGAAGTTAAAGAAATAAATGGTACAAACTTAATACTAATAGAATGAAGAAACAAGACCAACTAATAATAGGGAAGGCAGAATAAGAGGTGGACACTGTATACATCAATATTATTCAGATCAAAAAATTAAGTTATGAATGGAAGGAGAGATCTTTTACCTAGTGCTCTAATAAGTAATGCTTTTTCAAATGAGTTTTAAAAGGGCCGATTTTTGTGGTGGTTCTAATTTTCAGGGGAAGATCATTCCACAGTCTAGCCGCTGAAATGAAGAAGGAATTGGCTAGGATTTCCGAGCTGTGGGAGTGGATGGTTAGTATGTTTGAGTTCAGGGATCTGGTGTTAATATTATGAGAAAGTCCTAGATATGAGATATTGGAACAAAGGTAGGCGGGAGTTTTCAGATGTATGAGGCGGTGAAGGAGACATTGTGGAATCGTCGTCGATCCCAAACGCGCAACCACTGTAAGCGGTCGTATGAAGGTGAGACATGGTCGTACAGTCGTAGGTCACAGATGAACCTTACACAGGAGTTCATAACAAGTTCAAGTTTCCTTATGTCTGCCGAACTCAAATTTTGCTGAGCAAACGTCACAGTAATCGAGATGGGGTAGCACCAGAGTCTGCACCAATTGCTTTTTCAAATAAGTGGGGAAGAATTTCTTACATTTATACAGAGCATGAAGAGAAGTGAAGGATTTGTGACATACTGATACAGTATTTTCAGACCAGTTTAAATTACTATCTACTAGGACTCCAAGATCCTTTACAGAGTCACTGTAGTTTAACTCTGTTCCCCGAAGCTTTATTTTTGGGAGATTTGATGTGAAGTTGCTGCCTATCAGTTTTGGACTTGCAATAACAATAGCCTGAGATTTAGAGTGATTTATTTTTAATCCAAGTCTCTTTGCCCAATCACAAAGATTATCCTAAACGCAAGTGGTAATGTTTACTAAATTAGAATTATGCTAGATGAAACTGAGCTCCGCAAGCGCGCTTTAAGTATAAGTGTTTGTCGATGGTGAAAACACGAGGTAAGGAGGAGTATTTGGTTACTTGGGTGGATAATGCTGGCCAACCGCGAAAACGAAGAAGCAGGAATTATCGGAATAATAGCAGAAACTTGTGACGAAACAGCGGTATTTGGAGTCATATGAAATGATGAGAATTTGTTAAGGTGAGAGAGTAGTAGTTTACGATGGTTCTTCTGCCAGTAAGTCTGTTGGAGCTCAGTTACAGCTTAGAGAGGAGAGTCATTAGTCGTACGCAATAGTGTACAAACATGCTCGTATTGTGTGGTGAACGGTCTGCCTACGCCAAGTGCAGACTTTCGCGCGTACGGCTTTAATCGGTGACTTCAAATGCGATATCATGAGTGGTTTTGGGAGCATAAAACTGTCTGTAAAGAATCGCGTGGACTGTGTTTTCGTCGTAATTAATCAGAACTTTGTTGGACTTAGCACGCACACCAAAATATTTCCGCGTATTAGCTATTAATGGTGTTTTCCTCTTAAGAATCTGAAACCTTTCGTAGGCAAAGTATTGATAAATAAAATTTTTAATTGGGGCCAATAGGTGTATCTGTGTGTGAGAAATAAATCGAATCTTGAATGTGGTATTAATTCCATACTTTAGTCACTCTTTATTTGTTAAATTACAGTCTTCTTCTTCAGTTTCCTATCCGTTCCGGATTTCGGCAACCATCTTGGCTGTCTCGTCTTTTTTTTTTTTTTTTTTTTTTTTTTTTTTTTTTTAATGGCTTTCGGCGATTAAGCCATTCAGCCAGCTCAATGTGTTTATATCTCTTCATGTGAATTTTTTTTTTTTTAGTTTCTCCAGTGTGTTTATGCATCCTATGTATAGACACCACAGGACGGACAGGACATCCACAAAGACACACAACACTTAAACATCCATGCCCGCGGCCGGATTCGAACCGGCACGTGGAGCTAGTGCTCTAGCCCCTACGCTACCGAGGCCGGCTGTCTCGTCTTTGTCAATTGACGTTCGGAGTAGCTCCGTAGTTGTCTTGGAGGTTCAGATTCGCAGATTTTTTTCCGGGAAGTTCTTCTCCTACCAGAACTTCTCTTTCCTGGTACATTCCCATGTAGAAAAGACTGTAACAGTTTGTTAAGGTTCTTTTAGGTGATTTAAGAACTGCATTAATTAATTACAGAAATCACCAAAGAAAATTAGATATGAAGATGCATGTCTATTTATGATCAAAACAAGTCAGCGACATTCACAATCACAGGTACAATCCAAAGATGCACTTCTGAATACTGCCAACTAACAACTGAATGACAACTTAATACATAATGAATGTCTCTGTCCAGGCGATCTGTTTATATAGAGTCTATCGAAATTACGAGAATTCTTCAAAGGCATCCGCCCGATTTTTCTCGATCATTAACAATCACTCAAACAATCTAACACATTAAAAACAATCGGAATTAATACAAAATTAATTAATAACATTAAAAAATGATCAGAAATGGTAATTATAGATACTTAAATACAAAATTATTTACAGAAATCCTTTCAAACGGTAGAAAACCGTCCTGTAGACATCGTAACTTACAGTAATACATGGAATTACAAACTTTTAAGAAATTCTCTTGCACCATTCGGTTCTTAAACATATTAAATGGACTTTAAATACTTTTCTTACATAAAATAAAGTCTATATACACTGATTTACAAGAATTTACAAAATAAACATATCAAATCACTTACAAGCAAACTTTAGCTCACTACAAATATTTCCTACAGTACAATGCTATTCAAAATTCAGGTATTTAGGGCTGTTACAACCCCTCCCCAGGATTCACTTAATTTTACACAGTTAAAATTGATTGAATCCGTCATGAATCTAAGCAGGTTGAATGTACACATAATGCAGACACGAACAGATTACAATCAATCAACCATAATGACTTTTACAATGAACAAATACAATTCTTCATTACATACAACTGCACATAGTCCATGACACTGATTTTGTTTACAATAATTGTCTTTTCTCAGATCCAATCATTTTTTTCATTTACTGTTTTGAACAACAAACGTTCAATGCCATCACCTTAAGTTACAATCATTTTCACTCCAAATTACACACTTGATGTCTGCTTGTTTATGACAACAGTCTATTTACATTTTACAGCTGATAATTTGTCATCACAATGTAGAAAGTCACAACATCATGAAAACATCAAAAGTTTCTACACAAAACTGTCACAAATTCCTTTATCCCGTGAAATGTTTACATTTTAAACATTCAGTATTATTACATCTGCATCTTAACTTAAGTACTCACACAAACTATTTACATACATCAATTGATAAACTTATTTACAAAATTAGATATTTACACATATAGGGGCACATTTCATAAGTGACCACTTATTCATAAAAGGGTTTTAGGGCTTCAACATTATACACCCCCTTACATTTACCACTCTCAGGGTCAATTAGCTCATAAGAGTTTTTCCTTGGTATAGGCTCTATCCTGAAAGGGCCTTCAAACAAACGGTTAAACTTACGAGTCTCTTGTCGCAAAGCTGATGACTTACTATGAACTTCAACTAACACCAAATCACCCACTTTATATTCTATACACTTCTGACCTTCATCATGCCTTTTCTTTCTCCTTGTTGCCTTTTCGTTTAAATTTTTAAGAGCTAAAGCTACCTTTTCCTCATAGTTGAAACTCTTTCTATTTGGAAAACTAACACATTCTCGAATTAATCTGTTAGCCGGTTTCTTAAACATCAGCTCAATGGGTGGTATTTCAGTTGTATCACTAGGTATAGAGTTAATTACATTTTCAAAATTTTCTACTTCACATGCCCACCTACTGTGTTGGTCTGTACAATATGTCCTAAACCAACGTCCTATTTCCCTCATTAGGCGTTCTACGGGATTTCCTGCTGGATGATAAGCAGAAGTATGTATAACTTCTATCCCTTCTTGTTCAAGTTTTTCTGTCCACACTTGACTAGTGAATTGCGGGGCATTGTCCGAAAGCACCCTCTTAGGTTTACCTACCTTTTGACAATATTCATCAATCACTTTTCTAACCAAAATTTTAGCCGTAGACTTCTTTACAGGGTAAAGTTTAACGAATTTGGAAAAAACATCAAATAAAACTAAAACTTGGGTCACCCCTCCCCGAGACATGGGTAGCGGGCCAAGAACATCAGCAGCAACTAATTCCAATACACTACTTGGGATGATATTTTGCATTTTCCCCACTCGTTTAACACTATCTATTTTAGATCTTTGACACACTTGACAAGATTTTAATAGCTTCGAAATCTTCCTTCTCATATTATAGAAATATGTATCTTCCCTTAACACTCGGTAACACTTGGATGGCCCATAATGCCCATAACTATAGTGGTGATGCCAAACAATTTTTTTCAACCAAACTTTCTGGAAGCCATAACTTCCAATCATCCTCATCTTCACTAGTCCTAAACAATACTTCCCCATGCAAAGTATAATATTTCTGAAGCTTATCTCTGTGTTCTGGGCTATCAAGATTAGTTTTTACTTCTGCTACTAGCTACATCTTTGTCCTGTTCCTCTTTGATTTGTCTCAAGGAATACTTAACCTCAGTTTCATACGGTACTCCTTTTAGATAAGCAATTCTAACCTCAGTCTGTGGTCCTAGACATCGCTTTTCGGAATCCAGACCTAACGGTAGACGTGACAAAGCATCTGCAACTTGATTTTTACTAGCAGGTCTATACCGAATCTCTAAATTATATTCCTGCAGAACCAATGCCCAACGGGTTAACCGACTGTGGACTAACTTACATTCTAATAAAAATGAAAGAGCCTTATGGTCTGTATATACAATAATTTTTCTACCTAACAGTAGGTACCTAAACTTAGTCAAACCCCACAAAATAGATAAGGCCTCCCGTTCAGTAATTGTGTATCTAGTTTCAGCTGGCTCCAGTTTTCTACTGGCAAAAGGCAATAGTCCTAAAATCCGGTTCTCCATTGATTTCCACTTCCTGGAAGACATGTACTCCTAAGCTGTAGTCAGAACTATCTGCGGCAAGGCAAAAATCTAGATCCCAATCTGGATAATAGAGGATATTGGAATTACACAAGTCATCTTTGATTTTTTGAAAATCTCTTTCACATTCTGAGGACCACACCCACCTGACACTTGTTTAACCAAATCTCTTAAGGCTGGACTATTTAAAGCTTGTCCCTGAAGAAATCTCCTATAGTATTCACACAATCCAAAGAAACTCTGTAGTTGTTTCTTATCTCTAGGTCGGGGAAAATTCCTAATGGCATTTATTTTATCATTACTAGGCAAGATCCCCTGTGGTGTAATACGATGGCCCAAAAATTCAACCTCTTTTTGCAAAAATGTACATTTCTTTAACTTAATCGTCATACCCCCCTTTCTCAATGCTTCTAAAACTTTTCTAAGTAGCACCCAATGTTCCTCAAGTGTTTCTGACATTATAAGAATATCGTCTACGTATATCTCTACTTGTTCGAGCAATTCCTTTCCTAACACACTATCCAAAGCACGAATAAAGGTAGCCACAGAAATATTTAACCCAAACTGGTAACACTCGAAAGTTATAACAACGGCCATCAAATAGAAAGGCAGTGTATTTCCGGGATTCTTCTGAAAGAGGGACTTGCCAATAGGACGCAGTCAGAATCGATAGACGAAATATATCTTTTACCTTTAAACCTGTGCAACAACTCACTGATAGGTGGAGGATGATCCCGTTCTGTTACTAAATGCTTGTTTAATGTGCGAGCATCTAGCACTAGTCGCACAGAATTGTCCGGTTTTATTACCACAATCAAGGGATTATTGTAAGGACTCCTTGACCTCTCTATTACCCCCCACTCTAGCATTCGATTTATCTCCTTATTCACTTAATCTCTTTTGGTCAAAGGGATTGGATATGGCTTAATAAAGAAAGGCTCTTCAGACTTTACAGTAAGCTTGCACTCATAATTTTTTATCAGACCTGGTTTGTCAGAAAATACGTCCCTATATTCTTCAATTAGACATTTCAGCGTTTCTTGTTGGTCTGATGGTAATAGTTTCATACTGTTTGGGTAATTAATAACGTTTCCTTCGCTTATCTCCTGACCTTCAATCAGACTATTAATCTCACTACTCTGCCTTAACACATTTACACAAATCTGCGGTAATAGTTTGTCACAAACTCTAGCTACACCAGCATCCTTATATTTAACTCTCGCATGATCTACTTCTTGTATGCCTTTCCAACCAGTCTTCTCAAAATCAACCCAGTATTCCCCACTGTCTAATTTAATCCGTAAGTTACCTTCTCCACAGTCTACCAAAGCCTTTACTTTTGTAAGCCAATCCATGCCTAAAATGCAATTTACATTCAACTTAGGGACTACATACATGGGTATTTCTACATTTACAGTCCCCATACAACCTTCCATCAACATTTCCTGCTTAATTCTCTTACTACGAGAACCAGTAGCAGTAATAACTGTCATACTACTAACGGGTAACACTTCAATTTGATTGGTGCTTTCAATTTCATTAAATAATCCCTCAGCAAGGCAAGAAACCTGTGACCCAGTGTCAATAAGAGCATCTATTTGTTTATTAAAAGCATTAATTTGCACTATGGGAACTTTATCTAAAACTTCATTCTTATCCTCCACCTCTTCCAATAAATCTTCTCGGGGATTATTCATAAAAATGGTATTAACTCCATAGCAGTTGGTACCTGGACCCAACTTCTTGTCCACCACTGCGGGGCCCATAACAGGGGTGGTCTTTAGTTTGCCTGCCCCCCATGCTGCCTCTCCCTGTCAGATTGAGGGTTCTGTTCTCTCACTCCCCCATTATTATTCCTCCTTGCGTAATTATCACGATCCCATCCCCTAGATCTACCATCCCTTGACCCATTACCCCTTCTAGGGGGACTCCTGCTGCCCCTCCTATGGTGTTGATGGTGGTAATGTTGTTCATTGAATGACTCCTGGGCATCCAAACGTCTCAACAATTCAGAAACTCTATCCACATTTACTACATCCAAAGTGGCAATTAAATTTCTTGTTTGCTGAGGTAACCTAGCTCCTATCAAATCAATGAATTCCTCCTCTCCATAAGGATGGTCTAAGTACTTACAACGGATCCAACATTTATGAAAAAAATCATGTTGAGTTTCCCGACCAGGTTTATAGGGCCTTCCAGTCATCAACTCTCTCTTTTCTTGAATCTGCCTGCTTGTCGACCAAAAATGTTTCAAAAAGTTTTCTTTAAACAGCTTGTAGTCAGTCACTTCCCTAGCTTGTCTATCACCCCATGCCCTAGCATAAGACTTTAGATGTTTACCCACAAGTGCAATTTTCTTTTTGTCGGGTAACAAATTAAAATAGTCTGATCTTTCAAAATTATCTATAAATTCAATAGGGTGAAGCCTCCCACTATCATCATAGAATTCAAATTCTTCTTTTACATCGACACTGAAATTTGGATTACCTGTTAAGGGAACCTGACTTAACTGAATCTGTAACCCAGTAACCTTTTTTTCTAACAGATTTACATTACTTTCTAATCCATGCGCTAATTGTTCCTGCTGCTGCACCAATGTATTAATATTTAATCCCACCTCTTGTCTCAACTCATTGACCCTTTGAGCAGCTTTACTATCACTGGCTTGGAATAAAGCAACATATTCCTGCTTCATCTTATCACAATTTTCACTGACTGCCTTCATCTCTTTATAAATCAAATTTTCACATTCAGCCTTATTCTGTTCACAAAATTTTGTAACTTTCTCAAATTTCTCCTGATATTCTGTTACTACCTTCCCCAATTTAGAATCTAAATTGTTAATATCTTCCTTGAATTGAGAGCTAAAACCCTGAAATTGCTCTGTGATTTTAACATCAAAACATTTAGTCAAATCAGAGAATGTTTTATCATTGTTTTGTTGCAGTTGAGAAAACTGATCATTGATTACAGCAAACTGAGAATTAATTTCAGAAAATTTGCTATCATTATCACTTTTTAACTCATTCCTTAACTCACTCGTAAATTCAGAAAATTTAGAGTCAAATTGGGCTACAAAAGACTCTAGAAAAGCTTGCAGGTTCTGATTATCAGCCATTTTTAGTAATTAGCAAAATCAACAAAAAACCCAAAACTAAGGAAAATTAAAATCTTTCCAATCTGCCACACAATAACATGCCAAATAAATCACTTGAATATTCAATGCCGTACTTACAGCTCTTCCTCAATTTTGTATCACATTAAATTTCACTTAGAAGCACTTATTTAACCATTAAACACCACCCTGACTTCAAACACTTAACCACACTTTTCACAATTCACTGTAGGAAGACGATGTTGAGGCCGAAGAAAATCCACTCGTCGTCGGAAGATTACAGCCGATTCCCGATGAAAAATCTCCGCCTTAGGCCGAAGAAGGTCCGACTGCCGTCAAATCCGTGTCGCCTGTATAACCTTTACGTCGTAGCCGGTCGAAATTTTCTCGCAGGTTATGTTCGCTTATTGCCGATAATTCGTCGCAATTCTGCAGATTCTTTTTAGAAGATAAACATCCCACAGATGTTTAAGAACTTCTCGTCATGTCAACGGTCGCCATGTTAAGGTTCTTTTAGGTGATTTAAGAACTGCATTAATTAATTACAGAAATCACCAAAGAAAATTAGATATGAAGATGCATGTCTATTTATGATCAAAACAAGTCAGCGACATTCACAATCACAGGTACAATCCAAAGATGCACTTCTGAATACTGTCAACTAACAACTGAATGACAACTTAATACATAATGAATGTCTCTGTCCAGGCGATCTGTTTATATAGAGTCTATCGAAATTACGAGAATTCTTCAAAGGAATCCGCCCGATTTTTCTCGATCATTAACAATCACTCAAACAATCTAACACATTAAAAACAATCGGAATTAATACAAAATTAATTAATAACATTAAAAAATGATCAGAAATGGTAATTATAGATACTTAAATACAAAATTATTTACAGAAATCCTTTCAAACGGTAGAAAATTGTCCTGTAGACATCGTAACTTACAGTAATACATGGAATTACAAACTTTTAAGAAATTCTCTTGCACCATTCAGTTCTTAAACATATTAAATGGACTTTAAATACTTTTCTTACATAAAATAAAGTCTATATACACTGATTTACAAGAATTTACAAACTAAACATATCAAATCACTTACAAGCAAACTTTAGCTCACTACAAATATTTCCTACAGTACAATGCTATTCAAAATTCAGGTATTAGGGCTGTTACAAGTTGGTAACGGATGTTCCTCATAATATGGCCAAGGTACAGTACCTTCCTTCTTTTTCGATAGAGTCACATTTCAAAAGCCACTAACTTTTTACTGACTGTTTCTGTTGACTTCCACGTTTCAACAAAATTACAGAAAACAAAAAAATCATAGTAAAACGCTTTTAGAACCAATGTATTGTCGTAACCTGGTGTCGCGTGTTCACCGAGTGAACTGCTACACTTACCCCAACTTGTGGATCGTCGTAATATTTACTTACTGTCGGCTGAGGTTTAAGGTTCCAGTCGGCATCTGTAAGTACCTGGCTAAGATAAAAACACAAACAAAGACTTATAATTATTTAATATGATGGCGTAGGTGCTCCTCGAAATGATCTCGAGATTTGTTATTAACTGGATTTATTACAGAGAACTGTTGGATAGCATTATTACAACGATAGGCACATAAATCGGAAGTTTTCAGATACTGAAAATAGTGGATCTCAGGATCCAAAGTGGTAGCAGTTGCTTCCGGAGCCAGTGTATGGGAGGATGATATAATTTGCCTAAAAATGGCAATTTTGATGTATAACAGATCTGGCCTACGTAACATCACATCGTGGACTGGTGTGGTGTCGCTTCCGCCAAGAAGCCTTCGTGGTTCTAAAAGAGGGGAATCCGCTTCTCCCATTGGCTGAATATCATGCCGTTTGGACGTGTACTTCACGTGCTAAGTAGCTGTGTCTCTCGCAGACAGAACGTGAAGGCTGTCTTTCTCACAGTATTGACTGCTAAGCCAGCGGCCTCGGCGCTGGTGTCATGTAAAACGGTGTAGTTTCACGCAGTAGCCAGTACGGCTTGGAAGCAAACTGCCTTTCTCACAGCTAAAAATCTATTCTACAAAATAACTACCCGTGACACTGGTTACAGAACATAAACAGAACAAAAAGGAACACCTAACGAAAAATCAACCACTTCAATAATCTCATAATACACTCCTGGAAATTGAAATAAGAACACATTGACGCCGGTGTGTAAGACCCACCATACTTGCTCCGGACACTACGAGAGGGCTGTACAAGCAATGATCAAACGCACGGCACAGCGGACACACCAGGAACAGCAGTGTTGGCCGTCGAAGGGCGCTAGCTGCGCAGCGGTTGGGCACCGCCGCAGTCAGTGTCAGCCAGTTTGCCGTGGCATACGGAGCTCCATCTCAGTCTTTAACACTGGTAGCATGCCGCGACAGCGTGTACGTGAACCGTATGTGCAGTTGACGGACTTTGAGCGAGGGCGTATAGTGGGCATGCGGGAGGCCGGGTGGACGTACCGCCGAATTGCTCAACATGTGGGGCGCGAGGTCTCCACAGTACATCGATGTTGTCGCCAGTGGTCGGCGGAAGGTGCACGTGCCCGTCGACCTGGGTCCGGACAACAGCGACGCATGGACGCACGCCAAGACCGTCGCATCCTACGCAGTGCCGTAGGGGACCGCACCGCCACTTCCCGGCAAATTAGGGACACTATTGCTCCTGGGGTATCAGAGAGGACCATTCGCAACCGTCTCCATGAAGCTGGGCTACGGTCCCGCGCACCGTTAGGTCGTCTTCCGCTCACGCCCCAACATCGTGCAGCCCGCCTCCAGTGGTGTCGCGACAGGCGTGTATGGAGGGACGAATGGAGACGTGTCGTCTTCACTGATGAGAGCCGCTTCTGCCTTGGTCCCAAGATGGTCGTATGCGTGTTTGGCGCCGTGCAGGTGAGCGCCACAATCAGGACTGCATACGACCGAGGCACACAGGGCCAACACCCGGCATCATGGTGTGGGGAGCGATCTCCTACACTGGCCGTACACTTCTGGTGATCGTCGAGGGGACACTGAACATTGCACGGTACATTCAAACCGTCATCGAACCCATCGTTCTACCATTCCTAGACCGGCAAGGGAACATGCTGCTCCAACAGGACAATGCACGTCCACATGTATCCCGTGCCACCCAACGTGCTCTAGAAGGTGTAAGTCAACTACCCTGGCAGGCGAGATCTCCGGATCTTTCCCCCATTGAGCATGTTTGGGACTGGATGAAACGTCGTCTCACGCGGTCTGCATGTCCAGCACGAACGCTGGTCCAGCTGAGGCGCCAGGTGGAAATGGCTTGGCATGCCGTTCCACAGGACTACATCCAGCACCTCTACGATCGTCTCCATGGGAGAATTGCAGCCTGCATTGCTGCGAAAGGAGGATATACACGGTACTAGTGCTGACATTGTGCATGCTCTGTTTCCTGTGTCTATGTGCCTATGGTTCTGTCTGTGTGATCATATGTTGTATCTGACCCCAGGAATGTGTATATAAAGTTTCCCATTCCTGGGACAATGAATTCACGGTGTTCTTATTTCAATTTCCAGGAGTGTAATATCCAATAAACAATTTTATACAAATCTCCTTAGGAAGTCCTTCCCATGTTCGGTAAATAGAATGGATGCATACACGCTAGACCGTGAACAGCAACAGTACAGGGAAGGGCAGCCAAGGGCCGAACAACGCAGGTCAGTTGATACAGCGCACAGCAATAAGCAGCTCCAGACGCGCCGGGCCATGAGTAAACGCGATTTTTCACACGCCTGTAGCTCTTGTCTTCTCCTCGGTGAATCTGACATTTATGGTAGTTGTAGATCCCGGTTGTATCGGAGGAAGAATAAGGTAACAGAAATAATGTAACTATAACAAGTCTTATTCCTATTTATGTCACTCAGTAAAGAGAATATATTCACATTTTCTAAATATGTTATAACTGAAATGGCCTCGCAATGAATACAAAATGTTAAAGAGTTACTTGATTGTGATTCGTTAAGTATTGGTGGTTAATTGGTAATTGATATTTTAACAAAGGAAGTAAAAGAAATTTTTAAATATGCAAAAGTATTCAAGAATAGAAAATGAATATGATACTATTTGCTGATGACATTGTATTGTGAACACAACTGACTGTCGATCTTGGAAAATTACTGATTGGAACGAACAAAATACGGAAGGAAGATTTTGAACTGAATATAAGCCAAAGCGAGATAAAAGTTATGAAATATAGCAGGAATTATAGCAACAATTGTAGATTAAATATAAAAAGAGTATCGGAAGTAAGTGAATTATGTTACTGTAATCAAAATGGCTTACCTGGGTCATCAGGGATTGATTCCATTAATTTTAATTAATTCTTGGCGTCTTTTATAATTAATTGTAATAAACAGGTTTAACTTTCTTTTTAACTATTGATAACAGATTCATAATATAACATCTGCAAAACTTACAGTTCATTGCTCCATTTATAGGCCTATTAGAACATAAGACAATTACAGCTGAATATATCTGGCACATGTAAGTTGACAAAGGAAAAAAAAAAAAAAAAACAATCGTATGGCTGCCATCAGTTGGATGGCAATGAAGCAGGAATAATGATAAAAGCAGAATAGCACTAGCTAAAAGAGCCTTCTTGTTAAAGAGAAATCGTTTAGCTTCAAATATTGATCTAGGAAAAATGTGATGAGTAAAAATGTGATTAATTACATTTTTTATAAAAGAATCAAGGGCGACGTAAATACAAAAATATTTGGCTGTTGTGGACGTCCTACCGTAAATTCCTGAGATTCGCGAAAACTGTTTGGTGGATAAGCCGGGAAGCCAACTATCGGGGCGTGTAGAAAAGATTGGTGGTAATGAACTGGGCGATAGTTTGAATGTGCAAATAAGAACATTATACCTAATACAAGTATCCAGTGAGATGTTTCCTCTGTTTCTGGTTTTGGTGGCTGGACAGGATGAAAAACGAAGGCGGGAGGCCAGCGGTTGACGACCGGGAGACAGGTGGTGACTGCGTAAGCGGCAAGTTCAGGTCTGTGTGTGCGCCGCGGACCACTGGCGCCGTGCTTAAGTGTTACCTGTGATCGCAAATACTGTGTTGGTCAGTACTTCAGAAAGCCTTGAGTGGTTCATCTGTATTTGCCGACGCATACTGCGTCTCAGATTCAACGTGATATATAGAAGGTGAATGGTGCGCCGAGGAGATATATTTACACAGTGAAGTGGCATTTTGAGGAGGCGGTGGGTTTGAATGCCACATATGCAGCAGTGCAGTTTTAGGACATCAAAAAACGGTAATATATGAATATATGTGATCCCATACATTGTTTCTTTTCAAATCAACCAAAAGGGTTCTGGTATTTGTTATTATTATAAAAGTAAATCTGAGGTTAGATGAGTGGCGCCCGAGACAGTTAATAATTTTTTTCCCCCCTGTTTTAATTTTGTTAATGATGGGACATTTCAATTTTACATAATACCATAGATTGGTATATGTCTTATGTCAGATACCGAATTCTAATTCGTTTTCTTGTTAAGAATTAAATTCATTTTACCTTGGATAAAGTACCAAAGAAGTTATTATTAATGGTGCAAATTACTGACAGCAGGGATCGGGATGTTGCTTTGAACATCAACGACACCGTTTCGCCTACGTTTGACATTACGTTTATTACACAATTAATTTTCATCAAATAAGTTTCTAACAATAGTATATAAATAATTAGAAAAACAAATATTCTGAAAATTCAATAATTATTTCTTTTACAACAGTTCTCAGGGCTTTTCTTTTTTTTTCTTTGACTGTGCTTAGAATTCTCTAGAGGGGGGGGGGGGAGGGTTGATCAATGCGATACTGATTTGCAGTGATCACCATATTGGTTGGTTTACCATTCCGTCGAAAGTGCCGATTACGCTGTCTGCAGTCGTCCATTTGGATCCCGGCATGGAACACAAGATCACTCAAAAACCACCGGTATTAGCTGCCCCTCATCTGTTTCTGTCTACCAGGCTGGCCACGCACCCACCACAGTGCTCGTAATCCACTGTACGTTTGTTCCTTCACTGAGGGCCACTCGACCCAAGGTCATATTCTGGAACGCAGCCGGGCAGTTATCATATTGTCGGATTCTGCTCACAAGTGCGAGCTACTAGTCCAGCTTCTCCCAAATATATTTCAATGCAGTGTGGCAATATAATACAAGCATTTTTTTTTTTTACGATAGTAAGTTTATTTTGTGTGTTATTTTTGATGCCTATGATAAAATCTTCAATAAACGAAAAATTGTGAAATCTGAAACATGTAAAATTCGAAGGTATCCCATCATACCATAGATAACAATTAAAATTGATAATAATCAATATCTCCCCAGCATGCAATTTTTTTTTTTTTATTGGATATTTCAATAAAAAAGTGCCCAGCCCGTTATGGTAGCGAAGCATGGACAATACGAATACCAGAAGAATAAAACTGAAGCATTCGAAATGTGATGCTATAGAGGGATGCTGAAAATTAAGTGGACATATAAAGTACGAAATGAACGTGTTTTGGAAATGATGGGTGATGAAAGACGGTAGTGTAAGAGTCTAACAGAAAGAAGGTAACGAAGAGCGGGTCATATTTTAAGACATGCGTGATTGATCAAAGGTGGAAGGAACAGTCGAAGATAAGAAATGTATAAGAAAGCATAAATTAGAATATATGAAGTAGGTAACTGAGGACGCAGGATGTAAGGAGTATGTTGACATGAATAGTTTAGCACAAGCTAGGAAGAGTTGGCGGATTTCATTAAACCAGTCGAGAGACTGGTGACAGAAAATGAAATTGATAGTATATTTTTTTCTTAATTTAACTATTGATTATAAAATTTATATGGGAATGTAATTGATACAGCAGTGAATCAGACCTGTTATGGTCCCAAGAAAGGCCTTTCGTCAACACTTTGTCACGGCCAGCAGCCTGCTGAGGCCCAAGATAACAACCAGCCACATTCAGCTGATTGTTCGCAACGAGCAGAAACAGCTCGCAGGCTCGCCAGACGATACTTTTCACTCACTGAGGATTTGGAAATCAATTCTTTGAATGGTGAATTTTCTTCAACCCACCTATAGGTGCTTCGTAAACCGAAGCCGCCTCTGTTATGTCCCTGCCTGGAATCGAGGAATACGCTTATCGCTTTTTATTGCTTACCGTTCAAGCCTACGTTAAAAGCTTCACTTCTTTTCCTATGTTCTTATACCGAAAAAGGCACGTTCGCTTGTGTCCTGATATCTGACAGGGTACATGTCCCGAGCAGTGTCCTTTTTTTTTCCTATTACCGCCAGGTACACTGTTCATTTTTCACTTATGCAAGCTCGGTTACATCACAAGAGTTACGGACGTCATAACTCGCGAAGATCACATTTATTTGAGTCCAAGATACCACTTAAATACAGTTTAAGAAAACAAACTTAACACACATTGGTGCAATATTGCAACTTCAATTATACAAACAAATTGAACGTTTCTAGCATATAGTCCGGATTGGCAGTCAGTTATATCCCTCAAGAGGCCCACTAAACAGCAAGCTAGATGGTCGTGTCATTCGCTTCGAACAGGTCGTCGAGTGTACAGAGCTCGTCTAGTCTGTTGCAGATTAACGGGGGTTGTGGGTTCTGCACTTCCTTACGTTCGCAGAGATCTTCCTCTTGGATGTATCCCCATTATTTTCTGATCGACATACCCCGGTCCTGAGTCTAGAGGTTTCCTGGCCGTGTCCGACAGACTGTAACCTGCTGCAGGTTTCTCCATTTCATTTTCCCAAAATATTCCTGGTGTGATATTTCACCAAATTTCTACTCACCGTGCTTGAGATGGTAGTGAAATCGTTGTCGTATGCAAGAAACTTCTTTTTGATTTAAGTCTTCAGGGTTGGAATTCACACCCAATCTTTGGATGCCTGGGGTCTGCCTCCTGTTTTCGCCTATCAGTTTCTTCAGATGCCCTCCTTCTGATGATAGATTAGGTTTATGGGTGTTTATTTTCTGGTAGCAGTGACGGCACAATAATGATTTTGTTATTGTGTAATGGCCTTGATGTTGACGGTGCCCAGAAGCCCAAAAAATAACAAGAGGACTCTAATAATGATTTGTTTGAAATCCACTGGCTTTCTTATTTGGTTTTTCAACAGTTATTCTGATTGTTTTTGCACAATTATTATTTTCTTAATTTAATTTATATTTAACTAACTGAAAATAGTGCAGGTATAACTATTTTGAACGTGCGACCAGAATATTTATGTAGATACCTCATAATAAGTTTAAAAAAAAAATTTAAGAATAACTGCAAGTGTTTGGAAATAACAGGTCAACTATAGATGCACTCATCATAGTCAGACAACTAATTAAAAAAAAGTTAGAATACTAGAAGCCTGTGAACTAATGTTTTATAGATTTGTATAAATATTTTCACAGATTTAGAAGTGCAAAAAGTTTTTCAAGTCTTAAAAGAAGAAAGAGCTCATAAGTAAACAATAACTTTGACTGGAGATCTAAATACAAATTGTGCAACTCAAATCAAAGTTAACGTCGAGTTAATGTTATCAGAAATCACGGAATACAACATTACACTAATTTACTATTTCTGTGACGCAGCCGCGAGTGAATTTTTTCTCACCAGACTCCAAATTTTTAAGTCGAAAGTGTAAGCGTGCAAGTGCCTGTGACGTCACTATTTCAAGCTGTGGCACATGCGATCAGGTGGCTGCTACAAATATGCATCCGAGGTACGGTTTCTGCAATGTGGAATGTGAACATGATTCACGCGAACCACGTCAACCAAAATAAACTGGACAAAATGGGTCTATAATTTAGCATAAGAGTGAAAGGTATACTTTTTGTTTTTGGCGGATTTTGTGGGGAATTACGTTGAGTTTCATGAAAGTGTGTCAGCAATCAGAAGGACACTAACTCGTCACATATACTTTACTGCATTATTAAGCGCATAAAGGTTACACTTTTGAGGTAAATTTCCCGTACACAGATAAAGACGCATTAATAAATGAAAAAGTACCTGGAATTTGATTTTTTTTAACTGCTTTACGTCTCTTTTTAACATCGAGGTCTTTAGAGACGGGAAAGGATGGGGGGCAAGGATGTGGGCAAGGAATGGGAAGGAATTCGGCCATGGCATTTTGAAGGAAGCATCCCGGCATTTGCCTGGAGTGATTTGGGGAAACCATGGAAAACCCAAATCTGGATGCCCGGACGGGGATTCGAACCGCCGTCCTCCCGAATGCGAGGCGAGAACGCCAACCGTTACAGCGCCCCGCTCGATTTTGAATTTGAGCTTGATGCCTAAATGCATTGGCCTCCAACAATGCCACAGCGCAATATATAGTTAAAAAGGCGAAGAAAAACGAGAGGGATGAAACATGATAAGGTACGTGGCAGTAAAGGAATTCTCTCTGTTTTGTATACATCGTCTATAATAAGATCCAACACAAGTATTTTGGCGGCTGGGTTGTTTTAGATCTACGTTTTAATGACGCTGAGGACATGCTCTGAATCTGAATTAATTGAACACAACAGTTATCACAAATCTGTGGTAAGTTCTATATTTCGAGATAAAAATATAATTTTCGTAATGAATGAAAGGTGATAATGAACAGCATCGCATTCCAAAATACGAATTTCTACTTCGTGCCTGGTGGGAAATTTTATCCTCTCGCTGATTGATAATATATTGCTATAATTTTACCACTTAAAGTTTAACTGTGTGTACGTGAACTGCGCTTTCATAACGCAATTACAATTACCGTTCACATTAATTAAGCGTTTCATTAACGAGAATTTATTGCTGATTATGTGTGACAGTAATAATCGTTCCATTATTTCAAAAAAGTTGGCAGTTTGGGAAACAATTTCAGTTATTTGATGTTGAACTTTACCGAAAATCATGGCAACAAACTACAAATTAATTAGTAATTTAAATTAATGTCTCATTTCGTACCCTAATGAATACATAGTTAGCTAAATCCACAAAGAACGCATTGAACTTACTAAACAATATACACGTATACGACAACTAGAGATTGTAAATGTGGGGTTTCAGGTTCTCTTGTTGTTTTAAGTCATATTGCTTAAGTTCGATAGTTACGGACAGCAGGATAATTGGTTTTCGGAGTTCATGCGTGGATTTAATCTTAAATTAACACATCCATCTTAAATATTTATCGCTATTACTGTTATACTGAGTGCTTGTACTTGAAAAAATAGGAATTAAGATGTTTACATACATACTAGCTTCTAAGCACATCAAAAATGACGGGAGTGAACGTAGCGTTCCAGCAAGAAAAATGGCAAGGTTTTTCTTAACACTATACTCAACGCAAATTAAGGCTTCTTAGGTCAAGAATGAATGGCTTCTAACTTACGAGTCGGAGAAACCGATTGCGATCTGGACGATAAGCGGAGGGAATCGAGTATCCTTCCTGGAAGCTAAACTGCCTCTCTGCCTTCTTATCAGATGAGTATCGGGTTATTCTTTAGAGGTCAAGCTGTCACGAAACACTGCTCTGCTAGTGCACTGATAACTACTGGAAATTTTGAGCTGTGCTTCCGTGAATTCTACTCAGTGAGTCTCTTGAATCATTTGTGATAATAATGGAATAAATTTCTTAGTATTACAATAAATTTTTCTGTAAGCGGTTTCCATTAAAATTTGCGTCGTAAATGTCAATCTGATGAAATTTTGTATATTACTCTCTTTGATTTTATTCATTTACTGCATTAATAATTCTCTTATTTAGGCAAACTTTATGTACTGATAGGAGATGATTGCATATTTAAGGGCTTTCCTTCATAAAGACAACCGAGATTTCTAGTTTCCTTGTTAACTATAAGATGGAAAAAATTACACAGGTGTTATTTTGTATGAAAAACACCAAATGTACGTACTAAGCAGAAAAAAATATAGAAGAAAAATACTCAATAATTAACTGAAGTATACGAATTCCTTTTATACGTACGTTGCTGAGGCAGTACATTTAGGCTGCAAATTTGTTATAGCTCCATGACAAAATTGACTATCTGTCCTCGTTAAGGCTCCAACCCTATTGGAGCTGGTCAGCCGCAGCAGGCGCAGATCCGACGAACCGACCATATGAATTTATAAGGTATTGTTTAAATATCGCGATCTGGTGGCTCAGTGGTTAAGGCGACTGACTGTTAGATCCTCAGTTCGAATACTTCTCTCAGTGGGGATTTTTTAAACGTCCTTATCGCGATCTTCACTTTTGACATAGTTTGCGTTGTAATGTAATTTACGCCAAAAACCCATCGTGGCTCGGATTCGACGTTAAACTGTAAGTTGCCTATACCCGTAGGATTATCGGGTAAGGCTAGACGGCTAAGACAGAGGTAGTTGTGGATCCAATAAGAAACCCTGTCACCAGGTCATCACGACCACATGAATTTATATTTTACTTAAAATTGCAGGCGAATAGTTAAATGGTTTCAGTTTCAGCTACATAATTATTACCAGCAGGAAGGAACCTCAGATTGGTTCACAAATACCGATTTCAAGGCTTTTATTGATTTTACGGCGGTGATAATAACCTTCCTACGTTGTTGTTTATTGCGAAGTAATTCAAGTAATGTGAATTTCACTGTTTCTCGCAGATTTTAATGAACTGTGCAGAATATGCCTGGATTTCTATTCCCTCCCCCACAATGTCTGTCAGCCTGCAAATGACTAGGTGAAATTAATGGACGGCTAATTTTCATTCACTTTTCAGTGTTGGCAGTTGGTTCAAAACAATCTAAGCCAAGGTTAACATCTTAATTATATCTCAAGTTACCTTATATCTCGAAATTTTGCCTTACAACTTTCGTCTTTCCCCCAAGTTTAATATATTTTTTAACAACGTAAATACAGTCAACGACTTTTGTTTAGAGAACTCCTCGAATTCATGCCAACAACAGAGGTACCGCAAAAATTGTGCGAAACTCTTGAGTAAGAGTTCTGTGTGGAAACAGCAGTCGAGTTCTGCTGTTTCATAAATCTGACTGCTCTCAGCAACATTTGCAACGTGCGGAACACTCGAACATCACAGAGGTCTATGCTCGAACAATAGAAGACTTGTCCAAGATATTCTGAATCAGAATTGGTCGATTCAGTCAGTTTTCATTTAATTATCAGCCTAACTAACCTCTCTAAAATCACTCAAATTCATCACTGGGTGGCTGCCGATGATCGGAGATTACAGTTGCCCGAAAATTTTCATGCTTGTGAACAATTTTTCTTAAACCTGTAGTAAACGGAATTGTTCACTTTGCTAAAAGCTACATGTTTCTTAAGTATGAAATGAGGGCGGCAAGCTACATGTTAAGAAACCAGACAAAAGTATCGACAGGGATTGGAGCGTTAAAAGTTAGCAAAAAGTGCGTAATGGCCGGTAAAAGTAGGGCAGATGACGGCATTGATTGGCCTCATCATTGGTCTACCATTGGCCTGTCCAGTTTGGGACCGTAGTGGGAGGTTGTGTAAAAACCTCTGCACATGTATCGAAAGATGTCTCGTCGTGCCTTGTCTTCATCATTCAATCAGAGCCAGCAACAGTGAGAGTATCGCGATAATAGCACTATTATCGTCATAGGTCAGTAAACATGCATAATTATTCCTTAAACATACTGTTATTTTTGATACTAACAATCTTAGAGTTAACGACTAATGTTCTCGAGTAACGCCAAAAGTATGTTAAGTAGGCATAAACCGAATGCCTGTTTGGCTATTTAAAGAGGGGATTCCAAATATCCGCCACGAAGAATAATACCATCTTTATGTTTTGTAAACTAGGATGGGAGATTAGTAAACAGCTTATACGAGGGTGAGTCAAATGAAAACCTTAAATCTGTAATAAAAAATCGAAATTTCGCACCGTTATCCTGTAAGTTAGTAAGCGTGCTACAAGCAGCGTGCGGAATGTCCTGTAGGTGGCAGCATAGTACAGATGCACAAATACCGTCGCAGTATCAGTATAAAGATGGCTGCCCCACTTGAGACTTGCACCAGGGAAGAACAGGGTTCTGTTATTCGGTTTATGAGTAGTGAAGGTGTGAAACCTATTGAAATTCATCGAAGAATGAAGGTTCAGTACGGTGATGCATGTTTGTCACAGCAGCAAGTCTACGAATGGAGTAGGAAGTTCGCAAATGCCGTGACTTCAGTGGAAGATGCTCCTGGTCCAGATCAGGCACAACGAGTTGTGACTCCACAGAACATTGCAGCAGTTGATGCGATAGTGATAGAAAACCGCCGAGTGACACTGAATGACATTGCAGCATGTTTAAAGATTAGTCATGGTTCAGCACACTACATTGTGCATGATGTGCTCCAGTTTCACAAAGTTTCTGCAAGATGGGTGCCACGGCAACTGACTCCTGAAATGAGAGAACGACGTGTTGATGCTTGTGAAGAACTTCTTCGACGCTTTGAACGAGAAGGGGATGGCTTCCCTGCAAGAATCGTTACTGGGGACGAAACCTGGGTTCACTTCCACCAACCGGAAACGAAGACAGCGAGCAAGGAATGGCGCCATTCCTCATCACCAAAACCAAAAAAGTTTCGAACAGAACCATCAGCAGGGAAGGTTATGCTGACTCTCTTTTGGAACGAAAAAGGCATCATTTTGTAGCATTACATTCCTAGAGGGACCACTGTCACCAATGCATCATACACAGATCTCCTAAAAAATCATCTTCGGCCTGCAATCAAATCAAAGCGACGTGGATTGCTGTGATCAGGTGTCCTTTTGCAACATGACAATGCAAGACGCCACACTGCCCGTACAACAGTTGCAACAATCACAGACCTGCATTTTGAGTGTCTTCCTCATCCACCATACTCACCAGACCTTGTCCCAAGTGATTTCCATATGTTTGGACCACTCAAAGAAGCAATGGGAGGAAAGAAGTTCCGTTCTGATGAAGAGGTACGCCATGCGGTGCATGAGTGGTTGTGCGGACTACCAAAAGAATTTATTTCTAAAGGAATTTATGCACTTTGTAAGCGCAGGAGGACTTGTATTGAGCGTGGGGGAGATTATGTTGAAAAGTGATACAGCTTTGTACCACTTCTGCACAATAAATAATATTTAAAAAAATATTTAAGGTTTTCATTTGACTCACCCTCGTATCTCTACTAGTAATCGCATGGATCTTGAGCGATATAACACAATACGCTCACTGAATGCATGATGATCGTCTGAGCAATATTAAATCCAGGGCATCAGTGGTTTGATGGGTTATCGAAGATGACTATTCATGAACTACAGTAGTTAAACTAGAAAGAAAGTGAGAAAGTAGTCGGCCAATATAATCGTTGACGGTAACATGAAGGAGAAATTAAAACTCGGGATTAATATTTGCACACATTTTTATTGATTTTAGTCAGTTTATTATGAACTTAAATGAACAGTTTCATAATCAATCAAAGATTACAAATTCCCGGTACAAACTGTCGAAGAACAAAAGTAGCGAAGTGTTTGAATGAGTGTTTCCTGAAATATTATTGTTAATATTACTAACTGCGATTAAACGTATGAACGATTTCGCTAATTACCAACTTGTGTCTTATGCACATTTTTAATTATCCATTATTTCTGCTGTATTGCTCAATCCTCAATTGATAGGTAATTACAGCCTGTGATTCACTTAACTTCAATGCATGTAACATAACATTCAACTGCCTGATATCAAGTGTTAATTTATGGACATGATCCTCTCTTAACTTCCATATACTACTCCAAATTCTTTTTCAATATGTAATTAATTCAGGTCACAAGCAAAGAACTTTTACAAACCAATCCCTCTCTTAAACCAACCTCTGTCTTCAGCAAAGTTGCCTTACTTAGTACTATGATACACGGTAATCCCACAGACAAATATAGCTGAAATCGATTGCAAACATTCTAAATTTTTGATTTAATGCGAATTGTATGCATGCTGTACCATACCACTATTTTCGAGTAGAGGGCTAAATATGGTTTTGTAATACTTTTACTTTACTCCCATAGTACATCTATTTTCCAATTACCCTCCTAGATCTCTTGTGTTATGCTTTCTCTCCTTTAATTTATTTACTTCTGACTGAAACTAATGTGTTTCAGACTCTGCGAACTGGTAGCCAGAGGTTCGGATATACCTACGAAGTGTCACTAATCAATAGTGACATAACACATTTATAATGTTCACGTATTCTTCCGATACATATTAATTCAAATAATAATCAAAATATTCGAAAATGTACAGAATGTAAAAAAGATTTTTTTGAACCTTAAACACAACATAGAAAAGGTAGCGATGGAGCAGTATATCCGATTACGAACGCCATTTCGACTACCTGAACCAAAATAATTTAGACGCTAAATCATAAGTTAACAGCCATGCGAGGTAGCAATAATTTGAAGCGTTTTGTTACAAACACATGTAAATTCACTGCAAGATACTGTACACATTTTGTTAGTGTAGTAAAAACTTTAATATCTAGTGCCGTTTCACAGGAGTGACATTTGTGGTGTCCGTGATGGTACAGTACCAGTTCTTTTCTTAAATCCAGATTCGCGTGCCATGGATACACAAGAAAAATGTAATATTTATTATATGGAAGGCTTACTGATAGACTATGTGTTCTTTCAATAACTGCAATTTTAATAACACATGCATTTTATGTTTCCTCCGTTATCAGGAATGATTGAAGCTTCTAGTATCTCTGCTTTCCTTTTTCTCTCTCTCTCTTTCTCTGCATATACTAGTTTTTTTTTTTTTTTTAGTTATTGCTATACGCCTTGTCGACGGCTAAGATCATTAGAGGCGGGATGGGACGGGGGACAAGGAACTGGAAGGAATTCGGCCATGGCCTTTTTGAAGGAAGCATCCCGGCATTTCCCTGCAGTGATTTGGGGAAACCATGGAAAACCCAAATCTGGATGCCCGGACGGGGATACGAACCCGCGTCCTCCCGAATGCGTACGAGTTTGAAGCAACACTGTCGTGAAAGAACATTCGCAAAGTAGCATAGATTTACTTTCGATCAATGTTGTAACCACACAACTACATCAAATTTTACGAAGATAGTGCTTCCACTTCGAGATGCTGTGTTGGGAATTATTTTGTTACTGTAGTTGCTTCGCCACATCATGTAGTTCATTATATTTCAAGTGCGTATATTTCAGAGTGAACTTGTAAAGTAACTTTGGATCTGAAGTTTAAAAATCTTTAGCTGTGGTAACTTTTTTAAAAAATAAATAGATTTGACTCAGGAGAATTATTCATGATCGTTTAAAGGCAATGGAAATGTCAATTAATTTTCTTTTTAAAAGATACTATTTCTAGCGTCATGTGGAAACGCTTTTCCATCACTAGTATTTTAAGTTAGTAAGTGTGCCTCTGTGGCGCTGTGGTTGCGACATTTTTTATGTTCTTTTGCAGGATGGAACACTTCTCTCCTCTCTCTTTGCTCGAGGGGCAGACCTGAGCGGATCTTCCCACGTGGCCGTCGGTTCACATTGATTTGTAGCTAGCAAGAAAAACGACTCCTACGAGAGGGGCAGACCCCCCATTCGGAAATACATCAGCTATAATGTGCAGATCTTTTAAAAGGGGGCGGTAAAACCTTCTGCCGGTATCAGCTGGTCCCACTGCAGCATTTCCACCAGTTTTCAAATGTTTGCATGCTTGATACTCATTGATTCTTCTTTGAGAATATCTTTGGATAGGCATTTCGTATTCCTATCAATGTATTAATTAAATTCTGATGTTAAAGTTTAACTGTGTTTTACACCTAGTAGTTTCGATCTTAGGCTAAATATGATGAATACTTGTTGTTAATGCGAGCAAAACGGGAACAAGTCATTACTAAAATCGTGTTCTTCTACACATTGCAGGTGAGAAATATTTATCATTGGACCTCTAAGTGACAATAACTTGAGTCGAAGCAATAACTAGCCTGTGAAATAGCTGCGTAAACTAACTAGTTTTAAAGATAGTAGTTTTTTATATTATTTTATTGGCATTTGGGCTGAAAGATAGTAGTTGTATTTGGTTTTTATAGTAAGTGGAGGTACTTTGAAATTTTCAATGCTGCTGTAATTTGTTAATACGTGATAAACCATAAGAAAAAATCTTTAACAAAATTATTTGAACAGAGCTCAAACCGACTTCCCTGAGATATTTTCTTTGATCAGCTACAATTTCCAGACGCATCTCTACCTACAATTATATTAAATGACGGACAACACAGTAAAAACAAACTACATTATTGTAATAACTTTGAAGTTTTTGCATACTTCAAGCGACCCTAGTAGACATTATGTTCTCCGTACGTTGTGTGAACTCGGTCTGTCAACTTTTAGAATATACCCTCAGTCCAACACTCTCTCATTAAAATTTCCTGACAGCGTCCATGTTTCGGATAAAAAACAGCCTAATGCCTCATTCACCCTAGCAAAATTTACATGTCACGTGTTTTGTAGATGTTAATTCTAATTTCTGATAAAAAATACTGAAAATCGTTCCTCAGGTCTTAGGACGATAAAATACTTTCACAACGTGATGTACATTTTCAGCACAGCTTGAAGGATGAGATTAAGAAGCGTGCCGTAATTAGATACTCATTAACAAAATGATTTATTGAGGTATTTTACGATCGGCTAGTCACTCATACGAATAGCAGCTCATAAATTTCAGACAACTGATCATCGTCGATTTAATACATTTACATTTACCGAATCCAGTATCTTACTTCAACAAATCACACCATTTTTCAGAAATCTGGAAACGAGGTTAAAAATTTGACTTAAGATCAGATGTAGTTACAACGAGTCCTTAATAACTGATTGAGAATTGTTCAGTGGGACTATTGATCAGTTCCATTTAAGAATCATAAATTACAAATTTTTTTGTTCTGGTTACGAAATTAAGGGACTTAACTGGTATACATTCCTCATTATATCGTAGTTGAAAAATATAAAATTGTTAGCAGAACGTTTTATCTTTGAATAGAACTTATTTTTTTCGAGCGGTCTAACAAGCGTCAGTTGTTATTTGTCGTAAGGTTCAAATGCAGCCGTAGAAACGCGAATAGTCTCGTTAAACAAGATAAAGAGCGTTCTCGCGGAATTCACCAAAAGGTTACGCCAAATGGCGTGCTTTGTAACATGTCATTGCTATTTGTAAGACTTCAGAAGCAAACGTTGTCACAAACGTAATGGCACTGCCAATACAAAACCCACGCAGACGGAGCTTTAAAGGAGCATTTAATTTTTTCCATGTTCAATTTATTTTATAGAGGCAGTTACTGATAAAAGTCATCAAAGAGGCAACCAAATACTTGCTGTACCGATGTATCTTGCATTATTCTGCTTGTGAAATGTATAACTTAACATTTATCTACATGCTGCGTACTGCCAAAGTGCTTCCAGAAAACGCTGTTAAAAATTTGTACTTCAGTTGGAGCTTATTCACCCCCATTACCTTCAAAATAGCTCTTTCCAGATTGCAAACACCAATTCCAGGCCTTCTGACTCGACAGAAATGTGCGCTGGCAATTCGGAATGAGGGGTCTCTTTCACATTTTCTGTTATCAGCTCACTACAGTGTTATGTCTGATCTCTTTCACTTATATATATATATATATAATGCCGTATGCAGCTAAACAGCGTACGCATGGTGCACGAGTAAAACTATCGCCCTGTTTTTAGTAAAAAAAAGTTTTATGGGGAAAGTTTTGTGCCGCATAACGTTATGATGATAAAAGGACCCACTGACTATACATCCCTTCTCTGCCAGTATCTGCTCTATGTTGCCTTAGGACTGTCAGAAAGCACCATTCATTACTCTCACCACGAAGCAGCAATTCTTTATGAATTATCCCGTACACACACTTCCACGCAGCGCAGTTTTCTTTGACATATTGACTTGGTTTCTGTGGTCGAACAGAGAATGGCAACCAATACCTTCTGTGAACAGTTATTTACAAAAACATTTTAACTATACTTCTTCTTGTTGACCAGCTATATCCCGACAGTAGGGGTCTGCTGATGAGTTTTACTCAACATTGGCCCGGTCAAATTTGTAGCTTTGATTTTACGGCCGCAGGCCATTGGTGTTGCAAAACATTTTATATCTACTGCCAAGTAGTACTACATACTAATTGAGTAGGTAAAGAGATGCCGTCTGAGAAATGTTGTGGCGGAAAATTGTGCGTTTGCAATTGAAAAGTACCTGTAGTCTGTCACCTCGCTATCGAAATAGAGAATATTATGGATGAGCCCACTGTAGGTTATGTTACAGCACTGAAAGAAAGTTAGTGGTCTCACAGTTCTTATGTTTTTTGTGTGTTCAAATTGACCTTCGAGGCTACCCTGATGCCATGCTAAAAGTTTAACCGTGTTAAAATATCAGACAACGTCTCCATTCATACGATTGCAGGTAACAACTCTTCCACGTGGGAATTGTTTACAAGTTTTTTTCGCACACAAATTCGAACCACACTTCACACGAGACCACGTTACACCACGTGACCACCTCTCTCCACAGTCTCCTTGCTCTTATCTTCAAAGATATTCCTCTCCATCCAACGCGATCAATAGTCCATTTATCGATATACAAGGATTACTACGCTACATGTGTAACTATGTTTAGTGTGTGATAACTTGGTAAGTGTATCTTTTGTTTGTGAAAAGTGTACCCTGTAACGAGGAGACTGGGAATCATCCCGGCATCCGTCTTTATGGCTGCGCAAAAAGGCTTAGAAACAGCAGTCAGGGCGGCCGATTCACGGTGACCTGGTTCGTGCCCAGTGTCCGCTGATTCGCCACATAATGGATAGGGATTTACAACGGGACAGGTCTCGAGCCAAGGCTCTCGTGTACTTTAATAAACTACAGAATTCACAAATAAAAAAATGCAGTTATCATTCCGATACAAAACTTTATATTTCACAGAAAGATGGGAACACAAAACTTTCCTCCAGCATATTGAGTACGCCGAGCCTAACAGGCACGGTTAGGCAAATTGTTTCCTATCACTCTCATGATTCACACTTGCCACCTGTGGTGGAGATAAAAAGAAGTAATTACTAATCCACCAATGTGCGCGCGCACTTTCAGACGCCGCCAGACAGGATCGGGTAGGAACAACGTCACCGGCTTTGAATCCTGGACTCCGCTTACTGGCCGTACTCATTGTGGTTTATACGCGGATTTTCACAGTCACCTGGGTGAATGCTAGGACGGTCGCCAATCTCCGCCACATAAACTAAACATTTCACAAACAAAAATAGAAATATAGAAAACATAAGTTTCGCGAATCACAGACCCTGCTTCAGGAACTAACAAACCCTGCTTGGAACTACCCAGTGGAAACAATGGACAAATTCTCATTTACAAGCCATGGTGAGAATTAAGACTTTGCGTGTTCCGTCAGGGTCTATTGGAAAATAATGTTAAGTATTAATACCTATTACAAAAAAATGATTTATTGAATGTTGTTTATTTCGTCTTTGAAGCATACAAACGAATTGATTTATTTTAAAAAGAAATTTCAGTGTAGAACGAACATCATCGGATTGGATTTAACCGTGGTCGGTGATGAGTTGCAATCGAGTAGCCCACGTCACAGCGATGACGTGTGCGAAGCCCTCAAGACTCGTTATGTGTCACGCTGGTAGTTTCGCTCCACCTAGACAGGAGCGTCGAGCCCAAATAAAGCAAAGAAAAAGAATTTTACTACTGTCCAACCATACAGCAAGGAATTGAATTTATTTTGGGCATCACATTTTACATCTCACCATCTTTACCATTACACGAAATGGGTCATTGAAATACGTTTAACGTAGGATGTAAAAGAGTAAGAACATAATAATATGCAGAAAGTGACGTGATGGAGATATTAGAGCTCTTATTTTACTAACATTGATTTCATGAGAAAGTATAGAAAAATTATTGCATTCTTCCAAAAATTTTGTATTTCGAGGTCTTCCCAGTCTGGGATATCCTAAGGTTTTTGTGACGATAATAAGCATTAGAGTCTTCTCTAACAAAAATTTTGCAAATTTTACCAAATTAAATATCATCTACTAACAAATATTTTGAATACTGTTTTTGCACTAAATGCGTTTCTCCCCTGTAGTAAGGGGTATTGTCAAGGCTGCAATTACACAACAGCAAACTCGATGAACGGAAAACAAAAACAACAAACTGAAGGTGGTAAAATAATAAATTAGTCAAAATGTCGATATTTATCCTTAAATAAAAGTTTGAAGATAAAAAAATGTTATTACGGACCGACATATGTCAGTTACTATTATTTTCCCTCTAAAGTTGCACGATACGAAGTTGGCGAAACGCTTCTAGCAAATAAACATTAGTCTAAATAATTGTTATGGAATAACTACGGAAAATTGTGAAAGACCAAGTTATAGCTTTTCTGAACATTACAAAGCGTTTATTAACAAAGGAAATTAATGAAATTCTAGCAATGTTTTCCGAAGAATTCTAGATATGACAGGGTTTTGTAGACAGGACATTTGATTACTGAATAACTCTCAGTAAATGATACAAGTCTGAAAAATTTACACAAATATTTAAAATACGTGATGTCTAATAGTGGCAAATAAAATATAGCTATTATGATTGGCTACTTTGCTTAAGGCGAGAGGGTTATAAAATGTGTACTAATGATACGGTTGTACTTAAGCTTTACATTGATCAGTTCTTAAATTTAATTTTTAGTCTGGTAGAATTTTGAACCAATAGTTTTATTAATAACATCGTGTGGTACCATCTGTGAATGTAGCATAATACTCTCCGTAATGCATTACCACGACATAGACGCCGACAACACAACCATTAGGGGAAAACGTTGTTAGTAGGAGCTTGTATCGTCAGGGAGATTAGTTTTCAGTTCTCCTCTTCGAAATAGGAAACCTTATTTAGCAGTGTACCACGAAAAAACTAATGGGATGGGTCGTATGATTTTCCTATCCTGACAATTCCTGAAATTGTTATATTTTCTACAATATTCTTCAGTGGAAGCAGTGCAGTGGCGTCGTTTATCGTGGGGAAGCGAGGGCCCATTAGCGAGGGATGAGACAGCACTAACACGGAACTCCGATCGGAGTCGATATGCTATGAAGCGTGAACCCCCATTAAAGGAAAAAGAAATTTTTGTTCCTTTCCTTTACTGCTGTTAAATGACCCGTGAGGTCGCAAGAAGAAGAAAGAAAACGAAATGACGGAACAAGAGATCGATTACATTTGAATAGCAATGAAACAGTGTAACATCTTTAACAACGGAAGTGATCAACTGATATCGTAATGCTGTTTCATAGTCATTTAAGCATTTCATTCAACATGTTCTTATAAAAGTCATGTCATACGCGTCAATCTGTTGAATAGATTAGTTTGATTGTATGCTCGTGAAGTCTCTTACGTTTTCTTCAGTAAAGTGTACTTTGAAGTTATCTGAGATTCTAGAAAGACGTTTGACAGGCTGTAAAGCGTCTGACTGTGGGTGGGATACTGGACTTAGATCTCCAATCAATCCAAGGATTTTTCTTCGGTGCTAGACGTCCAAATTAGCTGGTTGTTCAGTGAGTACAGGGGCGGAAGCTCCTCGGGCACGTTGAATTGACCGGAGCACAATCCGGCGGTACACCCGTGAAGACTTCACTACCAGCAAACGCCGGGAAAGTATCCGTTCTTACATAAACCTGTGGTGTCGCATGTCAAGGACAGCAATACGGGATTCTGCCTGCATTAATTTCAAACGTGCAACACTCTGCGCCCGATTGCAATAGCATTACCAGAACATTACCATGACATTAAAGAATGTTTTTATTATAAATGAATGTAATCTTTCTCGGCGTTGTTTATTTATAAACTTTTCTCGGGAAACAAACCGAGTGATGTTGTTATTAATGCACAATATTTCGGCGACTTTATTCTCCGTCGCCATCTTCAGGTGAATAAAGTCGCCGAAATATTATGCATTAGTAACAGCATCACTCGGTTTGTTTCCCGAGAAACGTTTATAAATGTTTTTATTGTTATATTTCCTTTTTTCGTCATGATAAAAATAAAGCAACTAATGAAAAAGTGTGTTCTAGGATAACATTTTTGAGTGGACACTGCCTCGATGGTTCGGAATATTTGGTGCCACATTCTACAAGTTGCAAATGGGACTGACATCATGTTAATTTGTTTTGCTCATGGATGAACATTACTCTTTGTTCTTCTATCACTGCACATCACTGCCACAGCGTTACTTATTCTATTGTAAAAAGCTAGAATGTCACAAAGGAACTAAAATAAATCCACCGTTTTCATTCGCCACGAACGAAGCAATATCTGGGAAGGTTCCTGAAATGATATCTTTAAACGTGCCTCTATCAAAAATGACTCAATAATGAGTTGTGATGCTATGAAGAATGGCACATTAGATTTGTATTTTTCTGACAGTAAAAGTAATTGAAATACTAACATAATGCTGCTCTATTGATATTTAAATACTGAATTGTAAGCAGCTTGCCTCGTGAACTTGGTTATTCACAGAAACTATTGATTTAATTTTTAGTTGCATTCATAAAATGTCAAATAAATCTTTGACAATCCTTTCAATCATTTAGTTTGTCGGAAAATATTGTTCTTTTAAAGAAAGTAGAAACAATATTTTATAATACAATGAGATTTAAAAGACCGTTACGAAGGTTCGATGTATTTTTCTTAAGTTTAGGCTGGTTTGGGGTGTTTAATTCAAGATACATACAGCTGAGATTGCTATTGAATGATGTATTTTCATTTAGTACACACTTCATTCGTAAAATATCGAACCAAATTATCGCTATTTCTAAATTTATGCTCGGTTGACGGAATAACGTGTGCTGTTCCATAAAGATGCTTCTCCCTTTTTTTCTATGGAAATGCAGTAACGATATTGTAATCCATCTCTATCATAGACACTTCAGCAGCACAAATCTAATGTGTTGTTCAACTAGTTTATACGGTTGTCTTCATTCGTGACAAATACTGAAAGTGATGAAATAAAGACTGTACCTCACTGATAATATGTTAATAGCTGTAAGTAGTATTGCGTAAGTATCGGCAACTGCTGAACAGGAGGCGAGAAACGATAAGAGGTCCCGCAAGATAAGGAGTTTCTCCCACAAAACAACCGTTCATCTGCGTTTTCCCCTTGAAGTGTTCCCTCTGTTATGAAAGCGACTTCTCGACCTTACTGTGGTCGTTCACTACCAGTTATTAATTTCCAAACAATGTTAAGACTAAAAAAAAATCAGGTGGGCGCCAGAGATTGGAGTGTACCATATTCTGAGGGAAGCGACATCCAGATCTCAAAGTATTGTTATTTAAACATGAATTATTGAACAACTAGAGGTATTAATAAAGTCAAATGACACATTACATGATTGGATGGGATCTATTGAAAACAAGGTTCACAATCTGACTTTACGTTTTATTTATGTATTTTAATTGTTTCCCTGACAAGGTTTTACAAAGATTAATTTTCTTTTTGCAACACAAGGGTACATAACATTCTCGGTGGAGCAAGAGAGTCTGTCTCGGGGTGATAACTAGGGTAAAAAAACGACGGTGATGCAAAAGTTCCTTTTTCTGGATGGTGGTTACCGTGCAGCCGAATCTACGTTGTGCAGTCGGTGGGTTGACCAGCTCTCCATCACGGCCGGCTGCCTCACTGCCGTCCCCAGTAGTCAGCTGTTCGGTCGATCCACACCTCTCCGTCGGTAGTCAACAAGTCCCCATGTCTTCTCGCGCTGCCTCCAAGAAGCGTCGTTTTCCGCCCCCTCTTCATGACGTCTGCCAATCACTGTCTTTGGAGGGAAGATTTTTCCGCTGGTTGGCTCAGGACATGTAACAAAACCGCCCTTTTTTGTAATAAAAATACAAATTTTTCCTATTGGCTGTGTACTCCCTGGCTTCCCCTCACTCTCGTTCTTGGATACAGATATACATTTTTATTTTATTTGTTTACTAAAACAGCCCAGGCTCCCACTCCATCTTGAGTCTCGGGCCTTGTCACGAGGCTGTTATGCCATAAGTCACATTTAATGGAAACACTCAGGGGCTGGCGTTCCCCAAACACTAGCAGAACCTCCCCTGGGATCGGGGACCGACACACACCAGACGAGAAAAGAAACACGCTCACCTCTGGCTCTCGCGGATCATTACACCCTATAATAAAAATTACAGAGATTAAGTCAAGTATAGTTTTCATTTGGCCAGATACTACAGGCATGATTATTACATAGCAATTTCACCTGCGTAATACACATCCTGATCATAATTTTAGGCGACTTCCTTATTCGTTTACGTCATCCTGTAGTAGAGTAGAATTTGTGACTAACACATAGACGTCTGATAGACAGAACAAAAGCAGCCACATTACACGGGAAACACGCAATTGCACCGTACTCACACGTGCTCTAGCCATGAGTCTTGCTCGCCTCTCTCCTGTCCACACTCGTCGGTAGCCGGTTCATGCACTGTACTACTCTGCCTCCAGCCTCCTTTAACATTTTCTCGTGGTTGTTCGAAAATTTTCGTAATAGTGAGATGCGGGTGTTCTCACTGACGCTTCAAGAAGAACGCGAGAAATGGATAAGATATTAGAAAGAACAGTAAGTGGGAAATGCTTGGAAATCAATAACTGTCGAAAGGACTTAACCTCATCTGATGGATGGCACTATGAAGTTTAAGAATATTGTATAACGAGGCGAATCTACATTTCTCGATTTTCTGATGGAGCTGGAAGAAAAGAGGAAGAAAAACATACTTTCAGGAGACAATTAGTAACACCGAAACGCAGAAGGACCGGAAATTTCTGAATATTATCTGTAATCTTCTCTACAACCTCCGTATAGTGACCACACCATCGCCATCAAAAAGTAAAAGTAACTCTTGTGGTATTGTTAGGCTGGAGAAAAATGGAGCGTCCCTGCGTTACTCGAATGATCAAAGACAACCCTTAAAAATTCTTATCCCCGCTGGGTTTTAAACCCGGGTCTTGGGACTGAAAGCAAGCACCTTGGCCATTAGACCTATTGTAACATCCCTCAGACCCATCCCTTTTATGAGCTGTTATCTTAAGAATTATGCATAGCAAGCTGCGAGTTGATTAACTATGCATTTGTATAATTTTCATGGGATTAATTGTGAATTTGTCCAAATGAACATTGTTTTATGGATCAAGGACAGTATTATGAACGATACATTAATTAAAAGTTTGTAATTGTAAGTGTTGATGTTAGACACGATATTTAGTGGACAATTTTCAAACGTTTGGATTGGTTTATGTTGATAATTTTGTGTGTAAATTACCTGTAAATGTTTTTAATTTTCACATCCCTGTGTTTCATGCTGATTGTGAATGAATTTGTATTAATACTGATTGTTTTATGTAGTTTTGATTATTGGCTGCATTTTCGCCGTTTTATAAACATCAGTAGACCTTTTCTGTGTTATTCTGGATTTTTTTCTATAATGTAACGAGTGGCAGAGATGAGTAGAAAGTCAGTTGTTAGTCGTTGACAGAATTTTTGTTTGTGCGTTTAATCGTTGGAATATTTGTACGTCTTTGGAGAAATATGGTGCCTATTTTATCTTGGATTTCACGGGAAAATATAAATATTAACTGATTAATTGAAAGTGATTCGTGTTTTGTCATTTAGTAGAACTGGTGGATTCAGTCAAGTACAGTAGTAATCAGTAACATTTTAAGGAAGGTAAAACCCCCTGGCGACTAAGATAGCAACATGTGGAAGAAGAAGTGAATAAAGAATAATATAATTAATTGACGACGGACTGAAAAGCAAAAGTTAGTCACTAATCAAAAAGTTTATCACTGCGATAAGAAAAAGGTAAACGAAACTAATCTGGTTCGCTGTGGGCACGATGTGGTGGGCGATGCGGTCTTGTTTGTAATTAACTTTCAACGATCGAGCGGCAGCAATAGGCCAATTAAGGGCGCGGTAAAGTGAGACCCGACCTATAAACGTTCGGCTACAAATGGCACAATCACGCCCTTAATAAATATATACCAGTTTCCATTATAGCTGATGCGCACAGTTCGTTAAAACACCATTCTGTAGAATAAAAAAAGTTAGAAGCAAGTCAACCAGACCAATACCAGAAATCTTTGTCTTCATTAAATTACATTTTATTTGCTGAGCAATCATGTTTTCGTTAAAGTTTTTCAATGTGGCTTACAGGAACGACAAATTTTGCTGTGCTTACCAACGAAATGTTTGTTTTCTTCATTAATTAATAGGCTCACATCCATTATTACTGAGCCTTTTATCAGTCAACTAGTGTAGTAGTAAGATGAAATACATATGTATATATATTTAAATTTCCCAACAATGTTTGGTGCTCGCAATCATTTAAATACAGTATTAAACAGCTGTTTTGTGGACTTATGAAGGCTAGTTGAAGTGGGGTATGTTAGTGACGTAATATTTCGCGAAGCGAAAGTATTAACCGTTTGAAATTCTAGTGGTAAACCGAAATCTTTCAACGAATAGCGAAGCGAAGTTTCATCTGTTTTCTGATGAACTACATGAAGGTCACCAGTGGCAAACTTGTATGCCTGCAGTGTTTGTTGAGGAGAGTACTGCTGTGTAAATATGAAGAAGTGGTCTCTGTGAGCGTAGTGGCCCGCGCCATATCTACTGTGGCCTCGCCTGGGCAAACCAATCTCCCAGCCTGTCGCACTGCTGAATGACTTTTGGCCGAACTAAAGGGGAGAGTCCTGCCCCGGAGGAGCTGCACCGCAGAATAGGACAATACAGACTACTGTTCGCTTTCCTGAGGTACCGTTAAAACACAAAAACCATCATATATGAGAAACAAATCTTTCACGACGTACTTTTGATCCATCATACTGGTGAAAAAGTGGTGTCTGAATATGAGAGGTGTATTCTTTTAGAGCTACTATTTCAACTCTTCGCAGGAAGTTAAGGCTATATGATATTAACATTTAACAAAGTTTAACAAAATTTAACAACATTTAACAAAATTTTCATTCGCATCATTTAAGTATTTTGGTGAATATATTTTTTCTTGATAATGTTTATACACAGCCTGTTGTTGGCTTCATTTGAGTTTGGAGAGAATTACAAGTAAGGAACAGAAATGAATACTATTTTCTTCTTTTCCCAGAAGTGCTCTTCGACCTCTGGCTGTTACCTATAATACTACATTCAATTACAGGAATTTAAATGCAACGAGCTCAATTTAAATAGTTTTTTTTATTATTGTTATCGTTGTGGACCATCTCTAGTTTTCCTGGTGTGTTTTATTAGCCTTCATGTGTTCATGTCTTGGTTGTTACAGATGATCGTCTTTCGCTGTCTCCTATCCAGAAAAGTTCCTCTGTACGTAATATATTCCCAGTTCCATCCTCTTCTCTCTATGTCCTCCGTCAGTTGGTCTCTCCATCTTCCTTTGGTCTTCCCACTGGTCTTTTCCCCACTATCCTTTTTTCCAAATAAATTTTTTGTAGTCTTGTACTATTCATTCTGTTGACGTGCCCAAACCACTTAAGTCTTGATGATCTAAGTCTCTCTTCCGTGGATTCTCTTAACTCTAGGTTTGATATAATCTCTTCATTCTTCATATGGTCTAGTATAGTTTTCTGGAGGGCCGTTCTAAGAAACTTCATTTCACAGGCTTGGATCTGCTTAAGTTAGTTAAGTGTTATAGGTATAATTTAAGAACTTTTTGGCGAAGTAGAGTAATTATTCATAAATCTTGAGATAAATGTTTCTCTTTGGTTATTTATAATAAGATCGGAGAGAGGGATAACAGATTTTCGGTAAAAAGTGTTTTGCACACAAGTTTTGCATTTTGACATTTTCCTCTCGGGAGTAATAATTAAATACCTAGATGTTTGCTGAAAGTATTGTCACATTTATATAAAATTTGGATTGATTGTAGAAATTGTGAAAGGTATTACACTAAAGAAGAAGTAGAATCCGTTCTAAAGCTCTGACCTGGAACCAGGGAGGATGCGGGTTTGAAGCCTCGTCCGGCCATCAAGTTTTTAGTTTTCTATGGTTTATCCAAATCACTCCAGGTGAATGTCGGAATGGTTCCTTCAAAAGCCGAACTCCTTCCCGTTTCTTGCTCCCAGCTTTTTCCAGCGTATAATGTCGTCGACATTGACGAGGCGTAAAGCCAGAAGCAAAATAAATTAAAAAAATGATCCGTTCATTCAAAAGCTGTTCTTATAACGCCAACATATTAAAACAGAACCGTAGGAAAACTGTTATGGATATTTGCTTGATTGAAGATGCTGTAAATTCTTATCGTTTTTACACTTAGTTCGGCAACATTATTGTAATAATAGTGTGAATAAAGGGTTGCTCTATAATCTACAAATTTACACTCTCAGTAGACCAGGAGAAAGTTGTGCCAGTTGAAATTCCTTACCTGAAACTGCTGACGCAAGACACTAGAGTGTTCACAAGGTAGGACGCAATTACCAAAGCGAGAAACCGCTTATGCAGGTGCCCTCCAAGCACTGACCTCAATTAAGAGCTCTCTCAGTAGCTAATACACTGCTAACGAACAAATTTCGAGAATGTAGTCTGTGATTATGAAATTACTTATTTCTATTAGCATAAAACCATCTTTAATTATATTTCACACGCGAATGGACTGTTGTACTAATGCTACACATGAACTAGCAATGGACACGTGACACTACTATTGAACAGGAGAGAGACCTTCATTATATTATTCACGACTCATCTTCAATAGTACCTTGTGGCTGGTTCTCTTTTTGAAACACATTTTCATACAAACATCTTTATTTACATCTCCGCTAATTTCTAGTTAAATTCAGGAATTACTGAATCTCTGTCTACCCGTTACCTTGCAACCTTAAAATTTTAAAGCGTTTTTCTATTCTAAGCCACCTGGAGTTTGATGCTGAACTATGTCAGGAAATGTAACTCCTTCCTTTTCGTTGTGGATATGTAAAACAATATTTGATGCATCAATGAAGAAATATCATATTATTTTCGAATAAGTTTTGCCTGTTAACATTAATTACATTTTTGGGAAAATGTAATTAGCACAAACACCTCAATAATTAATAATTTTATATTATTATTCGCGTCTGCAAAGAAATCAGTGTTCAAATTCCATCAAAGAAGCGAACTAGTTTATTCAATAATAAAAGGGAAACAAATTAACAAACGTTAGTTTGAATTTATCTAAACTGGATTGTGTTGCATAGAGATACCGGGCGTAAATAAATAAATAAAAATACTCAGATATGACGTAACTACACGTGGATTATCTAACGATGTCACTGGTGACAACACTGGGCAACTGTCAATGAATAAGCCTTGCGCTTTACCACTATCAGTGTCTTCGTGTTAGTGAAGTTCGCTGGCGATGAGAGATGACAATGCATCGAACCACCGATGATCAGTCAGAATTCGCGAATGTTAAGCCGAGAACGGTACTTCAATTGTAATTGGAAGAGCTTGAGGTCCTAATCTTTAGTTTCCTGTAATCAACTTAATAGAAACAGAGATGAAAACCTCTTCCACCTTAGTCAGAATCATTACAATCATAGCAATATTAGCTAACAGCTCGAATATCATGGTAAGATCGGATTAGTGAATAATGAATCGTAAAGGATAATCCTATACCAAAAAACTACCTTATATAATTAGTACAGTCGAGTTTTTTCCAGGCTATTCCAGCCAATAACACAGGTGTGTAACTTTCTGCTCCAGTTTTCTCCCACATTGTCCAGTTCCGTAAAACCCCTGTTGATAAGGGAGCATGCAATGTGTAAGGAATGTCCTCCGGCAATCCTCTTTGTGGACGCAGGTACTAAATCAAAAGGGAAGCACTGTAGAAGACCAGGAGATCTCGTCAGTTTCTACCACCACGCTTAAAAAAAATTAGAAATAGAGTCTGTCTTAACTTTTCATGCTAGTATATTATACATTAAAATTTTGTATTTCAGGAGATTGGCATGGCATAATGCGGTTAATGTTTTAAGTGGGAGGTTTTTTCTATTAACCTAGATTACCAAGTTACATTAAGATAAAATCCGTTTCTAGAGTTGTCCCTTTCCTGTTTATAGACGCATATTTATGATACACAGTTCGAGCTAACGACTGTGACTTACACAATAAGCCATTTGTCATAATATTGTTAAGTAAAAAGTAATCATGAAGGACGGTGTTTTTCGTTCCTAGTAAAAAATGGATAAATTAACAGTACACTATGGGACAGTCCATCAGTGTGGCTCAGACAGTTGAAGCACCGCAGGGGAGGTAATACAACTGGACTAGGCTGGAGTCCTGGTCCCCGCGACCAGGCTTCCTGATTGCAGTTTTTAGGCGGTTTCCCGCATTCATTTACGCGAACGCTGGGACGGTCCTTAATAACCTCCTCATAACCTACACATTTCACAATCAAAAATACACATATGATACAGCGTAAAATATTTACACGTTTGACAGGCAAATGGCAACTCAGACTTACCTCCAAACGGAAGTACTCCGGGTCTAACAAAGCCGGTTTGAATTCTGGCAGGACATATGTCCTTACCTCCCTCTCATGGTTCACGCTGGACACCTGTACACAACAGAAGGCCGGTGGCACGTGATCCTCAGCTGGCCGGATGGAAAAAATTATACTACAATATTAAAGCAGTTGGCGAACTTTTCTTGTGGGAAGTAGATAAAGAAATGTGACCCCGGTTCATTGCTGTAATTTGTGACGCACTCACAGGAAATAACGTTGTCATCCACGGAAACACATATAGGAGGATACAGTCCCTGCCTGACAGAGTGAAAATACGGGCCATACTCTAAAAGTATGAGATCTTAATTTCTTGCACAGGTATGAATAAAGAAAGAAGGTCAGCGTCTGGGGGGAATTTTTTCAGAATCGTCTTTCGAACTGCAAAGTTTTTTTTCCGCTCGCAGATTAAGCAAAGTCAACTGGCATTACAGCTGTAAATGAGTGACTGCAATGAATGGAATACTGTTTTTATTCTAAGACAAATTAACCTCATTTTTTCAGAAGTGACCTTACTAGCCAAACACAGCATATCTCTAGTTCTCTGTTTTTCGTACTTATCGAACATATGTATGCTGGGTCTAATTCAAATAACAACTTAATAAGGAAACCAGCTTCATTCTACTGCATAGATAATATTGTGCCACGGGTCCATGCAAAAAAAAAGGCTAACCTTAATAATTGCAGTTTTTTTGGAAGGGTTTTGAAGAATATTAGGATTTTTCGTTTAAAGTTTGTATTTAATTTTGGAGGAAAATAAATGCCACTTGAATATCAGACACGCACATCGTAGTGTTCCCGAAACTTTTATACAACGACATTGGATACCCTAAATACAAAGCTTACAAAGGAGACTCAGAACAACGTTGAACTCACTTTTAAATAATTGTTCAACCATACCTGAATTACATGTATGGGAAAATAGAAAAACTTTTTTCTATATTTTTCTACGGATCGATCGCAATTTGAAACATTTATTCAACGACAACATATTCAATGGCGAGCATTAATCAAAAGAATCAATAAATTACATAAAATAAAAACTCAGCGCTCTTTGTTTCAGAGGTATCTTTCTTATTTATTTTATGTTCTGTAATGTTTGCATGGATTCATTTCTGAGTTAGGACAATATCTTCCTTTGAAGTTTATTTACATACGCTTTAATGGATTAATGAACTACGGTTCGGAAGTACGCGTGTTCGAATTCACACCCGGCCATCCAGATTTCAGTTTTACATGGTTTTACCAAATCACTCCAGACTAATACCGGGCAAATTCCTTCAGAAGATCATCAAGGTCGAATTTTCATCATATTCTTGCACCCAATCGTTTCGCGACTCTAATGATCCCGATGACAATGAAAGGTAAGGCCAATAAGGAAAAAATTTATCAAGAAATCTGTAACGTTTCTTCTGGGATCTATTGACTGACATGTCAGAACAACGCAGATGAGCTGCGCCGTATGACTTGGTCGGTGAAGGTCTGCCGTCGCCTCTTCCTTGGGGTGTCTGGGACTGTCCTCGGCTTCCAAGTCACGCTTCATTTATCACGACTCGTGAGGCCAATTACAGCAAGCGCAGGGGCCGCATGCCAGCCCGCATCGATTAGCAGCGGTCTCGGTAGCTCACACGACAGGCGCTAATCGCGACAGAGACGCGGAGATCAAAGAGCGACTGCGAGCCACCTGCAATCTCGAGATCAGTTTCTGTGCCAGCAGAAACGGGGCAGTCGTACTAGAGTTGTCAGGACTTAATGCGTGAGATGTACTGTAACCTAACTTCGTTTGAAAACGTTAGTAGAAATACAGTTCAGTTTACCTAGTCTAAAACAAAAAAATAAATATTCTATGATAATGTTATATAACTGAAAACTAGCCTTTCAAGAACTAACAATTAAAATAATAATCTGATTACATTCTTGAGGTAAGCGAGTAACGGAAGAATTTTTTTTTAATAAGAATAATTAAATATAGCATTGAAGGTATAATTACTTTATGGAGTATCACATTTCTAATATATGTGGTAAATATAGTGACAAGAACTTCAGACTTGTTACGCTATCGCCTGATTATGACTTAAAACATTATCTGACTTATTTACATTAAATAAATTACGTATAAAACACACAACACTAATGAAATGCCTCACTCACTGCGCCTGCAAAATCTACAAAAGAAACAAATTCTGAGTAAATCAATATATTTTAATACATTCATTTATACTATATTAGTTTTCTCTGCAGAACCTATACATCTCTTGCAGCAGCCTTCATCTTATATCTTTGACCTGAACTTCTATTACTATTTTGTACCGTATGCGTAAGTACTCGCAGTTTATTAGATCACTTTTCATTTGTATTGCTTTAGGGCCTATGTGTTCTAAGGTTTAATCAGCTCTAAGATATGTGTTGCAAAATAATTAAACATTAACGCTTGTTTGGTTGGTTTGCCCTGGGAACCCTATTGGCCAGTTTTTATGAGTAAACATCTATCCATGATTCAATGGCACCAAACTCTGCTGTATGATTTCACTCAGTGAAGAATATGGCTCAGTAAGAAAAAACAGGCACAAAATCCTGATATTACATAGTTTCCGGAATTTTACAGAAAATTCTATGTCCGTATTCTTAAAACAGTGACATCTGAGGAGAAAAATCAAATGTAAAAAAAATATATATATTTATAGCCGAATTTAATACGTCAGCCTTTACATATATATGTGATATGAAAATAGGGAGAGTGTGTCATCCATAATTAACTCGAACCGGAATGGAGATATTTCCATTAAAACTTACTCAATAAAATTCTCATTTCATGTTATACTGCAAGGATACTTTAGAATCAGCGGCTCCTGAATTAGATATCGTCAGTGCTATATCAGTTTCACTAGCGTAAAATGCTTCAACAGCGTTTACTTTTACTCACCGTAGTACAGTTTACAGATCCATCGGTTTCATAATGATTCTTTGAAATAATTTTTTTTACTAAGCATACAAAATCACATTCTCCCCAGTAATGTTAAATCCACATTCTGCTCAGTGGGAAAGCTGACCGACGGGAAATTAATATTTATTTTACGTTAAATTTACTCAAAATAGATTCATTGTGAATCCGTAAACTACTGGAAATAGAGGTTAAAATTCTTGAAACTTTCTAAAAGTCACTCTCAAGAACTGTATAAAGATTTGGCAGGTAAGTTTTCCGTATGACTGAAATCGTCGCGGAACCATTTCCTTCCAACGCAGCATTCGTAATAGTTATAAGTGGCCTGGAGCCAGATATGATGAATATGTGAGGGATCACATCCTTTCAGTGCTCCACTTTGAAGTCTTGATCGTTAATCAACGTTTCTGACAAAGTGAACAAATACCTTCCGCTTTCAATGTTCCCTCTACCACTTTAACCAGAAATTTTCATACCGCTCATTGATTCATTAGCAATAACAGTGTGAATTACCTAGAGTGATGGGTGAGTGGTAACGCTTTGGCCTCGCATTCTGGAGATGTAGGTTCGAATCTACGCCCGGCCATCTAGATTTAAATTTTCCATGCTTCCCCCAAATCACTCCAGGCGAATGACGGGACTATGGTTTCAAAAGATCATTACTGATTTCCATCCCGTTCTTCGTCCCGAGACGTTTCCCAACTCTTATAATCTTGACATCGACATGGGGTAAAGCCAGAAAATAATAGCGTGAACTATGTATGGATTATTTTAATGTTTTAACCGCTGAAACGTTGTTGAACTGTTCATCATTTTACAATAGAAGTTCAGTGAACACTGAAATTTGATACATCGTTACGAGTGATCTAGCCATGCTTTCGCACTCAATCATATCTGGAAGACATTATAAACGTGTCGCTAGGTATCTCACTTGTTCGTTTTCTAAAATCAGTTACCTTTTTGAAATTGGATAGACTGTGTAAACCCTGCACAGGTGGTACAATGTGTATACTAGCAACAGCAGCCAATTCGCGTGATCCGGCAAGCACAGTCCACGGGCACCCCATACAGTCTCGTTATGAAATGGCTACTATAGTGTGGAGGCAGCGCGTGTAGCTTCTATTTCCTGCGCTCCGGCCGCCGCGCTGTTTGCCTTTGTCTTCCGGCGAACAATGTAAAGAGGAGCCGTGTGACGTCTGCAGGTGGGGCCACTTGTTTCTCTGCAGTCAGGCGTCAGGCATTACATTACATCCGCATCGCTGCAGAGAAGCAACTCCGCCGCTTTCACAAAAGCGAAATGTTCCGCATAAAACGTCTGCCGATGATCAGAGCAACGAGTCTCTTGTATTTTTTTTTCCTTACAGCTTCATTACGCAAATAACTATTACGTAACAATGCTGTTATTTCAACCTGTTTGAACAATGTCTTTATCCAAAGAGTTCCAATTCACTAATTTCTAATTTATACATCTTCACCAACAGGATCTCAACGTCAGTGCTACACCTTAGAAGCAAGAAAGGCTATTGTATTCATTTTGTCTGACCAATAAAATTCCAGGATTAATGCCCATAAGCAATGAATTATTCATTTGTTATGCAACAGCTTTTTCAGTAACTCAAAATTGTTTCTTCATAAGTTACCCGTTTAAGTAATTAATGTATTACACAGTTTAGAAAACTGCAAGGTTGTATAAATTAACATTTACTCATCCGTGAAATGTCTAGGATTCACAGTTAATACAAATTTTGCAGTTTGAGATAGAAATGGAGATGGAAAACTTTCGATTGATAATCTTGCTTTCAATTTCACTTTTGCAATTGCAATCAATTCGGCGGTTCCTGGTAACTTAATAAGAAACCACAAATTTACGCACTTTCACTGTTTGTAAGAAGCCTAAAACTAAGTAAGAGTGTACCTTGACACAGCAAACATAACATTAGTCAGGCTTCCTTCTAATTTTGGTTCATATGTCTGTTTTAATTTGCCGGGTTTCTGATGAATAAGTATTATTTGTTACAAATATCGTGTTTGTTAAAAGTAAAGTAATTTGGAGCCTGTATCTTCAGAACAATTGTTTGTTTACAATTAGTTTCTCAAAGTTTACAGATACTTCATTGTTTTCTTAGAAATTTCTTATCTGAATTTAATTTCAGTCTGTATATTCATTAGTATCATTGCGAGAATTGTTCGTGATAAAAAGAAATAAAGTTGAAGAGAATTATTTACTTAACATTTTCTTATGATTTGTTGAAAGTTTAAATACTGCAGGGCGCCTAATTTAAAATTTTATATGTGAAGAAAAATGCTTATTTGCGGTTTTATTCCCTGAGGAATTATAATGCTGATGACGTGAACAGAAAAGATGTCAGATTTCATACAGCTTATCTCAGATGTTCGACAAAAAATATTCTTGGAAACGAGAAAATGTACTGCACTAGCGTTTATTCACTACACATGTAATAATATTTGTAGTTTTTGCGGTGCAGTATAAACATTTTAATTGTTTTTATCATCTTATGTAACAGTAAATAATAATTAGACTATCGTACACTATATTTTTTGTGTTAAGAAATTATTTACAGTCCGTTAGGTAAGAAAGCTTCCATATTAATAGAACAAAAATCTTTAAAGTTAAGCGTTAGTTAAAACTATTGAGGCCAGGATTTAAAAGGATAAATTAACCCGAAAGATTAACTGAGTAGCAAAGTAAAAAAAAAAAAAAAAAAAAAGAATAGGGTGGTAAAAGATTCCACAAAAAAGCGTATACAGCGTTTAGTTTACTGAAATGGGCTTTAAGTGATTAAATGTAACAGTAAGCAGAAATTTACCAACGGTATGAATATATTACAGAAAGGGAAATTGGAAATAAACAAAAATATAAACGAGAACCATAACTTGAATAATATCAGAAGACTACATTTTGGGAATAAATGACACGTTGCTGAGCTTTGTAGAAACGGTGAGGGAATTTAGTTAGTTAGTAACAATAGAAAAAATCTTTCTTCTTTAAATGGAGGACCATTTTCATTTATAATAACGATCTAGGACCCAAAAATATTTTTTTTTAGACTAGTCCATTATTGAAACGAGTTTTAGATGTCTTAATGGCTGGAAAGAATAAAAATTAAATTATTTGAAAGGTGTACTGTAGACTGATGTTAGAAATTAAATACACCAATAAAATACAAAACAAATTGTGGAAGTAATCTGATAAGAAATATGTTTATAGAAAAATCTTATGGTGTAGAGAAAAGTACGAACTACATGAACGTGCATCCCTAAAAAGTGGACACTCCGGAGAAGACGCTAATATTCAAAAGCTAGAAGACAGGTCTTAGAGAAAACTATTTTGATTTGGCTGAAATCACTATCAGTGTATTAAGGCATTCGGCATAACAATGGAAGGACATGAGCACTCTTAACGCGGGCTAGTTTGGAACCACAGAACACGATTCTACAACCGACTACTTATACGGTGTTCACCTATTTACGGTATTTTACGTCCGTGTTTCAAAATACTGAAAAGTTATGTGGTCATTTATAGCGTAAAGATTTCTTCCATGATTTCATAGTTTTTAGTAGATTAGTGAATCTTATAGTGTATGTTCACTAAATGAAAATTCCATACATAGAAAAAAATTAATGCAGGATTATATGAAGGAACTATCATGTATGTGCTACCTTTAAATCTGTGTTTAGTATATTCAGAACCTGAAACTAAAAGAAAAAAATAGTGATTCAGGAAAACGCTGACTAGATCCTAGCCTTCGATCTCCGTCCACTATTGGACTTTCCGCAATTTGTAGTTTATTCTTGAAATATGAACTAGCAAGCACTGATCTAATTAATTTTTTAACGTATGCACTAAAATAAGTTATAATCATAGCTAAAATGCTAAACACAGAGCAGTAAAAATTATGCAAGCTGCTTTACGGGACACGGAGGATGAGGTTCACTATTACCGATGAAACCTAAGCTTCTGTCGCGGAGGTATAATTGCCAGAGATATAAACCAGTTTTTTGCCAATTTAATGTTATTTATCAGGTTTTATTTATCGGACTACAGCAATCCTATACTATTACTATTACTCCGTGATTCACTAAAAGTATGTCTCTTAGGTCAGTCATGACGGAGATAGAACCAGAAGGTTGAGAAGGTTTATGGACCCTTGTGAAGGAGGCATACTTACCCTCCTATTGGAGGTAGGATAGCCAATTCCTTTTTTCCTTGCCTAACCTAACCCGATGATACTGTCGGTAAAAGAGGACCTAGCGCGAAATCCGACCAATGGATGCTTTCTGTCGCATTTAACATTAAACAGCAAGCTGTGGCAGAGGTGAAGGTTGGATTAAGAGTCCATGTAAATCTCCACCTAGGCAGGGACTCGAATAGGGGACCTTCCGATCTCCAGTCAGACGCCTTAACCACTGACCCACCAAACCACTCATTATCAGAGATACCAGCAACGCTAATCAATAAGTTTGTCTTGTGACGGTTATACGTAATCATAGTATGTAGACGAAAGTCATTCACGATTGGCAAACTAACTGGCAAACAACACTAACTAGTAACTAAAGCTAGTAAGTGGCTGTGATCTCAAACACGCTTGTTTCTCGCAAACGACAGTTACAAGTACAAATATGTTAAGGACAGCGACAAACTTGCGATGATTCTCTATGTCATAACTCCATAACCCAATGGGTCACACCCACACCTTCTAAACTCCAATCACAATCCAACTCAATAGTTATAATATGCCAGTCTCCCGCCATTATTCTCTAGATCTTCTGTCACAAAGGTATTATTGGCAGGGATATAAAACAGTGTTTTCACAATTTATTGTTATTTATTAGATTTTGCCTATCGAGCTGCAGCAAACTGTTACTAGTTCTTAGCTCAGACGTGACGGAGATAGAGCTACAGTATTCACTGATCTGTGTAAATTTTAACTAGATGTCATACTGTGTATTTCATTGCGTCGTTCCTGAATCTTTTATTTCGATTATAAATTCATTTCTCGCCAACTTCTTCGTGTTTCTCAGAATATGTGCCTTTCCTGCAGCGTATCTCTCCACTCTGAAATATGGCATCATTTGTGATTCAGCACTCCTCCTGCATATTGCACCCTTTACGGTCGATCATTGATGTTCAGAACTGTCAGTGCACAGTTGTGCACAAAGGAATAAGATCACGTTAGCTTTTACGAAATAATATCTTCAATCCTCTCCCACAGAACTTGAATCAAGGCCTCCATTCACAGAAAAGTGCTCAAGTGCTAAAATAATAACACGCACTTGAGAAAATGAATATAGTTTTTTCCTGTTAATGTCTCGGAAGAAATTAAAATCAAACGGTCAAATCATTCTCGAAATTTACCCTCTCCCCCTCAAATCCTTTATAGTCCAAAAAATATGGATCAAAATTATAAGGCGTTATGAGGTAGCGTGATAGCGAGTATCAATTTAGCACAGCAAGAGGTGTTAAACAAAATAACCAAACGATTTTAATTCCTTTGAGACATCAAGATTAGAGAAACTATAACAATTTGTGACACATAATTTGTTCCACTGCTTACATACGTGCCATGAATTTTTGCGTTGACCGCGACAAAACACTAGAAAAATACAGTGAAAGTAATGAAGCTAATAAGAGTAACGAAGATCAGGATAAATAAAAAGATAAATAACTACCTTAATAAAACTTGTATTAGAATAAATTCGGAAAGCAACACTACTTTCGTATGGTCAGTTAACATGGACCAATGAAAAAGGCAATATTTGAAAATAATAATCAATATAAGACGACAAGGAGAGAGGCGAGGGAAAAGATAGTTGGAAAAACAGGAAGCAAGACCGAGAAAAAGAAAATGCAATTGCTTGTAGCTTTAAAAGTTCGACGTTGACGAGGAAGAATGCAAAAGACTCGCCAACTACATTCAAATAATTTGGTAGAACAATGCTAGCTATAATCACCTTCGAACATTAGTACATTTGTCTGAGCATACATCCATTAATAAACGTAAATGATTGAATTATTAATATTTATGTGCAGTGCGGTCTATCTGTGAAGATTTTCTGGTTCTGTAACAATATTTACACATTGTAAGGTTCCTTCCGTAAAAAATGGAGAAAAGGAAAACGGACCACTGAATAGGTTTACAAGCCTGTTTCTCGGGCGAGAGAACTGCTGTTTTTCTACTGTTACTAAACCGATGACTTCTGGTGCTGTTTTCGAGTGAGACATATCTGCGATTTAAGATAAACTTCGCACCGGGCCTTAACCGGCTTATAGATACCAAAGGTCTCTGAAAGGATGTATCCCATAGCAACCTACCTCTTAACCAGGTGAATGCCTGGTGCGAGGGTTCCATGCCTTCCTATGCCACTACCGCCAAGTGACCTTACCGCAACGTGGTTCAACAAAATCGCAGCCACCATTGCATTTCGCGCAGCTATCAACGCTGCCGATAAAGCAGTCAAGGGTAACACATGCGTTCATCAGATTTTCTGAACCACATAGGCGTTCCTCCGTTTTATAAATAATTGCACATTCAGCAACGATATGATTAAAGTAGCTCATGCGACTTGGTCTAAAAATCGAACTAATAAGTTTTCGTTGTTAAACTCAATTTATATTGAATGAAGTATTCATTACTAAATAACGCAACTCAAATAATTGAGTTATAGTAAAGTTAGGTGTCCTTGTCAATATTTATTTGCACCTGAAGTCGCAAGTAGTTTTCAGATTTTTTCATATTTAATTATGATAATGCCCATATGCATCATTTAATTTAACCCGATCACGAAGTAAACCACAAACATCATTCACCATTTCAACATTAATGTTTAAGTTATTAGTTTATCAGCACCTCTTATGCAGCATTTGATGTACCTGAAGACACTCATTAAACTAAAAGAACTGCCTTCCAGGTTATATGCAAAATTATAACTGAAGCTTTATATTATTATTAGTGTAAGCCCGTGACCGTTTTTGCGGATCGTCACGGGTATGAAATAGTTCCAGTTTTTATGATTAAAGATTATGACTGGTTGACCTGATTTGGTCAAATACAAATTTGACCTGTGTTTCAGGGTGAATAAATTTTTTAAATTGTATATTGCCTGGATATTAACATAGGATAGTTTATATGCCGTAAAAACAAACAGTTCAACGTGATTATCATAGCTTCCAGTGAATCAGTCATTCAGTACATATATTTTAGCTTCTAAGTGTGTACACCACCGGACGGACAGGACATTCACACAGACACACAACACTTAAACACACCATGCCCCAGACCGGACTCGAACCGGCGACCTTCGGCACGAGGTACCAGTACTCTAACCCCTACGCTACCGAGGCCGGCGAGTTTCCTACTTTGTAGACAATACTGCCACGTTTACTCTTGCTTCTTATGTTCATCGCAAACACTACTTTTCAGTAATCAATGCAAAAACGTATGACATATTCAATGGTGAAGGAACCTCAGATCATAATGAAGAATCAATCAATTTCTACTTTGAAATGCAAATATTTTAAAGAAGAATTAATTGACCGAAGTGACATACTGAAAAAATAAAACCAATATCCAAAGAGGAAATGAATTCCTCTTTTCTTTTCTTTCTTTTATTATCCTATTTTTTTTAAAAAAAGAAGGTAATGTACTATGGTAATTGTGTTTTAGCTATATGATGTAAATAAATTTTATTATTACATATAACATTTATTAATATTATTAATTTTAATGAAAACTCTGGCTGCTGTGCAAAGCACGGACAGTATTTATCGTTAAATTTCATAAAAATCTAAATCAATAAAAGAAACGCCTTTGTCCTACATCCATCTATTAATTATGCAATGAACTATCATAAATATACATAAACAAACTTCAGCCGTTTGGCTGATATTGTCACTAAGTTACAGTGATTACAATATTTATAACAACAAACAAGACCATGTAATGGAATTTTCACTTAACTTCACAATGAATGTTATTAAGGGATCACTGCTTTAGCTGAATCAACGTTTGTTATTTATACACCACAACTATATTCACTTAACGTTCGATAATAATGCTAAAAGAATATCTCCCCCCAGAGCGGTATTTTGAGCGACAAACACTATTTTAAAAATCAGAAATGTCTTTACCGTATAGTCGGCTCTAAATTTAAATGTAAGGGTATCACAATAGAAACTCTCTCTTTTGCTGATGATATCACTGTCCTGTCAAATGACTTAAGAACTCCTAGAATCCTAATTGATTTGCTCAAAGAAATAGCTAATCCAACCGGTTTAAAAACGTTCTTAAAAAAACGGAAGTAATGACTAAGATCAAAGATGCTCCACCAAAACCTCAAACCAAATAACGAGTCAATAATTGATTGAAAAAATTAAGTATCTGAGTGGTATACAAACTGGAAATATCCTAATAAATTTCTATAACAAAAAATGCATTTCACAAAATACTAAGATACGTCATTATAAAACACTTTTTATACCAGTAGTTTTGTATGCAGCCGAAACCTTGTTCCTGAATGCTGGTGGAGAGCTACTGGAAGAATTGGAGAAAAAAGAGCGAAAAATTATTAGAGGAATTCTGGGTTCCATTTTCAAGAGTGGCGTCCATCTAAAGAGATCCGACAAAGAAGTCCACAGCAAAATAAAGAAAATCACTGAAACAATCAAAAAATACGTACACGATTGTCTCAAACTAGTTAAGGAAAAAGGACTGACAAAAAAAAAAAAATTATTTGATTTAAAACCCAAAACTTTAATGTCGTGGTATGTATAACATCAAGGAAGACCTCCATTTGTTAGGATTAAAACCCGAAGATACTTTCCATAAAGATCTTTTTCAAAAGAAGTTAGTGACATATAGGAGAGATCGAGACGAACAATCCAAAGGTAGAAGTGGTTCCCCTTGGACAGAAAAGCGCAAAAAAAAGGTCCAATAAAAACGAATGAAGGACTTGTGGGCAGAAAAGAAAATGGAACTCACCACAGATTTCAAGGAGGCTTAATATGGTCATAGTTAACCCCAGCATGGGCTCCACATGTGAACGAATTTTGTTAGTAAATATTAACAACTATTGAACAATTTTGTTATTAGCTACAGTTATTTTCTCTTCACAGTAGTTCCAAGAACCACTAGTTTCTGCGTTTCCGTAATAGGCTGGGTAATTCGGAATACTTTGGGCTTTTCAGTGGCAAGACGAGTATAGACTTCTATCTCATTTTTATTTTCTGTCCTTTCTTACATCGTTTGGGCACATGTTGTTAAAATCACGTTATTTCAAATTGAAACCAAGTCTGCACTGCCGCAAATCTTCACAAATTGGCAGTCCGTCACGAATGTCTAAATTAGCTACAGCACCTTGGTGAAGGTAATCTCATCTCATCTGTAGTGTGAACGTGCAGACCCTTCTTCCGTGACAGGTACGACTTTGTTTCACTAAATCACCATCTACACAACGGCCTGCCATGAAGCCAGCAGCAAAAATTTACTCTTTCACATAGCATCGGTGAGCTTTGCGTGTTTCTTGTACTCGGCGTAAATATTATAACACTCACTGCTACTTGCTTTATATTGACTGTGCACGTACCAATATATCTGAAATCAGAACTCAGAACCTGCGTAAATATATTACGTACTGCGTAATGCACTTATCCTTGCACTACCATTATCAGTCTCTATTATATGTAATGAGTAAATATAGATAATTACAATGAATCATTAAATATAGCCGTTTGCTGAGTTTCATTTCTTTTTCTTTTGAATTGTAAACAATAAAGTAACTGATTAATTTTATTAAAATTTTTGAATAATGATTACAATACTTACCAAGAAAATTAAAATGGTAATTATTCATTGTTAAAAGTGTCATTACGGTCACCAAGATGTTTGCCATATTTAGTATGAAACAAAATTGAACTGCACAAATTTTATACGGTTCACAGGAACTTTTAGAATAACATAAAGTAATAACAATTTTTAAAAAATATATTGACAGCCAGACCTGAATCTCAACCATATTTGAAACTATGCCCTTTTTTTATATCTCCGATTCATTATTCAGAATAATTCAAATCCTATAAGACGACCATAAGTCTATTCAAAAATAAATGGGATACTTTTCTTGGAGAAGTAAGCACAACGGGGTAGCAACATTGTGCTCTGGGATGCTGTTAACATTATGCGTAGTATAAAATACACTCTGTGTTCTTTCATAAAAAAAACTCCTCACTCTTGGTAAAGAAACTGATTAAAATGTTTAGACAGGATGGCTGATATCCGTTTGATTTCTGGTTTTTGAATAATTCGCAACCTAACTAAGAGCTTCCAGAGTTAGACACGATACGCGGTGCTGCGCTCCCGCTCAGTGTTGTGCGGTTTCGACCTGCCTAGTATCAGATTTCGACTTTTCATAGTTTCGCCAAAATCACTACAACTGAAATCGGAACTAGTTCATTTATGAATGTCATGGTAGATTTAATTCCCTCACCTGTTTTTAATAACTTCGATGCCCTTTGTGTTGTGAACCCTGAATGAAAAAGAGACTTCGTTAAGGAGTTTTCAGCTATGGATTTAATTCCGATACAAATGAATGGAAACAAGAAATTGCTTTGGGTGAAAATAAAACAGCATCGTTGCTAGTCCCGCTAGCGTATTGTTTAACGCGCTTGTGTTACATACTTAGGGTCACCGTTTCGATTCCTGCGTGAGTTATCATAGTTAAGTGTTGTGTTTATATTGTTCTCTTATTAAGTCTGATGGTTACAAATACTTGTAAGTGAATAATATGAATACGGTGTAAATGAGGAGAAAAACCAGTGGATCTTAATCAACCAAATTAGTTACTTTTAACCGAAAAAGCTCTATGGACTGTATATGTTTTATATCTCCGGCTATTTCCACAAGGTAACTTTCAAATTTGCGAAATATGTTTTAAAACCCTGTATCATTTGGTGTCGGGGTTCTAAAACCCTTAAGTGAGAAATGCAAACATTTTAAAATAATTGAATGTTTTCTAATATCAGCAACGAAATGTCACTAGTCTTCATTTGACGTGAATATTCGAAGCGAACAACCGGTGAGTTAACTTGACATGTATTTATACATATTGCCCAAAATACTCGGTCAAGTGTTTTAAGACGAATATGGAATATACGGATTGTCTAGAATATGTGAATGAATTTCTTCTCTACTCTCATCAATATAATAGGTATTGCTGGATGTATTACGCTTACTAGCATCATCTGGAATTAAAATTCCCAATTCGCGTTCATCACCTTCTTTCAAGCTTAAATCAAATCGGAAGCAGTTTTTGTCAATATTCCGCCGTCTCTTAATTTTTCTGCCTCTGTTAACACTCTCCTTCTTCGTTTCTTTGTTAGCCAACATGATCCCTGACCCAAATAAATAGTGCTTCCCTGTTTACTCCCCACAGTAACTGGAATTGTGTTCCGTTTCTCTCTAACCTTGTATCCACCTCTGAATTAAAATTGAGAGCACGCAGTTCAAGTGTATTGTGAATTCTGATGTCTTTCCGTTTTGTGACACAGCCGTTTTTATTGCTCTGCCTGTCTCGGACTTATCATGGTATACGATATACAAATAACTATCCATAACTATTTTTTGATCGTAAGGCGTGCCGGGGAGAATGCGAAGATGTGTTCGACATGCTGAATCTAATGTTTGAAACGTGTTAACGCATTAACTTTGTTTTTATGGTGCTTAAAAAAATGAATATCTGGAATACTCAAATGGACTGAGACGTTCCTCATCCCACCAGTACCTACCAAGTATCGTAAAGTATATGTATATATTATTACTTACGACATATATAATTGCAAGGAAAGGGAAAATGACTCATCACTCACCAAAGTTGAAGGCAACGACGAGAGAAGAACATATGTTACGAACACACAAATAAATAAACTCAATATTTCGGTAGTTAACCTTATTCATGCCGGCCTCGGTAGCGTAGGAGCTGGAGTACTGGCTCCGCGTGCCGAAGGTCGCCGGTTCGAATCTGGCCGCGGGCATGGATGTTTAAGTGTTGTGTGTCTGTGTGAATGTCCTGTCCGTCCTGTGGTGTCTATACTTAGGAATCATAACATGCTGGAGAAACTAATTCACTGGATGAGATATCATAAACACATTGCGCTGGCTGAATGGCTTGGTTGCCGAAAGCCATTAAAAAAAAAAGAAAAAAAAACCTTATTCATGACATAGAAAATGAGTCATGCACCTCGGGAGGTGTGCACACACCGGGGGTTGCTGCATGACTGGGTGGATTATCAATATGGCGGTAGGACTGAGATATTGTATATAAATCGCAGATGGTGGTAAAACGGATAATAAACATTTAAAAAAATAGTAATAAAGGGGGGGGGGAATTAAATATATAAGTCTTGCAACTGCACCTGAAGATGGCGACGGAGAATAAAGTCGCCGAAATATTGTGCATTAATAACAACATCACTCGGTTTGTTTCCCTAGAAACGTTTATAAATAAACTTCAATGACTGTTTCACCGTGAGAGCCATCAGAGTTTTCCCCGAAACCACCGCCGCCTCAGAACTTCGCAGATGGGAACTTGCTTACCAAAACATCCTAGATACCAGACACCCACCTGGCCTCAACCACCGATAAAATTCCTTTCCTTGACGCGTCACTCATTATTTGTAGCAGTAGTAGTAGCATTATTGTCATTTAAGTAATTACCTTATTATTATTTTTTTTTAATGTTTATTATCCGTTTTACCACCATCTGCGACTTATATACAATATCTCAGTCCCACCGCCATATTGATAATCCACGCAGTCATTCAGCAACCCCCGGTGTGTGCACACCTCCCGAGGTGCATGACTCATTTTCTATGTCATGAATAAGGTTAACTACCGAAATATTGAGTTTATTTATTTGTGTGTTAGTAACATATGTTCTTCTCTCGTCGCTGCCTTCAACTTTGGTAAGTGATGAGTCATTTTCCCTTTCCTTGCAATTATTTTGCCTAAAGCAGTTTCCTTTTTCCTTAGTTTAATTACGACATATATAAAAATTTATGCGTTCAGCTTTTTGGATGTTTATTTAACAGGTATTACTTACTGTCCTCAGCATCTTCCATCATTTGTTTTCTTTGATATCTGCTAACATTTCAAAACTTCTTCTTTCCTTTGTCTTTTTCATTCAATTTTTCTGCACATCCGTCTCACACACATATAATTCAGACGTAGGATTCCACCTAACTGAGACGATTTTCCCCCCTTTATCATCCCACCAAGTCCTCTCCTTTTGTAATCTGCTGAGCACATTCTCTTTCTGCATTCCAAACGTTAATTTTGTCCACCCTTCTTTATAGATTTATTTAAAACTTTCGAAATATTTTTCTTCATTTTGGTTGTCCACGTTTCTGATCCTACAACACTAAACTCCGCACCAGACATTTGGTAAAACCTCTTTCTTAAGTTCATTGCGATCTTTCTGAGTGTTACACAACCTTTCAATTTGTCAAAAGCTATATGGTCCTTTAAAATTTCTTCTCCTTACTTCTTCCACACAGATTCTATTCCGGGTCATTAAATTCCCAAATGCTTGAATCATTTTATCTGTTTCGGTATCTTTACCTCTGCCAATTTATTGAGGGTACATTCCCAGATTTAATTCATTTAGTTCTGACGGTGTTTATTTTTAATCAAAATTCTTTTCCGACGTTTTACAATGCACTCCATCATATACAGTTGTTCATCTGACTCCGAATTCTTGATGGTATTTAATGTTTCTTCGCCCACCACAATGCCTCTTGCTTTTCCGCAGTATTTTTTATTTGTTAAATATGTACACGAAAGTGCACCTAAGCTCGATGTAAGTCTGCAAGTCTTGATACAGTTCGCAATAAAAATCAGCCATTGAAAACGTAAAACTAAAATTTGTAGCAAGACCGGATAGGGACTAGCGCACAAGCTCACTAGTTATTTACACCTATCGTTAGGAAAGTACGGGTAGAATTAAAGCTATGGAGGTGGTTTATCTTTTACCGGATTGATAAATTACATTATTAGATCACGTTATAAGGCGGAGAGAGCCTGTACCGGTTACGAGAAAAGCGTCTCCGACACAGCTGTAGTATTAAAGCGGTCCTCTAATAGCATTACCTCATGACGATCGTAACGTCAAACAGCATTAATTAATGTTAAGAATTCGCATTAATCGTTAATACTACTGTGATCATTCAAGATGGAATTGAACGATGATAACACTATTACTTTTAAAGTATAACAGGTACCGTTGTTTTTCATACTGAACTTATAATCGTACTAATGGCAAATACAAAATACGAGCAATCCTGACATTGGTCTCCAAATATGAGGTACCAGTTATTCTGTAAATAGTCAGCCAATGTGAGCTAACCATTCCGTTACTGGATGACGGCATGTTGTTTATACGAGAACGGCTCCAATTCTCCTCTTTCAACATATGCAAACCGTTAGCACGTATAGTTATAACCACGATTTTCTGGCATGTAACCTCCAAACAAATTGAGAGGAATTTTTACAACGTCTGTAAATAAAAAACTCACTCTTCTGGTCAAAATACTAATGAATTTAAATAATACCTTTCCTTGAAACAACTTTTAACACACTTATGTAACATTCAGACAAGTGTCGGGTACATTACGCAGGTATTTTAGCTTGCGTACAAAGAGCGTGAACTTGCGCCATACAACCCCCTGCAAGCGGCGGAATACACTACCACGCGCCCTTCCATGCTGCAATGCAGGCAACCAATCAGCAATCGCTGCCACCCAGCTGTTTTGGCCAGCGTCAAAGATTGTTACTTAAATATAACAACACTATGCTACCTCGTTTACTGAACAAACTTCAGACTGTGGAACCCCAATAATAATACTTATCATGTTACAAACACTAATAATATAATTATTCATGATGGTTATAATCAATAAATGAAAATAATTCAATTATAATAGTAAATTAATAACAAAAAATTATTATGTGTTACAAAAACTCTAAAAAAAATTATTAAATGCAATTTCAGTCAGGCTTAAGGTGTTACATGAATTTAAAAAGAACCTGTTGTAGCAAGAGATTTAAAAATTTTTAAACAAAACAAAAAAACAAAAAAAATCATGTGATCGTCATCAGATGTATTGGTATTCCGAGCTGTTGAGTACTTAAATCAACTATGTGCTGTAACATAACAGTCACATTCCGCCGACCCGCAAATAGTACCTGGGCAAGCGGACGAATACATTGTTCCTAGTCATTCGCGACCTAACTAGGGTAGCCGACGGCTCGCGTCGCGTAGCGTGAGACGGTGTAGTAATACTGCGGTGTATTGAACAACATGAATAAAACTGAATGTGTTTAGCCGGGACAATGCGTGTGTTACATAAAGTATGAACAGTGCAGGAATGCAGAAGAACATTAATTGTGACATTAAAAGTAACTTGGTGTAAAGCTTACGAGATTGTTAACTTCCTTTTATCTTGAAGAATTCTGCAATCTACGGTTTACGAAGTTTCGATTGGCCTTAATACTCAAAACGTGGTGGAGGCCAACCGATGTTCTAAGCTATTTCGAAAAACGTGTGGTGGACTTAAGTTTTTGGTACAGTACTTGATGACTTTTTTAATTATTTATCCACCTCCTCTTTCCAGCTGGTTTGGTACGTCCCCTGGCGACCAACGGCACTAACGAACTATTTAATATTAAATTAACCTGCTTCTAGAACTGTGTGAGAATAATTTGCAAACTTTAATAAGCACCAAGTTCGAGTTGAGAGAACATATTTCGCGACGAACAACATATATGACATAGCTATAAATAAAGAGCTTACAGTGCGTTGTCTTGATAAGAGGAGTCAGCCTTTGTAAGACTGCATGCTACCTACACATAACGTCTAGGCACTTCCGGGCAAACCACAGGAAGCAACGCTTTAGTAGTTACAACACGGCGGCATTGTAAGTTATAGCTAAGCCCCGGATTTTTAGGTTCTAAAAAACCAAATTTAGGTTTATTCAACTCACATTTTAGGCTTTTATAGGTTTTTAAAATTCTGATTTAGGAACTTACACGTTTTTAAGGGAAATAAAATTTAAAACACGCAATATATACTGTCATAGTGTTAAAAATATTGTTGACTTTACAATACAATGTCAAGTACTCATTAAAAACTTCCAACATGTCATTGGTCCATCACATTAAAATATGCAAAATAAACCACTATTATGTTCAAAATACTTCGTCTGTATAGTGTATGGTAAACAACTCATTTAAAACTTCTAATATGACACTGAACAATGAAATATTTTGACAGATTTTCAGGAGTAAATCCTCCTCTTTTTTACGTTCAAATTCTCTTGAATGCGGAAAAAACTACGCTTTACGTCACATGTGGTCAGAGGTGTGAACTTTGTATCAGCGATTTCCTTGGGATTCCAAGGCAATATTCTTGTTTCTTTAGACCACAGAGGACACGGCCTATGTATTCCATCCTCTTGAAATCTGGACTGAGGGCTAAAACAGACTCCTGCTTCTAAGCTATAGATACCCCAACTGGTCCAGGAGTCACTCAGTTCTTGGGTGATTTGAAGTGCTTTCGTCAACGGTAGAGTACCTCCTTCCAAATTCTTGATTGAAAATTCTGGGTTGTAAAAATTTGCCTTTATATATTTCAACTCCTGAACAGCTGGTACTGAGTGCAACACTTTCTTTGCATTTACTATAGCAATAGCTTCGCTTTCATCTAATGATTCGATGACCTCCATGATGCTCTCATAGTTTTCTGCATAATATACTGCGGCTGAGAGCCAGGTCCCACATCGTGTCACTACTGGCTCAGGAAGGAGGGGTATCGATGAATGTAACTACTCGACTTGGCGCTTTCAGGAATATTTTCTTCACTGAAGGAATTATCTCTTTAACTACAGGGTGCTTTCCCGAATTTTTTCAGCTACCTGGTGCAGCCCATGAGCTAGACAGGTGACATGGACCATTCGAAGATGGAATGCCTTCAAACGCTCCCCTGCTTTTATCATATAAGCTGCACTGTCTGTCACCAACGACAATTTATCCTCGTGTTCTGGACCTGGCCACAACAGTTTTGATGCATCCCTTACAGCAATTATCACAGTAGACTGGTTAGTCATTGGAGGTTCTCTGCACATAATGACTTGGGGTATACTACGTCCCTCACATGCGAGCTTGCCCACAACAACGCTATGTATCTGCCGCAGGCATCTGTCTCATCTACACTTAACCAGATGAAGTGGTCGGCAATGTCCACTAGTTCTTCAATGGTTTTCACTTGCAGATGAGGCAAGTAATTCTTTCTTAAAGTGAATTCATCTCATATTTTTCTGTTGCAAAATTCTTCCAAAATGGTTTTCAGGACTGCATTCTGGACTGTTGAAACTGGTATATTAGCGGCAGTGAGAACTTCACACAGACGCAGGTGAAACGAATCTTCTGCACCCAGCTTTGAACTTGTAATGAAACTCTGCTTCTGTTCGGAAGCGTTTCTGCTGGTAACATTTGCCAAATGAGTACGTGGGATCATTTTTCTGCAGTCACTTATATAGAAGGCAAAAATAAAAATAGTCCACCTGAATATAACACCCCTGATAATAGCCAGTTAATATTATGAAATTTCATCCAGCAGTCTAGATTCTGTCACTTTACGTTACTTTAGAAATGAAAACAAATAAAATCTAATTTATTTTTTAAAATTATAAAAGATATATGTATATAAAACAAATTAAACTTACTGGTTTCACAAATGCTTGACAATATATAATTTTCTCTCATCTTTAGAAATGTTCTTATTCGTTCCTAACCACTCTCGCAGGTGACTACTTCTTGAGGATTTCTTTTTAGGCATTATTGCTTTTAATTAAGGAACTAAACTTATGTAGGCCTACACAATACTTTAATTTCCGTGTTACCACTGAACGATAACGGTATACAACTGTTAAATTCTCAGAAAGGGTTTGCGAAGGAAGGGGGAAAAGGAAGCAGCTACCCGTAACCTGTCCATAAGGCACTGTTCCCGCAATTGCCTGGAGGGGAAAAGGAAAACCACGGAATACCACGTCAGAACAGCTGATGGTTGGGTTCGAACCCATGGCGTCTTCCACAGACCGCAGCCCTGAGCTAATCCGGTTGGACATTTGTTTAAGTAACAAAATTACTGTCGAACTGGATCAGTACATCGAATTAGGTCATTTTAGGTTCTAAAAACCGAATTAGGTCATTTTAGGTCATAACATAAAAATTAGGTTATTTTAGGTCCTATTAAATTTATGAATACTATTAGTTTATACAGCAGACGTAAGAGAAAGTTAAAATTTCGAGGATATTAGGTTGGGAACAAAATAGGTTCGAACCTAAGAATCCGGGGCTTAGTTATAGCATGCTGAGCAAGTGGTAAAGTTAAAACCTGATACTCGATAGGACCGTAATATGGAATATCGAATTCTTTGCTGTTCTTGTTTTTTCCTCAGCACTCTTCTCTAGACTTTAATGATATCGCTATCGAAAAAATGTGCTACTCTAGCAAAAATTGGGACACGCTTTAACGAAGCTATCCTTTCAAAATACGTTTCTATTAAAGATAAATCATGAGTTAAATAAAATGGAATTATTACAAATAGAAATATTACAATGGCGATATCCGCCATTTTATTACGATGACGGGCCTCACTAGTAAGTTGAGTACAATAAAACGGTGAAGTATGAAACTTATTATAAGGATTCAACATTTCCTGGCTTTTACTGTATATCATTTGCCTCTCAGCCCAAGTGAATGTCACTATTCTGGATTCGCCATGGGATGTTATCTGATGATATCATTGTTTGGATCTATAATCGCAGGAAATACGATTCTGTCGAAGCCTCATGAGTATATTTACTTGTAACTCAATTATTTCCATCCGCTACAATGTAGCAGTTCCTAAAGCAGATTTTTTATAACAGATCACTCCAAATACTATTACCGAGCGTGGTGGTGTAATGGTTAGCGTTTTGGCCTCGCATTCGGGAGGACGGTGGTTCGAATCCCCGTCCGGGCATCCAGATTTGGGTTTTCCATGGTTTCCCTAATCACTCCAGGCACCTGCCGGGATGCTTCCTTCAAAAGGCCATGGCCAATTTCCTTCCCATTCCTTGCCCCCCATCCTTTCCCGTCTCTAAAGACCTCGCTGTTAAAAGACGTAAAGCATTGAAAAAAAATACTTTTCAGCCACTTTTGTTAGTCATCCAACTTCGATTCTTTTTTAAATATATTATTTGGTTCCCTCACCCTCCAAGACCAATATTTAAACCAGAACAATAAGATTACTTCCCTTGACGCACTAATAGTAGGCGCGGAAAATTATTTGTCTTTCCCTTAATCGTTCTAGTCAGTCTTTTAAAGTTAGTACCAAAATCCTGGACGGGGGGAGCAGAACAAGTAAGATTTTACATACTGAATAGAGAATTCATATTACGGCACTGTCGATAATGTTTTAGACTCCATTCTCAAAGATTTTATCTTCTCACAAATCATCTTGTATGTTTATTTTCTATAAGTCTTGTTCCGTTTGCTAGGTTCATTTTTCTTGCTGTTCTTCTCTTCGTCTTTTCTCGTATTTTTCTAGTAGACCATCTCTTCCAATCTTTACATTTTCCATTTTTCAGTTGTTGTGTTAATACCAAATGGCTTCTCCTCGCAAGGTCTATTGTCAGAACTGCTTATTTTGTCTATCTCTCTGCTTTATTATTATCCATTTTGTCTGGACAATGTAAAAAAAAAACACTATTTACATCTTGCTTTTCTCGAAAAACTTTTAAATAATTTTAAGTTTTATTACATTGATATCGCTGGAGAAAATTATATTAATCATATGATTTAGATCCCTCTGTAACATTGAAATTCTATCCAGAAATTTTTGTTTTAGAAAAATTTATCTTCAGACTACATTCTCTTTAAGTTTCCAATGACTTTCTTATCAAGACCAAATTTCAAGTTCATGTACTGCACGTGTTCATTATTTATACTCGCTTAATCACCATTTATCACACATTCGGGAACTCCTTAACGACAATTTAACTCTTCGGCTTATTCTGTCAGATTTATTTTATCTTTACGAATAGTCTATTTCTAAATTATATATCACCTTCATTTCCTCCCATAACATAGTATTCTTTTGTGAATACCTTTGAAGTAGATTTCTTTTGCATTTAATTTCATTTTGTGATTCCTCTCTCACACACTAATTTTGAGACTTCAAACCACTTTTGGTTGTTCATGTAATGTATTAATTCTTCTAACGGCTGGAGTCTAAAAATGTTGTGATGGACCTTACTGCAATTTTGGCACAAGAGACAAGAAGCAAGGATTTACGTGTAGTGGAAAAAAGAGCCCGTTCACTGCTTTGTGCGTGAATCCGTATCTGAGGGCGATAAAACGATTCCGCAGGGCTGTAACTGACTCCCTAGGAGAAAAGAGAAAGCCTTGCTGAGAAGACAAGATGTTTTATTAGACGTGTGTCACCTCCTGGAAATGTACCTGAGTGCGACGTAAAAATATTTTTCTATGTTCTGTATGTGTAGGAACTGGAGGGTAGAACGTTGAACCAATGAGCCCTTTTTGTGTAAATATCTGATACTAGCTTTGCCCGGCATGCGTAGCAATGCCTATTTTTCTTTCTAAGTGGCTAAACATATGTAAAGTAGATACATTTACGTATATAAAATAAATGAAAGACAATGATTTATTTTAACATAAACCAAATTTTATTCCAGTGCTTTCGGATATGCAATATTTTTAGTCTTTCCATCTTCTGCTCCGAGGCTGATTTTGAAAGTTCAGATGTTCTATCTCTTTTTATCTTAATGTCGTAAACATTCTGCATCCCCATCCATTTTGGCTGATTTCCCTACAGTTTTCGATGTAAATGCAAAAATAAACAAACAACAAAAAACAACAAAAAATAAATAAAAACAAAAAAGAAACAGGAAAGTTACACGTGTAAATTTGTTTTAAGGTGGGTGAAGGGGAAGAGCGGTCGTTGATTTGTGAAACAAATGTAAATATAATTTTTGAGTTACTTTAAAGCATATGTGCGAACAGTGCCTTCGAGAACGGATAAGGACTGTAGATTTGTATGTCGCCACAGAAACACTACAATAATTTCCAAATTTCAAGTTCCAAATTTTTGGTCAGCAATTTGTCCGGTCCAACGCCGTTTGACAGGGTCTCAGAATATTGCTATTAATATTGCGATTTACCTACCATTTTCCTAGATATTTTTTTAAAAAAAAAAAAAAGAGAATGGTGATGGGGGAAAGCAGGTGTTGTGTTTTAAACGTACATAGACAGTATTTTTTCTTTGTTTTAAAGTATACGTGTGCAAAGTTCCATAGATATCGGATAAAACTGTGGGTATGTATAAAGAACATAGTCAAAAATTAAGGAGGTGTAAAGGAGGAGAGAGGTTGAGTTTTTTCGAACTAAATATAGACAGTATTTTTCTTTAAGTTTTAAAGTTGACGTATGCAAAGTTACATCGACATGGAATGAAAAATGATTGTGAGTTTTTTTAAAAAAAATTTAATAAAATTAAGGGGTGTAAAGGGGAAGGTGGTGTGATTTTTTTTTTTTTTTTTTTTTTTTAAAAAAGAAACCTTCTTCGTGCCGCCCATCACATTCTCCCAAAATTTCAAGTGTACCGACCTACCACTTTTCAAGTTTTACGAGCACGAACATGGAAAATGAATTTTTATATATACAGATATTTTGTTTTAATGATGCGAGCGAATGAGAAGAGGGCATCACTTTGTAGAAAACTGGGATCCAAAGTGAAAGGTATCGTTCAGAACGCTAGAGCTTAGTTGGGAGCAAGGAAACAGAAATGAAGAAGAGGGTTGTTAATGCGACACTCACTGCATAGAATAAAGTACCGAGTCCTGTTACTTGCAAGACACGCCGGCTGCCATCAATCCCTAAGCGACGTTTCCGTCCGCTGCTACGCCGCACTATGCCGTTCATCGGGGTCAACCGACCATAGCGTTTTCTTGCAATACAACACGTCTTATGGTAAACAAACCTAGATTCTGTGTGAAGTTTGCAACAATTTCGTCCCTAAGTAATGGCTCTGAGATTCTAATGAGCCTTGCAACAATCAGTTTAGTGAAATCGATTACATCTTATGTGCTACAAAATCAAGAAGAACTTCATTTTTGTTTATTAACTGAAAAAGATTCAGTGATAAAGCAATAAATTAATTAATAGAAAAATAAAATCAGTAATTATGAACCCTTCTTTAATTTACCCACATAGCACTGAAAATGTGTCATGTGTAATACATAATAACTTCAATTAATTCTAAATCAATAAACATGTGTTTTGCGATTGGTGCCCCGTACAGTACAATAACCAAGTATTCTTTAAAAAGCTTAATAGAATAAATCCAATTGCTATCTGTATATTGTGATTCACTTCTTCAGTATATATTTCAAATGACAGTCATAAATATTGTTTTATTTAAGTGAAAAGTCTTGAAAATTAAGATATTTCTTGAAAATATTTAACCGCGAAGAGGAAGAGCTACTGAAATGACAGCTTGTCGATGAGAATATAACATCTCGCTTGCCGAGTTGCATCCGACATGTGAAGGTTATAAAGATGGGAACAGCCATGCCAAGAAAATCAATTGAGAAGTCGCACTGTATGGAAACAGCTTGTGGGTCAAACAGACTGGAAATAAAATGTGTGTTCCGGAATCTAAGGTTGTCTGGAGGTAGCGATGCTAAGTCAAAATCTCACACGAATCACGGTATGGAAAACTTTTTTTACCTTCTATGTGTGCGAAGGAATATATTTATTTTCTCTGACTAAATTACTAATTACACTTTTTTAGTAATAGTTAATTAAATAAAAGTTGGTCTGAAAAACAAGAGCATTTTTGATAAATTTGCGGATTTTATTTTATTCATTGTGATTTTCACAATGCGATGCTGCGTTTTCTCTTTGATATACGCCTTTTATATCAAGGAAAGTTAGTTAAAGAGGTTGAATTCAAGCAATTGTAACATTTCTGATGTAGAGAATAGAATAATTTACACAAACCTATTAACGGGTTCGAAGGAAACAGATTGGTACTGAACAATTTAGCTATAAACAAATGTATTATTATGAGCTACTCACGTACACTTAGGATTGAAGCAACTATGTATAAATCCTATTGGCGGAAACAGACTAAGCTAAACAGGGGAAAAGTGTGGCGAAGCTAAGTAGGTAACAAAAAATGTGCAGGGAGATGAAAGTATAATGAACATGGTCGATGGTCCTGTTTTAACAGAAGAAAGAAAAGTAAAATACACGAGTTATAAGAAAGCTTGCTCTAAGACACTGAAATCAACAAGAGGTCTTTGAAAACTAACCAAAAACAGAAAATTCATATTTTAGCCTTCTCTCGTTACTTAGGTTATAGCTAAGGCCACGTTTATACGATGCGAGTTGACTGGAACGGCAGTTGGCTGGACCGTCGGTGGTGGGGGTAAAAGAGTGGACTAGCATGCTAGTAATAATTAGAAGACAGTGAACTGTCCACTGTGAGGACAGTTCTCTACTCCCACATTGTGACCTTGTTGAAAATAGTATGTCCATATTACAGGAAGGAATTAACATCGTAGCTAATTTGTTGATTATAATGTTGAATGATATGAAGAATAACAAAACGTGGATATTAAAAAGAAATGCTTTAATTGCCTCAGCGCCTTTTTTAAAAATAAAGTTGCAAGTGAAAATGTAGAGTTGCATCAGTTAAGACTAACTGTATCTCAATTTGTAGAGCTATTGCGAAATATTTTTGCCGGTACATAAAAGATTACACCGCTATGAAGCAATTTTTAGATAGCAGAGTCTCTAAAATCCTTATTCTTATAATTTTTATTCTTAAAATTCCACGGAATTTCCTCACTTTCATGAAGTTCTAAAGATTTTAATGCCTCTGCTTCACTCCGCTTACTCGACTTGTTAGTTGTCGCCATCTTGATTGTTGAACTCGCACGTCAAAAGTTGGTCGTGAACCAAGTCCACTATCCCTAGTCAACTGCCTGTCTTGTACCTGTTTACACGAGGAGAGTTGACTATCCAGTGCTGTGCGCGCTGCAAGACAGTACACTCGTTCCAGTCAACTCGCACAGTGTAAACGGGGCATAAGCGATGAATCTGATGTTTTTAACTGGAATTTACTATTACTATTATTCCGCGATTCACTAAAAGTGTGTGGCGGAGGGTGCATTGCACCTATCCGGGAAGGTAATGGTTTGGAAGGGATATACGGGATATGGCAGGAAGCGCCCATGGGCTATTGTGAGGAACCATCCCAGCATTCGCATGGAGTGATCTGGGCAAACCTATGGAAAACCCAGATCAGGATGGCCGGAGTACCTTATCGAAAGCTACTCCTGTAGGATTTTATGTTTAGTCAGTCCTGTAAATCCTTTCTATTCCACTCCTTAATGGCTCGTGGGAAAAAATGAGTACAGAAATGAATCGGTTCTGGCCCTGATTTCTCTTATCTTATTTTCGCGATCATTCCGGGAATATGAATGTTGCTGGTAGCAATATTTGTTTACTGTCATTCCGAAATACGTCAGTCGAGAATTTTTCATCTGATAATGAACATTATTAAAACAAAATTGAAATAAATATAACGAAAGAGAAAAGGAAGTTACCAAAGTAAAGACGGATTTCAGAAAAAAATATAAAACCTCCAAAACAAAATTATCAGTGAGCGTACACGATTGTTATTCCGATATACTGATCACCATAGCCATTCTTGTAATGGGGATATCAATACCTGTACTTAACATGTATGATGAAATGAACCTTAAATAGTCACCAAAATTTTACTGCTAACAGTTATTTTCAACGACCTGAAAATTACAAGGAATTGCGGGAGAGGGCTTAGGAATTCAATTCTTGAATGTAATGGAATGTAAAGTATCGCGAAATTAGTTTTTGGTGAGAGCAGTCGCTGTCTGCAGTAAATTCTACGAGTCACTGTTCTCAGTGGTGCCACTCACCTCGAGTACTCTTCCCGGAACGTGCTCCGGAGAAATGAGAGGAATCAGCAAGTGGTAGTGGCGCCCTCCCACCAGCGAGGCTATCGACCGTGCAAACAACTTTACACGTCCAATCATGCCGACAGGTCGACTCTGAGGTGCAGACAAATCAACATTATCGATATGCATGTACGGTGAAACACTAAAGTTACTGTGATGCCCGTGGCGTAGCTAAGGGGAGAGTGGGTAGGGGGGAGGGGGTGTTACCCGTTGGGAGGTGACACCCGCAATTCATTAAATGAAATAATCAAAAATAGTGTGATACAAAAAAGTAATGCTTTTCATATCCTTTGGTCAGTTTATTAATTGTTTAAATTGTTTTTCTTATTTATAATCCAATTAGTTTTCAAGCTAAAATTCACAAGTACCTTGAAGTGTTTTCTGCAATTCGTAATTGAATTTATCATGTGACAGATTCGTGTAATTATAGAAAAATTTAAATTGGTTAAATAGAATACATTTCGAGTTGTCAGATTTACAATTGTTTATAACCGCTGGTAAGGTAAGCGTAACTACTTATTCTTCAGTGCAACAGTAGTCGACATGAAATTGAATCAAGTTCGAAATTAAGGAAGTACGATGACTCATGCATAAAACTAGCAACAGTCAGGTTCCAAGCCAATCCGAATGTACTGTCTGTCGTTAGTGAACTGTTTTTGTAGAACGTGTGCTTACCAAAGTGTTAGCAAAATTGCAACGTCGGTAACTACTGTAACTCTTGGTTCATGTAAGTTTGTTTTGCTTACTACTAAACAAGAATATATAAATGTGATCACGACGAAATTAATAAGTGTATGATTCCTTAGTTTAGAAGAGAAGAATATTTGTATCATGGAAAACTGTCTTTTGGAAATAGGTACCCAAATTCTTACGTGTTCCATAAGTCGGCATGGATTTCGAACTTATGTTCCTCAATAAAAAAAAAAGAGTTTTAATCATACATTAAACGAATCATCGAGCCGTTTACAACATTTTTTATATGATACGGCGTGGCGTTAGGAACCCAAAATTTACATCTGGTGTCGGTCTTTGGTACATACAATGCCATCTATTTAGGAGGGTTTAGCTACATATACTTGTATTATGTCCGAAGCAGGTAGTGAAATTCATCACTTGCTAAGTATTCCATGTAAAGGAGGCAGATATTGCATAGGCATGTTTTTATACTATCTGAGCCGTTATTTATTATTTTTAATTAAGTTATATTTGTATTTTATTCAGCCTTATTTTCTTATGAAGGAACTTCATGTAGAGTTGTTCCTACGACAGTATCCTCCAAGAATAGGAGTTATGGTGCCCGGGTACTGAATTTTCACCCATGCGATCTCATCTTGGTCTGGAATCGCTTCTATTTGGACCAGGCTATTTCTGTTAACTTTTTCTCGTTTTTCTTTGCTCAACAATAGTTCTTTTCTGACCCTGACGGTATTTTATGGTTATGGATAGAGTGTCGGCTATAGGGGCAAAATGTGTCTACTTCATGAATCTGTCTAATTCAATGATGACTATAGGATTAGGTATAGAGGTTCATTAAAAAAATATATATATAAAGTATACTGTAAGTTAACATTCACAATTTTCGACCAAGTTTTATGTGGCTACGTGATGAACTAGAAATATTCAGGAAGCAGAAAATGACTTTAAAATGTATAATTGTGAAATATTATTGTGAGATACTTCGAAAATGGACAAACATTCTTAACGTATCGACAATTGGTTAACCTACTTTATATTTCAAATGATTAATAAAAATAATAGAAAATAATTTAGATACTCATGAATATGATTTTGAACGCTAATTCTTCACTATTTAAAAAATAAAAACATGCAAAAAAAAAAAAAAAAAAAATGTGAATTTGACGTCAGTTGTAAAAGAAATGTAACATTATTTTCATTAAAATTACGTTATTGCTAAACATAAGATTTTCGTATTTATTACTAAGATCGTACGTACAAATATATATATTATTATCTCAGCGGTAATGTTGGATTAAATTTGAATAAGATGTCTGCACAAAAAAACCCAAAAAAAAAAAAAATGCATGTAAGAATTTATACATCGAAGAGGAAACGTGAATTTTAGCAGCGGAAAGCAAAACAAGCTAAAATTGGTGCAGTTGAGAGTATATCTGAATCCATCTTGAAATGTGTTACAAAACTGATGATAGCCAAAACTCGTCAAATGAAACTGATTCTCACCGTGATGAAAGAAAGAAATTAGATGAATTCAACTCATCTTTACGAAGCAATCAAGATGCAAAAGAAACAATCTACAGTACTTGAGAGATCTGTCACTTTGGAATATACTCTTTCTTAGTACTCTTTGTATAGAGATCATTAAAAATGAAAGCAAATGGTTTAAAACAAAAGGTGATTGTCGACAACTTTCAACAGAATGGTTCTATAAAGAAATGCTTAAAGATTAAGTAATTCTGCGCTCGCGGATGGCTTACTCACACCCATCACTATCAATCTGATTTGTTTTTGCTGCCGTTTATTTTACTGGATATAATACTAATACTAGATCCGAGTTTCTGACTCAATTTCAGGATTGGAGGAAACTAAATACTAAACTGACAGACTACAAAACTACAAATGAACATTTGGGGAATTTTGGAAAGTGGTAAACTTTAGATATAAAACTGAAATTCCACAAAACAATCGATGACGCAGCCTTGCCATCAACTGATCCTGAAAAGTAGACGCTGAAAGGTTTTTTATTCAAATGATTGGATATAACTTTGTTTATGGCAAAAGCAAAGAATGTGGCAGTGAAAGACATGACTCTGTAAATCACGACTGTTTCCCAGAACTGGTGCAACCTCTTCCAAATATATTGTAGTGCTGAAAGAACACATATTGATTTTGGAACATAATAAATATATGCAGCCAGATGCACAAAATGAATTCATAGGCGTTCTAGCAAACCATGTAAAATCTAATGCTCGTTAACGAAATTTAATCGTTAAAATATATCAGTATTATGTTTGATAGCTTATCGGACATTTCATATATGATCAAATGTCTGAAGCGAATATTTTTGTAAAAACTGATAACAGCAAAGTCGAAGTCAAAGAAGTATTCCTTGGATTTTTTCACTTAAAGGGAAAGGAAGATATTTATAAGAAGCCTTATAGTTACGGCTTAGATTGGATGATGTGTCTTTTTCAAGGGTATTGAAATGCAGCTAATATTAGTGGCGTACGTGGAGGAGAACAAACCATTATTAAAGCAAAAAAAAAAAAAAAACATAAAGTCGTTTTCGTTAGATGAACTGGTCCTTTAATCAATTTATATCGACTAACATTCATTTTTACAAAATGCAGCTTGTGTAACATTTTTCGGATCCGAAGAAACTATTTTTACATCTTTCTTTGTATCCATCAGCCACTGGGAAGTCATCCAACAAAAAATTGTCAGCAGTGCGTTGGAGTGCTCATTATACTCCGGAAAAATTATTAACAGAAAATTTTTGTTAGGTTGTGGTTGTAATTAAAGAATTATGTGATCAACAAGAAAATGCACATATCAGAAGTGCTGCCCTTATCCGTGTAATATGTAATTTTACTTTTCTTTTGTTTTGGAATGATGCACTAAGAGAAGTAAATTGTCAGATTATATTGAAAAATAAAACCTAGAACAATCAATGATAAAAATAAAAACACTTCGTCTCTATATTAAAAAAATCAGTGTCATATTGTACAAGCGACAATAGGACTTGCTACGATATTCCAACAGAACCAAAAATCTGTAGTGAAAACGAATGGGCGGTGAAGTAACCACTGATACAGGAATCGCAATGAGAACTGAAAATCAAAGGCATATGTTGGACTGTCCTGACCGATTCAACACCGAACTCCGAACTAGATCAAATCCGATCGAGATATAGTTTCATTGTTTGAGGATTTACAGAAAAATCATTTGCTTTCGTCGAACATGGAAGAATTAAAAATATTTTTATCGAAATGTAGTGGTTTTCATGATTAATTATGAAAATCAGAACCTCTCCTGCAAATATCAAGGTTGAGAAGGCATTTAAAATAAGCCTATGTTACCGTTTCAGTAACGAATGATTGAATAGCTCCGGACTATTTAAAATTCATCGTGGAATTTTATGGTCATCCTAAAGTTACTTAAAACAATATGCGTATGAGTTGTTATGTGTGAGTGCACATTAAAATTAATCTATAATTACTTTCGGTGAACAATGAGAAACACGAGGCTAAACAATCTTGCCATGTTGAGTACTGGACATGAAGCAACACAAAATGTTAATTTTGAAAATGTGATTTACGATATGCAACTTTTAAAGATAGAACAAAAAGATTGTGAAAGCATTTGTTTTAGTTTATTTATCTTTTAAATGTTATTAATGTTACAATTTTTTTAGTAAACGATTTTTTGTGAATAACAATAAAGGTTTATGTAGTTACTTGTTATTAAAATCATACTTTACACTTACAGGATATTATATTTTACATATTGAATTTAAATTTTCAAGGGGTGACCCCATCGCTATCCGCCCAGCGTGTCACCTATGCTAGGCTACGCCATTGTGTGATGCATAAAGCAGTATTTATAGCTCGTTTAATTCCAGATGTATTATTAGTACACTGTAAACTTGCTCTCGTGAGGTTACCGGGTAGTATTCGACCACGGGCATTGCATTTTCTGTATATTGCTCATACGTCAGTTCTAGTTAACTGTAAGAACTGTTAGTCAAAAATCAAATGACGACAGCTGAATGATCGAGTGAGCTGAATCTTCGTGGCGACAGGTACTGTAACGTATCCACCCCCACCTTTTAATACTTCCCGGTTAATTTCTTAATTTATTTCCTACCGGACGTCGTTGCCGGAAATTGTCTGCACTCAGATTTCAAATAAACCATTTATCATTGGAACGTTAGTGGGGCACAGGAACAATTACAAAGAAATAAAACTTGGGTGGATGCTCCACAGTAATTTGAATTTATATTCTGATAATCGGAACAATTTGATTCACTATCGGTTCTCTGTTCAGACCGCAAATCATCATCTTGATATAACTTCTATCTTTATATACTTAGTTAACTTCACTTTAGAAACTGTGAGCGAAAGTGAGGTATGGCAGAGACACACATAGAGAGAGAGGGAGAATAAACATAAAATGGTCTTACTTCATATTGGCAGAGGGGCACTTCGAAAACTGGACAAAACTGAGCAACACCGACAACGCTATAGTCTCGTTGCGGCCTTATGTAATACCCGGCTAACAGTACTTTCTTTGGCAGACTTTCTTCTGCGGGAGAGGGGGGTGGGGGGAGTGCCAAAATTGGCTTTATAACCTTCAGTTGGCCGACCCCGGTAGCGCGGGGCTAGCGAGCTGGCTTCGTGTTGCAGGGGTCGCCGGTTCGAGTCCGGCCCAGGGCATGGGTGGTTTTAATTAAGTGTTGTGTCCGTACTGTGTTGTCCTGTCACTTGTAATCCTCAATAACACAAGAAGAATGTAGAGACACAATTGAGAAACAAAGAAAAAAGAAACACAGTTGCTGGCTGAATGGCTAAAAAACCGAATGCCATTTAAAAAAAAAAAAAAAACACTTCAGTTGTCGTGTTAACCTCTCTGCCATATGGAAGAAAACACAGATACTACCGCACCTCAGAGATGACCTTTTGTGTTCGTGGGGTGGTACCACAGCGGGCTACCCTGCACGCCAAACTCTGCACGGGACCAGGGTGACTGATCTTTTACTTTTTTATTTTATTTTTTTACTTACTGCTTTACGTCTCGTCGACGGCTGAAGTCATTAGAGGCGGGATGGGACTGGGTACAAGGAACGGGAAGGAATTCGGCCCTTGCCTTTTTGAAGGAAGCATCCCGGCATTCGCCTGGAGTGATTTGGGGAAACCATGGAAAACCCAAATCTGGATGCTCGGACGGATATTCGAACCCGCCTCCTCCCGAATGTGAGGCCAGAACGTTAACCGTTCACCCACCATGTTCGGCCTGAACGTTTAGCGTGGCCCTGTGCCCTAATGGCTGCCAAGCAGCCTCCAGAAAAATCCTAAAAAATGAAATGCACTGCCTGCCTCTGGCAACCATAATTAAAATTCCTTAATCCTATTCTTATTCTACTTAACACTACCTGCTAGAGTTCCTACTTTTAGTTCTAAACGTCTTGTGGCATCACAGTACCACTTCATTCACGTAGGCTATGGTCCAGTACCAAGCTCTTCTTGTCAACCATTCTGGTAACTAATACTAAAACTTTTACGGTAGCATGACCTCACTCACGTAATTTATTTAATCGTTTATCAAAAGTAGGCGTTTGATACCACAGTTAAAAATGGAGAGGAAGTAATAAGGTTTCTAGCCACGATAATAAGACGTGTCAATGGTATAAACTTTTACACATATCCGTGCAAGATGACAGCAACCCACGTAGCCCAAATATTGGTTACACTGTAGAAAAACCTCTCGGGATTCTAGCAGCGTCAAAGTAAAGTCGACTGGCGACGTTTCGAGACCCTGCTCTGCTCCCATTGTCAAGTCCCGCTTAAAGTTACTGAAGCCTGCCGCACGGCAGCGGGGCTTAACAATGGGAGCAGGACGGGCTCTCGAAACGTGACGCGGCTACAATCCCGAGAAGTTTTTCTACAGTGTTGCCGCCGCGAAAATGTACACAGTTATTGGTTACACTGGTTTAACGATGAAGATATGCTATCAGCACGGTAATGATTAGTTTTGCGACTCATCTAAAATAAAGGTATTCGCTCATTAAAATTTGCAAGGGAAAAAGGATAGTCTTAGTCACAGAAATAATTGCGCCTCCATGGGAAGTCGGATATATTGTAACACTAGCGGTGTTCCCGGCGGTGCCCGGTATAGTTGGCGTAGATTTACCCCGCAATGAGAAACATTTGTACAAAGTTTCATAAAATTTGCGCAGATGTTTTTCGGGATTAAAGCAAACCTAAATTCTCCTGCCCCCTACCCAGGAACGGGTGGGTTGAAGTTTATTTGCATGTACATTATTTTCATTTGTCCGAAAATATTCATGTGTATAAAGCATCGTTAATTTGGTTATGAAATTGCATTATTACATTACTGAAAAACGCTAAATTATGTTAGAAACTCACATTTAATTCAATTGCGAAGTGAATGGATATACTTTTAGCTCGAAACACCAGATACTTTAACACCGCAGGTTCAGCCTTTTATACAAATATCAAAAGTGAATCCGGAATAATATTATCGTAAACAGAAGACTAATGCTGAAGGCCAGGGACATTGTCCAGAGATCATACTTAAAGAAAATCTTTGTTGTTTTTACCGCTATCTATGGCGTTTAAAAATTGAATATCCCGAATTAAAGGAAAGAATTCTTCAAATTATGGTTATCTGTGGCGTTTAAAAATAGAATATCGCGAATGAAAGGAAAGAATACTTCAAGTTTTCTGAAGTGTGTAAAATCGTTATTATTGTCATCTTATTGCTTTCATTAAAGGCTATGGTCAGAGACATTGTAGTTGTGTGTTTAGTGCGAAGTATGCAACATCTAATTCTGCGTTATTTAACGCCAAACAATTGATTTGGAATTCTAAGCTTTAAAACAGTGAAAATCCCATCGAAATCTGCTCCGTAGTTTCCGAGTTTATATAAGACCAATCAATATATCCGGTTTTCGTTTTAAAGATATAGACATAGTGTTGTAGGCCTGGCCACGTTGTCAGCGATGTTCAATTGGCTAGGTATTAATAAAGGTGCTGGAGCTACATCTGAAAGCAAAGCACTGACGATGAACTCAAGAAGCATGTCCTCTCATGATATAATTATTTAACTGTGATTTACCTTTCAGCAGTTGTTAATTTATAATTTAATTTTTCTATCTTTATAATTACTATGGTTATAGATTCCAAATTTACAGCGAACAATGTAAATGAAAGATTGATTTGGGGCCCTTATATTCCAAAAGCTAGCTACTATTGCATTTTGTAAGCTGTACTGAAGTTTGTTCAGTACACTACTTATTACATTAAATGAGTATGTTAAACATACCAATGCAAATTTAAACAATTTACCATAACTGAAAATAAAATAAATCCAAGAATAAGTTATAATAAACAGATTATTGATTATACTGATTCTGAAAGTTTCAGCATTGAAGACATCAAGAAAATGAAAAAGTGCACGAAGTGCCACGTAGTAGACGACGTTCATTAGTTTCTGTTGACTAGGTAGTTCAATCGAGGTTATGGTCAGAGAAAACAAATGGTTCACCATTAAATAACTGTGAGTAGGTTTTTTTTCATCAAATTTCCTTAACTGCTTCAAGAAATTGTATCTCATAAACAGAATTTTCAAAAAATTCTATATCTGTGTACTTAGCAAAAGAAATTCTTACGAAGCAATGCAAAATGAAACATCAGACCAATTTACATAAAGAGCATAAACAACACAACAAACAATACTATTCTGTTTTGAACCTTCAATAGTTCATCTATATCCAGCATAGCCAGCAGTTGACTGAAGGCAACGAGTCAAAAGAAATTTGCAGAACATGATAGACATCGCAAGCGCTTCCTTCTATAAAGAGAGGATCAAAAAAAACAAAAAAAATTCTGTGATTGTTTAATTGCCTAATGGAACTTATATGATGTACATGCAGGAGGTTCTCTGGGTAGGTCATTGGAATTTTACTAATTACAGTTTCAGGTTTCCGTTCCTGGATGCCGACGGTTTCGTTACGCCTCGATTTCTACGTACACCGTCGCGAAGACGCCAATCACTGTACAGGTATGTGGGATCCTTGGATACTGTAGTCTGGCAGACTTATGTAACATTCCTTAACAAAGCTGTGGCCGGCCTCTGTAGCGTAGGGGCTAGAGTACTAGCCCCGCGTGCTGAAGGTCGCCGGTTTAAGTCCGGCCAAGGACATGGATGTCTAAGTGCTGTGAATGTCGTGTCCGTCCTGTGGTGTCCATACTTAGAATTTACAATATTTACTAGAGAAACAGGTCCACTGGAAGATATATGATATTCACATTGAGATGGCTGTATGGCCTCAGTTGACGAACACCATAAAAAAAAAAAAAAAAAAAAAAAAGCTGTGAGACTCTCCTCTGTTGCTACCTGGTTCCAATGTACTACTGCAGGATAGTGTTTCTACAGACAGAAAACAGATAATTTGTTCTCTTTTGTATTGATTATGTGGGTAATTTAGCGTCTACATTCTCCAAGTCATTTCCTGAAGTCTCTAAATAAATGATAAAAACTACAGTAAAAATCACGATGCCTGAAATTATAATGCATACTAATGATCCAAAGTGGTGCGCTTTACCCAAGCATTCCCACATGGTGGATGCTTTTCTCAATGTCGCACTTTTAGTGTGTTTAGAGATTTAAAGGGGCTGCTGATGAGCCACTGGATATACAAACTATAGTTTCGTGAGAACCTCTAAAATAGGCAATTGCTTGTTTAGAAACAATTCATGTGCGTTTTTCATAACTCCAGTAGTATATGTATGATAGGTTATATTCGTTTTCCTTCCAAAGAAGCCAGTGGTTCCCGTTAAGAATTATTGTCGTAGATAAAACCTACGCCGAAATCGAGCCTAATGAGAAGGGACTTGAGCTTCGTCGGAGAAGCTCAGAATTGCTCGTCAAATCCACATACTTATCTGCACAGCCTTGCTTTCACTATTTTTGTAGCCAGCAGCTTCATTGAAATTCACAAGTAGCAATCAATCAGCTGGGTGAGAAAATTTGAGTATGGAAAACCTTGGTAGACGCGTCCCACTCGAGCAACTCACAAACGATTTGGCTCACGAGATGTGCCAATATTCATTTTTACTTTGACGTTTTCTTCCTTACTTCTGATATCTCCTGTAATTGCGCAACGTCTTTCAATAATATACCATCGTTTCTAGACGTATTTTTTCCCTTTTTCTGTTGCATTTGAACCTTGAATTGTATAAATCAAAGATGACGGGATTAGTCAGTTGTATATATATTAATATAATATTTATGTCAAACCGTTATTTACGTTAAAAACTTTATAAATTTAAATTATTGTTTTAACTTGGATCACAAATGAATGAATATGAAATTACAAGTAATATTACACATTTCAGCTATTTTTATTATATTTCTACAACTGGTTTTATTAATTTGAATGATGGCAAATTTTTAACAAATCACAGTCAGACTTGATTTAATTAAAGAACGTGAGAATCTAGATTCGATTTTCATTGACAAGGTGCTGGATGGGTTTATTGTTGTGGACATTCACATACTGACAAGTTTACCGCATTGCTGGCAGGTGATGGGCGTTGTGTTGTCTAGCGACGAGAAAACATGATTGCAGACGAAGGTCCTGGTGCAGTTAGCACAAGTCTCAGCCGTGAATATAGCAAATTTGCGCGTGACCCTTAGTCCTCGCCACATTGCATTTCCTCTGGCTGATTGCTCTGCGATGTCTTTTTTCGTTTAGATCTTAAGCCTCGTTGATGTTGAGGTCGTTAGAGGTGAGAAAGGACTGGGGGTCAGGAGCGGGAAGAAATTTTGTCATGGCCTTTTGAAGGAACCATACCGGCAATCACATGGAGTGATTTCGGGAAGCGAAGGCAAACGGAAATCGGGATGGCCGGACAGGAACTCGAATCTGCGTCGTCCTAAATGCGAGGCTGTGCGGTACCTATCTCGCACCTGGCTACAAAGTACGTGTCTCAATCAAGAATCGATAAATTATAATTACGACCCCTCTCCGTGATGTAATTTACCTTCAGATTACTCTCGTATTTGATCGAGGGATAGAAGTTCACCAATTACACAGTCATGCGGAAAATCTGCTTTCACCAAAAGGCACACATGTAACATAAAACAAAAATTTGTTACTGTCCACAGAAATTGATAATTGGATCAGATGTCTAACCAATTTGGCGGCGTTTCGAAAAGAAAAAGAAGAAAAAATGCTCTTTCCAATAATCGTGATTGTAATAACTACCTAAGCGTACACACTGCTAAACGCATCGCACATATTTACCGCACTAATTATCTTTCAATAATTGGATAGAAGCTAAAATTGTCGTCGTTGATTGTTTCAAATACTGTGACAAGCAGTCGTTTGTCTTGATCTGAAACACATTAAGTGGACCGTTTTTACATGGAAAAGTTATTGTTAATCAACTCGCTGGACAGATCTTTCAGGTAATACTGATAAAACTTAATTAATTAGTTCTTCATTAAACAGGTTCCTATAGTACGGACGCCAGGTGAATTTACCTTTCACCAACGATAATAATTAACCGAGCTTCTGAATTGATTAAATAGTTCAACGAAATAACAAGACCAATGATACACTTTTTATCTACATGTTTTTATTTCGGCAAAATCTTCATAACGAAACAGGGAGTAGACATGAAATTCGTCCAGAGTTATTAAAGTACATTGCAAAAATCCCAGAGGATAATCTTCTCAAACTTATTAAAAACAATTCCTGTAAAACTGTTAAGAAATGATGACGACAACTCCGTACGATCGTTATTTCCGGGAGCTTAAATAGCCGCTAGAGAAAGGTCCAGAGTCAATATAAAGTGCCAACAGACTTTATCGAACTCTAACAATCACACCGACAATAGAAATCATACGAAAGCAATTACAAGTAGTGCAGAATCACTCATAACCATTATGAAACATTTAAAAATGGAAACTAAAACTATTTACACGTATTTAAACGTAAAATGTACAACATGAACCACTCCAAATAGCGGAAAATTGTCCCCAAAATACCGTGGCTTATATCAACATTTATAATTACAAGCTTTTAATTAATATTCACGCACAAGAAAAATATACAAATCTATAATTAATCAATTTTCATCTCTCGTTATTTAATTCCTAAGATTAAAATTCACGGAAGGCTGGGTTTGAGGGCTGTTACAATATGCCGCTCATCTGGAAAATAAGACGTATTGCAGTTTCAAGTATTGTCTGCGAAAGAAGCAGTACGATAAGCCAATATTATAAGTAAACGCTTTCACCAATGAGGATGTATTCTTATTGTAAGAAAAGGTACAAATATGCCATGGTCTCGTATTCTCGTATTAAAAAATTAATGTTCTGTACCTGCCGCCGTTAACAAAAAAAAAAAAAACAAAAAAAAAAAAAACAAAAAAAAAAAAACTGATGACTGACTACTTTTGTCCATTGCACTCAACTTTTAACTCGCAATTTTAAAATAAATTTTATATTTAGAATTTTATGATGATATTGTTATGATTATAAACGACAAAGTTTAATGTAATATTTTCTTTGTAAAAAATAATTTGATCTAATATTCCAGTATACACTTCTAAATACCCTGTACATGGAAGGGCTTACTTGTGTTTTGTACTAATGACTCACGAAACAATTGTACAAATATATGTATTATTTTACCGAACAACAATGTACACAACTCAGATACGTAAATTACTAAGGGCTTATCAGTTACTTACTACCAGCACCACGTGATTAATAGATAAGTAATATCAGATACTGAATAGATTTTTTTCAATGATTTTACAGCCTATTGGAGACTATATCAATCGAGCCTGCACGTAATTTTGGATAAAAGAAGGGAACAAAATCGGTCATGGCCTGTATGAAGCAGCCATCCCTCATTAGCAAGGAATTCTGAATTCTGTGAGCCATAGACAGTCTAAACGTGGATGATCCCGTCCTGTAGGAACAAACGTTATTGCTCACCCACTGAACCCAGTATCAGAACACAATTAATATATAGCCGCACGAAAAAATCGCTGCCTTGGTATAGACAACGATGCCTACGATACAACCTATGAAAATAGGAATTTCATGAAAATTGATTGATTATCATACTCTAAAAATAAATAATAATAGTAATAATTATAAATCATACTGGAAATAAACTGAAACGGGAGCGTTGCGTTTTTCGTATGTAGAGGCGAAGGTCCCAATACGGGATACCACTTTTATTTTGATCCTCGTGATTTTCCTGGTCATTAAATATGGATAATTTTTATGTCACTTGCTTCTATAAACAATCATGAATGTGATGTGAGGGTTAAAAACGTCGATAACCAGTTTTAATTTTCCAAAATAAAAGGATTAAAAAAATGTAAAATGATTGATTTTCAAGATGTGGTCCAAATACGGGCTACTTGGATAAAAAGGGAAATTCATCTCCTAATAAATTAAAGAACAACAAATTTTGTTCAAATACTTTATTAACTTGACATTTTACAATCTCGTCACCCCCCCCCCCCTTTTTTTTGACTTGCAAAAGTTACAAATATATTTCATTTTCCATTCCAGCACATTCAGTCTGTGCCCAACCTTCACACATATAACTGAATCCACACTTCGAGTTTGACATCATCTGAAAAAAAACCACTGAAATTGCATGCTGCATTGTTGTTAACACGTTTATACCCCAGAGAAATCGTCATTGTTGTCATTAGTAGAAGGGACCCTATGGTCTTCTTCCGAGTCCATGGGCTTTTTGGTTTGGCTTGGCAATTTTTAATTATTTTTCTTTGCTGAGGCAACTGATTACACTTTCACAAACATCTGACAATTATTCAAGGCTGTACACTTCAAATTTTTCTTCAATTATTCGCTCCACAATTCGATCCACAATTGCTTTTTCTTTGTAATGGTGGGGATCGAAGGTACATCAAATGGATTAATCCTTTTGGACGTTGAAGTTTGAGCAGTTGGTCGTTGATCCAGAGGCTGAAATCTGCGCCTTTTCAAGTCAAGAGCTAACCCGTTATTGGACCACCAATGGTAGCCCATTTTTAGACCATTCAGTACTTCAAATTGATGATCTCGGCAGTTATTACAAAACAAATAAATCGAAAATAATATGTGAAGCTCAGGTCATGTACTTTGAGATAAGGTGGAAGCTATATAATTACTGAGTAAGAAAGAAAGAGATAAATTAATGTTGACATACCTTGAAAAGTTTTAAGTTTTTCAAAAGCAAGTTTTCCGATAAAACAATTTGTGCTAACGCACGTATTTCACAGATCAAGTTCATTTGCTCACTACTCTGCTCCTACCACTTGATGTTCCTATTGGTGCCATTCTCGTGCCTGAACACAACCGTCTTCCCCCACTTTCAGCAAGTAGCCCATATTTAGACCCTAGCTCGTGTTTGGACCTTCTCCTCTATATTACCCATTAGTGAAAAAACTGATATGGGACTAGATAAATCAGATAGATTAATTACGAAAAATGTACCTCCTAAGAGCCTTGTAGATTTCTGCTCTGAAAGAATGGGAAATTAAAATGAAACATTAAGAAATCTATTAATAAATTCAGTGAATTCCTGTTTTATTAAAGCTAGTGGTAGAATTATAATTTCATTTACAACTTTCTAATTTTTTTGTCCAAAAGTAATTGGGAAACATAGTCAGTGAAAGGGGAAATACCTATTGATGCATTTTTATTTTCTCGTATAGCTTGTTAGGGTTCCGTGGATCAGATTATTAATTAACCACACCTTATGTTTATAATATGAGCATTAAATTAACGGAGGAGCTAAAGTGCCGCGATTTGTTTGTGAAAAATCTGATTTATGTATTGTTTGATAAATGTGCCGGACAGTGTGGCTTCATGCGTTGAGGCCCTAATTCACTTGATCTCGGAAGTCGCCGGAAGCAGCGTGCCGACCGTAGTGATCTGCGGTTTTTAGTGGTTTACCGCAATTCCCTAGTTGAATGCTGGGACGGCTCTATAATTCCGCCTCATAGGCAACATGTTTCACAAACAAAAAAACATCTGTCGTAGAGTATATAAGTTTCTTTTTGTTTATGGCTTTACGCCTCGTCGACGTCGAGGCCATTTGAGGCGGGAAAGAACTGGGGACTGAAACGAGAATGAATTCGGTCATGGTCTTTTGGAGGAAGCATCTCGGCATTCATCTGCAGTGATTTTGAGGGACCATGTAAAATCCAAATATGGATGCCCGGACGGGGATTCTAACCCGCGTCATCACGAATGGGAGTCCAGAACGTTAACCGTCCATCCACCACGCTCGGTATAGAAATTATACGAATCACACTTAGGCTTTTCGCATTGGAATGTGCTACTTCCGGCAAGTGGGAGAGTCACCAACCAGCCCTGAAGAAGACATGGTGACTACGCTTTACGTCATTAGAGAATCATAGTGATCAGTACTCAGTGAGTCTGAGTCCTTATGAGCTCATGACTGAAAATGGCTGACTAATAATAATGGTAAACATATATTTATTATTCTGAAATGTGAAATCTCTGAGATGGAGATTGGGTACTGCCCCAGCATATGTTTTGATAATTACAGGAAACCACAAAAAAGTGGTAATCGGAAGGATGGTACACTGGTTAGTATTAGATAGGGTAGAGAAGTATATAAAGTCGTAACCGTTCCATTATGGATCATTGAGTCTATTTCTTTACGAATGAGAGTGTAGTAGTGTGTTCTACCGTGTGTAAAGCGTTGTCACACCACCCGCTTAAAGAACTTACAAAACGAGTCATTGTCCTGCGTGTTTGTTCAGTAAGCGATAGGCATCTCCATCCAGCCGTTGGGTACCGCCTGGCCACAGCACTCAGCTGATTGCTGTCGGTAGCAATTGCTTTCGCTGGACGCCTGCGTTTTCCAATAATAGCAGCAGCCCTCCAACGTCAATGAACAAGTATTTGCAGACATAACGAAGGGGCAGCGGAAGGTAATATAAATATTGAGGCAGCTGTATTACAATCTTAGCTACCAGGGGCAGTTCTCAGAACTTACTGCCCTGACCTAAAAATTCTCGGCTTCGATCATTGCTGTTAATTATAGGAGTATCCTAGACGAGGTAGAATTTAACGAAAAATAGCTGACCGTCAATATCTACTGACAAATGTGTTTCACGAGACATTTTTGTACATTTGTTTCATAATTAAGACTTACAATTTGTGTGAGCAAAGCAATAAATAATAATTTAGAATCTTTGAAACTTTTTAAATTATTTATTACAAACGTAGAGCTTTTACTAATTTTATCGTTGATACTGAATCATTACATCCAATTGTTAAAGAAATCAATGACGAGAAATCTCGACGTATTTAGTTAGAAATATTACTTGTGTTCTATTCTCAAACCACGATTTTTTTATTGTTTATTGCCGATGTTGATTCATCACAAAATCCATACCAATCTTTAGTAAGTTAATGGTGGTAATTTACAAGGCGAAGGAACAACGACCGAGAGCTTCTGTGATCCACGTGGACTAGATTATATGTTTTAGAAAAGTAATTGAGTTGTCAGAACGAAGTGATATTAAACTGGAGGTTTAAATACTAGAATTTTATCAGTTCAGTATTTTAATTTTGAGTAAAAATAATATTTGTGAATTATATATGATTTGTAAATATGGTATACAAGATCTAGTTAGTAATTTTACTACTGAAGCTTAGCGAATATGATCCTTTCTGTCCTTCTTTCACACTTCTAAACCCCTTCAGACTCAGAAGTCTTCAAATTTTGCAGAGCTATAGTGTTGACTCAAATACCGGTCCAGTTTTTATTTCAGTCACGCGGTCATGACCTTTGACCTTGAAAATTTATTTTTCCACGAAACACTTTTTTTTCTCTAAAAATTGGGTTTTATTCTTTTATACTCTGTTCAATGAATTTTTGGTTTAAATCAACCTTAAGAGTTTCATCAATGTATTGTAGTCATGATATGCGACTCTAAAATCTCTTCTTTTTTTTTACCTAAAAATTATTATTATCAATATTTTTGTTACTTCTATACTCTGTACAATACGTTTTTCGGCTAATTGGACCTAGAGAATTCCAATAAGTCAAACTCAAAAGATCGGGTCTGAGTACATAGTCATGACCCGTGACACCAGAAACTTGTAAAAACCCACAATGGGTATTTACCTAGCCTAACTTTTTTTTTTATTTGTTATTGGCAATGGGCCATACAGCCATAATACAGCTTATGAGTATTATTTTACAAATATCTCCATAACACAATTCTTAAGTATCTATCACATATATCACATGATCACTATTGCCATACAACATTGTTAAGTACATAATTTCAGTTACAAGATAACTCTCAATAGTTGGAAACTCTAATGTTCATAAGCATCTGTACGTTCATATGTCCATCTCACAGTTTTTTAGAAATCTGCATAGTAGTGTGTAGATACTGGCGTCGTCGGTCGCAAGGTGGTGTGACACTTTTGATGGTTGGCCGTGACCTAGTTTTGCAAGTTGTTCTAATAGGTCTGTGGTGTTGTTGTATCTGTTCTTGCAGCCGAACAGGATATGGTCCATGTCCCCTATGCTCGTCTCGTCACATCCGCATAAGGGGCTTTGCGTTATGTTTATTCTGTTCAGGTGTGTGGGGAAGCAACCATGGTTGAACTTTAGTCTGGAGATGGTTACGATAGCCTTTCTTGTGATCTTGACTTGATGGTGCCAATGCTGTTTAGGGATGACGGGGCGGATCTGTCCGTATTTTTTGCCTTTGACCAGTTGTGACTCCTCCCATTCTCTGTTCCATGATTCTCTTGCATCTGTTTTTGCGACTGTCATTAGGTCCCTCATAGTTACAAACGGATAGGCAGTGCCTTCCTCGCATGCTCTCTTCTGCCAACTAGGAAATATTTTGCACTAACGATCAAACCCAAAACATTGTCACGGATTTACTCGTAATTTATATATATATAAGCAGGTATATATTGTTGCGAAAGTACTTTGAGATCGTATAAAGATACACGTTCAGATATTACATAAACTCATGCAAGTGATACTAGAGGCAAGAGAGCGTGGCGGAGCCTCACGAAAATTACGATGGTAGCGGCATCGAAAATTAGATTATGCGGCAGCGGTTTATTGCATTCCAAGCGCAGCGAGCAAAACAACTCCAGGCGGAAAGCGAGTGTCGCCGCGGTGAAGAGAAAAATTAAGCGGGGGGAAGGGGGGGGGGAAGTTCTATGGCGATGGCGCTGAGGTTCCTTTTCACTAATATGATTCCTGCAAAGAAAATCAGGTAGCGGGCGAATCTTATTTCTCTAGTGAAAACCAACCTGATGCTTGCCTGTTATTCACTTCTTACAGTCTGCATACTCCGTGCTTACGATACTATGCTAGTTCACACTCGAGGCCATGGTATATATTCTGTGAACAGGCATTACGTTGCCAACGAGATATATTTAATTCTTACAAACCTCGAACTAATTTTTTGCGTTTTTCCTTCCTTCATAAACTCCGTTACGCAACACTTGTTTCAATATTTTTATTTAGATTTTCCATTGTATTTATAGCTTTCCAGTTCGCTGAAGTAGCTCTCAGTAACATTGGCATAATGTGTTTCCCTAATATTGTGGCGTCAGTCACATAGTGACAAAGTTCCACAAGCCCCTCTTGGAACTAGGAATCGGTCTGACTGCAGTCAGAGAGCGATTAGTTGAATGATGTACGCGGGAAACGATTTCGCATACACCTTAATTCGCATAGCGTTATCGTTTTTGAACGGAAAGTCTTGTCAACCCGTATACTGTCAGCTGCGAATTATAGGTATGCTCTTATTTTGGTGTTTTTTTTTTTTTTTTAGTGATCCATACATTATGAATGAAAGACGAAGTACTAACGGAAATCACTCATATGTTAGAAATTTGTAAAGAATTTGTAAATGCGCTCTGTTTTAGTAGGCCTACTTACCAACCTTATCATGATTACAATGTAAAATTTGAAAAAAGTAAAAAATATTGGGATGTTAGATGAAAAATGGGTATCAAATGGAAATTCGTAAGCCAACGCAAATCAAACATTTTGTTCACTGATTTGTAAGATTTTTCTGCGAAAAACCGTAAAAAAAAAAACCTCGTTCCTCTCTTTGTACCGATCCGAAAATCTTTTAGGAACTCACAGTGATATGTAGCTTCCTGAGAATTATGCGGAAACTGTAGTGATCTATCTGCAGTTTATAGTTATCGTAAAGAGATTTACGAAAGAACCTCATTTCATTGAGGTATTTGAGTAATAAGTTTTACAACTTTAGTGAAATTCAAAACAACTTAGCGACGGAAGTACTGAAACCCTCAAGTTTGTTTAATTGCCTAAGCCGCAACTTAACTCCTGTGCCTGACTATGATGAGTTCAGACTCTTCTACAATTCAGAAGAACGAAGACAATCCGGCAGCGAATCCGCGAAGATTATATTGCAATTCAAAATAACTTCGGTTTGAGTCTAACCTTAATTTTTTTTTCACCAGTTAACCTTGAACTTCACCTCTGATAACGTCTACGTATTTACGTCCTCTACCATCTTTACTTGATTTGGATGCCAGTGTGCAGAGCCTTGTAAGAGAACAGTATTGCTCGGCCTTCTCATCTGGGATGACGTAGGATATGAATTCCTGTCGGGGCATATAGATTTCAGTTTTTCATGGTTTCCCGAAATAATTCGAGGCGATTTTCGGAATGATTCTTTCTAGACTTGCGCGTTATAGTTCGCGAAGAAGAGCGCTCAGTTGAGTTCGCAGCTCCCTCGCGAATTAGTTCGCTCTTTTTGTTCGTTAGTTCGCGTCTCGAATTCAGAGAAACAGATCGTTCGCTCGCCTTGCTACCGCTACTGCACGCGCTATTTTGTTTGTTATGTCAGTTTTATTAGGACATAATCATTTTTTGTCGTTTCTAAATGGAATTTAATATGACCTTCTTAACAAAAGTTATTACTTAATAATAGCCCTTTCAAATGACATTAGCAAGATCAGTTGCTGCCGATAAGCCAAAGTGCTCATTGACCTTTGCACAAATGGGTAAACTGAATAACTGTACTGTTTTTACTATTTAATTTACATGCATTAGTAGAATATTAATTTTTTAAATGTATTTATGTATTAGTTCATGGAAGTAACATTACTTATAAAAGGCGCTAATGACCCCGCCGTCGACGCGCCCTTAAACCCCAACAACAACACAACACTACTTATAAAATATTATAAATGCGTTTATTTTGATGAATTAAAATACCAGTTTATAAGTAATCGGCTTTTTTATTTAAATATAGTTTTGGAAATCATGAACAAAACAAAATTCTACTATTGGCTACAAGTTAAGTACTATTTGACAGAAAAAATATTACCTATATTATTAAAAAAAAGTAACAGTAATACTAACAATTAGATATATAAAAATGACAGTGACCCTTGAATGAGAAAGTGGTAACAATAACGAAAGTGCGTAAATTTCCAGTAAATTGGAAGTCATTGAGTTATTTTTTTATTCATGTAGGGAAGGATAATCCAACACACATTCACAATATTTTGGCGACGACGAACGAAACTGATGAAGACACAAAAGTTAAAATCTTTTTGAATTTCGCAAGTCATTTCTATTCATAACTTTCACAAATCTGTTAACCAACAGACTGAGATAAGCATTAAAATCAGCGCTAGAAAAATGTAAAATATACTGTTTCTTTGGTTAAGAAAACAAGAAAAAGCCTTTAGATGCCAAATTCTCCACAGAAAGTGATAATATTAAAAATAATGCTCTAGTATTCGTTGATAAAAGTCTGGAGTATCTTAGTAAATAGTTAGATTTTAATGAAAGCAATTGGCTATAGAAAATCCAAAAATTAAATTTAAAACACGAGGTTTCATTTGATGGCTGTGAGACAATATTAGAGGTTCTAAATTTATGAGAAAAAATGAGTATCAGAGTGAACGAACTCTGAAATAACAATATTACACGAAATCTAGATAAAAGTAAGAGCAGTATTTCATTAGTAAAAATGAGCTTTTGATCGACATCAAGCGATAAAGCATATGACAATTTTACTGTAGACAGAAAATTGTTAAAGATGCAAGAAGTGCAAAAAAATATAGCTTAAAAAATAAAATAGTTAAAAGACATATCCTTTGTCCTTTTCTACTCTTTCGCAAAATATTATATTTTTGAAGTGTACTATATTTTTATAGGTTATATTCTAAAAAACATTCTACCATTAACCGAAAAAATGTTGGTAATCCTAGCGGCGAATGGTGATAGTTCGCGACCGGGAATGCTCAGTTTAGTTTGCGAACGGTACCGCTCAGTTTAGTTCACGAACGGTAGCGCTCAATTTAGTTCGCCAACGGTACCGCTCAGTTTAGTTCGCGAGCGGTGGCGCTGTGTTTAGTTCGCTAGCGGTAGCGCTGTGTTTAGTTCGCGAACTAGGTCGCTCCGATTTGGAATTCCAGAAAGACAGCTCTTTCGCTCGCTTCGCTAGCGCTACTTCACGCGCTCTCTTCTTTGTTATAATAGTTGTGGTTACTGATAGTTGTCTTTTAAGTGTTAATGTGATCAAGTGTGTTTTGTTTTCACATTCAATGTTCAGTTTTTGACTTCTCCAATAATTATAAATGTTTAAGGCCCTTCTCACACGGCGCTACTGAAAAGAAACCAGTTACGAACTAGGATCACAACTCAGTTTCTTTCCAGTCACAGCACTGGTATTTGTATGGAGGCTCTCACACGGGGCGATCGGTTGGAAACCAGTCCGCAACGCGTCCGCGATTAGTTCGAAGCAACGCAGCATGCCAGTCGCCGCGCTGCTAGTTTTCAACTAGTTTCTCAACAAAAATGGCGGATCAGATAATAAATTTAAACCTTGTTGCTGAAATCGAGAAACATCCGTTTTTATGCAACTACAAGATGAGTGAATATTCACGGAAAGTTGACACAGAAAAAGCATGGAGTGTTATAGACAGAAAGCTAATTTTTCAGCTATGTAACATGTTTTTAACAAAGATTAATGAATAATATTTTATATAAACACTTCAGATTTATTTTTCTTAAATTAAATTTCATAATTTGCCACGGAAGTGCTCTTTGTGGAGTAATAAAGTAATTGCCTAAATGATTTTTGGTGTAATATGCCGATGACAGAAAACTAATTTTAAGTTGTGACAGCGGAATGTAGTGTGTAAGTTGCATTATTTCCAAATTTAATCGGACTCCTTTCCCACTCGTGACAATTGTGCAAGCTGATTTTAGTATATTAATCACTTTGTGTTAGTCATATGTGACTGTAAAAAACTTGAAATTTTTCCATCATGACAAATGTACATTCTATAGTTGAACGGGATATCGTTGGCATTTTCATCACTTCATAGCTTTCCAAGCAAAAGCTTTTGTTTATAAAATAATTTTTTTAAATCTCCTATTCCTTCTTTGACTAATATAACATCCTCATCTGAATTAGAAGAAATCTCACGAGTGACTGAAATTCCAGAGATTTGAGTAGCATCGTGTGAGAACATTGGTCACTAACTAGTTAGCAATTTCAGTCTGTGTTCAGTTTCGTTTCCATTGAGTAGCGTCGTGTGAGAAGGGCCTAATAGATACATTTTTTTTTATCTGTAACTTTAGTTAAATGTGTCCACAGCGAACTGTGTTACCTTTTAGATAATAAACTAAAACAAAAAGTTGGTCTTCGGGAAAGGATCGAACGAACTAACGAACTAAGGAGCGAGAGATCTGGGAACTAGTTCGCGTAGTTCGCTCGTGGGAGCGCTCCTCCGAACTAGTTCGTTCGCGAACTACACAAGACTAATTCTTTCAAAAGGCCACTGATTTCCTTCCCGTTACTTGTCCATCATTCTCTGTCGACGAACTGTAAAACCAGAAACAAAAAAAGAAAAGAATGCCAGCATGTCCAACATGGCGAAGGTGGATGTAGTTAGAAACATTGTTGTTAAAATCAGACGAATTTCCTTTACAACGTGAAGTTCATGAAGGATTCTACAGCAGAAGCTTATTAGCCGAGTGATATCTATACGTGTAATCCACTTTTCCCCCCATTTTTGTAGCTGCTGTTTCCATTTATATCACTTATGATTATGTGATAATTGTTTTGTACTATGTTGTGCAAGTCACTTTTTGAAAAGAGAAGGCGAAATGGGTGGCATCACTGACATATTTATATCTGTATAGGTTAGAAGTCGTCTTTGTAACGATGAATAGTCATAATTTGTACCTTATTATTCCGACATCAAACGCGCGGTGTGGACAGGTTACGGATTTAAATTAGGAGTTTTGGAGCTTAGATGTTTTGTAGTGCCAATAAGACACAATACAAACAAAATAATTATTGCAGTCCAGTGGTAACTTCAACGTAGTATTCACCTGGAGGAGTTTTTTTTTTTTATTTTTTAACTGCTTTTTTGTGTGTGTTAACATGTTTATGCTGCTTCCACAATTTTCTTCCAGCTTACCCTTATGAAAACAGGTATATTGATAAAATTACGAAACTGTACTATTCCAAAAGTCCACATTCACTTCTGTTAGTCCGGCAGTTTAGTTTTTTTCATGGATTAAACGCCATGCCGTGATCGTTTACAATCATTTATCGTCTTTAAAGAAATGGAATTTTCGGCTGGAAAAATATAAGCTTGCAACTGACACCAGTAGGCTAATGGTCAGGACCTAACCCTGAAATTTCCGATGAATACCTGTGATACGTCAGATACTACAGGATTGAGCACATTGGCTTATAAAATCTAATGTAGTGAAACAAGAAACATACGAATTGAATAAAATAACGGTAGCCAACATATACAAAACGAAACAATAACATTGAAGCGCATGCTGAAATTCAAAATATGATTGCTTTGCCACAAAATACTATTGAAATATGTTTCTTGTTATAAAGTCTTCTTTTAAATAAATACAAAAATGTTCGAAAAGAAATAAGCCGTTGGCATATACCTGTATGTACATCAGCCCAGGGAAGGGTACTCAAAATTGGTCGGCTTTTCCACCACTTCATTAAATAACATGTATTTACCCACTCTTTTACCATAAAATAAAATGTCCCAAAATTGGTTTTCGATAATTTCTGGAAATCATTCTATGATATTGGAATTGTATCTGAACACAAGATAAGGCATGTGTAGTTTCCACTAGTAACCAATAATTCTATAACACCTGAATTTATGACGTCATCGCCTAAAAATAATCGAGCTCGAATCGGAAAAGAAATATTGTTTCCTCCGACGAGTAGTAGAACAATTATTGCCGAAACAGTCTAAGAACTAGGTGAACTGTACAGTAATTTCAGTGATAACACCTTGCGTCTTGTTAAAAACAATACTGTGGAACCACACCCAGGAAGTTTATCGATGAAAAAACTAATGTAAGTTAAAGCTATTTACTACGCTTTCTCTATGTGACATAAATGTGAGACTCTTGGAGTGAATAACAGAGAATAACAACTAAAAAATGTAATGTAAGCTCCACGAGTGTTAAGCCGAATAGCATTATAAAAACACAACGTTTTGAAAGCTGGCTCTGCTGTCTTCTTCGGGTGCGAAAAGCTACAGGTGATGTCTTCACCTAGACTGGCTTAGTAGAATTCCTTTACTTACTACTCAGTTAGTACTAAAGCCAGTCTAGGCGGTGACTTCTAGCTTACATCACCTGATGCTTTCCGCACCTGAAGAAGACAGCAGATCCAGCTGCCGACACGTCGTGTTTTTATGACGCCATCCGTCTGAACACCCGTGAGCTTACATTGCATTAATACGCCGGAAAAGTCTCCACTCACACAGCTAAAAAATGATCATATGGTTAGGATATAATTTCCACAAAAATTTTTGCAAGTATTTTTTTCAATATTGTTTCTGGCGATTAAACGAATAAAACAATTTTAGAGTTAAGTGTCTAGTTTCATTGATTCTAATTATTCACATTACTATCTGCGGCCAGCGTCTCGGATCTGGCGGCAGTAATTAACGCGATGAGTGGGTAATCTAAACTCGACGGCAAACTTGGAACGTCGACCTAATTGATGTTTGAATTCTGACTGGTTGGGACCAATTTGCTGCCGATGACAGCTTGGGGTTAATCTGCAAGTGACCTGCGTGGATATAGCTTCTCAAATTAGGTCTCAGATCTCTTAGTTAGACGGAAGCTGAATTTGAGTCGGTAAGATTTCTCCAAAGTCCTCTTTGTCAGCCATTGTTAGTACCCTAAGAACGTTTCACTAGATCATTCATTAGTTGGTATTTCATGCAACTATACGTCACTTGACGTTATTTCAATACATTTATTCATTCACCCTTTTATTGACATTCATATATCCCATGCATAAAATAATAATTTTAATATATATGTATATATATATATATATATATATATATATATATATATATATATATATATATATATATATATAAATTATCTGACTAACCACATCAAATAGTCGGTTAACTTTATAAATATGTCAAATATTTTTGTACAGAATTTCTCAGAAGTTTCAATTTTTAAGAAGTTTTTATGACCTTTCCCTGTTTGATAAACTTTATTATTTGAATGTGTAAAGAAAGATGTACGGTATCTTTTTATGTGTTGTCATCAGGCACTTCATTATTATTTGTGCTATTTCTTTAATATATATATATATATATATATATATATATATAGGATGGTTTTAAAAGATATAAATGCATCGTACCGAAGGAGTATTCATTTATTTAAAAGATAGTGTATTGAAGTTCCATACTTTACTATTGGTCATGATTGTAAATTTCATTTCTAAAGACTAAAGTACCTAATACATCCTATGAAGTGTCCATAACACCATATATTAGTTGTTAGTGAAAATAACCAAATATAGTTATCTTTTATCAGGACGAGCGAAGCCTTACACTTGCTGACAGATTGTGCACACCTAGTGGTACACTTTTTGGAAAAAATTCCTCACCTTAAAGACGTGAAATTGAGCATACTAATTCAAAGTCAATTCTAGATGTACCATCATCATTATTTTTGCAAATAATAATAATATTTTTATTCGTGCATGCTGGCAAGGACTGGTCTTCAGTTTGGAAATCGCTATCGTTGAACTAAAAAGCCTTGTAAATAGTACGTCACCTGTGGTTTCTCGCCCTAAAGCAGTTCTGTCTCGTGGGCCTCCGTTTAAGAGAAATCGGGGATTAAATAGTGTAAAAATTGTGCTTATATAAGTTATACCGCCACGGAAGACCACTTGTTAATAACGTCGGGGTCCTTAGTTCGATCCCACCACCCGCGAATTTTTTCTGTTTTTTATTGGTATTTGATTTTTTAGCATTTGAAACAAAGTCTCCAAATTATTTATAATCATTTGAAAAAGTATACAAATGATTAATGATGGAAATCATAGAAGCATTTGAAACAATTTAATCATAGATATCCTTCCATAGTAACTTATTCTCCAGAAAGTGAAATATTAATTTAATTTTGTGTATTAAAGATTATATATGGTTGTTGAATGTTCTTTGTAAATAAATCTGTGACTTGTGTAAAAGTAGACGCATAGGTTTTGTAATTATACAAAACAAAACTCCCGCTCTTTCCCTTAATCAGCTATTTAAATAATTATATAAAAATACTGACAGACCGTATAAATTTAATCAAAATCAAAATCTATACTACTAATATTATAAAGCTGAAAAGTTTGTTTGTTTGTTTGTTTGAACGCGCTAATCTCAGGAACTACTGGTTCGAATTGAAAAATTCTTTTTGTGTTGAATAGACCATTTATCGAGGAAGGCTTTAAGCTATATAACATCACGCTGCGACTAATAGGAGCGAAGAAACAACGGAAAATGTGGTAAAAACGGGGAAAATTATTCATCTTTGAGGGCTTCTGTTGCGTGCGCTGCGAAAACGGTTCAAGATACAAAAAAGATTATTTATGAAAGGATTATTCCTCTTGAAATGATCTAAAAAAATGTCCGCGACAGTATATGTCTATCTTTTAAGATTAACTCACTAGAACCGTTTTTATGGTAATCAAATTTGGTCGAAATTAATTCATTATTACCAATTATTTGTTAGAGTTGTATCAACATAATAATATTAATCTTTATCCAAATAAATGTGTTGTTGATTAAGAGTATTTAATTGTGAACAAAATTGTCTTTGGCATCACTTAATTTCAATGAACATCTTAGAAGATATTACGCGCGGTCGGTTCCCTTCTGAACGGTTGTATGCAGCGTTATTTGTTTTTGCGATATAATATTGTCGTGTAATAATACTATTTCATTTTGTTTTAAGGATAATATTTTGGTTCTAATAATTTCACAATTATTAACACTTTTATGTGTTGTTGATTAAGAGTATTTAATTGTGAACAAAATTGTCTTTGGCATCACTTAATTTCAATGAACATCTTAGAAGATATTACGCGCGGTCGGCTCCCTTCTGAACGGTTGTATGCAGCGTTATTTGTTTTTGCGATATAATATTGTCGTATAATAATACTTTTTAAATACTATTTCATTTTGTTTTAAGGATAATATTTTGGTTCTAATAATTTCACAATTATTAACACTTTTTTTATTTTGATGTAAATAATTAATTATAAGTAGGTGTCATGGTTTTCTTTAGTATTGTTTGTTTTAAGGATAGTATTTTGTTTCTAATAATTTAACAATAATTAACACTTTTTTGTTTTGTTGTAGATAATACCTGGAAATAGGTGTCATCTACATAATTATTGTTATTAGGTTAGGTTTTACTTTAAGCATACAGTTAGTTTACCTTATTTTCATTTTATGGACGTAATTACCAAATACAGGTAAAAATAATTAGGTTCCTAATTATTAACCTTACGTTTGTTTTTTATTGATTATGAATTACGGTTAGTTAAGTTTTCATTTCCTACGTTCTTTCTTCGTCACTATAATGCCTAGAAAAAGATCTCAGCTTTCTCGGCAGACTGCTACTGCAAAGCGGCTGCGAGTTTTGCGCAGCAATGAAACAGAGGATGAAAATATGCATAGGTTGGCTACTCAACGAGCAATCAGTGAACAAAACCGTGCTAATGAATCGATCGTTGAACGTTCGCAGCGTCTAGCCTCACAAAATTTCCGAACTTCGGCGAACCGACAACGGGAATCAAGCGCTGAACGTTCTGAACGTTTATCCTTACAAAATTCCCGAACTTTGATAAACCGAGAACGGGAATCAAGCTGCTGAACGTTCTCAACGTTTATCCTTACAAAATTCCCGAACTTTGATAAATCGAGAACGGGAATCAAGCGCTGAACGTTCTCAACGTTTAGCCTCACAGAGTTCTCGAACTTTGGTGAACCGAGAACGGGAATCAAGCGCTGAACGTTCTCAACGTTTAGCCTCACAGAGATCTCGAACTTTGGTGAACCGACTACGGGAATCAAGCGCTGAACGTTCTCAACGTTTAGCCTCACAGAGATTCCCGAACTTTGGCTAACCGCGATCGGGAATCAAGCACTGAACGATCCCATCGATTAGCACAGCAAAATGCACGATCAGCAAGAAATAGAACTCGCAGGCAACTTAATTTATTAAATGCTGCGTTTGCTTATGATTGTACCCTTGACTATACTGAGCTAAATGATATTGATATTGGCAGAATGGATAAAATATGCAACTTATGCCAAGCAAAAAAATGGGCGACTGAAGCTCCTGGACTGTGTTGTAGTGGTGGCAAAGTAAATATACCTACAATTCCGGAACCAACTACAGTTTTAAAAGAACTGATATCAGGCTCACATCCATCATCAAAGCATTTCTTAAATCACTCAAGACAATATAATACACTATTTCAGATGACTTCATTTGGTGCCAAAGAAATTCGTGAGGGAAACTTTATGCCTACTTTTAAAGTCCAAGGGCAAGTTTATCACTTGATCAGGTAACTTACTTCCAGCTGAAGGGGCACAACCCGAATTTTTGCAAATATATTTTGTTTCCCATGCAGATCAGGTATCCTTGCGCTCAAATTTAAATCCAAGCTTGCAAACCGATCTTATCGACGTTCTCCAAACATATCTTCACGATCATAATACGTATATTCAAAGTTTTAAATACAATCTGGAAAATAGACCACCGAATGACTTAAAACTTATTATTCATGCTGATGTGAAACCTCCTAACGAGCATCGAGGTCGGTATAATGTGCCAATAGTAGATGAAGTAGCTGTTCTTTTGATAGATGAAGACAAAGGTCCCCGAGATATTGTGTTGACTGCGCGAGATGGTGGACTTCAACGAGTTTCTGAAATTCATAGATCTTATGATCCACTTCAGTATCCTTTACTGTTTCCCTTTGGTAATGACGGATATTGTATAAATATTCCACAGCAGAATACTGCTGCTAGATCTAAAACTGTATCATGTATGCAGTTCTATGCATTTAGACTCATGGTGAGAATAAATGACTTTAACAGCATACATTATTTCAAAGGATTATTCAACCAATATTGTGTTGATATGGCGGCAAAAATGATTTCTGAGAGGCTTGACTTCATCAAAAGAAATAAAAAAAAATTGAGAGCAGAAGAGTACATTCATTTAAGAGATGCCGTGGTTAATGATGCCAATATAAACGCTTCTAATATTGGCCAGCATGTTATATTGCCGTCGTCATTTACAGGATCCCCCAGATACATGAACGAAAAAAGTCAAGATGCCATGACATATGTCAGGAAATTTGGAAGACCAGATCTCTTCATTACATTTACGTGTAACTCCGAATGGCCGGAAATAAAAATTGAGTTATTACCCGATCAACATTCTTACGACAGACATGACTTGGTTTCTAGAGTGTTTCATTTAAAACTAAAAAAAATGATAGACCTACTAACGAAGAAAAATATTTTTGGACCATCGAAAGCCTTTGTTTACAGCGTAGAATGGCAAAAAAGAGGCTTACCTCACGCCCACATTTTATTGTGGCTGGCTAACAAAGTACAACCAGATTCTATAGATGCAATAATATCGGCTGAAATACCTGACAAACAACAAGATCCAATTCTTCATAATATTGTCATAAAAAATATGATACATGGTCCTTGCGGATTTCATAATCCTGAGTCACCATGTATGAAAGAAAACATTTGTTCTAAAAAGTACCCTAGGCATTTTATTTCTGAAACACAAACCGGGGATGACGGTTACCCAACCTACAGGCGCAGGTCTCCAGATAATGGTGGAAACACAGCAATAATTCGTGTCAAAGGTACAGAAATGAGCGTGGATAATAGGTGGGTTGTTCCCTATAATCCAGTGCTATCACGAATTTTCAATGCACACATTAACGTAGAGTTTTGTGAATCGGTCAAAGCTATTAAGTACATCTGTAAGTATATTCATAAAGGTTCTGATCAAGCCACATTTTCGTTACAAAGTAATAACGATGAAGTAGAAAAATATCTAAATGGTCGCTATATAAGTTCCTCGGAAGCGCTCTGGAGAATTTTCCAATTTCCTATTCACGAACGTTTTCCGGCAGTGTAGCAGTTCATTTGGAAAATGGACAAAGAGTTTATTTTCATAATAATGCAAACCTTCAAGATCGCGTTAATAATCCTTCATCAACGACACTTACAGCGTTCTTTGATCTTTGCAAAGTGACGATTTTGCAAAAACCCTTTTATATCACGAAGTACCCCAGTATTACGTATGGCAAAGCAATTCATTTTCTAGAAGAAGACGTGGGCAAGATGTTGAAGGATATCCCGGTGTAAAAAAAGACACAACTTTAGGCCGTGTCTACAACATTCATCCAACTCAAACTGAATGTTTTTATTTAAGAATGTTACTGCAACATGTTCGCGGTCCAATGTCATTTGAACATCTAAGGACCGTGAATGGTGTTATTTGCCAAACTTATCAACGCGCTTGCAAGGAGTTAGGTTTACTGGAGGGAGATGAACATTGGCAAAATACAATGTCAGATGCTGTCATGTCCGAGCCAGCCACAAAATTAAGAGAATTATTTACCATCATCCTTATATTTTGCCAACCATCTGACCCCTTAGAGTTATGGAATAAATTTCGTAATGCTTTATGTGAAGATATATTAAACAGAATGCGTAATGAGAATCAAGATATGACATTAACATACAATGATGATATATTACAATGATGGACTAATCATAATTGAAGATAAAATTCATGAGGATTTGCGATAAATCACTAACCGATTTTGGGCTTCCTGTATCAAAAAGGATTAATTCACTTAATCATCTGGATCCGTTAGAAGTAGCGTTGCGAAAACCGTATGATCTAAATGAATTAAATGAGTATATTACTCAAAATGAACCAAAATTAGTTAATGACCAGGTGACCGCGTATAATTGTGTTATGCGAAGTGTTCGTTTTAATGAAGGAAAAGTATTTTTTTTGGATGCTCCCGGTGGAACCGGCAAGACCTATATTACTAATCTTATATTAGCAAAAGTAAGGTCTCAGGGAAAGCTAGCTTTGGCAGTAGCGTCGTCAGGTATCGCTGCAACTTTATTAGCAGGTGGACGCACAGCTCATTCCACTTTTAAACTGCCCCTAACTGTTTCTTTACAGAAAGATAGCGTGTGCTCTATACGTAAAAATGGTCCTTTGGGAAAAGTTTTACAAGATGTCAGTTTAATAATCTGGGACGAATGTACCATGATCCATAGAGCTCATGTGGAGGCTCTAGATAGGACTCTTAGAGATATTAGAAGCTGTGATAAAATCATGGGTGGGATTACTGTTATGTTTGCTGGGACTTTCGACAAACTTTACCAGTAATAGTAAGGGGAACTAGAGCAGACATTGTAAAGTCTTGCATTAAAAGTTCCCCATTATGGAAGTTTGTTAACATTTTAAAATTAACTACAAATATGAGAGCACATTTGGGGGGAGGTAGTATAACTTTTCCTTCAAAGTTACTTTTAATAGGAGACGGGAAAGTACCTCATTTTGAAAATAAAATTGAAATTGATCGCGATTTAGGAGAAAGAGTAAGTAACATTGAGGACTTAATATCGAAAGTTTACCCTGAAATCAGCGAAATAGAAAATAAAGATCATCAATGGATGTGTCAAAGGGCAATATTGGCGGCGAGAAACAGTAGCGTGGACGAAATTAACGACCTAATTTTAAGTAAACTTCCAGGAGACATAGTTACCTACACATCTATTGATAACGTAATGGATCAAGAAGATGCGGTACATTACCCACAAGAGTTTCTTAATTCTTTGAACCCAAGTGGCCTTCCCCCATATTCCCTCAAGTTAAAAGTAGGTGCCCCAATAATTTTACTTAGAAATCTCAAACCACCAAATTTGTGTAACGGAACCCGACTTCAAATTAAATTTCTACGCAATAACGTGATCGTTGCAATAGTTTTGACTGGTCCAGCAGTTGGTCAAACAGTGCTTATACCTCGCATCCCAATGATTCCAAATGATTTACCTTTTAATTTTAAAAGAATTCAATTTCCCGTTAAGCTATCTTTCGCCGTTACAATTAATAAATCACAGGGGCAAACATTTAAACACGTAGGAATCGATTTACGTCAAGACTGCTTTTCACACGGCCAACTATATGTCGCGTTGTCAAGATCGGGTTGTGGAGAAAACCAATATGTTCTTCTGCCACAAGAAAATAAAACTAAAAATATAATTTACGCAGAAGTACTTTAAAATAATTATGTTCTTTTAAAAACTTAAAAACTAAATTTGCAAAAAATTGTCTAAATAATAACAGAAATTGACGCGGAAAAAGTCGTGGGTAACTGCTATAATTTATAAAGCTGAGGAGGTTGTTTGCAAAAATAAATATGATGCCCAAAATAACTATTCCATGCGGACGAAGTCGCGGGCACAGCTAGTTAAAGAATAAAAGGAAGGTACAACTAATCGGTACGCTTCAAACTTTAATTGAAAATAACGTTGTCGCAAACTGAAATATTGAGAGAAAATGAACTTATGCTCCAGAAAGAGAGATATTAATTTATTTTTTGTATTAATGATCTATGGTTGATGAATGTTATTTGTAAAAAAACTGTGACTTATGTAAATGTAAATGCAGCTGTGATTATACAAAGAAATTCAGCTGCCTCCCTTAATCGGTTATTTAAATAACCATATAATTTTAATGATAAACTATGCAAATCTTAGTGACAATCAAAATTAAAGCAGACCCTACATGGAGATTTCGACAACTGTTTAACGGGAGAAATATGTTTCACGTAACTGAAACAAACCAAAAATGCATGTAGGCCGGTAGTTTAATGAAGCCAAACACAAGAACCATAAAATGTTTAATGTTCAGTTGACTGTACGGTATCCGTATCTAGTGTACAAATGTTTGAAGGTGAAAGCAACTGAAAACTTTAGGAAATTTCTGAACAGAATTGAAGTTAAATTTTTGTAAGTAGTTGAATTGATGTGATGAAATTTCGGGCATCTGGTGCATTTTTTTTTCCTTGTGTTCGTGGTTCATATTACACACGTTCTATGATTCTCCACTTACATAGGACGCGGTTTTGGATACGCAGTCCAGAAATCAATTCTTTGATTTTTTTCAGGCGAATACTGTAATGAACATTCGTAATCCTTCAGTTAAAAGGTGTTTAAAACGGCTAACAATAATTTTACTGTCAGGTTTGCATTGCTTTAAGTAAATAAAGATTTTTGAGGAAAAAAAATTAATTATTTTGATCAATCGAGTTTTACTTTAAGATGAAGTAAGGTATGAAAATGTTGTTATGAAAATAAATACAGATTGTACATAATTACCTTAAATATTAATTGAGACTTTCCTTTTCGGACCGTAAAAACGAAGAAATATTTCTCACAATGAATTCATACCTAATGAAAGCGCGTACAATGCTGACATTTTAGATCTTTTATTACTATTCCTGTGCTGGAAAACCGATATAATATCATTCATCAATTATGTCCCATTAAAATTTTTCCAATCCGGACGTATGTGTCCACAAACGCTGGAAGTCAGAATCTTTCACTGATCTTATTAGGGCGAGTGACACTAGCCGACAATTTTTAGGTTTTTGTGTTAAATGTTTTGAAAAAAAAAAAAACTTCTGTTCGTCTAGACGTGAAATTGAGCATAAATTAACTCCCCCCAATAATCTCAAGATGTGTCATTAATCATTATTTTTGGAAAAAAATTGTAATAATTTTTATTAGCATGTAATGCCATGAGTGATAACAGTTCGTTTTGAAAATTATTTTCATTCAACTTATGAAATTAGTGGTTGTGTTCCGATTCCACCGACAACAAAATTTTGTAAAATACGGAATATCACTTGTACAAGAAAAAAAGTTTCTATTACAACTACCTTCCGCAATCACAATTCATAAAATTCAAGATTTAACATTAAATAAAGTTGCTGTAGATATTGGCGAAAAATAAACTTTTGTTGGTTTAACATATGTTGGGTTATAGGGAATAAAAACTTCAAAATGACTAGCATTAAATAGAAGATTTTCTTACGACAGAATTAGTAATATTAAAAACTCGAGTATGTTAAAATGTATAAATCAGGAAGAAACTTGAATAAGAAATTTTGTATCTGATTAAAAATAAATTAAATAAATTGAAATTTTAAATATTTAAAGATTGCGTCTTATTATAAACGTGCCTATTTTTTTTCAACAAACTAAAATCACAGATTTTGATGATGGTAATTTCTTTACTTGTAGGCTATATAACATTTTTTATAACAAAACTACGCGAGCCACCACAAAGCCGTGCTTTTAGATAGTGCATATCTGAGGTTAATTTTAAAAGATAAAGCTGTATAGGCGCTAGACGAAAAATAAATAAATTAAAAGAATCAAAAAAATCGCTTTGCTTCCACTGCAACAGAAATCATTATTCACCTGATGATATGAGTCTCAGTTTTGTAACCGTACGGGGAGGAGAAATTTAAAGAAAACGATCTAACATCGTAAGTTGTCCAAAGAACAAATATTTTCTATGTTGTAAGATTTCATTGAACCATGTTCTCAAATCACTGGTGGCTACTCAGAAAAGCGGTGAAACCAATTTGTGTTAATAATCGCTGAGTGGTACAGCACTAACAAGATAGATAGGAGGAAGGCAACGTGGAAATGAAGAGAAATGTCCCCTGCACGTTCGGGGTGTCGCACATAATTTAGTGGCCCGCCATCTGTGCCTGGAAACGAGCGCTCGTACCCACTGCATTCTGCTTTTATACACGTGATTACAGTTGTGAGACATAGACAACGATGTTAGCCGTTACTTGGACCACAAAGCGAAATTCGCAATCGTACCTGATTCACATCAGTTACGAAAAAGTGAAATCAAAAACTGGTACTTTTATAATACACATAGCTGATGATTCAGAAGAAGAAAGAGTTTTTGCCATGACTCGATATGTAGTATCAATATAACGCGCTAGGGACCTGTATTTGTTGATTTTAGAATCACGACTCATTGACAACCATGTTATTAGGTTGTGGTCAAGCTTTCTTGCACTTACCTGCGCAGTAAAGATTCATCAGCCTGTGTAAAGTCACAGTGTATTATTGAGTAATTAATGTATGCCTTCACCAACTAAATCCAAATTAATTCTCACTACGCACATTTCTGTAAATAGAAGATATACTGTATTTAAAATTAATTTTATCCATAATTCACTGTATTGACGTCACAGTATTAATCAGACAAAAGGTAGAACGAAAAACAGCCTTCAGTCACTAGAATGTAAATTTTATTGTATTACACAATACATTTCGGACGCTGTGGATCCATCTTCAGGTTTCTATGGCATTTACATTGGTTTTAAATTTTTCTTAAGCGAGATTCGTGCCAAGTAAAGGTTGTTCCTGTGCAGAATTGACGAGATGCTGAATAATCAGTTTCATATACATATTTATTGCGGAGTACTGTACTAGGCACGAATCTCGCTTAAGAAAAATTTAAAACCAATCTAAATGCCATAGAAACCTTAAGATGGATCCACAGGGTCTGAAATGCATTGTGTAATACAAAAAAATTTATATTCCACTGACTGAAGGCTGTTTTTCGTTCTACCTTGTGTCTGATATATTTAAAATATTTTAAATAACAGGATATTAATAGCTGTTTTCTTATACAAGTTTCATTCTTGTGGTTTATGCCTCATCTACGTAGAGGTCAATAGAGGGGTGACAAATTAAGGAACAGGGAATGAAAAGGTTTCTTGCATGATCTTTTGAAGGAACTGTCCCGACATGCACCTGGAATGATTTTTGGAAACTACGAAAAAAAATTAATAAATAAATAAATAAAAATGGATGGGGAATCTAACCGACATCTTCCAGATCGCTGGGCCTGAACTATATTGTTAGTCAAATAATAAATGAATACTACAAGTAACCATTTGTCAATACGAAAATGATGGATGAATAACATCTATTGTTAAAATAACTACGCCGGCTACGGTAGCGAGCCGGCTTCGCATATCAGGGGTCGCTGATTCGAGTTCGACCCTGGGTGCGGTTAGTTTGCTTTCGTCCTTTTTTTTTTTTTTTTTTTTTTTTTTTTTTTTTTTTTTTACAGTTTAACGTCCCTTTTTAACAACGTGGTCTTTAGAGACGGGAAAGGATGGGGGCAAGGAATGGGAAGGAATTCGGCCATGGCCTTTTGAAGGAAGCATCCCGGCATTCACCTGGAGTGATTTGGGGAAACCATGGAAAACCCAAATCTGGATGCCCGGACGGGGATTCGAACCGCCGTCCTCCCGAATGCGAGGCCAGAACGCTATCCGTTACACCACCACGCTCGGTGCTTTCGTCCTGTGTTGTCGTTTCACCTTCGATCACCAATATCATTAGAAAAGTCGTACGACTGAAGAAATCGAAAATAGACACAGTTATTGGCTGACCGGCTGTAAGGTTGTATGCTGTTATATTCTTAGTGCAGTGGCACCACAGGCTGTAGTCGATTCATTGCGTTGTCATTATCCGAGTGGTCTGTAGCGAAACACAACCTGTGAGTTCATCCGAACACCCCACTTGACTGTTTCACCCAGAGTACGCGGCTTTGTGGTCGAAAGATTAGTTACACTACTGCTTAGTGCTTGCTTAGTGAGCCTGACTTTGCACTAGAAATGAAATACCACAGGAAATGTTACAACAGTTTTAAACGAAATCAAATCATCTGTTGAACAACTCCTACATCAACACATATAGTATGAAAATGTAATTGACTGAAAATCTAACTAATATGGATTCTCATTCCTAAGCTGAGACAGAGCCGTGATGAATAAAACAAGACTGTATCTACTGATATTCAGAAAAGTAGCTGCTAGATCTTCGTGGCGGTTGCAACTGACCTTCCCGCGAAGTGAGCTCCTCGACGGAGCAGGGTGGGGTGACAGGCCTTTTGTTCGCCACTGTCCACATGCATCTGGCGTGGTTGTACTTTAATTGGCCAAACCGAACGTACTAAGTGGTTTAGGCGATTCCAAGGATAATATTTCTCAGCTGACAGTGAGAAAAGCTTTACCTTGAGGTAACCGGGCTTGCAAAATATAGCGTTACTAAATGTCTTATAGTCTGCGACCACTTGTTCACAGCACAACGCATGGAAATAGGCACTCCAACCTTCCAATACCTTAAAAATATGCCAGTTGCTACAGCTCACCAACTAGAATTTATAGCTGGTAACTTATTTCAATAGGAACTTATACAAAGGAATTCAACAATCAAATTAATCACCGCCTTCTTGTGCTCCTTAAATGTTTTCTTGGTAAATTTAAACTGGGGTTGTATCCCCCGTCTTTCCTACTTATGGAAGTGTATTTTCGTATTTGTTTTGTGTGTATGACTGGTTGTTGTTTACGTTGTGAATGAATGTAACATGAAAGAAGGGAGAGGGTGAAAAGCGGCGCTGACTCATTCAGGCATACTTTTCGTATGCCCTCGCTCTATACGCACTGCAGATAGTTTTGAGGTTCAACGCAGGGTTTGGTGCACAACCTGAAATTCGGGATTGTGCACCGCCACCTCTCCTTCCCTGCCGCTCAAGCCCTCATGATGACAAAATTTTCCACTACCAGGACTCAAACTAACTAACACCGTGTCAGGCGCCAATCAAGATTACTGTGCCGACTCAACTGAGCCGCACTGCAAATTAATCAAATTCATAGGGGAAGGCTAAAATTAGTTTGATATTAAAAATTTAATTTTCACTTAATATAATTTTTTTTCACACCTACCTCAAACAATTTTTGGTTCGTTCATCAGCAACCACAAAAACTAATACTGATTTTCTAATGTACTGCATGTGGAAAATATTACGCGAAGAATGGTAGTAAGTATGCACCATCATTATCGTTTTCTCAGTGTTAAGATATTGTCACAGACGATTTTTTATCAAAGTCTAGCTGCCCCCTGCAGAGATGAGTAATGGGAAAGCCATAATTAAGTCATTTTGAATGTTACCGTAGCAAAAGGGCCAAGCTTTTTGCAGAGAGTTGTTTAAACGATTTTATAAATACCGCCGACGCTTTAATTGCTTGTGTTTTGGCACAAACAGTGAATTTTTTTTTTTTGGTGTCATCAGTCTCTCGACTGGTTTGATGCAATCCTCCATCCCTTCCTATCTAGCGCTAACCTCTTCATCTCAGCATACTTCTTACAACCTACATCTCAATTATCTGCTTCATATATTCTGATCATCGTCAACCTCTACAGTTCTTTCCTTCGACTGTTCCCTCCACTAACACATAAACAAATCCCGCATGTCTTAAGATGTGACCCACCATCCAGTATCTTCTTCCTGCAAGATTCTTCCACAAGCTTCCTTACTCTGCTATCATTTCCAAAAAACTTTCATTCCGTACTTTATTTGTTCATTTAATTTTCAGCATAGTCCTACAGCACTACATATCAAATGCTTCAATTTTCTTTTTTTTCCGGTATTCCTAAAACCCATGCTTCGCTACCACAAAGTGCTGCCCTCCATACATAGATTTTTAAACAGTGATTATGCCACTGTGAATTATAACAGGGTTCAACTTTCTGCCCTGAAGGCTACCAATAAAAATGCAAATTAGTTTCGTACCAACACAGAAGGCGCTATGAGTTTAACTGAACTACTGCCTTTATCGCAGAATGAAAAAATTCGGTATAATATTAATAGCGTATTTCAGATGCCCCACAGTCCTATTCGTCACGGATAAACTAGCCATCAGAGTTTTTGGGAGAGTAACGATTGACAGCCAGTACATTATCTTATTTATTGATTAGTTTTTAGTTAATGACTGACTTTAATTTTGTGATTTACTAGGATAAAATAACTTGTGATCCGGGATCTAAGAGGAATAAATATTAAAATGGGTGAAACACGTAATGCGGATTTATAACATCTCTAAATAGGAATTTTGGATTTTTTTTCAAGAACCATTTAATTAATTTACAATGATAAGAACGTGACACTGTTTCGACGTTATATGAACAACTATCTATAGCGGAACGTACAGTTTCTTTGAGAATAGATGAAATTTTGCCATATGCAACGATGCAATCAGCTGTGTGTGATGAACTCGGCGCCAATTAGGAACGTGGACAAATAGTGAGCAGAAAGGCGGAAGGAACCTTGTGTTCTGGGCGCCGCATTCACACACCAGGAACCGGTGTCAATCACCATCGCAAAAAATCGGTCGGCTGGGTCGTGATGTTCCCATGCAAAGTGGTTGGAAATCAATTCTCTGCCGCTGGACCGCGACTCTCTCTGCTCCCAGCGTTCTCCCACCGTTAAAACTTCATAGATACCCAAATGGAGTCAGGCAACATTTCTAATTGGTTGTTCGAGGTGGTACATTTAATCAACACAGATCTCTGTGGCTTCTGCAATTAAAGTAAGAAGCAGTTACGAGAATATATATATATTGGTTTCTGTTCAACATGTAATGTTTGGCGTGTAGTTTGATTAAAGTTACACGTTTTTCTTGAGGGCTTTCTAGACCTTTTGAACGGTACAATTTCTTGGTCTGGTGAAAGAGAAGCTTAACAAACATCGGTAGCCTTACTGGTACCTGAAACTTCAACGCAATAAGTTAAGAGCCGTTTGTGAGACACGAAATACAAGAATTGCTGTCTTTTTCGGTAAAATCGTGTTACAAATTGAAAATCAAATCTTACCTACATATGTAATTTCATCCAAAACGCTAGAGCCATTTCCGATATCGTCCTGTGCAAGATTTCATAAATGGTTTTCAAAGAAAAATCCTATATTTATATTAAATATAGATCTTAATACTAATCGGGGATTAATTAATGGCACAAGATTAGTGGTTATTTATTTAGACCAGTACATTATCAGTTCTTAATTGATTCCCTCCTATAAAACTATGCTCATACTTCGCAGTCACCTAACACCTTCTGATCCAACCGCGCCTTTCAAAACGATAAGAAAACAATTGCCAATAAAAGTAACCTTAGCGATGGTCATTAATAAGACACAAGGTCAGACACTTCAAAGCGCAGTATTGTATTCACCAGAATCTGTTTTCTCGTCTGGACAACTGTCCGTGCTTTTTCACGCGCTCGTAGATTCAATTAATATTTATGTTTGTGTTGAAGACACATACGGTCAAAAGTAAACGATGACATTATAACTGCTAATATTGTTTTTAAAGAACTTATGCAAAGTAATGAAGTTTGAAAAAAATCACATCCGCCAAAGCAAATATCTATTTTCCAGATACCTACTTTTTAAATGTTTTGCAATTGAACATGTAGTATTTAATGAGAATGAAATTTTACAGTAATACTGATATTGATTACTATTCTTCAAAATAAAATACCTTTAATTAATATATATACTTGCATTTACTTATGTCCACATAATTATATTACTATTCGGTGACTGACCAAGATGCTTTGCGAAATATTTGCGTGGGTCAGCTAGTATACAAGAACTTTTCATTTAAAGATATAAGAAAAACTAGCTATCAGCAGTCTTTCCGGTACTTGAAACGTCTACGTGATGGCGTTAGAGCCATTTCCGAGGTAACAAATACAAATATTGTTCGTATTTTGTAAATTCGGGTTTCTTGCAGGGAAGACACCTTTTTAGATAAACTAAAAAGCAATACGTTATCTAAATATGAAATATCATCCAAATCGTTCGAACCTTTTCCGAGATACCAAATATGTACATAGATATATATACTAGAATTCCTCGTTTAATAATATCCTATTATATAAAACGCTAATCTGGAGTCTGCGTACGTCGCCTATAGCTACTATAGCTATTGGCTAGAGAACGGTCACGTGCCAGCCTTCACTCGCCAATCAACAGCAACCATATTACATTTGTTCCATCATCTTGATTTTCGTTTATTTACAACTAGACGCAGAAATTCATGTAAGGAGAAGGGGATTCAATATTTACGCTATTTTATCTGTATCAGTTATAAGGACTAAGTTAAACCATAACCTAAGAATTTTTTGGCAGACGATAAGAAACAATGATGTTTATTAAAAACTCGGAGAAACGTAATGCGAAATGTATTAGTCAAATAAATAACAGTTACCCTTTTTCGAAATTATAGTCCCCGTCATCTAAAGTAAAATGCATTTATTTGTGTAAAATCCTAACCAAATACTCTGATAATCTAACCAGAGTAACGTATTCATATAACGAAAGATATCATTACAAATGACTTATTCATTTCTCCTTATAAGCTTTTCCAAAATCAATTCCTACTACCGTTATGTATGATATCCTTAGTATTTGATACATGTTTTAGCTATTAAATGAGATTTAAGATAACTTTTTTATTAGATTTGAATCATCAAAGGGATGACTATTTACTGCATAAGCGATGTGACACTCGCAATTCAACAACGATATTACTGCCGCAAAATAGCAGTCAGTAGAGATATTAGAAATACGGAGAGCAGGGGAAAAAATTAATGTGAGGCAATTATATGTCACAAAGTTGCAATTAGTACCGTCGTTTAAATTTACATATTGATTTTAATTTATCTACGACAACCATATGCAGAAATTAATGTAAGGAGAATGGTATTTAATATTTACGCTATTTTATGTGTATCAGTTCTAAGCACTAAAGTTAAACTATATCCTAAGAATTTTGTTGGCAGACAGTAAGAAACAATGAAGTTTATTAAAAACTCAGAGAATCGTACTTATGTAATCGCGAAATGTACCAGTCAAATAAATAACAGTTATTCGTTTTCGAAATTATAGTCTCCGTCATCTAACGGAAAATGCATTTATTTATGTAAAATCCTAACCAAGTGCTCTGATAATCTAACCAGACTAAACGTATTCATATAACGAAAGATATAATTAAAAATGATTCTTCTACTTACAAGCTTTTCCAGAATAAATTCCTAATACCATCATAGATGAAACCCTTAGTAATTGATAAACGTATTAGCTATTAATTGTGATTTAAGATAACCTTTTTATCAGCATAATTTATAAATGGCATTCTAGAATGATATTATTGCAGCCAAATAGTGGCTAGCAGAGATATTAGAGATTTTTTACACAATTTAATAAATACACAACCCCAAGGTCTCTGCTATTGGTAAATTCCGGCCTTTGCTCAATTTTAATTTAATTAAAACTTTCGCTAATGTTGCTGCTTGATTAAAGTTTATTTATTACGGTTTATTTGCTTTTTACATATTTCGTTAGTAGTGGTATTTGTTCACGTTTATCCGTTTTTGATATTATACTTTCCCTCGTTTAAAGTAAAATAAAGTAAAGTACATAAATCATGATTACTGGAGATCGCGAATCCGCCAGGAATTGCCGTGGTAAAACGCAAGACTCCTCTAGTAATACTTCCCAAAGAACATTTAAATGTATTATGCCGGTCCAGGCAGTAATAACAATCTAATTCCTGCTTGAAAATAATGGTACAAGCTGTATTGCAACGGAATTACTGCTTGAAATTGATATGTCTTGTGAATGACTATAGCGGTATTTTTACGTCATTCCTGAATGTTATTTTGGCGGAATTGCGATCTCCAATAGACCAGATGGTTATTTATTTTTCCTTACAAGCTTTTCCTGAATAAATTCCTACTACCACCATAGGTGATATCCGTCGTTATTCATATGAGGGTAATAGAAGCTATGATTTTCGAACGCAATATTAGTGGATGTTGTGGTTATGCTGAACAGAATCGCAACCGACACATGTTGCTACAGCATAATTCACTCTGAAATCAGTTATACAAACCATTTAAACTGCTTTCATAAGCACCATGTTACTGAAGGTATGCAGGTGAAAGAATTCCATATTTAACGTGCTGAATTGTGCCTGGACCAGGATTAAAACTGATATTACATGGGTAGAAAAAGTTTTGGGATTCCCAATTTCTTTTTAATTTCATTGGTTCTATATTTCCGTCATCATCAAATCAATAGAAGTTACTACTGTATTGCTATGTGAACTGCAAATGAAATATGTAGTACATTACAAAACCAAGGGCATCAGTATCATGTAATAACAATTCCGTATAATTAACCAACTGCAAAAAAAGAACTGCCAGAAAACTGCATTCAAACCGTAATTTTTGACGGGCTCGAAACTAGCAAGACAAATATTGTAACCTCCTCTGGTTTTCATATTTACATAAATGCTCGCTGCTAACTGTTTACTGCTTTAATTGCTGCCAGTTTATGACTCCCCCTTTACAAGGCTTTATATCCGCGACGTGCGTCATATTTTGTTTACGGATTTAATTACTTAGCCTTGACACACTTCCCATAATTAAGTACGGTGGGAAAATGACGGGAGTTTCATACTTAATGTTTCTTATTTATTAACTTTTGTGATTCACTTTGTGAATTTTCACGAACATGATAAACTAGCTGATACCCACGACTTTGTGTTTTTCAAGAATTTTGAAGCTTTCTACGTTTTTGCAAGGAACCTTAAATATTTCCATTATAAAAATAGCCTATGGTGATCCCAATCAAATCAGCAACCCGCCAGTGAAAATCCTTTCAAAATCGATTCACACCCTAAATATGTTGCATATAAATTATTTATATTCGTTAATAGATGAAAAAGGTTAAAACGTATTATATTTTAGAACATTTTAAGTACATTCAAGAACGTTCTAGTACATTCTAGTAAATTCCAAAAATATTTAGAACAATTTTGTCGAAATATTAATGTCTTAGGTTGACCCCCTTAAACCACCATATCTCCCACAGCCTCACAGCTACTAACATGCAACCACTATAGTGCACGATAGGTGACTCAAATCTATTACCACACACAAATACAAGTGGTCTGCGCTGGATAGTTGTGGCGGCAAAGTGAAAGGGTCACCCACGTCTTCGGTCTAAATATGAAAATACTCTAGGTCGACTTCTTTCAACCACCATCTCTGCCACGTTCCCAAAGCTACCAAGAAGCAACCATCATAGTGCACGATGGTATACCCGAGGCTACTACCATACACAAACACCAGTGGTCTGCGCTAGGTAGTAATGGCTGCAAAGTGAAATACATAGACACTCACGTCTCTATATATCGTATGATACTAGATTCCAAGAACGTTTAGTCTCAATACGTCTTTTATACTAAATTATGAATTATTCTCACATTTAATAGAAGTGTACTTGATTACTCAGAGCATTAATCATGACGGTACACGAAGAGCCGCAACGAATACTCGCTTTCTTCTTCAACCACCATAACTTATAGCTCTGAGTGTCTCTGGTATGTCACCTCTCCCTTATGAATGTTGTGTACAAGAACCATAGACATTATCCTGTCTTTTCTCCCAAAGGACAAGATTTTGTTTTCGCAGGTTGACTGAATACCGTCTGGCTACAGGCGCCAAAAAGGCTGTCTAGTGACGTCAAAGTGTCACCTAGCTGGGTCCACGAGTTTACATTGTACCTTCATTGCAGAACATATTTATCTATGCTTTCTCACGATGTTAACAGTTTTGCTCCCTCCAAATATTCCAAAATACATTTATCAACTCTACACCTTACTCTACTCGTTCTAGCTTTAATGAGTCAGTTAGTAAGTTCCTAATTACTATTAAATCTTCGTAGGTCCATACGTCATTCCTTTTATGCAGTAGCGTTGTGTTAGAAGATGAAGCGAGAAATTTCGCGTGAAAAAATAAATGCATAATTAACAAAAAATGCGTGGAAGTTATCAATCTTTAGCACTACTAGTGGCTGCAAGTATTACCAACAGATAGAAACTTGCTAGCAACGAGTTAGTAACTAATTGGGAAAGTCAACATCGATTTTTCCGTTATATACTGCTGAGTAATGAAATTGTTTCTGCAGCTACAGGAACTAATTTCTGTAGAAATAAATTAAAAAATTTCGAATCTTGCACAAGATCACCTTCTATTTTCCTCATGATTCATGAAGGTTGCCTTATATTTTCCACATTTACTTTCAACAACGTAAGTGAATCTTGCATGGCAGCTTCTAACTTCAAACTTTCTTATCTGTTGGAGACACTCAGTAACATTCTGTATGTTAGCAGCGTACAATATTAAAATCTAAGGATTGCGTCAGAATGTGCGTTCGTTAATATTAACGGAAATAATTTCGATTGCTAGGAGAGAAAACGTTATAACATAGTGTTGGAATTGAATATTCTAAATCGGACGACGGACTGATGTCCACGAATCACAGAAAAATATTTCAAAAGCGCGTTTCAATATAGGTGAGTATTGTTATTTAGAAATGTGTGTGCACTTTTCGCGAAAGTGAGGCGTCTTACCAGCAAATAAAAAAGATTAACATTGAGTCATGAAAGGTTTCAGTGTCTTGGTGTCATGTGTAGGCATATCTTTTACTGTATCGCAAATATTGTTCCGGCCACAGGATGTTGCATTTGCAACAGAACTTTGAAGTGTAATATGTGATGAACGTTCACCCAGAAATATATTACTTCCTTGTGTCTAGAAACTTGTCTTTTTATTTATTTTTTGCTTTCATCAGTCTTTCGACTGACTTGATGCAATCCTCATTCCTTCCTATCTTGTGTTAACCTCTTCATCACTACATATCCCTTTTAACCCACGTCCTCAATTATCTGCTTCATATATTCTAATATCTGTCTTCCTCTAAAGTTCTTACCTTCGACTGTTCCCTACACCAGCAAATTAACCAATCCAGCTTGTCTCAAAATATGACCTACCAGCCTGTTTCTTCTTTCTGTAAGTTTCTTCCACAAACTTCTTCCTCACTCATCATTTCCAAAACCCGTTCATTTCTTACTTTGTCTGTCCACTTAATTTTCAGCATTCTTCTTAGCACCACATTTCAAATGCTTCAACTTTCCTTCTTTCCGGTATTCCTAAGTCCATGTTTCGCTACCGTAAAGTGCTGTGCTCCACTCATAGAGTTTAAAAAGTTTTTTTCTAATTCCTAGATCAATATTTGAAACTAAAAGATTTCTCTTTTTGATGAAGGCTCGTTTTGATAGTGCTATTCTGCTTTTAAAATCATTCCTGCTTCGGCCATCAGTTGTAATTTTGCTTCGCAAGTAACAGAATTCACTTACTTCTCCAATTGCATTCCATCTTATTTTTATATTTAATTTTCTAGTATTGGTATCATTTCTGCTACATTTAATCACTTTAGTCTTGCTCTGATTTATATTCAGTCCAAAACCTTCCTTTAGTATTTTGTTCATGCCATTCAGTAGCCTCTCAATATCATCAGCCCGTTCTGCTAACAAGACAATGTCATCAGAAAATCATAGTTTACTGACTTTTTCTTCCCAAACACTTATGCCACATGAAAATTTTTCTTATACTTTCTTTATTGCTTCCTCTACATACAAGTTGAATATTAACGGGGTTAGACTACAACCTTGTCTCTCGCCCTTTTTAACTGATGCATGTCTCTCATGATTCTCCACTTTTATTACAGCCACTTGATTCTTATATAGTTCATATTCTTTTATCTCGATCCTTCAGACCTGATTTCTTTAAAATTTTGAACATCTTGTCCCACCCAACATTATCAAAAGCTGTTTCTAAATCAACTAACGCCATAAAAGCATTCAAGTATTAATCTTAAAGCCAGAATTGCTTCCCTTGTACCGTGATTTTTCCTAAACCGAAACTGATCATCACCTACTATCTTTTCTACTACCCTTTCCATTCTTCTGTATATTATTCTGGTCAGTAATTTTGAAGCATGTGGTGTTAGACTAATTGTGCGATAATTATCATATTTGTCGGCTTGTTCTTTCTTCTGAAGTTTGAAGATGATCTCCTAATTAAAATCAGTTGGACTTTCTGCTGTTTCATAACTTTCTGATATCAGCTTGAATAATCTTTCGATTCCTTCTTCTCCTAGGGATCTAGGAAGTTCTGCAGGGATCTGATCAATTCCAACTACCTTATTTGCTTTCAAGTCATTCAGAGTTCTATTAAATTCTGTCCTCTAACGAGAAAACTATTACTCAATCAGTTATTGAACAGTAAATATCAGTAATTTCATAGATGAGGTTTGTTTAATTGTCTTGCGCACAAGAGAAAATAGTGACACAGTATGTTAGTTTAAATAATTATTCTAATTTAAGACTAAATTCAATGTCGGATCTATAAGACCAATGAGTTATTCAAGAAGCTTGGTTTCTGACGCTGTTTAACGATGCCTCCACCTGAATAACCTTCGTTCGAAGGCAAACAAGGCACAGTACATGCCAAACCTTGATTATTCATTTCAAGCTCTTACTTTAATTGTGTATTTCATTTTTGTCGTAATTTTTATGATGTATTAACGTACTACATTGCTCAGGACATATCATTCGAATATTTTAATGCGGGAGCGAAAGCGATAAGATACCTGTCGGTTTTCTGGCTCCCCCCCCCCCCCCTGGACATTTTCGAACTATCCGAACATTCACTAGAGCAGTAATTTTTAGTAGATGAGTAGGTTAACATGCCATAATTGTGAATGTCGGGTTTGTTCGTGTTAGGAACTCTAACGTTGAGGATATTATAAAAACTGATCAATACTCATTTTTAAAACTGATCCCCATCAAAACGCCCAACGATATGAGAATGTTTTTGGCTAGAAATCTTAGGAGTGAAAAATAACTGTTATTCCTGAAAAACAGATTTTTCTGAGGATCCTTCGGGTCACTCGTCAAGGATCGTATTTCTTACGCTAATCGGAAACGTGATTTCTGTACGCGCGACGTCTCTGAGCTGCTTGCAAATGATGTACAAAAATTCCATGAAGTGATTTCACGTGCAAGGAATTTGTAGGTAGTCTTTCTGTTTCATGTTATGTATATCGTAACACGATTCAGTCTAGAAACTTGTCGATTGGTCTCTTCTCACTCCACCAAGAGGATAGTGAGGAAACCGAGAGGAGTTGGGTCCTCGAGAAGTGATTTCGGTAATACCGTGGCGAATCATATCTGATCGAGATTGCATCTTGATCTCATCGGTTGGCTCGACTAAACGAGGCGTAGGGGCGCAGCTGAGAGAGATCTCCAACACCGCGTCGAGGGCAGTCACCTGAACAACGGAAGGGGCTGCTTGCTGCCTATACCTCTTGGAGGACTCAGAGGTGTGTTCCGTTGGTGGAGTTTCCTATCAACACACCAAGATCAAAACACCCAGCTGACCGACTACCATCTCCCAGGTAACGAGTAGTCTATAAAACATTGTCCACGGCGGATATTGAGAAAACCCGTAACTTTACCTCTTCTGCTAACGCCGTTAGTGATTCTTGTGTTCTAATAAGTCCATTTAAAATGTGTGATATCGAAAAATTAATTTGTTTTAAAATCAGAAAACGATTCACGTGGTCTGTTGAAAAATTTGCAAAAAAACTCTGAGATTTTTTTTAAAGTCGATTTTGATGTTAACTAGTTAATTATCTTTTTATTGTCTTAACCAAAACTATCTTTATATGTGTAATCAAACAATAGATACCTTTGCCTATCATATCAAAATCAATATCAAGTAACTTACAAATTTCATTGGAGCCCTACTCGTTGAAAAAATTTGTTACCTTTCTTTGGATTTCAAATCCGTGGCTATAATATTTACACAGAAATATTTTGTATCATTTCATTGTAGAAGAAATTATAAAATTCTCGGCACAGAATTATTCGAATATTGAATTGTAGTGATCGCATATAGGCTCAATATTAAAATAATTTCAATAAATGTTCGTAAATGAATAATTAAAAATAGGGAAAATTCCATCTTCTGTAAAAATAGGCGTTCATTAATGATTTCTAATGTTTTATACTTAGCTGCGTTCATCTACCTCCCTTTGACTTGTTAAAGAATCACCTTCAAAGCAGATGTCTTAATACTTTGAAAGGAGAAATTTATATATTGACCAACTGATAAAATGCTTTTATATGCCGGTATTTAATTTTTACGATTACAACTTCAGCGAGGAAATTTAAACAGTGCAATCTGTAGTAGAATATTCATTGTATGCAAATAACAGAAATCTCTCAGAACGTATCACAGATAACGAGTACATAGTCAAAGCTTACGGGAAATCCTCAAAGGTACTCTTGCAATATACTGAACGTTGAAAAATTCAGTTTAAGTAAGCGCAGGTTAATAACAGTAACTTTTGCTACGCATGCCAGCCAGCTGTCCCTGATGAGAGCCCTAAAATGAAGCCACATGCCAACAACGTTCTTACAGCAAGACTAGGGCGCATTTTCTTTTCCATGCTGCTTCACGTGTACTGCCGATGTGGAGGACTTAATGATGCCTTGAAGACTTGAATAGAAGAGATGGTGAAGTTATTGAATTAGGCGCTAGTCTGCCTCCAATCTACATTTTTATTCCTCATCCGGAGTTGCAGCTGAATTTATTTCCAACAACAGCGCCGCGTAAAATTACCATCATTACCCGCTTGAGGAGAATTAAGTATGGTCTGACGAAGCTCATTCTGCATTGATTATTCTCAGTGGATGCCTAAATTCTTACAGAGAATTATTTACGTAAATAAAGTACGGAGAATTTTTATATACCGGGGGATTCCATAGATGTTATAGAATTGCAGGGATGATGGAAAAAGGTAAATGTATCGTTTTGAGGTAAGGGAATATCGTCCGGAAACGACCGAGTTGATAGTTATAAATGGAAATCTCTTAAGTTCTGCCTAAGCCTCACGCAGCTCTCAAACTAAGGACCCCAACTTCCGAACACTGATCATGCGGTACAGAATTCCCGCTGAATACTCCCCAATACCCTGTTAACAATAAAGCCGTGTGGTCCTAATGACCTGAAGACAGGGTTTCTATTGGCTGCGCATTCTGTCACTGCCGTAGCCACCTTAACCTAATCCAGCAATCCTACCGGGTACAGGGGACGTACAGTTTATAGTGGAATCCAAGCCACGGAAGGCCGGCCTCGGTAGCGTAGGGGCTAGAGTGCTAGTGCTAGCTCCACGTGCCGAAGGCCGCCGGTTCGAATCCGGCCGCGGGCATGGATGTTAAGTGTTGTGTGTCTGTGTGAATGTCTTGTCCGTCCTGTGGCGTCCATACATTGGAAAAAAAATACACATTGAGCTGGCTGTATGGCCTCCGTTAATGCCATTTAAAAAAAAAAAAAAAAAAAAAAAAAAAAAAAAAAAAAAAAAAAAAAAAAAAAAGCCACGGAAGTGTTCTGGCGTACTTCAGATTACACAGCAAGCTGTGCCAGAGGTGAATGTCGGGTTAGGCGCCTTTGAAAATCCCCGCCGAGAAGGAATTCGAATCGGGGACCTTTCGATTTCCAGTCAGACACGTTAACCACTGAGCCACCAGGTCGCTTTCATTTCCCCTGTTGATGGACTAGTAACGGCGTCGTACGTAACTTGATGTCAGAGAGACTGAAAATTTTAAGTCTGCGGCGAAGCAGAAATGAATTCCATTTAGCTGCACACGTTTTACAAGCTGCTCCATTTACAACAGTTGTTCAAAGTGGCGTCTCCAGCGTCAATGCAGGCACGGCAACGCACAAAATTGTGTCGTACACGTTCTAATATCCCCGGTGTCGTTAGAATGGTGTCACAAGCAGAGAGAATTCTTGCGAGGATATTCTATTCAGTCTCGACAGGCAGCTTGTAGACAATACTTTTCACATGGCCCTACAAGAAGTGAGATCAGGTGAACTGGCTGGCCACGGAACAGGATCTATTCTGCCTATCCTCTTTATATCTGATACAGATGTTCACGAAGCGTCAGTCCAAAGTAAAGTTGGGCTTCATCATGTTGCAAGCACATCCATTGGCGAATAACAAGTGGAATATGTTCCAGGATCCTGGGTAGTATGTCTCTGATAAGCACTGTATTCCACTGTCAGAGGTATCACACCGATTTTCACTTATAACTCGTTTCCGGACCTGGTTCCTTATCTCAAATTGAATCATTTATCCTTTTCCGTTATACCTGGAAATTTATAACATCATCACGGAATCAACCTACACAGCTGTAGCAGTATCTTTGTACCTGAAGAAGATCGTTAATGTGTTTGATATAACGCTTCTGACAAGACTGATCGTTTCACATAAGAAATAAGAGGATCCTGTTCTTGAATTAAGTTTTTCTGTTATAGAAAACACAGAATATAAGATAAGGCTTTTGGACGCAGCTCCCGCGAGGTTAGATGTTTTATAAAAAATAGTCTTGTTGTCTGAATAGTGTCGTTAACTATGCAAGTTCATTGGCATGGTAAGCATATTATCCTACAGAAGCGCGAAGGTGTTTCCTGCTTTGCGGCAGCCTCCTTGTTATTCTGGTTACAGATTTGCATCACCTAAGGGCGGAATACAGGAACGCCCATGAATGTCAAATTCCAGCCACGGTATGAAGATGACGGTTTTATTATGTTTTGCTAAAAAGGCTTAATATCATTAGCAACGTTGGCAGCCAGTGAGAATAATCCTTTGCGATGAGATCGTCGTTGTTCTCCGTTCAGGCAAAAATTGGTACCTCTGAGAAACACATTTGGAAGTAAATTTTGTCATCGTCGTCATATCCACCAGCTACTCATATTAGCTTGACAGCGCATTAGCGTTCTCGGGGCGGTCATTTTTCGAATCTTTTCTTTTTTAATTTTGTCAAAATTTTCTGCTCGTTTGTTTTATATTCTACCCGTTTTTTTCCTGTTGATTCTATCTGCAGATCATTTCATATTTTGTCTTCTTCGATGATTCCTTTAATACTCCTCAGATATTTCATCTCTGAAATTTTTGTGTCATAACCTACGTTTCACTGCCACAGAGTGCAACAGGAACAGCAATTATGTTATGGAGCTGAGCTTAGACTTCTAGTACGGCTTTATTTTAAAATATATTAGAGAAAATTCCACATACAAATTGCCACGTTGTAAGGTATTTAGTCTTTACCGAATATTATGGTTTGTGGTGTAAATATATTTGAAATGTAATGAACTCACAGAGCATATATTTTAACTTTGATAATTTAGTTTAAAGGTCAAATACGCCCATAAAAGACAGTGCGGAATATCTTTGGAAAAAACAGATGTTCAAAAAAGTCGAAAAAGAAATGGTTTTGATGAAAGCATGAAGGGACAATGGATTAAATGAAAAAGGGAGTTTCGAAGAAGAAACTCTCCATGAAGGCGTATTTTGAAAATTAGTGTCTAAATGTTAAATATAATGCATACAGCAATGAAATAGAAGTAATGTATGGTTTGTAAAACAGTGTGTAATAATAGGAAGGAATATAACATGAAAACAATCGAGGAAAGTATTTATTTTATATTATCTTTTTAATATAAATTACAGCAATAAATTGTTTGTTTAGTGATCTAATTAAACTAAACGAATTATTCCAGAAAGTAAATGAATGAAAACTTCAATGAAAAAGATTTTTCAGATGTTAAGGTGTCGGACTGAACCAGATATTTTAAGCCAGCAAGAAGCTATTCGAATAACGGTAAATATCTGGTGAGTATATGGAAGGAAGAAAGTAAAATAAAATAAAAAATACGTGAGGCATGGTACGGACTTACTGTCACGTACAATACTCTGAAAGGAAGAGAGTAGAGAAAATAGTGTGACCCACCCGCAGCAATAACGGCTCACAACATGTTAAGTTTACTACCAAAATATTAATCCCCATCATCCAAGGTGCTTAAAGTGTGTGATCATTTCTAATTAGGAACGGAGCAGGGGCGGTGGCGGAGAGGGATGGGAAAATACTGAATCGATAATCAAAAATTGTTTGGAAATGTTATCGCACGAGGTGGGGAATTATGAAAAGTAACGAACATAAGATGATATAAATAAAAATAGAAATTACGGTGGAAGATGTTAAATTTGATATTAATAAATTACATGAATGTGAATGAGTAGCTACAGAGGTTGGACGAAATAATATGAAAACCATGCGATAGAGTACAGGTTGTTGCACGTTGGCACCACTACTTCCGTGTGAATACTGCGACGCGCATGTACGGCGTAGAATGGCGTGGCAGGTCTTGTAGGTTATGTCTCTGTGTATTATACGCTTTTTTCTGCGACGGATATAACAAGCGATCGGTGATCTCTCAGACTTCAAAAGAGGGCAAATCGTTGGAGTTCGGTTAGCGGGAGAGTCCGTGACTAAAACAGCTGAACTGTTTAACGTCTCACGAGCGATCGTATCAAAGGTAATGAGAGCATACACAAAACATGGTAAAACGTATTGGGCGAAGAGGAATAGTGGACGAAATACAAACTTAACCGACAGAGACCGACGAACATTAAAAACGATTGTGGCCAGACAACACAAAACTACCGCAGCAAAAGTGACAGCAGAACTAAACACACAACTGAGTAATACTGTTTCGAAAAAAAACAAAAAAAAAAAAAAAACAGTACGGCGGGAGCTCCGCAAAGCTAAAATCAATGGACGGGCCGCAATTGCAAAACCCCTTAAAACGGCAACCAATGCTAAGCTGCGAAACAAGTGGTGCCACGATAATAAAAACTAAACACTTGATGATTTGAAGAATGTGGTATGGTCTGATGAATCATTGTTCACATGCTTTCCTACTAATGGCCGGGTTTATGAATGGATAACCCCAAAAGAAGCCTACGATTTGGACTGCCTGCGTCCTACAACTAAGCATGGGGAAGGTTCATGTATGATTTGGGCGGCTGTATCATGGTATTCAACTGGTCCTCTCATTCAGATCACTGGCCGGATGTCTGCGGATAAATATCTCGACATCCTCAATGATGATTTCTTACTATGACTAGCATACTGCTGCCAAGCACTGCCATCTTCCAAGATGATAATGCGACCATACACACAGTCAAAAATGTTCTGTCCTGGTTCGAGGAACATCAGAATATAATCAAACATCTTCCTTTGACAGCACAATCGCCAGACCTCAACATAATTGAACCATCGTATAACAGATAATAAGAATCAGATTTCCACCTCCAACATCACAGAAGCAATTGGCGGATGCTTTGGCACAAGAATGGGACAACATTCCGTTGGAAGCTATTCAGACACTCTACGATTCTATTCCTAGAAGAATTGCAGCTGTTCTACGAGCAAAAGGTGTCCCAATTCCAAATTAATAAATCAATAGTATGTATATGTTCGGTGTTCATATTATTTTGTCCAACTCCTGTATAAGCAGTGGGGGTATACTGGTGGGTGCTATCGGAGGTAGAGGTCATGGCGGTACCTGTTACCAAGGCTATGTTGGTATTAAGGTAGTTCCCATCTGAATAGTCCATAGAGTTTGTTGTTTATTGTGAAGACTCTGACAGTTGGTACTTTAAAACAGTTTTTAAAATGGTCAATTTGTAGGAACTGACATGGGATGCCAATAGACGGTATCGGTTGTTATAAATTGTCTTCCTATTGACATTCAATCTGATTGAACGTTGATTAGAAGTGAAGCCTATGTATGAACTGGTACAGTGGCGACAAGTTAGTAGGGTTATGAGGTGTGTTGTAGTGGATGTGGCATGTCCAATGATGCGAGAAGATTTCCATGTGGTTGCATTAGAGTGAGTGGTAGTGATCGCGTTTAAGCTACAAGTCTGAGGCGGGGTTTATTGCACGAGAAGAATCCATGCTGTAGTTTAGGAGACTCTCAAGGTGACTATCTGTGGCTGAAGGTGTTGTCGATTGGGCGATATGCTGAAGCAGATGCGGGAGGCAATGGGGAGAGTCTTATGGAGAAGAATGCGCATTTCAGTGAAGGAACATAGGAAGTAGTGCAATGACAATAGAACACGTTAGTGGACTCAAGACCAGGAGGAAATTTGGCGATAAATATAGAGCTACGGTTAATTTTTGAGGTGAAGGATGGTTGTAGTGCTGGAGATTTTTTTATTTTATAAGTTCAGAGGGGAGCAATAACAACGGGAAAAGAGCATTTTTGATACGTTTAGGCGTTTCTGCGAAATGACTCCTCATCGGAATAGATGTATGTGACACAGACGACCAGGCTATAATAAAGGGAAAGCTTAACGTGTACGAGAAGACAAACTTTAAATTGAAAGTATTCATATACTAGTCACCGTTAGTATACTGAAACATCAATACAATTAAAAAAAAAAGGTGACGAATGTTGGATCTCCCTCTTTGGGGTTAAAAAAAGACGTGCAAATATATATCAATAATTTTATTTTTACATGAAAGCCTGTACCTTACTTTACTTTTATACATAACTCCCTTCAATATTGATGCACTTGTCATAACGTAGTACCAGTTTATGAAAACCCTCCTCATAGAAGTCTGCCGCCTGACTTGTTAACCACTGCATTACAACTGTTTTGACTTCGTTATCGTCTTGAAGACGCTGACCGCCCAGGTGTTTCTTCAAGTGCAGGAACAGATGGAAGTCACTGGGCGCCAGATGAGGGCTGTACGGAGGATGATCTAGAGTTTCCGATCGAAAAGATGTGATGAGATCTTTGGTTTGATTAGCCACATGTGTACGGGCATTGTCATGTAGCAAAACGATGCCCTTGCTCAACTTGCCACGTCTTTATTTCTAGTTTGATAGAGAATAAAATTTTCTACAAAGTTTGGAATACAAAGTTTTTTTCTAAATTCAAAACTAAGCTAGCTACAGTTCTTCGAAAATCAGCAAACTTTCACCTTCTCTGAAAAGTTGCTTTTTTTCCTACTTTTTCGCTGAAATTGACCTGGAACCCATGTATATATAATTGATATATATGTATTTCTGTATGACATAGTATATATATGTACTATACTTTGATTAATGATGGTCAATTCAAAAATCTTATGGCATTGTTGGCCGGGAGACTCCGAATGATTGCTTGGCTGCCAGGTGACAGTGTTTTTTCGATTCGCTGCGCAATGCGTGTTTACTAACCAGATAACAGTACAGGGGATTGGAAACCTACAGCTGAATGTGGAATCCGAACCACAAAAGCGTTCTGGCTTACTTTATATTACACAGCAAGATGTGGCAGAGGTAAAGGTCGGTTTAATGCCTTTCAAAATCCCAGCTGAGAACGGGATTTCGATTTCCGGTCAGGTGCCTTAACCACTGAGCTACCTGACCGCTAATTTACGGATGGTATTTGTACCGATTTTAAAAACGGATTTGAAAAAATGAATGCATATTATTATGGCACTATGTTTATTTATACAGTCAAAATTAAGTCATATTAAGTAAAAAGTTAGTCTTAAATCCGTTTCTTTTCCGTTTGAATGGTTTGAAACACTATTTTCCGTTTGAATTTGCTCAATACTTCAAAGGAACAAAAAATGTATCTATATGAAGCATTTATCTGAAGATGCAACATCTAACAAAAAAAAGTTTTGTTGTGGATGGATGATGCCTCCTGCATAAGGTTATGTGGCATTGTAGTGGAACCCTATGCTCCATGTGTAGAAAATATGAAGCCTAATTGAGAACGCACTATGGATCCAACATCACAGTTATATCTTTGACAGATACCGAAGTGATGTTGCGCAGAGACGAATAAAGTCATCTGAAAGGTTTCTTCATTTTAAAACATCATATACTTGACCAGACATCATTTTCACTAAGGAAACAAGTGCTACAGTGAACGCAGCAAGTGAGAGCAGCAAGAACTGTGTAAACTCTGATTATCATAGTAAACACTGAATAGGGAGGCATGCGAGTTTAACAGACAAAAGAAGGTTTCGGCTGGATTGATTGATGACAACAGCTATTTCACCAAGCAGTAAAAATCCGAATGATGATTCTAAGTGAGTATATTGAGTTTCTTGCTCTGGTAAAGGACCTTGGTAATACGAGAAGTTGTACTTCCATAAATCAGGGAAAGGCAAGGTGGCAGGTTTTATGGTACACAACCACTTCCTTAAAGTTTTCAACCCAAACATATCATCTTCATCCATGCATTTACTTGATGTGATACCACTATCAGCATGTTTTCGGCATGGGAAACAAAAATTGCTACCTGCCTCATTCTGTACCAAACCACATCTGAAAGTATCAATACATGCTAACTTCGCAGAACTCCTAGCCTCCACAGACTAGCATCTGGAGAACACGGTAGGGCAACATCTCATTGTGGAACGGTACAGACTAGTTGTTTGTGGAATACTGGAGGGCTCAGATACGAAATCTGCCCAAAAAATGCATTCAAGCTAGCACGGTTGCCAGCAGCATAAAATGCGGCAACGTTTCACTCAACACGCACGTACTTCCGAGAACAAGCATGGCTGGATCGAGAAACTTTCCCATTGCCGAGGGGAGGAGGAGAGTCTCGTCCAGTCTTATTCAAGTTACAATAATAAAAGACGCTGCACCTGAGCTTACTCCGAAGGCTGTATCATGATCCTGAAAGAAACCTTATACTCCACCATGCAGCTGTCCAAATCATGACTGCACTGTTCAGCTGCTTGCATAAATTGCTCTGGTCTGTCTTGTGAAAACATTCCTAAGACTGAAGCAGATGAAGGAGAGGAAGTATTCTTCGACCTCGAGGAAGCTGCTCCTGATTCAATCGGGATGAATGAGAAACATTTCTCGGTGAATATTATGGAAAGCCTGGACAAAGTAAACGGAACAGAAATTGATTTATATCCAGTTTTTACCCCATTACGAATTTATTAGGAATTAATAACATTGTGCCGTAACATTATGCATTCACTTCCGCTCTATTATCATCTGGTAGCTCAGTGGTTTAGGCGTCAGACTGGAGATCGCAATCCCGGTCTCAGCTGTTATTTTCAAATGCCACTAACCCAACCTTCAGCTCTGTCACAGCTGGCTGTGTAATATGAAGTAAGCCAGAACGATTCTGTCTTTTGGATTCCACGGCTGTAGGTCCCTTATACCCGGTACTATTATTTGGTTGGGTTAGATTGCGTGGTGTATCGAAAACACTGTCTACTGGCGGCCGAATAATCCCTCGGAATATCCCGGCCAACAGTGCCATATGATTATTGAATTGACCATCAATAATCATAGTACACACATGTACCATGTCATACAGAAATACATATATATCAATTATATATACAGGCGTTCCAGGTCATTTTGAGCGACAAAGTAAGGAAAAAAAACCAACTTTTCGGAAAAATGTGAAATTTTGCTGATTTTCGAAGAACTGTATCTCGCATAGTTTTGAATTTAGAAAAAAAACTTTGTACCACAAACGTTGTAGGAAATTTCATCCTCTTTAAAATTGGAAATAAAGTAATTCTTGCTAGGACCAAAAACAGAAAAAAGTACAAAAATTCTGACGTTTTTTGGCCACAGATAATTGTGTCGAGGGTGTCGGAGGTCAAAAACTTGGTTTCTGCAAACTCTCACCAATATATACAAGATAAGAAAAAAATCTTCTACGTGATATAATGCAAGGTAATACTACCCAGTGGCGTAGCTAGCGTGGGTGACACCCGGGGCGGATATCGATGGTGTCACCCCTCGAAAATTTAAATTCTAAATTAAGTAAAATATAATATTTTGTAAGTGTAAAATATCATCATATTAATAAAATATAATTAAATAAACATTTATTGTTATTAAAAATTATAGTTAATAAAATTGTAATATTAACTTCATTTTTAAAAAAACACAATAAACTAAAAATTATCTTCTCTTTTTAGCTTTAACAACTGCAAACTCGTAAATCACATCTTCAAAATTATCAATTTTAGTTACTTCATGTTCAATAGTCAATATGGCAAGATTTTAGCCACGTGTTGCTCACCGGTGATCGAAAGTGTTTTAGAGAGGCCTCTGAAGATCGGGTCTCAGTCCGACACTCGGCCGTCATTGGACTGGTTTATGTTTTGACGGTGCGGATCAGTATCGGCCTGCTAGATGTGGAGAAGCGCATCGAGAGAGTTCGGAAATTTACCTTCCCTTACGACTAAATGTTGTTTCCATGTTATTATTTGCCTTAAAAAAAGTATTTTTTTCATCCATGTTTATCAGATGTTCGTAAAATGTAGGAAGAGTCCTAGCATCTCCGCATTAAAAAAATCAGAGCTTTGCCAGAGTTGAAGACCAATTTTAAGACCCACAAAAATTGCAGCCGAAATCCGCACTTGTAACAGAACCTCCCACACCCGAATCGCACGCCGTAACCAGACGCAATACTAATCTAGAAGTACTGAAAAATATGTATTCAAACACATAAAAGTGGATTCGTGTCTTTTGATAACAAAAATATATGGTATAGAAAAAGAATATGTTTATTTTATCACGTTTGAAAACTTATTTTTCATCACACCTATATTCGGACTGGTGACTCAAATGATTACTGCGTGCGATTTGAAAACTGTAGGTCCGGGTTCAAATCCCGGTCTCGACTGTAATTTTTGCGTGCCTTAAAATTGACTTTTACCAATGGCAAAGCTTTTATCTTTTAATGCGAAGGACGCTCGGTGGTTTGAATTTCACTTTAATCTGTGTTATTTTATTTATTTATTTATTTATCAATCTTGTTCTATGGATCCCTGCTGAGGGAGTACCTCTGGGACGTGAAACATGTCATTGTTGATACATACACATAATATGAGTCATATCATAGTAAATATATATACATATTTTACAAATACAAGAAATAATAATAAACATACATTTTTGCAACTGAGTTTTGCAAACGTCATAATGAGTACAATTAATTATTTTCTTCAAATTCTTGAATGGAGTAGAAGGAGTTGCCAATAAGATAATCTCTAAGTTTTTGTTTGAATACATCTTTATTATCTGAAAGCTGTTTTATATGATTAGGTAGTTTATTAAACAGATGTATCCCAGAATAATTAACTCCTCTTTGTACTAATGACAGAGATGTTTGTGTTTTATGCAAGTTATTTTGTTTCTTGTATTGAAACTGTGTACCTGTGAATTAGGTGTAAACAGGTTAAAATTTTCTATGACAAAGCTCATGAGAGAATATATATACTGAGAATACATTGTAAGAATATTGAGTTTCTTAAAGAGTTGTCTGCAAGAAGTTCTTGGTTTTACCCTACACAGAAACCTAATAGCTCTTTTCTGTGCTATGAAAACTTTTTTACTTTGTGAAGAGTTTCCCCAAAAAATTATGCCATATGACATTACTGAATGAAAATATGAGGAGTACACCTGTTTCATTAATTCTAGATCTGCTGTTAGAGAAAGTGTTCGTATTGCGAAGGTGGCACTACTTAACTTTGTCAGTAGTGTAGTGATATGATCATGCCAACAGAGTTTCTGATCTATTTTAATACCAAGAAATTTTATACTCTCTGTTTCTAAGATTGTATTTTTTATAGTTTATACATATATCTGGCTGTGCATAGTTTTTTGTTTTAAACCTAATATAATGTGTTTTTTCAAAATTTAATTTTAATGAATTTGCCTTAAACCAATTTGCTACTACTCTAAGTACTTCATTTACATTAAATTCTATAGTACTGTTTGGTGTTTTACGCACAGTCAGGTTAGTGTCATCTGAAATAAAACACTCTTAACTTTGTCGGATAAATTTCCAGGAAGGTCATTGATGTATAACAGAAAGAGGAGGGGACCTAAGACAGAGCCTTGTGGAATTCCATGTTTTATTTTCTCCCAGTCTGATGAGCATCTTTACTTATTTTAGAATCAAAAATTGAAACTTTTTGCATTCGGCTTTCAATGTATGATTTAAACCATTTACCTACGGTCCCAAAAATACCAGTATTCCATTTTTTTCAAAAGTAATTCATGATTTACACAGTCAAATGCTTTTGCAAGATCACAAAATATTCCTACAGGATTCATTTTATTATCAGTAGGTCTTCTTTTCAAGTTATGTGACTACGATATAGGTGCACTGCGAGTTTCCAAATAAAAAAACTCTGTGACTAGAACATTGAGATAACATGAAATTATTATTTTTACTATACAAAATCTTTACGACTTATATTTAAATTAAAATATGTTATAATCTCGTTCTTCACTAACAAAAAGTATTGAGTGAATCGAAAAGAACCTCAGACAAAACAAACACGTCAAGTGCGAGTGATTGACATTTCATTGAGATTGCGTTGATATTGTTAATACTGCGCTGGGATACTATTTTGTACATAAAATATCAACCAGTTAGGTGACTACGTGAGTCAGATAAAAAAGTATTTTAATGTACATTCGTACCAAAACTGTGCAGAATAAAGTACAGTACTCTATAATAAAGTAGGGTGTCAAACCTACCTGTCATCCCCAACACTGATTCCCTGAAACAATCGTTGAAGGATAATAAAGACCGGGTAGGAACACGGGTGAGCTATGGAAAAGTTTGGATTTGGACGCGAGGGGCGAGCCGTCACTCGGCCGGCTGTCGTTGCGGTTACGGTACAGGCCAGTATTGGCAAAGTGCAGATCGACCTTTACACTTAGCAACTGATACACAAACTGGTGCAAATTAAAATCCCAGCACCCAGACGGTGTTGTGATAAACGAATGAAATTTGGCCCCAAATATGCCCGCATGAAGAGTTTAAATGATTTAACATTAAAAGTTTTACATGTAATAATGTGAGAATTACGGTGCTATATATTATGTAAATTGCATTTTTTTTAGCGTATAAGTGGCGAACAGTGTGGTGTCACATGATACGTGGTTGCCCACAAGTTTTTGTTTTCTAAGTATGCCAAGGCGAAGAGTGACAACTCTTCTACACCCAAATGTCTAACAGTGAGAGAGGTCGGAGAATTGACGTGTTTTGAAAGGGTGCATAATATCGTGAAATCTCCAGAACGATTTGCCGCAGTGCAATGTCAGTATACAGACTTGTTACACAGTGATGAAAAAAAGCTCTAATACTCCTAGAGCAGGCACAGGTCCATACAGATGGATAACAACGTGAAGACTGCCAAATGGTGTGGGTGGCTGTTGCTGGCAGATGGTTGACTGCAGGCCAGATCCAAGTAGTGGTTACGCATAGTCACACCCCGCCTCCGTCCCTCCCCAGATGATTGTAAACTAATTGCTTGAAGCTGGGTTACACTCTCTGGCCCCTGTGCATTGTGTCCCATTAATCTAATTTCATTTCCATCATCATCTACCCTGGTATAATGCGAAACACAAATGGACATGTGAATGGCGTACATTTGTGTTTAGAGATGAGTCTCGATTCTGTCTGTGGCAAAGTGATAATCAACGACATGTTCGCAGGTGTAGTGGAGGAACAGCTTATCTGCTGTGATTTCAGAACCTCACGCAAGTGCCGTCACCGGTGTCATGTTTTGGTGGCAATCAGTTTCGATATCATGACTGAGTCGGCTGTTGTTGAAGGCAATGACAGCCCATCACTATGTGGACGGGGTACTGCATCTTATTATGGTACCCTACATGTTCAACATCCGAATCGTATTTTCCAACAAGACAGTGCCCGTCCTCATACTGCGGCCATCGTCACACAAGCCTTGCAAGGAGTTTCGATCACAATATGGACAGCACGGTTCCCAGATTTGTCCCAAATAGAGCATTTCTAGGATACCAGAAGTAGACACATTAGATCACATGTTCACCCAGCACAAACTGTGCAACAACTGACTGCAAAAGACATGCACGCGTAGTGAGACATACACCAAGAAGACATCCGAACACTTGTTGTGTCAATGCCGGCAAGGATCCACGAATGTATTGGTGCTCAAGTTGGGCGCATTTCTCACTGAAAACCGTAAAAGGTAATAACTTAGCCTGATCCATTTCGATTTGTTATTGTTTCTTTCAGGTACGGCCCTGGATATATTTTCAAAGTTTCCTAAAATTCTACCATTCATGTATGCGTGTTGTGATTTTAATTTCCGCCCTATTGGGCGACCATAAGATTTCGCTATAAATTTAAAAAAGTCGAAAACTACCCATTTGTTATTGAAACGTTAACATAGGCTGTATTTAAATGACTTCACAACCTCGGTATTTGGAGGACCATATTGAGAGGAAAGTTAACAGAAATGGCTTGATCCAAGTAGAAGCAATTCCAGACCCAGATGGGGTCCCATTGGAGCAAACCCAGGATCCGGGTCCCACAAGTTGTGAGGCTCTGGGGGATACTGTATAGTCAGAGAAGCAACTCTACATTAAGTTCCTTCATAAAAATAGATGAATAAATAAAATATAAAATCATAATTAAAGGTAATTTAAAATTAAAAAAACAACGGTCAGGTAATAAAAGAACACGCCTTTGAGATATCTGCCGCCTTTACATGAAGTACTTAATAAGTGAAGTATTTTACTACCTGCCTAAGAAATAAGTAGCTACAGACTCCTAAATATGATATGTATCGAAGCCCATCTCCATGTGTAAATTTTAGATTTCTAGCGCCGCTCAGTAGCGTATAAATAAAGATGTAAACGGCTCGAATGTTCGTTCAGTTTATGATTAAAGCTCAATTTTTGTTCAGGAACAGAAGTTCGACATCCCTGTCGATTTAAGGAACCCATAAGAATGTAGGTACGTGTATTCGACAAAGAAATCTTCTGTAAATTTATGATGGAAAATTCTTAGAGAATCATACGCTTATTTATTTGATCGCGATCATATTTGTATATTCTCAATCAGTAGAAAGCATATCAAACTTACATGAACCTAGAGTTAAAGTGCTTAGGGGGCATCCATAAATTACGTGAGGTGAAATAGGGGCGGGGTCCAGCGAAATCTCACCATTTCCACGTGAGATTTTTTAAAATTGTGTTGGACTGTAGAACTAAAAAAAAAAAGACGATCCGTAAGGGAGGGGGGTGTCTGATGGGACCAGATCTCACGAAGTCTCACCAGAGGGGGGGGGGGGGAGGAGGGTCCGAAAATCCGGAAAAACACCTCACGTAATTTATGGATGTCCCCTTACTAATGTTACGATTTCGCTAGCAAGATACGCAGTTCCGACTGTTTTAAATAGATGCCCTACAAAAACTGATTACCGACAGACGATAACACTTGGACTCGTCCGGATTGACTTAAACCTGACCGTATTGCTAGTTTAATGCAGTTTTCCGAATCATTTATTTGCATAAATTCGAACATGATATGATTTCATATCGAGTATAGGTGCACTGTCGACAAAAGGAAGGTACGCAGAGTGTATATCGGATAACACAAAATGTACTCAATTCGAATCTGTCAGATGATAAATTCAAAAATTACTAGAAAATACTTCAAGTCACTTGTGAATCTTAGCTAATAGAATTCTAAAGAAGCAAAACAATTTTGAAGAGTAGACTACGCGTATTCCAGCATACCCTTGGTTGCTTTTTTTCATTTTCAAAGGAAAATCTAACATTTTTCTTGAAATAATTTCGAGGAATTGCAATTTAACTGCCTAATTACCATGATTTTAACAATTTTAGATATATTCTTTAATTTTAAAACTTCCTCTCTTAATACAAGAAAACTTACATTATATCCACCGCCGCTCGTAACAAACCAAACAACTGTGACGGATGGCAAGCACAACGAGTTCGTGTGATTGTTGGAGCAACAGAGCGATGCACTATTGTTTAAGCGCGCGGTGTAGCCAATATTATTATTATACTCTACTGTACTGGATCGTATTTGAAAAAGCATAGATCAACTTAAAAAGAAATATTCAGAACATTAAAGGTAGACGTGTTTCGACACCAAAGGATAAAAGAAGTCTATCAAAAAAAAAAAAAAAAATATATATATATATACATATATATTTTGTATCACACTAATTTCGATTACTATTTTCGAAATGCGGGTGTCACCCCCAAACAGGTGACACCCGGGGCGGACCGCCCCCCGCCCCCCCCTAGCTACGCCACTGGGTGAATGGCCGATTAACTATGATCGAAATTAGTGGATTGCAAAAGGAAGTAGCGAAGTGCAACATATGGACAGCAATTTTCTGTCTTCAGAAAAAATGTATGACAGTGAAAATAAACCGCGTTTATGTCAGAAGTAATTTTTCACATATAGACATAAACTAACAGATAAAACTCAAGTTAGAGTTTGGCTGTGTTATTCTGAAACTAAAGGGAAGCTTTTCTGTTTTGTTTTCAAAGTTACGTTTTCAGACAGTTCTTCCCGGTTTACGAAAGACGGATTAAATGATTGGAAGAACGTGCATATTTTGTTGATAAGACATGAAGAAAGCACTTCTCATCGTCAATCAGTAATTTCACTGTTAGTTCGAAAAAACAGGGGTGCGCGTGTCGATTCTGAACTTGTGAGCCAAATAGAGACTGAACAAAAATATTGGCGGACACTCTTACAAAAAATTACCGCAGTTATAATTTTTTTTAGCAGAGCGAGGTCTTGCATTTCGGGGTAGTGATGAAATCATTGGTTCGCCTCACAATGGAAATTATTTAGGTTTATTAGAATTAATAGCTAAATTTGACACATTTGTGGCTGAACATTTACATATTTATGCAAACAAAGAAAAGAGACATACGAACATACTTGTCAAAAACAGCATGTGAGGAATTTATCCATCTAATTGAATCAAGCATACGAGATCACATTATTTGCGAAATTAAGAGGTGCATATACTACTCTGTTTCATTGGATTCTACTCCAGATATATCGCATGTAGACCAATTTACCCTGATCGTGCGCTATGTCCTACCATCTGGACCAGTGGAAAGGTTTATAAGATTCTTGGATATGAAAGGCTCTACTGCTGAACAGATCACTCAATAGGTTTTTTAAATGACAATGATATTAGTAAGAAGGATTGTTGATGGCAAAGTTATGACAATGCCAGCAACATGAGTGGGAAATGCAGCGGCTTACAAGCAAGAATTTACGAGATAAATAAGTACGCTGAATATGTTCCCTGTTTCGCACATTCATTAAATCTGGTTGCCAAGAGCGCTGCAGATTGTTGTACAGAAGCGTCCATTTTCATCGACTTTGTTGAAAGCCTTTATTCATTTTTTTCCGCTTCAACTTATCAGGGGGGCTTTTCACGAAAGCACTGAAAGATAGCAGTTCAAAAAATACAGTTTTGAAAAGATTATCAGAGACTACGCGGTCTGCCGGAGCTGAAGCGACGAAGGCGCTTTTATGTGGTTTTAACACTATCAAAGAAGTTTTGGATAACATATCTAACAACGAGGATCAAAAAGTAGAGTGTCATAATCAAGCCTACGGACTAGTTTCTATAATGAATAAGTTACATAGAAACTGGAATAATGACTAATGCGTGGGACGAAATTCTAGAGCGCCTGACGCTTCTCTGCAGTTGTCTCATCAAGACCTTAACACGGAATATGCCCTTTATAAATCACTATACGAGTACGTCCAAGTAATGCGGTCCACATTCCTAGACACAGAGGCAAAAGCTAAAGCCCTAACTTGCTGTCAAGAATATCAGCAGTTGACTGCAAGAAAACGCAAGCGAAACACAAGGTGGGACCATTTCAGTGGTTCTACTACACTCGATGAAGTTATGGAAGTCAAACACCTAGACAACATTTTGAGATTCTGGTGTTTATCGTCAAAATTGATAATGTGTTATCTGCATTAGCTAAGCGTATCGAAGCATTCCATCGAGTGACCAGTGTATTTGGAATGCTTAGGAGTTTAAAGTCTTTACCACCGGAAGGAATCTTGAAAAGATCTCCAAACATCGTCAGTGCTTACTCAGATGATGTAGAAGACAGTTTAGGCAACGAGCTGGTACATTTCGCTGAACTGCTGAAAACAGATGTGGCTGCTGCTATTGACAGCAAGAAGCACGAGGCTTTAGAACTTCAATGATATACATTCATAGTGGAAAATTCCTTGGAATCTTGTTTTCCAAAGGTAGAAATCGTGTTACGCATTTAATTGAGTTTGATGGTCACCAACTGCAGCGGAGAAAGTTTCTTTTC
>JARYHS010013631.1:4573936-4611734 GCA_031002005.1 Vandiemenella viatica | reverse complement strand
TTTAACAGACTAAGAACTGAAGTGTCCCGATGTAAATATAATATTTAAAAAATGGGGGTACACTAATGACAACGATCTATGTGAATGTGGTGAGCTTCAGAACCCACAACATCTTCTGATATGCAGGAATCTCCCTGAAACCTGCAATATCGACGACCTTTACAGGGCAAACGAGAAGGCCATCAAGATTGCGGAATTCTGGTCACATTCTATATAATTGTGTTTATAGTTAATATTAATTAATTAATGTTATTTGTTTATTCAACTTGTTATGTCCTGGACACGAGAAATATAAATAAAAATATAAATACCCCTAATTTAATACATCCTTTAAAATACACGGACTGTAGGTGACACTCGTGAGTTATATTATATTGTTCATAATGAAAAAGTGAGTTTGTTTCCCGTCTCTTCGTCGGTGAATTAATTTTAATGTCTGCCTGCCTCGATGAACGGAATTTATGTTAACAGCGAGGTCTTTAGAGACGGGAAGGAATTCGGTCATGGTCTTTTGAAGGAAGCATCCCCGGCATTCACTTGGAGTGATTTTGGGAAACCATGGATGCCTGGAACCTCCGTCCTCCCGAATGAGAGGCAAGAACGCTAAATAATTTCATGAAAACAGGTACACATAGAATTTATATCTGGAGTTTATGACGCTTTTTTTCCCGTTAAAAGGAAACATTTATGCTTTTTTTATTCAAGGCAGGTATCCTCTCTAGGTATGGAAACTAAAATTTTGATTTGGAAATTGACGAGTTGGAACGGCTAAAACACCGCGGCCGGACTCGAACCGGCGACCTTCGGCACCCTAACCCCTACGCTACCGATGTCTGTTCACGTAAAAAAATCGCTTAAGTATTTTTCACGATACAAAATATTTTACTGTGTGTCGTTAGTAGCCAAGATGTTCAGTGCTTGCTTAACAGGACGCTAGGAATACATATTTCGTCACGCTTAGTAAACAGAGATAACAGTCGTTGAAACAGTGTACACATTTCGCAAAGCGCGCCGGAAATAATGCCACCGAACGCCATCTAGCCGCCACCAAATGAACTAGAAATTAAGCCCTTGGGAGATGGTGCCATCTGTGCGGCCGATCTGTGAACTAACGGCGGCCATCTTGGTCACACCACACGGGGGCGGCAATCTTGACCGGGCGGTGCGCTCGGCGGCCATCTTGACCACCCCAACGGGGGGCGGCCATGTTGTGACGTCACGGGTTTTCCCGGTTTCTGGCCAGGAAAGACAGTCTCCTCCTACTGAAGTCTCTTTTTCATTCAGGGTTCACAACACAAAGGGCATCGAAGTTATTAAAAACAGGTGAGGGAATTAAATCTACCATGACATTCATAAATGAACTAGTTCCGATTTCAGTTGTAGTGATTTTGGCGAAACTATGAAAAGTCGAAATCTGGGATACTAGGCAGGTCGAAACCGCACAACACTGAGCGGGAGCGCAGCACTGCGTATCGTGTCTAACTCTGGAAGCTCTTAGTTAGGTTGCGAATTATTCAAAAACCAGAAATCAAACGGATCTCAGCCATCCTGTCTAAACATTTTAATCAGTTTCTTTACCAAGAGTGAGGAGTTTTTTTTATGAAAGAACACAGAGTGTATTTTATACTACGCATAATGTTAACAGCATCCCAGAGCACAATGTTGCTACCCCGTTGTGCTTACTTCTCCAAGAAAAGTATCCCATTTATTTTTGAATAGACTTATGGTCGTCATATAAGGATTTGAATTATTCTGAATAATGAATCGGAAATATAAAAAATGGCATAGTTTCAAATATAGTTGAGATTCAGGTCTGGCTGCCAATATATTTTTTTTAAATTGTTATTAACATGTCTTATTACTTTATGTTATTCTAAAAGTTCCTGTGAACCGTATAAAATTTGTGCAGTTCCATTTTGTTTCATACTAAATATGGCAAACATCTTGGTGACCGTAATGACACTTTTAACAATGAATAATTACCATTTTTAATTTTCTTGGTAAGTAAAGGAGACATTGTAATCATTATTCAAAAATTTTAATAAAATTAATCAGTTACTTTATTGTTTACAATTCAAAAGAAAAAGAAATGAAACTCAACAAACGGCTATAAATTTATGATTCATTGTAATTATCTATATTTACTCATTACATATAATAGAGACTGATAATGGCAGTGCAAGGATAAGCGCATTACGCAGTACGTAATATACTTACGCAGGTTCTGAGTTTCCTATATAAATTTCAGATATAGTGGTACGTGCACAGTCAATATAAAGCAAGAAGTAGTGAGTGTTATAATATTTACGCCGAGTACAAGAAACACGCAAAGCTCACCGATGCTTTGTGAAAGAGTAAATTTTTGCTGCTGGCTTCATGGCAGGCCGTTGTGTAGATGGTGATTGAGTGAAACGACGTCGTACCTGTCACGGAAGAAGGGGCTGCACGTTCACACTACAGATGAGATGAGATTACCTTCACCGAGGTGCTGTAGCTAATTTAGACATTCGTGACGGACTGCCAATTTGTGAAGATTTGCGGCAGTGCAGACTTGGTTTCAATTTGAAATAACGTGATTTTAACAACATGTGCCCAAACGATGTAAGAAACGACAGAAAATAAAAATGAGATAGAAGTCTATACTCGTCTTGCCACTGAAAAGCCCAAAGTATTCCGAATTACCCAGCCTATTACGGAAACGCAGAAACTAGTGGTTCTTGGAACTACTGTGAAGAGAAAATGACTGTAGCTAATAACAAAATTGTTCAATAGTTGTTAATATTTACTTAGAAAATACGTTCACATGTGGAGCCTATGCTGGGGTTAACTATGACCATATTAAGCCTCCTTGAAATCTGTGGTGAGTTCCATTTTCTTTTCTGCCCACAAGTCCTTCATTCGTTTTGATTGGACCCTTTTTTTTGCGCTTTTCTGTCCAAGGGGAACCACTTCTACCTTTGGATTGTTCGTCTCGATCTCTCCTATATGTCACTAACTTCTTTTGAAAAAGATCTTTATCGAAAGTATCTTCGGGTTTTAATCCTAACAAATGGAGGTCTTCCTTGATGTTATACATACCACGACATTAAAGTTTTGGGTTTTAAATCAAATAATTTTTTTTTTTTTTTTTTTTTTTTTTTGTCAGTCCGTTTTCCTTAACTAGTTTGAGACAATCGTGTACGTATTTTTCTGATTGTTTAAAGTGATTTTCTTTATTTTGCTGTGGACTTCTTTATCGGATCTCTTTAGATGGACGCCACTCTTGAAAATGGAACCCAGAATTCCTCTAATAATTTTTCGCTCTTTTTTCTCCAATTCTTCCAGTAGCTCTCCACCAGCATTCAGGAACAAGGTTTCGGCTGCATACAAAACTACTGGTATAAAAAGTGTTTTATAATGACGTATCTTAGTATTTTGTGAAAGGCATTTTTTGTTATAGAAATTTATTAGGATATTTCCAGTTTGTGTACCACTCAGGTACTTACATTTTTTCAATCGATTATTGACTCGTTATTTGGTTTGAAGTTTTGGTGGAGCCTCTTTGATCTTAGTCATTAATTCCGTTTTTCTAAGAACATTTTTAAACCGGTTTGATTAGCTATTTCTTTGAGCAAATCAATTAGGATTCTAGGAGTTCTTAAGGCATTTGACAGGACAGTGATATCATCAGCAAAAGCAAGAGTTTCTATTGTGATACCCTTACATTTAAATTTAGAGCCGACTATACGGTAAAGACATTTCTGATTTTTAAAATAGTGTTTGTCGCTCAAAATACCGCTCTGGGGGGAGATATTCTTTTAGCATTATTATCGAATGTTAAGTGAATATAGTTGTGGTGTATAAATAACAAACGTTGATTCAGCTAAAGCAGTAATCCCTTAATAACATTCATTGTGAAGTTAAGTGAAAATTCCATTACATGGTCTTGTTTGTTGTTATAAATATTGTAATCACTGTAACTTAGTGACAATATCAGCCAAACGGCTGAAGTTTGTTTATGTATATTTATGATAGTTCATTGCATAATTAATAGATGGATGTAGGACAAATGCGTTTCTTTTATTAATTTATATTTTTATGAAATTTAACGATAAATACTGTCCCTGCTTTGCACAGCAGCCAGAGTTTTCAATAAAATTAATAATATTAATAAATGTTATATGTAATAATAAAATTTATTTACATCATATAGCTAAAACACAATTACCATAAAAAAAAATAAGAAAGAAAAGAAAAGAGGAATTCATTTCCTCTTTGGATATTGGTTTTACTTTTTCAGTATGTCACTTCGGTCAATTAATTCTTCTTTAAAATATTTGCATTTCAAAGTAGTAATTGATTGATTCTTCATTATGATCTGAGGTTCCTTTACCATTGAATATGTCATACGTTTTTGCATTGATTACTGAAAAGTACTGTTTGCGATGAACATAAGAAGCAAGAGTAAACGTAGCAGTATTGTCTACAAAGTAGGAAACTCGCCGGCCTCGGTAGCGTAGGGGTTAAAGTACTGGTACCTCGTGCCGAAGGTCGCCGGTTCGAGTCCGGTCTAGGGCATGAGGTGTTTAAGTGTTGTGTGTCTGTGTGAATGTCCTGTCCGTCCGGTGGTGTACACACTTAGAAGCTAAAATATATGTACTGAATGACTGATTCACTGGAAGCTATGATAATCACATTGAGCTGGTTGTATGGCGTCAGTTGCCGAATGCCATTAATTTAGTAATGAATACTTCATTCAATATAAATGTGAGTTTTACAACGAAAACTTATTAGTTCGATTTTTAGACCAAGTCGCATGAGCTACTTTAATCATATCGTTGCTGAATGTGCAATTATTTATAAAACGGAGAAACTCCTATGTGGTTCAGAAAATCTGATGAACGCATGTGTTACCCTTGACTGTTTTATCGACAGCGTTGATAGCGATGCGAAATGCAATGATGGCTGCGATTTTATTGAAAACGTTGCGGTAAGGTCCCTTGGCGGTAGTGGCATAGCAAGGCATGGAACCCTTGCACCAGGCATTCACCTGGTTAAGAGGTAGGTTGCTATGGGTTACATCCTTTCAGAGACCTTTGGTATATATAAGCCGGTTAAGGCCCGGTGCGAAGTTTATCCTAAATCGCAGATGTGTCTCACTCGAAAACAGCACCAGAAGTCATCGGTTTAGTAACAGTAGAAAAACAGCAGTTCTCTCGCCCGAGAAACAGGATTGTAAACCTATTCAGTGGTCCGTTTTCCTTTTCTCCATTTTTTACGGAAGTAACCTTACAATGTGTAAATATTGTTACAGAACCAGAAAATCTTGACAGCACTGCACACAAATATGAATAATTCAATCATTTACGTTTATTGATGGATGTATGCTCAGACAAATGTACTAATGTTCGAAGGTGATTATAGCTAGCATTGTTCTACCAAATTATTTGAATGTAGTTGGCGAGTCTTTTGCATTCTTCCTCGTCAACGTAGAACTTTTAAAGCTGCAAGCAATTGCATTTTCTTTTTCTCGGTCTTGCTTCCTGTTTTTCCAACTATCTTTTCCCTCGCCTCTCTCCTTGTCGTCTTAAATTGATTATTATTTTCAAATATTGCCTTTTTCATTGTTAACTAACCGTACGAAAGTAGTGTTGCTTTCCCAATTTATTCTAATACAAGTTTTATCAAGGTAGTTATTTATCTTTTTATTTATCCTGATCTTCGTTACTCTTATTAGCTTCATTACATTCACTGTATTTTTCTAGTGTTTTGTCGCGGTCAACGTAAAAGTTCATGGCACGTATGTAAGCAGTGGAACAAACTATGTGTCACAAATTGTTATAGTTTCTCGAATCTTGATGTCTCAAAGGAATTAAAATCGTTTGGTCATTTTGTTTAACACCTCTTGCTGTGCTAAATTGATACTCGCTATAAAGCTACCTCATAACGCCTTATAATTATGATCCATATTTTTTGGACTCTAAAGGATTTGAAGGGGAGAGGGTAAATTTCGAAAATGATTTGACCGTTTGATTTTAATTTCTTCCAAGACATCAACAGGAAAAAAACTATATTTATTTTCTCAAGTGTGTGTTATTATTTTAGCACTTGAGCACTTTTCTGTGAATGGAGGCCTTGATTCAAGTTCTGTGGGAGAGGATTGAAGATATTATTTCGTAAAAGCTAACGTGATCTTATTCCTTTGTGCACAACTGTGCACTGACAGTTCTGAACATCAATGATCGACCGTAAAGGGTGCAATATGCAGGAGGAGTGCTGAATCACAAATGATGCCATATTTCAGAGTGGAGAGATACGCTGCAGGAAAGGCACATATTCTGAGAAACACGAAGAAGTTGGCGAGAAATGAATTTATAATCGAAATAAAAGATTCAGGAACGACGCAATGAAATACACAGTATGACATCTAGTTAAAATTTACACAGATCAGTGAATACTGTAGCTCTATCTCCGTCATGTCTGAACTAAGAACTAGTAACAGTTTGCTGCAGCTCGATAGGTAAAATCTAATAAATAACAATATTTGGGAAAACACTGTTTTATATCCCTGCCAATAATACCTTTGTTACAGAAGATCTAGAGAATAATGGCGGAAGACTGGCATATTATAATTATTGAGTTGGATTCTGATTGGAGTTTAGAAGGTGTGGGTGTGACCCATTGGGTTATGGAGTTATGAAATAGAGAATATCGCAAGTTTGTCGCTGTCCTTAACATATTCGTACTTGTAACTGTCGTTTGCGAGAAAGAAGCGTGTTTGAGAGCACGGCCTCTTACTAGCTTTAGTTACTAGTTAGTGTTGTTTGCCAGTTAGTTTGCCAATCGTGAATAACTTTTGTCTACATACTATGATTACGTATAACCGTCACAAGACAAACCTATTCATTAGCGTTGCTGGTATCTCTGATAATGAGTGGTTTGGTGGGTCAGTGGTTAAGGCGTCTGACTGGAGATCGGAAGGTCCCCTATTCGAGTCCCTGCCTAGGTGGAGATTTACATGGACTCTTAATCCAACCTTCACCTCTGCCACAGCTTGCTGTTTAATGTTAAATGCGACAGAAAGCATCCATTGGTCGGATTTCGCGCTAGGTCCTCTTTTACCGACAGTATCATCGGGTTAGGTTAGGCAAGGAAAAAAGGAATTGGCTATCCTACCTCCAATACGAGGGTAAGTATGCCTCCTTCACAAGGGTCCATAAACCTTCTCAACCTTCTGGTTCTATCTCCGTCATGACTGACCTAAGAGACATACTTTTAGTGAATCACGGAGTAATAGTAATAGTATAGGATTGCTGTAGTCCGATAAATAAAACCTGATAAATAACATTAAAACTGGTTTATATCTCTGGCAATTATACCTCCGCGACAGAAGCTTAGGTTTCATCGGTAATAGTGAACCTCATCCTCCGTGTCCCGTAAAGCAGCTTGCATAATTTTTACTGCTCTGTGTTTAGCATTTTAATAGTATTTAAACATTTTAGCTATGATTATAACTTATTTTAGTGCATACGTTAAAGAAATTAATTAGATCAGTGCTTGCTAGTTCATATTTCAAGAATAAACTACAAATTGCGGAAAGTGCAATAGTGGACGGAGATCGAAGGCTAGGATCTAGTCAGCGTTTTCCTGAATCACTATTTTTTCTTTTAGTTTCAGGTTCTGAATATACTAAACACAGATTTAAAGGTAGCACATACATGATAGTTCCTTCATATAATCCTGCATTAATTTTTTTCCTTATGTATGGAATTTTCATTTAGTGAACATACACTATAAGATTCACTAATCTACTAAAAACTATGAAATCATGGAAGAAATCTTTACGCTATAAATGACCACATAACTTTTCAGTATTTTGAAACACGGACGTCAAATACCGTAAATAGGTGAACACCGTATAAGTAGTCGGTTGTAGAATCGTGTTCTGTGGTTCCAAACTAGCCCGCGTTAAGAGTGCTCATGTCCTTCCATTGTTATGCCGAATGCCTTAATACACTGATAGTGATTTCAGCCAAATCAAAATAGTTTTCTGTAAGACCTGTCTTCTAGCTTTTTGAATATTAGCGTCTTCTCCGGAGAGTGTCCACTTTTTAGGGATGCACGTTCATGTAGTTCGTACTTTTCTCTACACCATAAGATTTTTCTATAAACATATTTCTTATAAGATTACTTCCACAATTTGTTTTGTATTTTATTGGTGTATTTAATTTCTAACATCAGTCTACGGCACACCTTTCAAATAATTTAATTTTTATTCTTTCCAGCCATTAAGACATCTAAAACTCGTTTCAATAATGGACTAGTCTAAAAAATAAATATTTTTGGGTCCTAGATCGTTATTATAAATGAAAATGGTCCTCCATTTAAAGAAGAAAGATTTTTTCTATTGTTACTAACTAACTAAATTCCCTCACCGTTTCTACAAAGCTCAGCAACGTGTCATTTATTCCCAAAATGTAGTCTTCTGATATTATTCAAGTTATGGTTCTCGTTTATATTTTTGTTTATTTCCAATTTCCCTTTCTGTAATATATTCATACCGTTGCTAAATTTCTGCTTACTGTTACATTTAATCACTTAAAGCCCATTTCAGTAAACTAAACGCTGTATACGCTTTTTTGTGGAATCTTTTACCACCCTATTCTTTTTTTTTTTTTTTTACTTTGCTACTCAGTTAATCTTTCGGGTTAATTTATCCTTTTAAATCCTGGCCTCAATAGTTTTAACTAACGCTTAACTTTAAAGATTTTTGTTCTATTAATATGGAAGCTTTCTTACCTAACGGACTGTAAATAATTTCTTAACACAAAAAATATAGTGTACGATAGTCTAATTATTATTTACTGTTACATAAGATGATAAAAACAATTAAAATGTTTATACTGCACCGCAAAAACTACAAATATTATTACATGTGTAGTGAATAAACGCTAGTGCAGTACATTTTCTCGTTTCCAAGAATATTTTTTGTCGAACATCTGAGATAAGCTGTATGAAATCTGACATCTTTTCTGTTCACGTCATCAGCATTATAATTCCTCAGGGAATAAAACCGCAAATAAGCATTTTTCTTCACATATAAAATTTTAAATTAGGCGCCCTGCAGTATTTAAACTTTCAACAAATCGTAAGAAAATGTTAAGTAAATAATTCTCTTCACCTTTATTTCCTTTTATCACGAACAATTCTCGCAATGATACTAATGAATATACAGACTGAAATTAAATTCAGATAAGAAATTTCTAAGAAAACAATGAAGTATCTGTAAACTTTGAGAAACTAATTGTAAACAAACAATTGTTCTGAAGATACAGGCTCCAAATTACTTTTAACAAACACGATATTTGTAACAAATAATACTTATTCATCAGAAACCCGGCAAATTAAAACAGACATATGAACCAAAATTAGAAGGAAGCCTGACTAATGTTATGTTTGCTGTGTCAAGGTACACTCTTACTTAGTTTTAGGCTTCTTACAAACAGTGAAAGTGCGTAAATTTGTGGTTTCTTATTAAGTTACCAGGAACCGCCGAATTGATTGCAATTGCAAAAGTGAAATTGAAAGCAAGATTATCAATCGAAAGTTTTCCATCTCCATTTCTATCTCAAACTGCAAAATTTGTTATTAACTGTGAATCCTAGACATTTCACGGATGAGTAAATGTTAATTTATACAACCTTGCAGTTTTCTAAACTGTGTAATACATTAATTACTTAAACGGGTAACTTATGAAGAAACAATTTTGAGTTACTGAAAAAGCTGTTGCATAACAAATGAATAATTCATTGCTTATGGGCATTAATCCTGGAATTTTATTGGTCACACAAAATGAATACAACAGCCTTTCTTGCTTCTAAGGTGTAGCACTGACGTTGAGATCCTGTTGGTGAAGATGTATAAATTAGAAATTAGTGAATTGTAACTCTTTGGATAAAGAAATTGTTCAAACAGGTTGAAATAACAGCATTGTTACGTAATAGTTATTTGCGTAATGAAGCTGTAAGGAAAAAAAAAATACAAGAGACTCGTTGCTCTGATCATCGGCAGACGTTTCATGCGGAACATTTCGCTTTTGTGAAAGCGGCGGAGTTGCTTCTCTGCAGCGATGCGGATGTAATGTAATGCCTCACGCCTGACTGCAGAGAAACAAGTGGCCTCACCTGCAGACGTCACACGGCTCCTCTTTACATTGTTCGCCGGAAGACAAAGGCAAACAGAGGCCGGAGCGCAGGAAATAGAAGCTACACGCGCTGCCTCCACACTAGTAGCCATTTCATAACGAGACTGTATGGGGTGCCCGTGGACTGTGCTTGCCGGATCACGCGAATTGGCTGCTGTTGCTAGTGTACACATTGTACCAACTGTGCAGGGTTTACACAGTCTATCCAATTTCAAAAAGGTAACTGATTTTAGAAAACGAACAAGTGAGATACCTAGCGACACGTTTATAATGTCTTCCAGATATGATTGAGTGCGAAAGCATGGCTAGATCACTCGTAACGATGTATCAAATTTCAGTGTTCACTGAACTTCTATTGTAAAATGATGAACAGTTCAACAACGTTTCAGCGGTTAAAACATTAAAATAATTCATACATAGTTCATTCACACTATTATTTTCTGGCTTTACCCCCTGTCGATGTCAAGATTATTAGAGTTGGGAAACTTCTCGGGACGATGAACGGGATGGAAATCAGTAATGATCTTTTGAAACCACAGTCCCGTCATTGGCCTGGAGTGATTTGAGGGAACCATGGAAAATCTAAATCTAGATGACCGGACTTAGATTCGAACCTACATCTCCCGAATGCGAGGCCAAAGCGTTACCACTCACCCATCACTCTAGGTAATTCACACTGTTATTGCTAATGAAGCAATGAGCGGTATGAAAATTTCTAGGTAAAGAGGTAGGGGGAACATTGAAAGCGGAAGGTATTTCTTCACTTTCTATCAGAAACGTTGATTAACGATCAAGACTTCAAAGTGGAGCACTGAAAGGATGTGATCCCTCACATATTCATCATATCTGGCTCCAGGCCACTTATGACTATTACAAATGCTGCGTTGGAAGGAAATGGTTCCGCGACGATTTCAGTCACACGGAAAACTATCCTGTCAAATCTTTATACAGTTCTGGAGAGTGACTTTTGGAAAGTTTCAAGAATTTTAACCACTATTTCCAGTAGTTTACGGATTCACAATGAATCTATTTTGAGTAAATTTAACGTGAAATAAATATTCATTTCCCGTCGGTCAGATTTCCCACTGAGCAGAATGTGGATTTAACATTACTGGGGAGAATGGGATTTTGTATGCTTAGTAAAAAAAATTATTTCAAAGAATCAGTATGAAACCGATGGATCTGTAAACTGTACTACGGTGAGTAAAAGTAAACGCTGTTGAATCATTTTATACTGGTGAAACTGAGATAGCACTGACGGTATCTAATTCAGGAGCCGCTAATTCGAAAGTATCCTTGCAGTATAACATGAAATGAGAATTTTATTGAATAAGTTTTAATGGAAATATCTCCATTCCGGTTCGAGTTAATTATGGATAACACACTCTCCCTATTTTCATATCAAATATATATATATATATAAAGGCTGACGTATTAAATTCGACTATAAATATATATATATATATATATTTTACATTTGATTTTTCTCCTCAGATGCCACTGTTTTAAAAATACGGACATAGAATTTATTGTAAAATTCCGGAAACTATGTAATATCAGGATTTTGTGCCTGTTTTTTCTTATTGAGCCATATTCTTCACTGAGTGAAATCATACAGCAGAGTTTGGTGCCATTGAATCCTGGATAGATGTTTACTTATAAAAACTGGCCAATAGGGTTCCCAGGGCAAACCAACCAAACAAGCGTTAACGTTTAATTATTTTGCAACACATATCTTAGAGCTGATTAAACCTTAGAACACATAGGCCCTAAAGCAATACAAATGAAAAGTGATCTACTAAACTAATAGTACTTACACATACGGTACAAAATAGTAATAGAAGTTCAGGTCAAAGATATAAGATGAAGGCTGCTGCAAGAGATGTATAGGTTCTGCAGAGAAAACTAATATATTACCAACCAGTTTTAAAATATATTGATTTACTCAGAATTTGTTTCTTTTGTAGATTTTGCAGGCGCAGTGAGTGAGGCATTTCATTAGTGTTGTGTGTTTTATACGTAATTTATTTAATGTAAAAAAGTCAGATAATGTTTTAAGTCATAATCAGGCGATAGCGTAACAAGTCTGAAGTTCACTATATTTACCACATATATTAGAAATGTGATACTCCATAAAGTAATTATACCTTCAATGCGATATTTAATTATTCTTATTAATATATTTAAAAAAATTCTTCCGTTACTCGCTTACCTCAAGAATTTAATCAGATTATTATTTTAATTGTTAGTTCTTGAAAGGCTAGTTTTCAGTTATCTAACATTATCATAGAATATTTATTTTTTTGTTTTAGACTAGGTAAACTGAACTGTATTTCTACTAACGTTTTCAAACGAAGTTAGGTTACAGTACATCTCACGCATTAAGTCCTAACAACTCTAGTACGACTGCCCCGTTTCTGCTGGCACAGAAACTGATCTCGAGATTGCAGGTGGCTCGCAGTCGCTCTTTGATCTCCGCGTCTCTGTCGGGATTAGCGCCTGTCGTGTGAGCTACCGAGACCGCTGCTAATCGATGCGGGCTGGCATGCGGCCCCTGCGCTTGCTGTAATTGGCCTCACGAGTCGTGATAAATGAAGCGTGACTTCGAAGCCGAGGACAGTCCCAGACACCCCAAGGAAGAGGCGACGTCAGACCTTCACCGACTAAGTCATACGGCGCAGCTCATCTGCGTTGTTTTGACATGTCAGTCAATAGATCCCAGAAGAAACGTTACAGATTTCTTGATAAATTTTTTCCTTATTGGCCTTACCTTTCGTTGTCATCGGGATCATTAAAGTCGCGAAACGATTGGGTGCAAGAATATGATGAAAATTCGACCTTGATGATCTTCTGAAGGAATTTGCCCGGTATTAGTCTGGAGTGATTTGGTAAAACCATGTAAAACGGAAATCTGGATGGCCGGATGTGGATTTGAACCCGCGTACTTCCGAAACCGTAGTACATTAACCCATTAAAGCGTATGTAAATAAACTTCAAAGGAAGATATTGTCCTAACTCAGAAATGAATCCATGCAAACACAACAAAAAATAAAATAAGAAAGATACCTCTGAAACAAAGAGCGCTGAGTTTTTTTATTTTATGTAATTTATTGATTCTTTTGATTAATGCTCTCCATTGAATATGTCGTCGTTGAATAACTGTTTCAAATTGCGATCGATCCATAGAAAAATATAGAAAAAGGTTTTTTTGTATTTTCCCATACATGTAATTCAGGTATGGTTGAACAATTATTTAAAAGTGAGTTCAACGTTGTTCTGAGTCTCCTTTGTAAGCTTTGTATTTAGGGTATCCAATGTAGTTGTATAAAAGTTTCTGGAACACTACGATGTGCGTGTCTGATATTCAAGTGGCATTTATTTTCCTCCAAAATTAAATACAAACTTTAAACGAAAAATCCTAATATTCTTCAAAACCCTTCCAAAAAACTGCAATTATTAAGGTTAGCTTTTTCTGTACGCATGGACCCATGGCACAATATTCTCTACTGCAATAGAATGAAGCTGGTTTGCTTTACTAAGTGGTTATTCGAATGAGACCCAGCATGCAGATGTTCGATAAGTACGAAAAACGGAGAACTGTGTTTGGCTAGTAAGGTCACTTGCGAAGAAATGAGGTTAATTTGTCTTAGCATAAAAACACTATTCCATTCATTGCAGTCACTCATTTACAGCTGTAATGCCAGTGACTTTGCTTAATCTACGAGACGGAAAAAAACTTTGCGAAGATTCTGAAAAAAATCCCGCCAGATGCTGACCTTCTTTCTCTATTCATACCCGTGCAAGAAATTAAGATCGCATACTTTTAGAGTATGGCCTGTGTTTTCACTCTGTCAGTCAGGGACTGTATCCTCCTATGTGTATTTCTGTGGATGACAACTTGATTTCCTGTGAGTGCGTCACAAATTACAGCAATGAACCGACGTCACATTTCTTTATCTACTTCCCACAAGAAAAGTTCGCCAACAGCTTTAATATTGTAGTATAATTTTTTCCATCCGGCCAGCTGAGGATCGCGTGTCACCGGCCTCCTGTTGTGTAAAGGTGTCCAGCGTGAATCATGAGAGGGAGGTAAGGATTATGTCCTGCCAGAATTCAAACCACCGAGCGTGGTGGTGTAACGGATAGCGTTCTGGCCTCGCATTCGGGAGGACGGCGGTTCGAATCACCGTCCAGGCATCCAGATTTGGGTTTTCCATGGTTTCCCCAAATCACTCCAGGTGAATGCCGGGATGCTTCCTTCAAAAGGCCATGGCCGAATTCCTTCCCATTCCTTGCCCCCATCCTTTCCCGTCTCTAAAGACCACGTTGTTAAAAAGGGACGTTAAACTGTTACAAAAAAAAAAAAAAAAAAAAAAAAAAAAAGAATTCAAACCGGCTTTGTTAGACCCGGAGTACTTCCTTTTGGAGGTAAGTCTGAGTTGCCATTTGCCTGTGAATCGTGTAAATATTTTACTCTGTATGATATGTCTATTTTTGTTTGTGAAATGTGTAGGTTATGAGGAGGATATTGGGGACCGTCACAGCGATCGCGTAGATGAATGCGGGAAACAGCCTACAAACTGAAATCAGGAAGGCTGGTCGCGGGGACCAGGGCTACACGCTGGTCCCGTTGTATTACCTCCCCTGCGGCGCTTCAACTGTCTGAGCCACATTGATGGATCGACCCATAGAGTACTGTTGATTTATCGGTTTTTGACTAGGAACAACAAACACCGTCCTTCAGGATTACTTAACAATATTATGACAAATGGCTTATTGTGTAAGCCACAGTCGTTAGCTCGAACTGTGTATCATAAATAAGCGTCTATAAACAGGAAAGGGACAACTCTCGAAACTGACATTATCTTAATTTAACTTCGTAATCTAGGTTAGTAGAAATAAACCTCCCACTTAAACACTTTAACCGCCTTATGTTATGCCAATCTCCTGAAATACAAAGTTTTTATGTATATTATACTAGCATGAACAGTTTTAAGACAGACTCCATTTCTAATTTTTTTTTAAGCGTGGTGGTAGAAACTGACGAGATCTTCTGGTCTCTACAGTGCTTCCCTTTTGATTTAGTACCCGGGTCCACAAAGAGGATTGCCGAAGGACATTCCTTACACCTTGGTAGGTAGTTTTTTGCTAGAGGATGATCCTTTACGATTCATTATTCACCAATCCGATCTTTCCATGATATTAGAGCTGTTAGCTATTATTTCTATGATTGTAATGATTCTGACTAAAGTGGTAGAGGTTTTCATCTCTATTTCAGTAAGTTGATTACAGGAAATTAAAGATTAGGACCTCAAACTTTTCCAATTACAACTGAAGTACCGTTCTCGGTTTAACATTCGCGAATTCTGACTGATCAGTGGTTCTATGCATTGTCATCTCTCATCGCCAGCGAACTTCACTAACACGAAGACACCGATAGTGGTAAAGCGCGCGATTTATTCATTCACAGTTGCCCAGTGTTGTCACCAGTGACATCGTTAGATACTCCACGAAGCAGTTACGTCCTATCTGAGCATTTTTATTTATTTATTTATGCCCTGTATCTCTATGCAACACAATCTAGTATAGATAAATTCAAACTAACGTTTATTAATTTATTTCCCTTTTATTATTGAATAAACCAGTTCGCTTCTGTGATGGAATTTGAACACTGATTTCTTTGCAGTCGCAAATAATAATATATAATTATTAATTACTGAGGTGTTTGTGCTGATTACATTTTCCCAAAAATGTATTGAATGTTAACAGGCAAAACTTATTTCTTCATTGATGCATCAAATATTGTTTTACATATCCACAACGAAAAGCAAGGAGTTACATTTTCTGACACAGTTCAGCATCAAACTCCAGGCGACTTAGAGTAGAAAAAGGCTTTAAAATTTTAAGGCTGCAAGGTAACGGGTACACAGAGATTCAGTAAATTCTCAATTTAATTAGAAATTAGAGGAGATGTAAATAAAGACGTTTGTATGAAAATATGTTTGAAAAAAAAAAAAAAAACAGTCACAAGGTACTAATGAAGTTGAGTCGTGAATAGTATAATGAAGGTCTCTGTCCGTTTGTATTTCTCCTGTACAATAGTAGTGTCACGTGTCCATTGCTAGTTCATGTGTAGCATTACAACAGTCCATTCGCATGTGAGATATAATTAAAAATAGTTTCATGCTAGTTCGTAACATCGTACGCTAAAAGAATTAAGTAATTTCATAATCACACACTACATTCTCGAAATTTGTTCGTTAGCAGTGTATTAGCTGCTGAGAGAGCTCTTAATTGCGTTCAGTGCTTGGAGGGCAGCTGCATAAGCGGGTTCTCGCTTTGGTAATTGCGTCCTACCTTGCGAATACTCTAGTGTCTTGCGTCAGCAGTTTCAGGTAAGGAATTTCAACTGACACAACTTTCTCCTGGTCTACTGAGAGTGTAGATTTGTAGATTATAGAGCAACGCTTTATTCACACTATTATTACAATAATGTTGCCGAACTAAGTGTAAAAACGATAAGAATTTACAGCATCTTCAATCAAGCAAATATCCACAACAGTTTTCCTACGGTACTGTTTTAATATGTTGGCGTTATAAGAACAGCTTTTGAATGAACGGATCATTTTTTAAATTTATTTTGCTTCTGGCTTGACGCCTCGTCAATGTCGACGACAGTATACGCTGGAAAAGCCTGGGAGCAAGAAACGGGAAGGAATTCGGCTGTGGGCTTTTGAAGGAACCATTCCGACATTCACCTGGAGTGATTTGGGGTAAACCATAGAAAGCCAAAAACTTGATGGCCGGACGAGGCTTCAAACCCGCATCCTCCCTGGTTCCACGTCAGAGCTTTAGAACGGATTCTACTTCTTCTTTAGTGTAATACCTTTCTCAATTTCTACAATCAATCCAAATTTTATATAAATGTGACAATACTTTCAGCAAACATCTAGGTATTTAATTATTACTCCCGAGAGGAAAATGTCAAAATGCAAAACTTGTGTGCAAATCACTTTACCGAAAATCTGTTATCCCTCTCTCCGATCTTACTATAAATAACCTAAGAGAAACATTTATCTCAAAATTTATGAATAATTACTCTACTTTTTCAAAAAGTTCTTAAATTATACCTATAACACTTAACTGACTTAAGCAAGATCCAAGCCTGTGAAATGAAGTTTCTTAGAACGGCCCTCCAGAAAACTATATTAGACCATATGAAGAATGAAGAGATTATATCAAACCTAGAGTTAAGAGAATCCACGGAAGAGAGACTTAGATCATCAAGACTTAAGTGGTTTGGGCACGTCAACAGAATGAATAGTACAAGAGTACAAAAAATTTATTTGGAATAAAGGATAGTGGGCAAAAGACCAGTGGGAAGACCAACAGGAAGATGGAGAGACCAACTGACGGAGGACTTAGAGAGAAGAGGATGGAACTGGGAATATATTATGGACAGAGGAACTTTTCTGGATAGGAGACAGCAAAAGACGATCATCTGTAACAACCAAGACATGAACACATGAAGGCTCGTAAACCACACAAGGGAAACTGGAGATGGTCCCCAACGATAACAATAATAATAAAAAAACTATTTAAATTGAGCTCGTTGCATTTAAATCCCTGTAATTGAATGTAATATTATAGGTAACAGCCAGAGGTCGAAGTGCACTTCTGCGAAAAGAAGAAAATAGTATTCATTTCTGTTCCTTACTTTTAATTCTCTCCAAACTCAAATGAAGCCAACAACAGGCTGTGTATAAACATTATAAAGAAAAAATATATTCACCAAAATACTTAAATGATGCGAATGAAAATTTTGTACACCGTTTCATTAAATGTTAACATCATATAGCCTTAACTTCCTGCGAGAGTTGAAATAGTAGCTCTAAAAGAATACACCTCTCATATTCAGACACCACTTTTTCACCAGTATGATGGATCAAAAATACGACGTGAAAGTTTTGTTTCTCATATATGATGGTTTTTGTGTTTTAACGGTACCTCAGGAAAGCGAACAGCAGTTTGTATTGTCCTATTCTGCGGTGCGGTTCCTCCGGGGCAGGACCCTCCCCTTTAGTTCGGCCAAAAGTCATTCAGCAGTGCGACAGGCTGGGAGATTGGTTTGCCCAGGCGAGGCCACAGGAAGATACGGCGGGGGCCACTACGCTCACAGAGACCACTTCTCCATATTTACACAGCAGTACTCTCCTCAACAAACACTGCAGGCATACAAGTTTGCCGTTGGTGACCTTCATGTAGTTCATCAGAAAACAGATGAAACTTCGCTTCGCTATTCGTTGGACGATTTCGGTTTACCACTACAATTTCAAACGGTTAATACTTTCGCTTCGCGAAATATTACGTCACTGACATACCCCACTTCAACTAGCCTTCATAAGTCCACAAAACAGCTGTTTAATACTGTATTTAAATCATTGCGAGCACCAAACATTGTTGGGAAATTTAAATATATATACATATTTCATCTTACTACTACACTAGTTGACTGATAAAAGGCTCCGTAATAATGGATGTGAGTCTATTAATTAATGAAGAAAACAAACATTTCGTTGGTAAGCACAGCAAAATTTGTCGTTCCTGTAAGCCACATTGCAAAAACTTCAACGAAAACATGATTGCTCAGCAAATAAAATGTAATTTAATGAAGGCAAAGATTTCTGGTATTGGTCTGGTTGACTTGCTTCTAACTTTTTTTATTCTACAGAATGGTGTTTTAACGAACTGTGCGCATCAGCTATAATGGAAACTGGTATATATTTATTAAGGGCGTGATTGTGCCATTTGTAGCCGAACGTTTATAGGTCGGGTCTCACTTTACCGCGCCCTTAATTGGCCTATTGCTGACGCTCGATCGTTGAAAGTTAATTACAAACAAGACCGCATCGCCCACCACATCGTGCCCACAGCGAACCAGATTAGTTTCGTTTACCTTTTTCTTATCGCAGTGATAAACTTTTTGATTAATGACTAACTTTTGCTTTTCAGTCCGTCGTCAATTAATTATATTATTCTTTATTCACTTCTTCTTCCACATGTTGCTATCTTAGTCGCCAGGGGGTTTTACCTTCCTTAAAATGTTACTGATTACTACTGTACTTGACTGAATCCACCAGTTCTACTAAATGACAAAACACGAATCACTTTCAATTAATCAGTTAATATTTATATTTTCCCGTGAAATCTAAGATAAAATAGGCACCATATTTCTCCAAAGACGTACAAATATTCCAACGATTAAACGCACAAACAAAAATTCTGTCAACGACTAACAACTGACTTTCTACTCATCTCTGCCACTCGTTACATTACAGAAAAAAATCCAGAATAACACAGAAAAGGTCTACTGATGTTTATAAAACGGCGAAAATGCAGCCAATAATCAAAACTACATTAAAACAATCAGTATTAACACAAAATCATTCACAATCATCATGAAACACAGGGATGTGGAAATTAAAAACATTTACAGGTATTAACACACAAAATTATCAACATAAACCAATCCAAACGTTTGAAAATTGTCCTCTAAACATCGTGTCTAACATCAACACTTACAATTACAAACTTTTAATTAATGTATCATTCATAATACTGTCCTTGATCCATAAAACAATGTTCATTTGGACAAATCCACAATTAATCCCATGAAAATTATACAGATGCATAGTTAATCAACTCGCAGCTTGCTATGCATAATTCTTAAGGTAAAAGCTCATAAAAGGGATGGGTCTGAGGGATGTTACAATAGGTCTAATGGCCAAGGTGCTTGCTTTCAGTCTCAAGACCCGGGCTTAAAACCCAGCGGGGATAAGAATTTTTAAGGGTTGTCTTTGATCATTCGAGTAACGCAAGGACGCTCCATTTTTCTCCAGCCTAACAATACCACAAGAGTTACCTTTACTTTTTGGTGGTGATGGTGTGGTCACTATACGGAGGTTGTAGAGAAGATTACAGATAACATTCAGAAATTTCAGGTCCTTCTGCGTTTCGGTGTCTCCTGAAAGTATGTTTTTCTTCCTCTTTTCTTCCAGCTCCATCAGAAAATCGAGAAATGTAGATTCGCCTCGTTATAAAATATTCTTAAACTTCATTGTGCCACCCATCAGATGAGGTTAAGTCCTTTCAACAGTTATTGATTTCCAAGCATTTCCCACTTACTGTTCTTTCTAATATCTTACCCATTTCTCGTGTTCTTCTTGTAGCGTCAGTGCTAACAACCCCATCTCACTATTACGAAAATTTTCGAACAACCACGAGAAAATGTTAAAGGAGGCTGGAGGCAGAGTAGTACAGTGCATGAACCGGCTACCGACGAGTGTGGACAGGAGAGAGGCGAGCAAGACTCATGGCTAGAGCACGTGGGAGTACGGTGCAATTGCGTGATTCCCGTGTAATGTGGCTGCTTTTGTTCTGTCTATCAGACGTCTATGTGTTAGTCACAAATTCTACTCTACTACAGGATGACGTAAACGAATAAGGAAATCGCCTAAAATTGTGATCAGCATGTGTATTACGCAGGTGAAATTGCTATGTAATAATAATGCCTGTAGTACCTGGCCAAATGAAAACTCTACTTGACTTAATCTCTGTAACTTTTATTATAGGGGAAAACGTAGATTAACGGTTATTTTGTGGAAGAAACTCTTTATCTTGCGGGACCTCTTATCGTTTCTCGCCTCCTGTTCAGCAGTTTCCGATACTTACGCAATACTACTTACAGCTATTAACATATTATCAGTGAGGTACAGTCTTTATTTCATCACTTTCAGTATTTGTCACGAATGAAGACAACCGTATAACTAGTTGAACAATACATTAGATTTGTGCTGCTGAAGTGTCTATGATAGAGATGGATTACAATATCGTTACTGCATTTCCATAGAAAAAAAGAGAGAAGCATCTTTATGGAACAGCGCACGTTATTCCGTCAACCGAGCATAAATTTAGAAATAGCGATAATTTGGTTCGATATTTTACGAATGAAGTGTGTACTAAATGAAAATACATCATTCAATAGCAATCTCAGCTGGATGTATCTTGGAGTAAACACCCCAAACCAGCCTAAGCTTAAGAAAAATACATCGAACCTTCGTAACGGTCTTTTAAATCTCATTGTATTATAAAATATTGTTTCTACTTTCTTTAAAAGAACAATATTTTTGGTCAAACTAAATGATTTAAACGATTGTCAAACTTTTATTCGACATTTTATAAACGCAACTAAAATTTAAATCAATAGTTTCTGTGAATAACCAAGTTCACGAGGCAAGCTGCTTACAATTCAGTATTTAAATATCAATAAAGCAGCATTACGTTAGTATTGCAATTACTTTTACTGTCAGAAAAATACAAATATAATGTGCCTTTCTTCATAGCATACCGAGCGGGGCGGTGTAACGGTTAGCCTTCTCGCCTCGCATTCGGGAGGACGGCGGTTCGAATCCCCGTCCAGGCATCTAGATTTGGGTTTTCCATGGTTTCCCCAAATCACTCCAGGCAAATGCCGGGATGCTTCCTTCAAAAGGCCATGGCCGAATTCCTTCCCATTCCTTGCCCCCATCCTTGCCCCCCATCCTTGCCCCCCATCCTTTCCCGTCTCTAAAGACCTCGATGTTAAAAAGAGACGTAAAGCAGTTACAAAAAAAAAAATCTTCATAGCATCACAATTCATTATTGAGTCATTTTTGATAGAGGCACGTTTAAAGATATCATTTCAGGAACCTTCCCAGATATTGCTTCGTTCATGGCGAATTAAAACGGTGGATTTATTTTAGTTCCTTTGTGACATTCTAGCTTTTTACAATAGAATAAGTAACGCTGTGGCAGTCATGTGCAGTGATGGAAGAACAAAGAGTAATGTTCATTCATGAGTAAAACAAATTCACATGATGTCAGTCCCATTTACAACTTGTTGAATGTGGCACCAAATATTCCGAACCATCGAGGCAGTGTCCACTCAAAAACGTTATCCTAGATCATACACTCTGTCATCAGTTGCATTATTTTTATTATTACGAAAAAGGGAAATATAACAATAAAAACATTCTTTAATGTCATGGTAATGTTATGGTAACGCTATTGTAAACGGGCCCAGAGTATCGCACATTTGGTATTAATGCAGGCAGAATTCCGTATTGCTGTCCTTGACACGCGACACTACAGGTTAATGTAAAGATGGAGACTTTCCGGAGTATGCTGGCAATGAAGTCTTCACGGGTGTACCGACGGATTGTGCTCCGGTCAATTTAACGTGCCCAGGAGCTTCCGCCCCCGTACTCACTGAACAACCAGCTAATTTGGACGTCTAGCTTCGAAGAAATATCCTTGGATTGATTGGAGATCTAAATCCAGTATCCCACCCACAGTCAAACTCTCTACAGTCTGACAAACGTCTTTCTAGAACCTCCTATAACTACAAAGTACACGTTACTGAAGAAGCTGACTGCCCTTAAAACATAAGAGACTTAACGAACATACAATCAAACTAATCTATTCAACAGATTGACGCGTATGACATGACGTTTATAAGAACATGTTGAATGGAATGCTTAAATGACTATGAAACAGTATTTCGATATCAGTTGATCATTTCCGTTGTTAAAAATGTTGTAATGTTTCACTGCTATTCAAACACAACTTGAATTACGTAACCCGTAGACGCCCCGAATGTTGCAATTGATCTCTTGTTCCGTAACTACGTTTTCTTTATTCTTCTTGCGACCTCACGGGCCATTTAACAGCAGTAAAGGAAAGGAACAAAAATTTCTTTTTCCTTTAATGGGGGTTCACGCTTCATGGCATATCGACTGCGATCGGAGTTCCGTGTGAGTGCTGTCTCATCCCTCGCTAATGGGCCCTCGCTTCCCCACGATAAACGACGCCACTGCATTGCCTCCACTGAAGAATATTGTAGAAAATATTACAATTTCAGGAAATGTCAGGATAGGAAAATCATACGACCCATCTCATTAGTTTTTTCGTGGTACACTGCTAAATAAGGTTTCTCATTTCGAAGAGGACTACTGAAAACTAATCTCCCTGACGATACAATGCTCTACTAACAACGTTTTCCCCTAATGGCTGTGTTATCACTTATCAGTGTCTATGTCGTGGCAATGCATTACGGAGAGTATTATGCTACATACACAGATGGTACCACACGATGTTTTTAATAAAACTATTGGTTCAAAATTCTACCAGACTAAAAATTAAATTTAAGAACTGATTAATGTAAAGCTTAAGTACAACCGTATTATTAGTACGAGAATTACCAACTACACAACATTTTTAACCATCTCGCCTTAATGAAAGTAGACAATAATAATTTCTAAATTTTATTTACCACTATGAGGCATCATGTATTTGTTTAAATTTTTCACATCTGTATCATTTACAGACAGTTATTCAGTAATCAAATGTCCTGTCTACAAAACGCTGTCATATCTAGAATTCTTTGGAAATCTTTCTTACAAATTCATTAATTTCCTTTGTTAATAAACGCTTTGTAACGTTCAGAAAAGCTATAACTTGGTCTTTCACAATTTCCCGTAGTTATTCCATAACAATTATTTCAACTAATGTTCATTTGCTAGAAGCGTTTCACCCATTTTGTATCGTGCAACTTTAGAGGGAAAATAATAGTAACTGTCATATGTCGGTCAGAAACCGCATTTTTTATTTTTTTTATTTTTTTTTTTACATCTAAAAACTCGTATTTAAGGCTAAATTTCAACATTTTGACTTTTTTATTATTTTACCACCATCACTTTGTTGTTTTTGTTTTCCGTTCGTCGAGCTTCAATAATTTTTTTTTCTTATGGCTTTAAGCCTCGTCGACGTCGAGGTCATTAGGGGTGGGATGGGATTAGGGACAAGGAACTGGATGGAATTCGGCCATGGCCTTTTGAATGAAGCATCCCGGCATTCGCCTGGAGTGATTTGGGAAACCATGGAAAACCCAAATCTGGATGCCCGGATGGGGATTCGAACCGGCGTTCTCCCGAATGCTAGGCCAGAACGTTAACCGCTCACCAACCACGCTCGGTCCGAGCTTACTGTTGTGTAACTGCATCCTTGACAATACCCCATACTACATGGGTGAAACGCATGTAGTGAAAAAAAAAAGGTATTCAGAATAGTTGTTAGTAGGTGATATTTAATTGTGTAAAATTCACAAAATTTTTATTAGAGAATACTCTAATGCATATTATCGTCATAACTACCTTAGGATATCCCAAACCGGGAAGACCTTGAAATGGAAAATCCAAAAATTTTCGAAGAATGCAATAATTTTTTTACACTTTCTCATAAAACCAAAGTGACGTTAAAAAAAAACTCTAATATCTCCATGACGTCACTTTCTGTACATTATTATGTTCGTGCTTTTTTACATCCTACATTAAACGTATTTCAAAGACCCATTTCATGTAATGGTAAGGATGGTGAGACGTAAAATGTGATGCCCAAACTTTAATTCAATTCCTTGCTGTATGGTTGGACAGTAGTAAAATTCTTTTTCTTTGCTTTATTTGGGCTCGACGCTCCTGTCTAGGTGGAGCGAAACTACCAGCGCGGCACAGAACTAGTCTTGAGGGATTCGCACACGTCATCGCTGTGACGTGGCGCTACTCGATTGCAACTCATCACCGACCACGGTTAAATCCATTCCGATGATGTAACGACATCCATACTCCATACTCATTCAGCTGTTTGCGATTCAACTCAAGTTTCATTATGTTGAAGTAAATAAACAGATCTATTTTCCAGAACGTTCGTGACATGTTTTGCGATTACGTTGATGTCACTAATATTGAATGGGGAGCAAACACAATGCCTCATGCTTATTCGCATCGTCTTTAGAAATGAGTTCAATGTTGCTTGCTCAGACTGGCTTTCTGGGATCGTTAATAAAGACTCCCGTAGCCAACCAGCATCCGTTCTAGTGTGGAAAAACATTTTCACCCCTAAAAGGACCAACGTTAAATAAAAAACATACAAAGTGTGAACTTGCGATATTGAAGGAAACTTGTATCTGTAACTTCTATACTACATGACCTATCAAGTAATTCGTGACGAGGCCTATTGCCTGATGGACACAGTGGACATGGTTATAAGACGCGTCAATAACACCCCACAAAATGAGCAATTGTCCTTGACTGCACCCACAAACAGAGATAGACGTAAGGTGGTTGTACAAAGGTTAAAGACTTTGGAATTACTGATAATCGCGTTAACCTCTCCGAAAGAATGACTCATTCTGTGCAAGAAGGTCATTAACCATTGTGATGGATTTACAACTGGCGGCTGCTGCTTTTACTTTCACTGAGAGGAAGAAAACAATCTTTTCGATTTGAGTGATATAAAACAATAATTCAAATACGCCTGATGCTGGACATGAAACGCTATTGTGAGTAAAAAAAAATAAAAAGGAACTCAGTCACTGACATTTACTTCATAAGATTTACCTGGTAATGTCCCTTAGATGTGACTCAAGCTCAGTAAACCATTTACGAATTTACGAAATAACAAGGAAAAGCAGTTCAATGATCAGATTTTAAATTAATGATTCGCTCTACATTGAAATTTCTTGTTTAAATAAATCAGTTCATTTGTATGCTTCAAAGACGAAATAAACAACATTCAATAAATCATTTGTTTGTAATAGGTATTAATACTTGACATTATTTTTTATTATTTTCCAATAGACCTTGTCGGAACACGCAAAGTCTTAATTCTCAGCATGGCTTGTAAATGAGAATTTGTCCATTGTTTCCACAGGGTAGTTCCGACTACGGATATTCACTAAAAATCGATGCATCGTATCCATTCGATGTTTCCCGTATGATCCATCCGATTGATTCGATGTTTTCATAAAATATTTTTCTATTCGTTGTATCGATTATTTTTATAAAAAACATCGAATCATTAAAAAATTAACTGTGACTAATAATGACAAAAATAATAGAAATAAATGAAAAGATTACTAAATTTATTCAAGATTAAATTCAATTATTTCAATTTGAAGTAACTGTCATTAACAGGTCGTGACACCTGCGAGCAACTGGCGGGACATAACAACGGTGAAGATGAGTTTTCCTTGCGGATGGCTATCCAGTCCGTATGAGTGAATGAATAAAATCAATTTCGTAGGTTCACTCCTACTGGTTTTTTTTATTGTAATGGTCTGGTATGGCAATACAATATTTCTGTTAATCTCTACTTTCTGTCTCACTCACAAAGCTATACCTCACTCATACAACACAACACTTAAGCAACACACAGTATCATAAAATTATTTTTTTAATGTTGGGTGAACGGTAACGCTCTGGCATCACATTCGGAAGGACGCGGGTTCGAATCCCCGTCCGGGCATCCAGATTTGGGTTTTCGTAAACCACTATAGCTGAACGCGGGATGCTTCCTTCAAAGGGCCTTGGCTGAATTCCTTCCCGTTCCTTGCCCCCAGTCTTTTCCCTCCTCTAATGACCTGATCGTTGACGAAGCGTAATGCTATAAACAAAAATAAAAGTATAAAATTAAACACATTATTACACTTACAGCACTACGCTGCTGGTATAGTGTTACTCTAGGTTCACACAGACCAAACGAAAGATAATGAACTATCTACGTTCAACTGGAAATGATGAATATCAAACTATTGTCACATTTTCTCTTGGCGATTTTAAAGGAACAAGTAAGAGATAAATGAAACGACATTTGCCGACGAACATGTTGGTTTGTATCTGTTGAGCTAAAAAAATCAATAAAGTATTGGATGTTGAAAAAAACATCGATGTTGTAAAGCGATGCATCGAGAAACATCGATGCAGGATTCCGATGTTTTACATCGCATAAAAACATAGATGTACTTTCTAAGTGGACACCCCTAGTTCCGATCAGGGTTTGTTGGTTCCCGAAGAAAGGGTGAGAGCTTGAGTGTTGCCATCTGTCTGTGATTCGCGTAACTTATTTTTTGTATGATATGTCTATTTTTGTTGGTGGAATGTTTAGTTTATGAGGTGAAGATTAGGGTTCGACCTAGCATTCAACTAGGTGACTGCGAAAAACCACGTATAAACCACAATGAGGACGGCCAGTAAGCGGAGTCCAGGATTGAAACCCGGTGGCGTTGTTCCTCCCCGATACTGCCTGGTGGCGTCTGAAAGTGCGCGCGCACATTGTTGGATGAGTAATTACTTCCTTTTTTTCTCCATCACAGGTGGCCAGTTTGAATCATGAGAAGAGAAAATTTGTCTAACCATGCCTATTAGGCTCGGCGTGCTCAATATGCTGGAGGAAAGTTTTCTGTTCCCATCTTTCTGTGAAATGTGAAGTTTTGTATTGGAATGATAACTGTATTTTTTGTTTGTGAATTCTGTAGTTTATTAAAGTACACGAGAGGCTGGGATCGCGACCTGTCCCGTTGTAACTCCGCATCCATTATGTGGAGAATCAGCGTACACTGGGCACGAACCCAGGTCACCGCGAATCGGCCGCCCTGATTGCTGTTTCCAGGCCTTTATGCGCAGCCATTAAGGCGAATGCCGGGATGATCGCCAGTCTCCTCGTTACAGGGTACACTTTTCACAAAACAAAAGATACACTTACCAAGTTATCAGACACAAAACATAGTTACACATTGTAGCGTAGTAATCCTTGTATATCGATATATGGACTATTGATGGCGTTGAAAGGAGAGGAATATCTTTGAAGCAAAGAGCAAGGAGAATGTGCAGAGCATGGAGTAATATTCCTTCCTCCATTGTGGAGAGAGGTGATCACGTGGTAAACAGCGTCACGTGGTGCAACGTGGTCTCGTGTGAAGTGTTGTTCGAATGTGTGTGCGAAGAAAACTTGTAAATAGTTCCCACGTGGAAGAGTCGTATTAATGGAGACGATGTCTGATCTTTTAACACGGTTAAAAGTTTTAGCATGGTATCGGGGTGGCCTGGAAGGTCAATTTGAACACAATAAAACATATGAACTGTGAGACTACTGACTTTCCTTTCAGTGCTGTAACATAACCTACAGTGGGCTCATCCGTAATATTCTCTATTTCGATAGAGTGGTGTCAGACTCCTTTTCAATTGCAAACGCACAATGCTCCGCCACAACATATTTCAGATGGCATATCTTTACTTCCTCCATTAACATGCAGTAAGACCTGGCAGTAGATATAAAATGTTTGGCGACAGCGATGGCCTGCGGCCGTAAAATCAAAGATACAAATTTGACCAGGCCAATGTTGAGTAAAACTCATGAGCCGAACCCTACTGACGGGAAAAAAACTGGTGAGCAAGAAGAAGTATAGTTAAAATATTTTTGTAAATAACTGTTTACAGAAGATATCAGTTTGCCATTCTCTGTTCAACCTCAAAATCAAGTAAATATGTCAAACAAAACTGCGGTGCGTGGAAGTGTGTGTGTGTGTGTACGGGATAATTCATAAAGAATTTCTACTTCGTGGTGAGAGTAATAAATGGTGCGTTCTGTCAGACCTAAGGCAACATAGAGCAGATACGGGCAGAGAAGTGATGTATAGTCAGTGGGTCCTTTTATCATCACTAGTGATCGCCCAGCGATCGAAATTCAACCGTAATTCATTAAGTTGTTTAGTTTCTTTCATGAAAGGGTAATAATCTAGTAATTCGCTGCATTACCTATAAAATTAAAATGATACACTCCACGCGTGACTGTATGCTAAATTTTAGCTTCTAATCTAACCATAGCAAATGATTAAATGTATTTATCGATGGTTCATTTGAATTCAAAATATTCATTTTTACTTAAGGCCGGAAAACTGCTTTAGCTTTATGAAACATGCGCATTTAAATGTATCTATCAAAATAATTTTAAATAATCAAATGACCATATAGTGTCTGGCAGAATGGCTACATTCCTTTTCAAAGTATTCCTTTCATAACTTCAAACATTAATCTCTACTTTATCCGAATCTTTCGTTTTACCAAAGACCACAGAGTGTCTCAATGCGGGGAATTCACGTAATAACGTTGGCTCCGATCCTATTTCACTCGCACACACACGTTCGCAAATTAATTTTTTATTTTAATAATTTATTTGTAACATGTATTAACTATGCCTATTATATTTTTGGGTGGGTTGGGACATTCTCCGCCAGTGAAAAACTGTTACTGACCTGTTGAAATTTGGATTAACTGTTTCCTTATAGCATCCTCTTCACGTTTAGCACTCTCCTTTTCCGGAAAAGTTGCCACGAATTAAATTTAAAATGCCGAAAAATGAGCAACCGCGAAATGTTGGCAGCACTGTAAAAATGATACAAAAATTATCGGTACAGGGACCATATCATCCTAAATAGGTTCGTTTTGTCATAGTGATCATGGTTAGGTTGAAATTCGGCCTGGACCAAGAGTAAAAAGTTTACGGGAAATTCGTTCTGCGCAGCCCATGTCGCAAACCAGAGACAAACTGCGCATTTGTTTACAACTGAAGCAATCGATTATCTCTGACTGCTTATATCGATTCCAAGGTTTGTAAAATATATTATATATAATTTTAGCTTTCTGTATTTTTTTAAGATCCTCCGTTCGCCCAATATTCTGGCCGCTAGCTGCGTTATCTACCAGCCCACGAAATGTTGCTTCTTGCTTCTATATAAGTTCAGAGATTAATTTCGACTGTTTTGTTTCACCAAAGAAGACAAGGTAAGGCCGCTTGCGCCATTACCAGTCATCTGAGCGAACTACGTAGGCGAGCGAGCGTTTTATTTTACTTAATTTAATATATTTGTAACGCATATTATATATAGATTTTAGCTGCCTTCACTTCTTCTTCTTATAATCTTTAACTATGCCAAATCTCACACTTCTCCGTGCGCGCAATATTCTTAAAAATGTAACATAAGTTTTCGCTTAGCGTATTAATATATAGATAACGTTATGTGGCACAAAACTTCCCCCATAAAACTTTTTTTTTTTTTTTTACTAAAAACAGCGCCATAGCTTTGCTCGTGCACCATGCGTACGCTGTTTAACTGCGTGGGGCTTTATATGTATATTTTGGGGGGGTGGGGGTGGGGGGCATAGTGAAAAATGATGTTTAAATGGTGTTGAAAGAGATCAGACATATCGCTGTAGTGAACTGATCACAGCAAATGTGAATGAGACTCCTCATTCCGAATTGCCAGCGCACATTTGTGTCGTGTCAGAAGGCCTGGAATTGGTGTTTACGATCTGGAATGAGCTATTTTGAAGATAATAATGGTGAATAAGCTCCAACTGAACGAAAAATTTTTAACAACGTTTTCCGGAAGTACTTTGGCAATACCCAGCATGTAGATAAATGTTAAGTTATACATTTCGCAAGCAGAATAACGCAAGATACATCGGTACAGGAAGTATTTGGTTGCCTCTTTGAAGACTTTTGTCAGTACCTCTATAAAATAAATTGAATGTAGAAAAAATTAAATGCTCCCTTACAGCTCTGTCTGCGTGGGTTTTGTATTGGCAGTGCCATTACGTTTGTGACAACGTTTCCTTCTGAAGTCTTACAAATAGCAATGACAAGTTACAAATCACACCATTTGGCGCAACCTTTTAGCGAATTCCACGAGAACGCTCTTTATCTTGTTTAACGAGACTATTCGCGTTGCTACGGCTGCATTTGAACCTTACGCCAAATAACAACTGACGCTTGTTAGACGGCTCGAAAAAATAAAGTTCTATTCAAAGATAGAACGTTCTGCTAACAATTTTATATTTTTCAACTACGATATAATGAGGAATGTATACCAATTAAGTCCCTTAATTTCGTAACCAGAGCAAAAAAAAAAAATGTAATTTATCATTCTTAAATGGAACTTATCAATAGTCCCACTGAACAATTCTCAATCAGTTATTAAGGACTCGTTTTAACTACATCTGATCTTAAGTCAAGTTTTTAACCTCGTTTCCAGATTTTTGAAAAATGGTGTGATTTATTGAAGTAAGATACTCCATTCGGTGTAGGTAAATGTATTCAACCGACGATGATCAGTTGGCTGAAATTTATGAGATGCTACTCGTTTGAGTGACTAGCTGATCGTGAAATACCTCAATAAATCATTTTGTTAAAGCGAGTAACATCTACAAACACGTGATATGTAAAGTTTTCTAGAGTGAATGAGGAATTAGGCTGTTTTTTTACGCCGAAATATAGACGTTGTAATGAAATTTTAATGAGAAAGGGTTGGATTAAGGGTATATTCTAAAAGTTGACAGACAGAGTTCAGACATCGTACGGAGAACATAATATCTACTAGGGTTGCTTGCAGTATGTAAAAACTCTGAAAAGTTTTTATAATAATTTATTTTGCTTTTACTGTGTTGTCCGTCATTTAAGATAAGTGTAGGTAGAGATGCGTCTGGAAATTGTAGCTGATCAAAGAAAATATCTCAGGGAAGTCGGTTTGAGCTCTGTTCAAATAATTTTGTTAAAGGTTTTTTCTTATGGTTTATCAGGTATTAACAAATTACAGCAGCATTGAAAATTTCAAAGTACCTGCACTTACTATAAAAACCAAATACAACTACTATCTTTCAGCCCAAATGCCAATAAAATTAAAAATAAACTACTATCTTTAAAACTAGTTAGTTTACGCAGCTATTTCACAGGCTAGTTATTCCTTCGACCAAGTTATTGTCACGTAGAGGTCCAATGATTAATATTGCTCACCTGCAATGTGTAGAAGAACACGATTTTAGTAATGACTTGTTCCCGTTTTGCTCGCATTAACAACAAGTATTCATCACATTTAGCCTAAGATCGAAACTACTAGGTGTAAAACACAGTTAAACTTTAACATCAGAATTTAATTAATACATTGATAGGAATACGAAATGCCTATCCACAGATATTCTCAAAGAAGAATCATTGCGTATCAAGCATGCAAACATTTGAAAACTGGTGAAAATGCTGCAGTGGGACCAGCTGATACCGGCAGAAGGTTTTAAAAGATCTGCACATTATAGCTGATGTATTTCCGAATGGGGGGTCTGCCCCTCTCGTAGGAGTCGTTTTTCTTGCTAGCTACAAATCAATGTGAGCCGACGGCCACGTGGGAAGATCCGCTCAGGTCTGCCCCTCGAGCAAAGAGAGAGGAGAGAAGTGTTCCATCCTGCAAAAGAACATAAAAAATGTCGCAGCCACAGCGCCACAGAGGTACACTTACTTACTTAAAATACTAGCGATGGAAAAGCGTTTCCACATGACGCTAGAAATAGTATCTATTAAAAAGAAAATGAACTGACATTTCCATTGCTTTAAACTAACATGAATAATTCTCCTGAGTCATTTTTTTTATTTTTTAAGTACCACACAAAAAGATTTTTACTTCAGATACAATGTTACTTTACAAGTTTACTCTGACATATAGGCACTTGAAATTTAATGAACTACATGATGTGGCGAAGCAACTACAGTAACAAAATAATTCCCAGCACAGCATCTCAAAGTGGAAGCGCTAACTTCGTAAAATTTGATGTATTTGTGTGGTTACAACATTGATCGAAAGTAAATCTATGCTACTTTGTGAATTTTCTTTCATGACAGTGTTGCTTCAAACTCGTACGCATTCGGGAGGACGCCGGTTCGAACCCCCATCCGGGCATCCAGATTTGGGTTTTCCATGGTTTCACCAAATTATTGCAGGCGAATGCCGGGACGCTTCATTCAAAAAGGCCATGGCGGAATTCCTTCCCGTTCCTCGTCCCCAGTCCCATCCCGCTTCTAATGACTTTAGCCGTCGAAGAAAAATAATTATAATAACTCGTATATACAGAGAAAAAGAGAGAGAGAAAGGAAAACAGAGATACTAGAAGCTTCAACCATTCCTAATAACGGAGGAAACATGAAGTGTATGTGTTATTAAAGCTGCAGTTATTGAAATTACACATAGTTTATCAGTAAGCCTTCCATATTATAAATATCACATTTTTCTTGTGTATACATGGCACGCGAATCTGGATTTAAGAAAAGAACTGGTACTGTACCATCACGGACACCACAAATGTCACTCCTGTGAAGTGGTACTAGATATTAAAGTTTTTCCTACACTAAAAAAATATTTACCGTATCTCGCAGCGAATTCACATATGTTTGCAACAAAACGAATCAAATTATTGCTACCTCGCATGGCTGTTAACTTATGATTTAGCGTCTAAATTATTTGGGTTCAGGTAGTCGAAATGACGTTCGTAATCCGATAGACTACTCCATCGCTACCTTTTCTATGTAAATACTTGTGATTACGGTTCAAAAAAATCTTTTTACATTCTCTACATTTTCGAATATTTTGATTATTATTTGAGTTAATTTGTATCGGAAGAATACGTGAACATTTTAAATGTGTTATGTAACTATTGATTAGTGACGCTTCGTAGGTATATCCGAACCTCTGGCTACCAGTTCGCAGAGTCTGAAACACATTAGTTTCAGTCAGAAGTAAGTAAATTAAAGGAGAGAAAGCATAACACAAGAGATCTAGGAGGATAATTGGAAAATAGATGTTCTATGGGAGTAAAGGAAAAGTATTACAAAACCATATTTAGCCCTCTGCTCGAAAATAGTGGAACGGTAGAGCATGCATACAATTGCCATTAAATCAGAAATTTAGAATGTTTGCAATCGATGGCAGCTATATTTGTCTGTGGGATTACCGTGTATCATAGTACTAAGTAAGGCAACTTTGCTGAAGACAGAGGTTGGTTTAAGAGAGGGATTGGTTTGTAAAAGTTCTTTGCTTGTGACCTGTATTAATTACATATTGAAAAAGAATTTGGAGTAGTATATGGAAGTTAAGAGAAGATCATGTCCATAAATTAACACTTGATATCAGGCAGTTGAATGTTATGTTACATGCATTGAAGTTAAGTGAATCACAGGCTGTAATTACCTATCAATTGATGATTGAGCAATACAGCAGAAATAATGGATAATTAAAAATGTACATAAGACACAAGTTGGTAATTAGCGAAATCGTTCATATGTTTAATCGCAGTTAGTAATATTAACAATAAAATTTCAGGAAACACTCATTCCAAACAATTCGCTACTTTTGTTCTTCGACAGTTTGTACCGGGAATTTGTAATCTTTGATTGACTATGAAACTGTTCATTTAAGTTAATAATCAACTGACTAAAATCAATAAAAATGTATGCAAATATTCATCGCGAGTTTTAATTTCTTGATCATGTTACCGTCAACGATTATATCGGCAGAGTACTTTCTCACTTTCTTTCTAGTTTAACTACTGTAGTTCGTGAATAGACATCTTCGATAACCCATCAAACCACTGATGTCCTCGATGTAATATTGCTCAGACGATCATCATGCATTCAGTGAGCGTATTGTGTTATATCGCTCAAGATCCATGCGATTACTAGTAGAGATATAAGCTGTTTACTAATCTCCCATCCTAGTTTACAAAACATAAAGATGGTTGTATTCTTCGTGGCGGATATTTGGAATCCCCTCTTCAAATAGCCAAACAGGGATTCTATTTATGCCTACTTATCATACTTTTGGCGGTACTCGAGAACATTAGTCGTTAACTCTAAGATTGTTAGTATCAAAAATAACAGTATAATTATTCATGTTTACTGACCTATGACGATAATAGTGCTATTATTGCGATACCGAGGGCGACTCGACGGCTGCGTTCTCTCTGCTCTGACTGTTGCTGGCTCTGATTGAATGATGAAGACAAGACACCACGATACATCTTTCGATACCTGTGCAGAGGTTTTTACACAACCTCCCACTACGGTCCCAAACTGGACGGGCCAATGGTAGACCAATGATGAGGCCAATCAGTGCCGTCATCTGCCCTACTTTTCCCGGCCATTAAGCACTTTTTGCTAACTTTGAACGCTCCAATCCCTGTCGATACCTCTGTCTGGTTTCTTAACATGTAGCTTGCCGCCCTCATTTCATACTTAAGAAACATGTAGCTTTTAGCCAAGTGAACAATTCCGTTCACTACAGGTTTAAGAAAAATTGTTCACAAGCATGAAAATTTTCGAGCAACTATAATCTCCGATCATTGGCAGCCACCCAGTGATGAATTTGAGTGATTTTGGAGAGGGTAGTTAGGCTGATAATTAAATGAAAACTGACTGAATCTACCAATTCTGATTCAGAATATCTTGGACAAGTCTTCTATTGTCCGAGCATGGACCTCTGCGATGTTCGACTGTTCCGCACGTTGCAAATGTTGCTGAGAGCAGTCAGATTTATGAAACAGCAGAACTCGACTGCTGTCTCCACACAGAACTCTTACTAAAGAGTTTCGCACAATTTTTGCGGTACCTCTGTTGTTGGCATGAATTCGAGGAGTTCTCTAAACAAAAGTCGTTGACTGTATCTACGTTGTTAAAAAATATATTAAACTTGGGGGATAGACGAAAGTTGCAAGGCAAAATTTCGAGAGATAAGGTAACTTGAGATATAATTAAAATGTTAACCTTGGCTTAGATTGTTTTGAACCAACTGCCAACAATGAAAAGTGAATAAAAATTAGCCATCCATTAATTTCACCTAGTCATTTGCAAGCTGACAGAGATTGTGGGGGAGGGAATAGAAATCCAGGCATATTCTGCACTGTTCATTAAAATCTGCGATAAACAGGGAAAATCACATTATTTGATTACTCCACAATAAGCAACAAGGTAGGAAGGTTATTATCTCCGCCGTAAAATCAATAAAACCCTTGAAATCGGTATTTGTGAACCAATCTGATGTTCCTTCCTGCTGGTAAAAGTAATAATTTTGTAGCTGAAACTGAAACCATTTAACTATTCGCCTGCAATTTTAAGTAAAATACAAATTCATGTGGCCGTGATGACCTGGTGACAGGGTTTCTTATTGGGTCCACAACTACCTCTATCTTAGCCGTCTAGCCTAACCCGATAATCGTACGGGTATAGGCAACTTAACAGTTTATCGTCGAATCCGACCCACTGAGGTTTATTGGCGTACATTTCATTATAACGCAAACAATGTCAAAAGTGAAATTCGGGATAAGGACCTTTAAAAAAATACCCGCCGAGAGACATATTCGAACCGAGGATCTAACAGTCAGTCGCCTTAACCACTGAGCCACCAGACAGAGATATTTAAACAATACCTTAAAAATTCAAATGGTCGGTTCGTCGGATCTGCGCCTGCTGCGACTGACCAGGCCCAATAGTGTTGGAGCCTTAACGAGGACACATAGACAATCTGGTCGCGGAGCTATAACAAATTCGCAACCTAAATATACTGCAACAGCGACGTATGTATCAAAGGAATTCGTATACTTCAGTTAATTATTGAGTAAATTTATTTTAGTTTATTTTTTTCTGTTTAGTACGTACATTTGGTGTTTTCCATAAAAAAATAACTACTCTGTAATTTTTTCCGGCTTATAGTTAACAAGTAAACTAGAACTGTCGGTTGTCTTTATGAAGGAAATCCCTTAAATATGCAATCATCTCCTACCAGTACATAAGTTTGCCTAAATAAGAGAATTATTAATGCAGTAAATGAATAAAATCGAGGAGATAGTTATATACAAAATTTCATCAGACTGACATTTACGCAAATTTTAAGGGAAACCGCTTACAGAAAAATTTATTGTAATACTAAGAAATTTATGCCATTATCGTCACAAATGCTTCAAGAGACTCATTGGGTAGAATTCACGAAAGCACAGCTCAAAATTTCCAGTAGTTATCAGTGCACTAGCAGAGCAGTGTTTCGTGACAGCTTGGCCTCTAAAGAATAACCCGATACTCATCTGATAAGAAGGCAGAGGGGCAGTTTAGCTTCCAGGAAGGATACTCGAGTACCTCCGCTTATCGTCCAGATCGCAATCGGTTTCTCTGACTCGTGAGTTAGAAGCCATTCGTTCTTAACCCGAGAAGTCTTAATTTGCGTTGAGTATAGTGTTTAAAAACGCTACGTTCACCCCCATCATTTTTGAAGTGCTTAGAAGCTAGTATATACATACTAGCTTAATTACATCTTAATTACTATTTTTTCATGTACACGTAGCGTAAATATTTAAGACGAATTTGTTAATTTAAGAATAAATCCACGCATTAACTCCAAAAATCAATTATCCTGCTGTCCGTAACTATCGAACTAAAGCAATATGACTTAAAACGACAAGAGAACCTGAAACCCCACATTTACAATCTCTAGTTGTCGTATACGTGTATATTGTTTAGTAAGTTCAATGCGTTCTTTGTGGATTTAGCGAACTATGTATTCATTAGAGTACGAAATGATACATTAATTTAAATTATTAATTAATTTGAATTTTGTTGCCATGATTTTCGGTAAAGTTGAACATCAAATAACTGAAATTGTTTCCCAAACTACCAACCTTTTTGAAATAATGGAACGATTATTACTGTCACACATAATCAGTAATAAATTCTCGTTAATGAAACACTTAATTAATGTGAACGGTAATTGCGTTATGAAAGCGCAGCTCACGTACACACAGTTAAACTTTAAGTGGTAAAATTATAGCAATATATTATCAATCAGCGAGAGGATAAAATTTCCCACCAGGCACGAAGTAG
>JARYHS010013631.1:4526915-4572936 GCA_031002005.1 Vandiemenella viatica | reverse complement strand
GTGGATTGATTTCGAGAAAAAGGCCCAAATCTGGATAGGTGGACCAAAGATGGCGCTGGCATTGTCCAAAATTCTAGGTCCTCAGTTACCACTCGCCCACTAGGATCGTTACCAAATTTCGTTTGATTTTTGGAGCCAGGAATGAAAAACTATTTTTTACCGATCATTTATGTGTTTGTTCATATTTAAAGAGGACATCATTCTCAGCAATTTTACTACAGAAAGGGGAGATATTCTGGGTTCGGTATGCTTTCCGATGGCAAAAAGTTACTTAATCAGATGGTATTCATTCTCGGACAGCAAGTAACAAAATTTTAGCAGTTTGGTTTGATTGTTTGAATATATTGTAATGCTGCACAAGATTTAACAATTAACCAGTGTTTTTTAGCTGAGACCAAGTGGCTAGTTATTGAGGTCATCCCTTTAATAAACTATTCGGTCGTTCCATGAGCTCGAAACTATATTAAAGCCACTCATTAACGCGGCAGAAATTTAACGCTAGACCATCAGACAATGGCTTTGATGTGGTTAACCTTCATGTTTTGTATTGAATAACGAGACCGGAATCAGTGGTACCAAAATATGGCGTGAATCACATAACAGGAATAGCAGTCTAGTTACATGCACATTTACGTGCTGTTGTTGGGAACCATGAAGGAACAATTCCTGGCTCTGTCACATAAAGATGCCATATTTTCTTATATTGTAAGTCACGTCAGTCAGCAGGTATAAGACCTGTTAATAAGGTATACGGCATTGGAAAAGGAAAATCTCAAGGAGTCCTTCAAGATTCCTTCGGTAACTGTGCGAACACTTAACCCAGCCTCAGACTCATTAAATGAAGGTCTGTTTGAAACCAACTAGAGATAATCATCGAAGTACCTTTCTGTACCGTTTATATTTTTAGAACAGTCAAAAAAGTAAAGAGGCTACGTGAGGAAAGTAGAAGCTTCGAAAATCATAGGAATGTTGTTTAATTTAAAAATATTATTAGCTGGAAAGTTGGTTTATTTTTCGTGAAACCAAGTTCTAAATTCCATTTACTACAGTAATACACTCATAATGTGACTTTCTGCACTTGATACGCTCTGTGGCCCAGACAATACATAAATAGTTAATAACACCTTTAAACCTCCTTGCCAAGCGAGAAACGTCCCAATTATTTTGTTTAAGAAGGAAAATAGGTATTGTGTGTGACCTATGAACATTTGCACTGAACGTAATATTCTACACTACATTATGAAGATTGTAACACATTTTAATTTCAGTAAATTCCGTACTCACGAGATATAATAAAAAAAACTAGATTCATACAGAAAATTCTGTGTGACTTTAGATTTACATCATGAGAAATGCCAAACACCTGTTTCTTCCTAATTAGTCTTATCAATTGGGGATAATGTATTGCTCCAATCATTTCCTTGGATCTGAAAGTGATTGTTGGATTTTTAGCTTGCCGCATAATTTTATCCTAAAACATAGTATCTATAAATTCAACAACTTTATTCGAAAAACAAACTATTAGTATTGTAGTCAAATATAAACTTCTCTTTCAATTCTTATCTAATCTGAATTATGCAGAGCAGTCTTTCAATTTCAGAAATAATAATTAATTGAAAGCACCGAACGATTTTTTATTTTTATGCATTTGCATCTAATCCGTACTGAATTCGTTGTAACTGCATAAAACAAGGCAATGGGATAGCAGCAACTTCCGGTTCTTATATTTTGTAAGTAATACAAATTAGCAGTAGCTTTCTGACTGTAATAGATGCGTTTAATCATGTCTTCAACGGCGTAACAACTTGAATTAGCAACGCAGTCACCGATTAAACTATTAATTTTGACTGGACTATAAACGTGAAACTCCTGTAATTTTATGGGGATAAACACGAACACTTAAACGGGATCCTTTTCTGATTAAAGGAGTCTTATTCCCAGATTTACCTTATCGGAAGCAAGCTACCATAACGCTCCACCGATCATTAAAAAAAATCCTTTACTTATGGCGTGTGACAGTTTTATGGAACAGTAATATCTATTGGGCATACTAGACCTACTCATCATTTTCGGTTCCATTTACCAAATCTCTGATGATTTATCTCCGCAAAAACTCTTGAATGTAATTACATAAATAATTTAAAACAGAAGCTCTCGCTAAAGTTTCAAAATTCATAGTTTCAAACAACAGTGTGAAAGATCATTATTTTAAATTTATTTTCTTTTGCTGTTACAGAAACAGAGATACACAGTTGATAATAGTTAAAGAGCTAACTGGGAAACTTTTAACATGTAAACTGCATTAAAATCTTGATAGCTATATTCTGCAAAATTGCTTCAGCATAATGCAGGGGCAAGGTAAAAAGAAAAAAAAAAAAACCGAATACTCTTATTGATGGTAATACTTGAACGGGACAGCCCATCGCATCAACAAGTTCATAGGTTTTACTTCATTGAAACACATACATTTTAAGTAATCTCCTTGTTATAAAGCAAACGTTTTCCAATATAACTTTCTTTTTTCTTCCTGTAGATAACAAAAACTTATTGTCATTCTTGTTATGTATTCCGAATTTACTCTGTAAAACATCTCTCTTCAACTGCTACAGAACATCTAGATTAGAGTGTTCTCTCCGAAAGTTGATAGGATCGATGGCCACATCCATTGAGAAGGCAGAGAAGACAGCTGGTATGCTCTTTGATCCTCCGGGAAACCGCATGGCATTATCCTGTCTGAAATAATGTTTCACGCAGATAACTCGAGTTCAACAGGTGATATTCACACTATGAGGCCATTCGATGTAAAGTCTCAAGAGTTGAAATGTTCATCATTAAGGTGATTTAGGCTGAGTTTTTTTCAAGCGTTGAGAAACAAATCTCACTATATTGTCTAAAGTAGCTGTTCTTTTTTTCAACACAAACAAAATGATTCTATACAAGATGCTATGGTGTATGTTACGGTTTGAAGCATATTTTACACTGTTTGAATAAACATTTAAAAAAATTAAGTCAAGCTTACTTGAAAAACATCAAACAAATGTCAACGTAAACAGGAAACAAGGTTAATGACAGTCTAAATAAAACGTTCTGAATAAATGAAAGTAGCTGCGCTTGTTCTCGCGCAGTACCGCAGTACAGAAAAGTATAATGTATACCTAAACTCATACACAGAAGCAGCCGTTCGTCTGGTTGTAAAAATCTTCGGTGATCAATATCTACTCCTAATGTTTCAATAAAACAATTCTATCGTTTAAATATCTTAATTATTAAAACATATTGAATAGAAAAGGAATTCAGAAATGTATTTAAAATCGTTAATATAGTATGAATTCTTTGGAAATTATAAAATGGTCTCGATTACTTGTAAATTATGAAATGGATACAGTAATCATTTCCAGTTTTCAGACGTGTACCAGTTGATTGTATGTTAGAATTCTAACGAAATCAAAGCAATTTTTATAAATATTAATATTTAATGAGGCTATAGTTGGTTGTTCCTCATCACAGAGGATAAACCGGCAAGATCAAAAATTTTTGGCAGGAGAAACTTTACTATCAGAGATTTGTAAGAATGAAATAATTATCTGTTTCCACGTACTATAAACATTTGGATTTGTAATTTATCCAACATACTATGTATTTACAATGGGTGGATTCTAACTGAAATGAAATACTGACTTTTTCTTTATTGGATGGTGACTTTTATGGGTTTTGTAATCTTGCGCTTCTTGTTGTATTGCCGTTCAAAGATGCTAGTTTCATTCCTTCCAGAAATAACTTCAATCTGTGTTTAGTAACCAAATAAATGTTTAGATATCTATCTCATTCATTTAATTCGATAACGGTTTTATAGCAGATTTAATCAAATTATGAGTCACGCATTTAAGAACACAGACTCTGCAAGTAATTCACATTATATCCATATCTTGTATTTAATCAATAATTCCTTGAAATGCGTACACGTACATCTTATATCCTCTGTAAATTGCTAACAAAACAAGCAAACGATTTTAATTTGATGTTGATTTACAATAAAATAATAATATTTTCAGTTCTTTTAATTCTGAGTGCATTTCATCTTAAAGTGGTTATGACGAATTTGATTTCAATTTGACTATAGCATCAAAAGTGCAAATAACAATTCGGTGAGGCGTTGGAGATGCGTATAGTACCCTACATAACGTCGAAGTGTGTTGGGCATTGGCTTTTTGCCAAGAAAATGCCGCGTGACCAAACAGATGTGATATACGTGTTTAGATCATTAGACTAAGGCACCCGAATTGCGCGTTGCTTGACTGGCACTTGCCTGTTCCTCCTTCCCTCCCTGTCTCTTTAATATCGTTTCATAGGAGGAGCTATTTAGAAAAGTGGTCAAATTGAAGCTTACCTTCTTCGTGTTTGAGTATTTTAAAAAACTGCTTACAGTAATGATATTTGCGATTCAAATTTTAAGCGTGTAATAATTATATAATTTCACATCACATTGTTGTCGTTTAACATTCCGTGGTTTTCAAAGCGTCCACCACAAGTGGTTCTCATACACGCATCACATCCATGTGGAGTGTGCAGTATATTCTCGATGGTATACTCCCATCGATGTTCGAACGGAAATTATTAGAATTACGTTGACTGATTATGTGCTGTTTTTCTTGTGGTTATTTAAAACAGTGTGGGCAGGGTTGCCCCACATACAAATGTTACTGACACAGGAAACTGATTACAATCAAACACGACAACTCGATGTGTTCTGAAGATATATTGTAGGGCTCGATAAACACAATACATGCACGTTACATTAAATACTGGAAAGCTGTATCAGACTAAATGTCCTTTAGTGTAGTCAGTTGGTACACGGTCGGTCCGCGTGGGGTACTGGAAAGCACTTACGCGACACGACCAAGACAACTGCGAGCGCGACGACTGACTGAGGACTGACAAGCAACTCGGGCGATGGCTATCGAGCAACTGGGGTCTCTCCCGCCGGTCTCGGTAGCGTAGGGACTAGAGTGTTAGCTCCACGTGCCGAAGGTCGCCGGTTCGAGTCCGGCCGAGGGCATGGGTGTTTAGTGTAAGTGTTGTGTGAGTACACGTCGTGTCCGTGTCTAGAGCCACTTGGATAATGATACACTATGGAGAAATGGAAAACATTGGATGATTCGAAATACAATTGAGCTGGCTGTATGGTCTTGAAGCCAAATGCCATTAAAAATAAAAATAAATTTAAAAAAACCTAGGGTCTCTTCCTGCTGGACGGCGTGCGCTGTAGGATAAACACTCGCGATGCCCTCTGGCGGCCGCTGCAAATGTATGCGAGATATCGACACAACAGCATAAGTGAAACGCAATTTGCTATTTTTATTTTTAGCTGCTTAATGTCTCTTAACAGCGAGGTCTTTAGAAACAGGAAAGGATGGGAGGGGGGTTCAAGGAATGGGAAGGAATTCGGCCATGGTCTTTTGAAGGAAGCATCCCGACATTTGCCTGGAGTGATTTGGGAAACCATGGAAAACCAAAATCTGGATGCCCGTACGGGGATTCGAACCGGCGTCCTCCTGAATGCGAGGCCAGAACGCTAACCGTTACACCACGACGCTTGGTGCAATTTGCTATTCAGTTTCTTATCCACTGCAATTACGTTAGAAGCTGTGATTATTTTACTAATGGCTGTGTGTGTGACGATATGATTGCGGTTCAACAGGTTGGTTATATCACTGATTTTCATTAATTCTCACAACTACTTTGAAATTCAAGTTGCACATGGGCATGCAATGTTACAGCTTTATTTAAGCCTCACAGAATTTCTATTTTCGTAAGAGATATGTATCTTGAGTTCACCGCACCTTGTGTGGGGTATCCGATAGTGAGGGTTTTACAAGAAATTGAGCCTAACGCTCCACCGGATTTCACCTTACATTTTGATGATTGCACTACAGCTAATAAAACCTGAAAACAGTATTCTGTGACACGTTAATTTGATAGTAGTATGTTAACTAACGTTGGCAGGAAGAACTTGTTTCAAACGTGCAAGTGTCTCAAGAGAACGTTTAAATACTAAATTTCTTAAGCGTGGACTTGTCTACTTGTGTATTAAAACATCAGATTTGCCAATAGTGTAACAACGACTCCAATTCGTGTGTGCAGAGGTGGCTGTCTGAGGTGCACGCCAACTACTGCAGCCGGCAGCAGCAACAGCAGCAGCAGCAGCCGGACGTGGAGCAGCTGGAGATGAAGGTGTCGGTGACTCGGGAGCGACGCAGTGAGGATTACGGCCGCGTCGTCTTCTCGCCCGACAACTCGACGCTGACGGCGGAGCCGGAGCCCAACTGGGGGCTCATAGCAGCCGCCGCCAACTCGCCCACCGGCGAGCTGGGCCCCGGCTACTTCCACCACGAGGTGCACGTGCCCCAGCACCTGCCCAACGCCTACTGCACGGGCGGCAACATCACCGCCAGGAAGACCGGCCAGGTCAGTTGCCGCAACCCCTGTGCGGGGACTTTTATTTTCTTTTTGATTCTGTCTTTACTCCTCGTTGATATTTAGGTCGATGGAGACGGAAAAGTACTGGGGGCAAGGAATGGAAAGGAAAACGGCCATGGAATTTTGAAAGAACCATCTCAGCATCCGCCTGGAAATATTTGAGGAAACTATTAAAAATGGTAATCTGGAGGCCCGGACGGGTATTCGCCTCCCCCCGAATGCCGGTAACTGGACCGGTGGAATACGAAAAGGGATTGGTCGACATTCGGAACATTCCTTTTCTGTTGAGTTTGAGAACTTTCGTAGACGAACAGGGTTATAAGGTTAAAGATATTTCCCAATTCAGATCGGTAGACACGCCACATACTTGTGCTATCCGCACCTAATATTATTATTTTTTCTTTACCGTTCAACTTCCATCATCCCTCCAAATGGAAAACTCAATCTATTTTTCCGAGAGAGGCCATGAAACGTGTTTACTAATAATCTAATTATTAATATTGTAATATAATGCTTATACGTATGTCTCTTTTCGTATTTATATCATCACTGAAAGGATGAACATATTATTTTAAAATCAAGTGATTTTTTTAAAAAAAATGACAACAATGTACGTATTCTGCTGGCATAGATGCACACTAGCAGAATAATATTGGGTTGAATGTGTTTTTTTTTAACTGTCTTTAGTAATTTTTGTTCAAACGTGCAAAGCTACCGTTACTCTTTCACTAGAAAACCTCACAAATATAATGCCTTTAAATACTTAACTAATTATGAATCTTTTATGTGGGTTCAATAGCCTCTTTTTGATTTCTGTCTTTAGTATAGAAAATATTGAATTTTTTGAAGAAAATGAATGTCTTTATTTTAGGTCTGTACCAGTATAGTGATTTTTTTATTTTATCTCCTCGTATGATATCGTTTCCATTTTATTGCGAACTATTAGATATAAGGAGATATGTTTTCCTCCAAAAGGCCATGATCAATCTATTTCCCATCCCTTGCCCTTGTGGTTGCCAAGAAGTAAATGCAGAGCTTCTTTAATTTTGAATGGAAGAAAGAAGGAAAACATTAAACGCATAATATTAATTTCTGGTCAGTTAATGGATTTAATTTTTGCAAATGTACTGTCCAGAGAAATTATTGTCCAGTTGAAGATTTATCATGGTTAATTTCAATTACTTTGAATCATTTTTAATGTTTCATAGGATACTCATCACTGCATTTGGGTTATGCTTGTTTCAGTTGAATCAATCCTCCACAGTTCATAAATTTGCTAAGGCTACTTTAAGCTAAATATACGTTGAGTGGTCACCGAACAATGTGACCCTTCGGCACAAACCACGCTACAGGTCAGACGGAACAAGCTATCCAGCAAATAATTTACGAATTTAGTTGCAATATACGTGAAACTCTATCATAGTAAATTACGACTTTAAATTAAAAAAAAAAGGCTTGGTCTGGTGTAAGGACCTGTGAATTTAAACACTGTATTCCGATTCTGGAATAAAAGCGGACGTCCAATCGTTGCAGATGTATAATTCAAAGTAGTTAAAAATATTTAATAGTTAAGTTAATTTATAAAAAATTCTTAGTGACTTGAAGGATCACAGGAGTGGTAGCAAATTGATAAAAATATTTTTTAAGCAGTATAGGCAAATGGAAAATTTAGTGACAATGAAGGACTTACGTCCAGAATGCAGCTCATATGTCTCTAGTCAAGTCGCTTTCACGTCGGTGTATAATCGGAGTATAACATGTAGGACCCTCTGAAAGCAGAGGCGAGAGTTTGAGTTGCTTCGGAATAGAGAACACGTCTGTTTGCTGAGAACCGCCTTATGTTTAGTTCATCAATCGAATTTCAGGATAGTTATTTTCGCATTCCGTCACAGTCCACAAATGCTTCTTTCTACTCAGTATTTCATTCTTGTGACCAACGTGCAACTCGTGAAATTCCTCTCTGAAGGTGCGGTGCCAGCCTGCTCCCGATGCGTTCAGCCCTTGCGAGGACCTGTTGGGAAACTGGGCGCTGCGTGGCGCCGCGTGGGCTGTCGGGTTGGCGGCCCTGCTCGGCAACATGGCGGTGCTGTTCGTGCTGCTGGCGGCTCGCTTCCGTCTGAGCGTGCCCAAGCTGCTCATGTGCAACCTCGCGTTCGCAGACCTCTGTATGGGCCTCTACCTGCTCATGCTGGCCGCGGTCGACGCGCGCTCTCTCGGCCAGTACTTCAACTACGCCATCGACTGGCAGCGAGGCAAGTGTTCATTTCTGCCAAGAGCTTTTGCAACATCATAATTTTCTTCAGTATTGTTTCATACGCGAAACTCTTTTGAACAGGTGCCAACAGTAAATATATCGTTTATTACAGTGATAATTTGATGGAATTGTCCTTTAGTCTGTAGCTGCATTACTATCAACGTCGTAAATTCCTCCTTCATATGAACTTATGTGAAGATGTGAATCAGGCACAGAGTGTGGAGGGTGAACGGTTAATGTTCCGGCCTCGCATTCGGGAGGACGCGGGTTCAAATCCCCGTACGGGCAACCAGATTTGGGTTTTCCATGGTTTCCCCAAATCACTCCAAGCGTATGACGGTATGCTTCCTTCAAAAAGCCGAATTTTTTCCCGTTCCTTGTCCTCAGTCTCATCCCACCTCTAATGACCTTAGCCGTCGACAAGGCGTAAAGTAAAGAAAACCACGAAGCAAGTGAAACTTTTTTAAGCATTTAACTGAAAATTTTCGGAAAATTATTCGATTTAGGGTATTAAAATTGTGTTCTTAATCTTAACTTAATAATTGGAAAATGCGAATGATAATGGGAAATCAATAGTAAACAAGATATACAACTATAAATTTTAATTTCAATCTATGTATTAGAGTACGGAATACATAATAAATACAATCGCACGAATAAGTGAGAATGTAAATGCTAAACGGTCAACTGATGCGCGCTATAGGCGCCGCCATATTGGCCTTCGACCCATCATATCTGATCACACCGCCTCAACGAGCACGGCTAAATAGCCATTATAAACTCATAGTCTTCCGTACAAGTATAGCTCATTTACATATAATTTAAGCAGTTTTTAATCCCCGATTTCTCTTAACGGAGGCCCACCAGGCAGAACTGCTTTGGCAAAATACCAGAGGTGACGTATTATTTCCCAGACTTGTTCGTTCTACGATTGCGATTTCCACATTTCCACACTGAAAACCTCCTCTTGTGAATGTTAAATGACATGAGGCCTCCGCACTAGGTCACGCCATACCTGCGTGTATGCGCCTGGCCGGCTGTAATGCGACTTGCGATAGATGAACGGAAAAATTTGAGGCGATAGAACAAGAGTTCCACTTAAAAAAAAAAAAAAGTGAATCAGACGATCACCTAAGACACTAATGTACTCGTAACGATGTATTTGCATTTACAAAATATTTTTATGCTGTAGGTCCTTAAATTTATTGCATTCATAAGATTTACATAAATTCCTTGCTTGGTGGCTGCGATGTTGAGTGACGAATTTACTTTAACCACACCCCAAAAAATGATGGAAGCAGCAAAATGTGCACAAACGCCAAAAGGGTACCTCATTAAATGTCATTATATGTCTTTTAATGACGATTATTAATTATTTAAATTAAATAAACTGTGGGCGTTATTACTAGCCCTAACTGATCAGATCATTCTCATAGATTTCGTTGGGATAAATGAAATAGCAAAACATGAATTAATAAACATCTGATTTTTTATTGATTTGAAGGTACATTAAAAAATAACGTCATTTATTAGAAGTGATTGGCTTTAGAGAACTGTAAGAATCTCTTGAGACCATGAAACCACACGGAGTTGCTTGAAGTGAAGTGATGGTGGGTGGTAAGCTTACTCTCCTCCACTCTGGTCAGCTGCTGTGACGTCTCACGTGCGGCCAAGTGCTACAGATAACAGGATTGTTGCACCGCCACCCCAGGCGGGTGGCCAGGACAGGCGATTTCAACAGCTAGTGGATGGCATACATCGACCCTTCCCTTGGTTCAAAAACAGAATGACTTTCCGCCAAACGAGATGTCGCCAGCTCGACTCTATCTCCTTGGCGAGATGTTCCTGAAACATAGCACATACAATGTACGTTAACAATTTTGCCCGAAGATCACATCCACGGTTAACTACCAACAAATCTGTTAAAAGTTCTCGTTCTTGGTTTTTAGCCGTTTATTATCCAGAATTAAACACTGCGTCGGCTACAATTTTTGTGGTGGCTTGCAACACGCGCACATCCGATCGCCGTTTCGTGTTTAATTCCTTATAGAGCAGTGAGCTACATATTTTGAATCAAATTATCAATGTCTCCACAGAAAAACTACTATGATCAATTAAAACATGATGAAGAGAGTGCTGGGAGTTTACAAGACATATGTTGGTGACGAGGTTTGGAATGATATTGGTCGAAGAATTAGGAATGGTGCTTGGAATGGAAGATTTGACTATGATCACAAGCTGGAACTCGATTTCATTCAAAAGGGAGTGGGATAATTTTCTTTTGTCGGTTAATGTGTCATGGACAGGAATAAATTATCAGGTAAAGTGCTGAATAATTTTCCAAAACCGCAGAAGAAATTTAAAATTAAAATTCGTAAATCGCGTATGTAGATGGCGGGGGGGGGGAGGGGAGGGGAGGGGGGAGGTGGGAGGGGGAGGGGGATTTAACACTCAAAGTATATTGACTAAGATAATTTCTAAAAAATAATAAAATGGTGTAATTAGATGAGTAGGGGAATCGCCATCGGAGCATGTGCCTCATCACAATTAAATTAATAATAATAGTATCTTACTGTAATATTTCTTTCAACTAATCAATCCAGCAATAACTGCAGGATCTATCGCAACCAAGAAACCGCCCCCACAGTATAAATAAACAGTAACTGGACAATAACTCTTAAATTATTACAATACATTTACAGTCTGGTCCCTCGACCCTCGCTCACAGATTATGAGTGTAACCGTCTGTGAAACTTCAATGTGAATAGAAATACCAAACTTTAATACAACTTCATTTCAGCAAAATTTAATAGTTAATCTGAATTGATGAATCATTTCACATGACAGGAGAAAAGAGAAACTCTTAATAACTGTAGTTAACCATGTTCGCTAAAGAGACAAGAACTTAAATTCTGTCTGGAGTAGACGTGAACTGTCACAACTTTATGCGAAACTGGTGTGAGTGGCAGTCAGCTATCTGCTGAACTGTTCTGGCACTGGACCACATTGATTTTAAAGTTGTGTAAACGGCTCCGGGAGATAGATATGACAACCCCTTAGAGTAAATCGTGTGTGTTCTTCCTCGACGAAGATGAATTGCTCCGAGTTAGACCATGATACTCGTTTTTTGTGCTTTCTCCCGAATCGTCTCCAGTTCGGACTATCCTGACGAAACCTCACGAAAAAGACATTGTTAGATACAGATTGCACCATCATCATGCTTGAGAACTTGATTTTTGTTGCTACCGAGCGTGGTTGGTGAACGGTTAACGTTCTGGCCTCGCATACGGGAGGACGCGGGTTCGAATCCCCGTCCGGGCATCCAGATTTGGGTTTTCCATGGTTTCACCAAATCACTGCAGGCGAATGCCGGGATGCTTCCTTCAAAAAGGCCATGGCCGATTTCCTTTCCGTTCCTTGTCCCCAGTCCCATCCCGCCTCTAATGACCTTAGCCTTCGACAAGGCGTCAAGCAGTAAGGAAAAAAAAATTGTGCTGTTATCGGTCAACAATTCCCGTTGTGGAGAGTAATATCATTTCAGCCGGTTGGTAAGCATGTCGGAATACTGCAAAGACACTAGAAGAGTCTCATTAAAAATGTACGTAATTTAAACTCGTGAGTACTGTACAAACATCTTCTTTAATAAAATGAGTTGTCTGAGACTGCGCTCACCTCAATAGCTCCGCAACCTTCGGCGATTCTCTTAACGACCCAAGTATCTGTTACACTGACTGACACCGAACACTGCTTGGCTAACCAGCAAAATTCAAATGAACCACTGTACTGGCTTTATTTGCATTCATACCGCTGAAAAGAACCGTAAATTTCAAATAAATAATTGAATTTGGTTTTATTTTCATTTGCACTGTTAAAAGAAAGAGTAAATGCGATGCCAGCTAAAATTAAATTTTCTGTTGTGTAAGACAGATACAAATTATAATGCCATACAGAGATGTCAAAAATTATAATGTGATGTTCGTTTAAATTTATATATTGCTTTTTGTTTGTTTACGACGCCTGGATGCAGATATTCATTTAATGAGATGAGCATCCGCTGTATTCTCTGTAGCAGTTACTGGGACGAAGTGACAACATAAAATAAGATCTTTTTTTTTTTTTTTTTTTTTTTTTTTTTTTGATGGAAGTTAAGAAACAGTAAACTTGATTAAAACACGGAACGTAGGTAATCACGAAATGTTTAAATTCGTCCTATGGAAATTATACTCCACTTAGAAACATTTTCATAACATTAAACATTCGCGTCATTATATATATACGAAAAAAGAATGATTAATCGATATTTCCCAAGAAACTTTAGAAAATTTTTGACGGGCATTACAATTAATATAAAATAATTAGATAAAATTGATCGATTTCAGAGCAAGAGCATGATATTTAACTTTTATGGATTTTTGAGAATTAATTGATTTGTATTTCCGTTTTAACTAATTATTGCCAAAAATGATCTGTAGTTTAGTAATGTTACTAAACATTGATCTTTCCGGATTCTCTTGAATACCGGACGTTCATTCTCAGTTTTGCTGTTGTCTGACGTCTTTGCGGTTGTTTCAAACCAGATCACCGAAAACATTTTTCAATTACATTTTACCCAGTGTGCGCTCTAAGTTGTACAAAACAGGCTGATTTTGCTGACCTGTGAGATCTTATACACAGTTACTGAACTTGAGCTGAAATTTATAACATTACGTCTCACATTTACATCGTAAATTTGTGTCGCTAAAACAAGACATCCGGTACGGCAATTTTCACTTAACCATTACATATAAAGTTTAGTGTGACCACTGATCCCGTACGAGTTAGTTGTCAGCCGGAAGATTCTCTTAGCCGCTTCCCCGGTGAGTACGCAAGGCAACTTATACGTCGCGGGAAAAACAAAATATAAGGGGTAAAGTTTCAACCTCTGCTTGATCATCTGCCAAATTATTCTGGTATTTTCTTTTTTTCTCTGCCATATTGGATTTCAGTAAAGCCCCGCCACATTCATTATAGCATCATCGTTTAAGACATGCATTCAGATTGCACGTACATCTGCGGCTTATTAAATGTGCCGAACATTGATTTACCCAGACAAACAATTTATTCTGATCAACGATGAATAAAAATATACTAAATAATACCGAATGTTTATGTTGGTAAAATGCAAGCACCGAGCTTGGTGGGTGAGCGGTTAACGTTCTGGCCTCGCATTCGGGAGGACGCCAGTTAGATTCCCCGTTCGGGCATCCGGATTTGGGTTTTCCATGGTTTCCCCGAATCACTCCAGGCGAATGCCGGGAAGCTTCCATCAACAGGCCATGGCCGAATTCCTTCCTGTTCCTTGTCCCAGTCCCATCCCGCCTCTAATCACCTCTACGTCGATGGATCGTAAAACCATAAGTAAAAAAATAAAGATGAATACATAAATAAGTTAGGAATTTAAATCATTTTAAAATGGAATGTAAATATAATCTACAGAAACAAAGTTGATATGGTGATGGAATAACAACAAAAAATACTGTAATTCAAATAATAAGTCCTCTACTTTCATCCACAAAAATGAGATTAAGGGTTCAATAGGTATTTTAGATTTGCAATGCAAAAACGACTTTTGAAAAAATGATAAAAAGAGGACTGAAGTAGCTTGGGGTGATGGACATGGGTCATCTTATATAATTTTTGAAAATCGAATAAAAAATTCCTAACATAGTACATATCACAGATAATATAGAAGAATGTTTATATAATTCGGACATGTGCTCCATATATGTGATAATAAATGGCCAAAGGAGCTATTATATTATCAGCTACTAAATTAAGCAGAAGAGGAAGACGAAAAAATATCTGTCCAGAAGGAAGACGCATGACAAAGTCGTGATTCACGAAATCGGGAAGATGTAGGATGTACGACCAACGGTACCAGAAAAATATGTACACTATACAAGTTAAAGATTTTTTCCAAGAGTTGTAGACCTATGATACGGAATTCAGTTTACACATTACGATCGCAGATGTAAATCCGTAATTATTTTTTTAAGGTAAGTTCCCTCCATTTCGCATTGCGACGAATAAAATCTATTGTTTTCCTTTGCGTAATCTTTGTACAAAGGCATCTTATGTTATTTTTTATTCAAAATATAGCTGGTACCAACGACTTCGTTCGTGATTGTTAAAAATTGATATTGACAGCTATAGACATCTAACCACCATAGTGCACGATGGGAGACTCAATACTATTATCACACACAAGTACCAGTCATCTGCGCTATGTAGTTCCGGCAGCAAAGTAAAATTTACGGATACACACAAGTCTTTGGATGAAATACGAAAATATTCATGATCGACCAATTTCAAACACCATATCTCACACACTCCCACAGTTACCGAATTTCGGCTAACGTTGTGATCGATGGGAGACTCTGTGTTCCTACCACACACAAACGCCAGTGATCTGCGATTGATAGTTTTCACTTAAAAGAGATACACCGTGACACATGCGTCTTTGGCAGAAATATGAAATTGCCGCAGGTCGACCACTTTCAACCCCCATTTCTCCCACACCCCCATAGCTACCGACATCTAACAACCATAGTGCACTACATGAGATACGATTCTACTACCAAACACAAACACCAATGCTCTATGCAATGTAGTTGTGGCAGAAAAGTGACATATGCGGAGACAGTCGAAATACGAAAATATCCTTGGACGGCCACTTACAACCACCATATCTACCACAGTACCACAGTTTCTGAAATTCGGCCGCTGTTGTGATCGAAAGGTGACTCTGTGCTACTACTACACACAAACGCCAGTTATCTGTGATCTATAGTTTTCGCTGAAAAGTGATGCACCATGACACTTTTGTCTTTGGCAGAAGTATGAAATTGCCACAGGTCGACCATTTTCAACCCTCATTTCTCCCACACCCCCCATAGCTACCGACATCTAACAACCATAGTGCACTACATGAGATACGATTCTACTACCAAACACAAACACCAATGCTCTATGCTATGTAGTTGTGGCAGAAAAGTGACATATGCGGAGACAGTCGAAATACGAAAATATCCTTGGTCAGCCACTTGCAACCACCATATCTACCACAGTACCACAGTTTTTGAAATTCGGCCGCTGTTGTGATCGAAAGGTGACTCTGTGCTACTACTACACACAAACGCCAGTTATCTGTGATCTGTAGTTTTCGCTGAAAAGTGATACCTCATGACACTTTTGTCTTTGGCAGAAGTATGAAATTGCCACAGGTCGACAACTTGCAACCCCCATATCTCCCACACCCCCATAGCTACCGACATCTAACAACCATAGTACACGACAGGAAAGACGATTCTACTACCACACACAAACACCAAAGGTCTATGTTATGTAGTTGTGGCAGGATAGAGAAGTATACGGAGATACGAATTTTTGGTCGAAATATGAAAACGCCCTGCACTGACCAACTTTAATCATTATATCTCCCACATCCCTACAGCTATCGGCATTCGGCCAACGTTGTGCACGACAGGAAACTCCACCCACAAACATCAGTGATCTGTGCTGGGTAGTGGTGGCTGAAAAGTGAAATATAGGAAAAAAACACGTCTATTTTTATATATATATAAGATTTTGTTACTGAATCATAATCGAGACACTGTACCGTCATACCGCTACATGATTACTAAAAAAGTTACTAAATCCAATAGTCACGGCTCCTATCAAGTAAATTATTTAATTTGAATCAACATATGTCCTACCTCCCTCATTCAATAAACTAGGCACTTGGCTCAAAGCCATCTGGTTTTCAGTGGCAACCGAACTCATGTGAGGTTATTTGTCTGAAATTTGTCCATGGTGTGTAAAATTAAGTCATTAACCCAGATTCTTGTAAATGGGATGGAATCTCACCCAACCAAATTGCGTCCTTTGAAGAGTGATTAGCTCCTCTTGTACAATCTTGTATGGACGGGAGCAACACTACACTTTCATACTTCTGATTAAAAATTCCATCACTTGGTTCGCTAATTGAGTTTCTGGAATATGGCAGTAAACTTCGTCAGAATCATATCAGCCTCCGTAATTACTTTCCCCCGGGGTCTGTCCCTAACAAGCGGGGTTGATACAGTTTATTTTTACCTTATGAGATTAACATTTATCGCTGACGTCGCTCGTCGACACTAGCCTGCCGTCGTGCGTGTGTCGATAGTCGCGCTCGATTAATTTTTAATCTCGCCGCGTGGTCCGGTCGACACGCAGCCACACCGTGAAATTAGCTCCACAGAGTACAGACGTCAGCGGTCCATGACTCCAGATGGCCACTATTCTTTACTTCAAGTTAGCTTAATCACTAAGAAATTCATGAAGATTTGATTAATAAGGTAAACCGTTTACTCACTTGTTTAACTAAGAAGTGACGTTACTGATGTAACTGTTAGACGCTTGCATATGAGCATCGAAGCATTAGTAACAAAAAACAATAATTTAATCTAGTAAAATTCTCGAATAATCCAAATGATCTACGAAGTGCTGCTTTAGGAATGATGGGCGTTGATGATTTGAAATTACGTTGTCTTATCATGAATTTAATACTACCAATCTTACCTCTTAATTCTTATCATTTATCTAAGTCAATACAGCAAAATATTTATCTAGATTCACAGTTTAAAAATACATGGGTTTAATGTATTTTTGCAAGAGTTTAACAAACTTCTAAAATGGAGGCAATAATATAACTTCAAGGCAGCTTCAGGTATCATGTAAATTGAACGTAAACAATGTATACCATCTTTGGACAGTAAAATTATTATTAAAAAAAAGTTGTACATCAATCAGAGTATGGCTTTACTTAGACGGGTTGATCAGAAACAACTGTTAAAGATCTTTTTTAATAAATTAATATGCAGCAAGTATTTAGTGAAAATGCAAAATTCACTAATTGCATTTTCGCTAAACTAATAGTTAAATATTATTTTTCAATAAACGTGAAAATTCATTATGACAAACGAGAATATAATAAGTATAAGGATATTAGTGTAGCCAGCTCACTGGGATGGTTGTATGGTCGCATAATGAAAAGCAGGATGGATAAAGAAATATATATTACTGAAGAGCAAAGTGGATTTCGAGCAGGAAGATTATGTATTGATAACATTTTTTCCTAGAAACAGCTAATAGAGAAAAGGAGGGAAAGGAACTTAGATAGGCATTTAGCTTTCATTAACTTGGATAAAGCACACGATAATGGGCCATTATGTAAGCTTCTTGAAATTTTTAAAAATAGTAGTACCATTGGAGTATATATAAGAGCCATTCATAATATGGATTAGGATGTGAAGGGAGTTAAGGATTGGAATGATAGTCTCTCAGCCCTTTACAATTAACAAAGCTCTAAAGCAAGGTTGCCGCCTTTATCCAACATTGTTTAAAACCTGCATTCAAGGTGTCTTAGAGAACTGTGGAAGAAAGTGCTTAAGAATGGTATAGAAATGAATGAAACCTATTATATAGTCTGTTGTTAAAGGTGATCAGGTAGTGGTGGCAGGGAATGAAGAGGACTTGGCATATATGCGAATGAAGTAGACAGAATTCCTGTCTGTTGGAAAAATAACATCACCTCTCAAAGTATCAGATAACTTTACGATAAATACATATGAAAAGTATAAGAATTTAAGGATCATTGTTAGTAATAATGGAACATGTGAAGAAGATATCAGATATAGACTAAACCAAGGGACGTCTGCAATACAAAAACTAAATCCACTTCTGTGGTCCACTAAGTCTGGTCTGAAAAAAAAACTCAGCATGTACAGGGCCATGGTGGAACCATTACCACCTCCGGTTCAGAATGTTGGACAGTTACAGAAAGAAACCGAAGGAGGGTAGAAGTAGTTGAGATGGATTTCTTTTGAAGAGCTTCCAGAGTTTCTAAATCGGAGCATGTGCGGAATGAAAAAATCATGTACCAAACTAGCATCAATTATACTATAGTCCAGAACACTGAAAGGAAACAACTGTTATGGTTCGGGCACCTAACTAGAATGGATGAAGGAAGAATACCAAAGACAGTCTTTAATTACCAATCAGGTAACCAAAGAAGACAAGGCAGACCACCGCTAAGATGGTTGCAAGGAGCTGAGTGGTCAATGAAAGAACAAAATACAGGACTGAAGGTGTATTAAAAAGGGGGAACGTGGGTGTTGTTAATTACTGATTATTAAAATGAAAAAATATTTTAATAATAAAGGTGAACTAGAAGGAACTAGAACCATGAATATTGTACACAAAATAATATCCCATTTATTGAGTCTTATGGCTTATACAAGGCCGGGTAATAGTTAACTTTAGGTTAAACATATTCCAAAGACAACTAAAACAAGCAATACCCGACGTTTACAATCCGCCGATGAAAAGCAAACATAAACTGAATTAAATATTTCAACAAGTAGCAAAATCAACATATTATCAACGTGGCAACACAGGCCATCAAATTGAAGTTAACATTTACTACAAAAAGGAGTATCCCAGGGGCGCCATGTAAAGTTAAAAAGCATCGTCTTGAATTTACACAAATTAGCAAGATGCTTGGAATTTGAAATTAAACATGAAAATTAGCTAGCTCAGTAATTTTATGACGGGAGCAGAGTCTTATCTCAGTGCCGCTTAAGGGCTCACAAGTCTCGTCAAAACCCAATGAATCGTGACCGTATGCTCCGGTACTTTACCATGAATGTATCGTTGTGATGAAGTATGACACGCACAGTGCCACTGCAGCTGCGAAAGCCAGGTTAGCGGATACGACCGCGTTACCACAACAGCTTCCAGATTATGGCAGGTATGCCATACAACTTCCCGCTTCCCAGAGCAAGAGAGTGTGATCAGAAACAGTCAGTGATCACCGGACGAGAGCGTGTCGGCTGACACGTCTGCACAGTGGCTCGTCCCGGCAGCAAGTGTCCTCAAAATGGCCTCTTCTCTTCTTCTTCGGCAAAGTCGTCTCCCACTCGCCACATGCAACAGAATCCCTTGAATTAACATTTGGGAATCCCTATAAACGTTCACGATTGGTCATCGATACATGTCCGTCGTCACGTGTTTTATATCACGGCCAGCATTCGGTGTCTCCGTTCGCGCACGTTTTGCCTGACCTCGACCAAGCATCGGAGAGGGGTGGGTTCAGTGCACCCGTCTAACGGAACACCGCTGTTGTGAGCGTCGGCGCCGCTAAGTCGGGGGGGGGGGGGACCCAGCTATTGTCTCGCTCTCGACCGTTCAAAAATGGCAGTTCCAGCTTCCCATATCCACTACATTACTGAGCAGCAAGTTTTGTAGAAACTAAAATTATAATAATGACAACTCTGGCTGCCCGGGTTTAATATACAATTATTTACCCATGCAATATCTCTATTATTCATCATATTTACACCTTAAAAAATTGAATATTATTAAAGAAAATCTGAATATTAATTAATTTACTTAATTATATTCATTGTGGGTGACTCTGTCATACCACAAAGGAGACCCACAATTAGGGGAAAAAATTGAAATTTCTTATCAGTGATTTAACTAGATAATATTTGAATGTTATTTTGTTAACCTTCTTCAGGTTTCACAAATTAACAACACAAAACGAGGCAACGATTGCAATCAACCTTAAAGACAGTTGTTGCAAGAAAGCAGTCCCAAGTATTGTATTTAAATTATTTAATGATAGATATATTCTTTAATTTCTGTTATATTATGATATTTAATTTGAGAAGACTATTTTTATTGATAATCAGTATCGTATTTGATAAATTACTCCGAACTAGAAAATAATCGTAAATGGAAGGCGCATATTTGCTAAGATATTCCATATATCATAAATAGTATTCTCGTCGGATTTGAGTAGAGGAACAGCATCAATATAAACATAGGTATCAAAACTGCGCTTACTGAAGATAGTAATGAAGGGACGTATCGGAGAAGTGAGAGCATTGTGTTTTAAATCATTGGTCATTACATTGTATGTGTACTTTTGGATAGTACTAAAAATAAGAGTTGGATGTGATTCAAAGTAGGGCAGCTTGGTTCATTTGCAAAAATTACTGCAATTGATATAGTATCAAAATTGAATTGGGAGTTAATGGAAGAGAGTATTAAGGTCAAGAAAGTGATTCAAGTATTTAAGCTGTGTACTGGCGATGATACCTGAATCGACTTTGGAAGAAGAATTAAAAGTAGTGACAACAAACAAGTTTTCAGGCGTTCGGGAATGGGAAAATTTTCTTTTGAAGGAAAAGGAGTCAGGAGCTTTAGTAAGTCACCAAAGGATAGTTTGAACAATTTGCCTTAAATTCTGAAGGGATTTGTTTTAAAAGATACTGAACAATCGGTGTTAGTAATGTCCTTTCTGAACTTACTGCCACAGTGGTTGTCGAGGAGGTAAAATATCCTAGTTATTCGAAGGTTGCCTTGTAAAATAAAAATTATCTTGTATGTGTGTTGTTTCACTATGTATCTCATGGAAACAGACAATGAGCATAACTAACAAAAAGAATCCAATTGTTCAGAAATACGAGTGAAGCAATTCAGTTATTGATATTGTTGATTCTATGAAATATTTGGGAGTAACAGTACAAAGGAACATGAAATGGGACTTACACATTAATTCGTTAGTAGGTAGAGCTAATTCTAGGCTGCGATTCATCGGTCAAATCTTGAAAAATTGTAATGAACAAACAAATGAGATAACGTACTTATCTCTTGTGCGTCCACATTTGGACTATTGTCGTGCCATTTGGGATCCGTTTCGTAAGGGGTTGATCGAAAGTATAGAGAAAGTACAGAGAAGAGCCGCTCGATTCGTGATTGCTTGCTACAGTCCCTATGAAAGCGTCACAGAACTGATTAGTAGACTAGGCTGGGAGTCTCTGGTAGACAGACGACGCACGTTTCGTTTAAACTTATTGGTAAACATGTGTACTCCTACTTTCACTCACGAGTGTAGTGAAATACTTCGTCCACCAACCTATTTGAGCCGGAATGATAGGAAAGATAAGATTAGAGAAATGAGGTGCCGCAATGATAGTTATATGAATTCTTTTTTCCCTCGTACCATTAGGGATTGGAATGCACAACAAAGAGATTAGCTTTAGTGCTGAGCACCCTCTGCCACCCACAATTTTGTGAATTGCAGAGTATATATGTAGATGTAGATGAAACAGTAGCTCTACTTCAGCTCGTGACCTCTTGGACGGCACTTCTACACCACTTGCTGCTGGTATAGTGGGATGTCAGCTGGGTCGTCTTCCTTTCCACTGCGCATCTGCCGTCGAGAGGCCAATATCGGCCAACAGTCGGTTCTTGTTAGAACCTCACCGCCACAAAGGTGCCGCAACACGGCCGCACAGCGGCCAAAATTCGTTTGGCTCTTTGAGCAAATGGAGAAAGGAAATGGCAAGAGAGTACCTCTGGTGCAAGGTGAGCCACAAGGGAGTTGGCCGATACCAATTGTAACCTGTCTATGTAGTTGCGAAAGAGGTCAAATTTATAATCGGATTTTATACTCTTTTAATATCAGAACCGGAAATAAATATTTGACAGTTTTTTTAGAATATCTATAACATCCGTTCTAATGTTTGTAATGACATCAATGGTTAGAAAAGGAATCAACAGTTAAAAAAGAATTTCCCATTAGTTATTTGTACACCGTGACTATTCCTACGTATACTCTACGGCAGTGTTTTTCATTCTTTTTGATTTCGCGACCCCTTTACAAGGTGAAAATTTCTGGCGACCCCCCCCCCCCCCCCCGACCGCAACAAAACATAGAAGACAAAGAAATAATTTAATTAAATTACTACGTAAATGTTGTTTTTTTCTATTTTGGTACATTTTAATATTATCCAGATCTACACTCTGCAAGAAGCCGCGAGATGTTTGAAAGAAGTACGAGGTAAGTTGGTAAGGCTATGAACTTGGACGCAAATTCGCGCGGGTCAAACTGCGTCGGAGACTGCGAAGTTGCCACACCGCAATGTTTTTTTTTTTTTTTTTTTTTTTTTTTTCAACTCTCAGCTCACTCAATTCAATTAAGTGCAGTCAACAAGTACGGACGTCATTCTTTGTTTCTTTCGCTTGCTCCGCGCGTTTGTAAAATGGATAAGTTTCTCAAAAGATCGCAGCCTTCAACATGTGGTACGAGTGTCAATAGCGGTAATGGTGAATCAAACCCGAAAAAAAATAGACATTACGATGACAGTTATTTGAAATACGGGTTCACAGTCATAAATAATAAACCTCAATGTGTAATTTGTGGCGATGTTTTATCACGTGAGAGTATGAAACCGTCAAAGCTTATGCGGCATCTCACAACCAAGCATCAAAAAGAAGCCGATAAGCCGTTGGATTTCTTTGAGCGAAAGTTGTAAGCTCTTAGTCAGCAGCAAAATACTATAATTCAGGTAATAAAATCGTTTTATTAATTTAATTTTAGCATGGATAACCGAATCAAGTCGAGTTTATTATAACTGTTGCTATCTCTACTGTTGATGTCTTATGATGTTTATTTCTTTGCTGTCTGCATACAAATTTTATTATACTTAATTTTGGTTTGCAAAGGTTTCGCATGCTTAATTTTTATTGACTACTTCACACTCACTTTTATATTATCTGGTTTATTTTCAGGCATCCAGTGTCAATGAGTCAGCATTATTAGCTAGCTATAAAGTCGCATATCGAGTTGCTAAAGCAGGGAAACCATATACAATTGCCGAAAATCTTATTTTGCCAACAGCTCTTGATATGGTTGAAATTATGGTCAGTAAACAGGAGGCAAACAAGTTAAAAAACATACCACTTTCTGATAATACTATTTCATGCAGAATAAACGATATGGCCAATGATATTCAAGAACAAGTAATCGAAAAATTAAAGAACAGCCAACATTTTGCTTTGCAGTTTGACGAATCTACAGATGTTTCCGATTGTGCTCAGTTTGTAGTATTTGTGCGCTTTGTAGCAGGTGACAATATCATGGAAAGAATCTTATTTTGCAAAGCACTTCCTGCAAACACTTCTGGCCAGTGTTTGTACGATATGTTTTTAGAAAGCACTTGCGACTACGATATTGATTGGAAAAAATGTATCGCTATTTGTAGCGATGGCGCTAAAGCTATGACTGGCAAAAATAGCGGACTCATTGCGAAATTAAAATCGATAATGCCAAACATATTCTGGACATACTGTTTTCTTCATCGACAGGCTCTAGCTGCTAAGGTAGTATCTGCTGATTTAAATGATGTGCTCAAGGAGGTAATAAAAATTGTGAATTCTATCAAAGGTAAAGCCTTGCAAACCCGGCTATTCAGAATCGTTTGTGAAGATATGGGCTCGCTTCATCAAAATCTCCTTTATCACACAGAAGTCAGGTGGCTATCCAAAGGAAAGGTATTGACAAGAGTTCTAGAACTGAGAGCTGAATTGTTAATGTTCTTACAAGATCTGACCCTATTTGGCTCTTGAAATTAGCATTTTTGGCAGATCTTTTTAGCCACCTTAATAATTTGAACAAGAACCTCCTAGGTAAGGAAGAAAATATTTTAACAGCTAAAGATAAAGTCAAAGCATTTCACGCAAAACTTCGTTTGTGGTTAACCTCTCTGCAAAACAGTATATTCGAGTCTTTTCCGTGTGTTCAGAAGATTGTTGAAGATAACGCATCAGACCAAAGTCTCGTAGTAAGGGCTCACATTCCTTGCATGATACAGAGCTTGCATAATTTACAAGAGAAACTTATGACATACTATCCAGACTGGCATTCTGAAGCTGACAATGGGCGTAGATGGATTTCAAACTCTTTTTTAGACAAGTCAATAGATCTGGCTGATGTCACCACAAATATGAAAGAATGTCTTATAGATTTAGCTGCTGATGGCATGCTTAAAATGGAATTCAATTCGCAAAGTATCGACGTATTTTGGATGATAAGAAAACATGAATACTCAGAGCTGGCAAGGGAAGCTCTAAAATTATTAGTGCCATTCGCCACTTCATACTTGTGTGAACTAACATTTTCTGCAATGGTAGACATTAAAACTAAAAAGAGAAATAGACTGCAATTAGAAAATGATTTGATTATTAACGTTTCAAAAATAGCAGCACGATTTGATACAATTTTAGTGAGAAGGATGGGCTTATTTATTTTTCAAAAGTTTGTTTTGATTGTAGTGGTAGAACCTTGAATTTTTCATTCAGCCCGCGACCCCCCGAGTAGAGCTTCGCGACCCCCCTAGGGGTCGCGACCCACAGATTGAAAAACACTGCTCTACGGCTAGCGTTTAATTGTTCAGTGGCAGTGATGTTGAACTCAGCATTAACGACTCTTCCTTCGAAAAAAAGAGTTTTACAGCAGGGGGAAAAAAGAAAGGGACAGGAGACGACCGGTAGAAATAGTATCTTGCAACTGTCTGTAAATAAGAATCTTATGAAATTAACTCAAACTTTTACAAAATTCCATATTCTGACATCTTATAAAACAATTGTTATTATAACTTGGTACCATTAGGCTTATCACATATCTCTCAGTTCTAACAACTGTGCATCGCGAAGAAGGACAACTAAATATGACCCCTCTGTAACTGTAACTGCTTTACGTCTCTTTTTAACATCGAGTTCTTTTAGAGACGGGAAAGGATGGGGGGCAAGGAATGGGAAGGAATTTGGCCATGGCCTTTTGATGGAAGCATCCCGGCATTTGCCTGGAGTGATTTGGGGGAACCATGGAAAACCCAAATCTGGATGCCCGGACGGGGATTCGAACCACCGTCCTCCCGAATGCGAGGCGAGAACGCTAACCGTTACACCGCCCCGCTCGGTTAATATGACCCAATCCATTCCATGTACAGTTTTAACAAATTTATCGCCTTAATAGAAGATCCTGTTTCATCTGTTATAATTTTAGTACACCACCTATAGGAATTAATCATGTCACTTTTCTACAATTTTTCTCGTAACTCACCAGTTCAGTGCGACACAACGCTACTTATCTGCATGTACTGTAAGAATGAAATTTTGTCTACTTAATTTCTAAAGAAATTCTAACATTACTATTTTATTAAAGTAATGTTAACTGTAATGGGCTAATTGACAGACTATTTCAATTCGATTTTAATGATTCTCTGGAACTAAATCTCTCTACTGAATCAACAGCCACCCTTACATTCCATTACTGCGATAATTTTAAATTTTCTACTGCAACCCATATAAGAACATATGGCATTTTTGGAAGTCCTCTTCATTTAAAATAGTAGAACGATTTTTTTAACTCAAAACACTGATACTTGTTATTAGTGTTGTAATAGATGCAAGTAAAACATTTCTGGTGATTAGTGCCAAACAAATGTTAATTTTCACATTTCTGTATTAATGGTATCCTTTTTTCTTTTCCTTGATAATTTAAAGTACTGTATTTCTGAAACTATAACGATACGCAATACAAAATTTATTGATATCGAAGTAACAACAGTAAAAATTTATAAGAATTGCAAATTTGTTAACTAATGTTAATTAAAGCTCTGTTTTCTTTAATAACTGTCAGTTAAATTATCTATACCGAAAATATTTCTCTGCTATACAAACAGTATATGTTATATCCATGAGGTTTTGTGGATACAAGAATCGATTTAATTTAATGGCCATTAATAAGTAAGAAATTCATCTAACTAATATAATGAATGGTTTTGCCGTTTTTAAAGTTTGGTAGATCTATCAAACACTATACCCTCCAAGGGTTCAAGAACAACTGATACTTGCCTATATCTTACTGTTATAAATTGTTATTAATATCATAAGCAGAAGTAGACTCATCAAAATGCGAAATTACTAAACGGAACAGCTTATTAAAATATAACGTGTCTTTAATATTTTAGTGAGAAGGTTTAACACTTTGAATTGCATTGAAATATCATAAGAGCCATCCGGGTATGGAATTAGTTTAAGTGAGTCTAACTAGGTCCAGAGTTTGACCTTCCAGAAAGATCGGTCAAAATTCCAGACGTGGTGAGCAACTTCGTCTACCTCGTTTTGCCGAGTTTCCCAACCCTGCAACCGATATCAGCTTCAGTTACATCAGGAGTAATTTCCAATTCGTCCCTGAGGTCAGCGAGCCAAGTCTAACACGCGGCTAGCATGGCACCTCACATAACCTGTCCAATACCTACAACAAATGTACTGTCCGTTCTATTTATTTCAAATCCTGACTGTACGATTCTTGAGAAATAAAGTCCCTGTGTTACCGGCGACAATACCAAGCTCAAAATTTTGACGAAAAACAGATAATATCCAGGATATTAACTGAATGAAAGATCTTGACGATAGCAAGGAGAACAAGGATTGGGATTTCATACCAATCAACCGCCTTACGTGTTCTACATCGGGATTAATGATATTCAAGACTGCATTTAATACGAATTGCGAACTAATTTGGAAACAATTTAGGACATTGGAAGTTAAGTACATCTTCGTAGCAGCGTTTAATGATTATATCTCAGTTTTATATAGTTTTCTACAATCAACATTAAAAGCAATTTCAATCATATAAATATAAGGAACTTAGTTTATAACAAATGGCTCTAATTTCTCAGTCTAGAACGAGGCACAAAAATTGACTGTAATGGCTACTGCTCAAAAAAAAAAAAAAAAAAAAAAGTGTTTGATCTAAAGATGTATTAGGTGATCGTATATTGCACCTAAATTTTATAACACCTTCGGTACATGTGAGGAGAAAAGAACTAAATCAGCTGATTTTCGTCTATGTTCAATTGCTCCCACAAGTGGGAGTAAAATGTTCATCTAGTTCCCCGTTCCTCCTTCAATTACGCTGGACGTTAATAACAATGTTAGTAATGGAGGCAAAAGACTCAAAGACAAACCGCTATTTCATTTGGTACATCAGCTTGGAAACAATTAGCAGTATATCATCTATGTCAATCCTAAAGTTTAAACATTAACATAATCAAAATAGCATGTAATTATTTTCCTCGAACCACTTTAATTCTTCATAGTGGCCACACCTTTCTTTGATGAAGCTGTAACGCTCCTCAATCGTTTTGAATCTATCGTCAGCGGTTCATCCATAAAATTGTAGTTAGAGAATACAGTTCAATCCACCTGGTACGTCACAGACGTCTTTTTTCATATACCAGTCGTTTTAAATCATGAACTATTAACTGCTGAGGCTTCTTAAAATCATGAGTACTGATTATCATGGACATCTAAGGATGTGAAGCGTAGCCGCCACGCAGCTCAGTGGTGGTTTGGTTACTCTTCCGCTTACCGAGAGGAACGTATTTTAATGGGAGAAGCTTAAATGTGCCATCTGTCTACGATTCGTATAATTAATGTTCTCTGTGACAGGTGTAATTTTTTTTTGTAAAATTATGTAGTATATGAACCGTAAAATGCCGAACTTCCTTCCTAGAATTCGTCTATGTGATTGCGGTGAAGCACCTATTAATAGGATGACCAGTACGCGGGGATCAGGACTGGACGCTGACCCCTCTGTAACACTCTGTGGCGGCGCCTTAACGCGCACAGCAACACTGGTTAGATGCAAATTTCTTATACTTTGAAAATGAACAATACTAAAACATAATCACTCAGAAAAAAGAAATTGAATGATAGTTCTTGTTACATCAGTTCATTCTGCTTAGATTAATTGTAATGTATCATGTAACGTATTAGCTAAACTAAAGTTTGTGAAATAGTGTTCCGAAAGTAATACGGAAATTGTTCACATTTTAAGGATAACTTAATCATTTCCATTAACTCTAATTAGGTGAATGCCGGGATGTTCCTTCAAAAGGCCATGGGCGAATTTCTTCCTGTTCCTTGTCTTCCACCCCTTCCCGCCTCTAATGACCACGACGTCGACGAAGTGTTAAGCTATATATATATATATATATGTATAAAAGCGTAACTTGTTTACTGCTAAACGGAATTTTTATGTATTGGCGTAAATGCTGAGATGTTTTGTTGACCGGGCATGGAGCAAAAAATTAATATTTAACCAAAACACAGCCGAAGAAATGTGATACTATTCTTATTGCAGTTGTCGGTTCTTTCTGTAAGTAGAGGATATTAGTCCTGCAACTCCGATAGATTGCCATTTTGCAGCAAAGTCGGAAAATTAGTTCAACTGATAGGTATTTCAACTATGCACATAGAATATTTAACTGATGAAAATTGTTGAGATCAAATTTGTAGCTGCAAAGAGCAATTTTTTAAGGACAAAATCGAGGGCTGTAACGAGGAAACTAGGAGTAAAAAAAATTACCACTTAGGTGTTGATTCATTACATAATAAATGCCAAACGTTAATACATTAATTATAACAATTTAAAAATCAACCAAACACAACCGACGTTATTTGCTCCATGTAAACGAAGCTAGTTTATCAAACAGCCACATGAGTTTTTTTTTTATCAGTTTTTAGTTTGATACCTGGACGTACCGTCAGCAAAAAGTAATGTAAATCCTGCGTTATTTAACATTTGTTTAAATATTTGACAATACGGCAGCGTGAAGCGCTCCATTAACCCTCAAATTAGCTCGAACCATCCAATCGCGAGTTGAACAATATTTTAAGATGGATTTATCACGTTTATTTAAAAAACGTACTGTGTTTTGGGAGAACAGAAAATAGTTCTTTATAGATCATCACAGTCAACTGGACGAAAATACGGGGAACAAGTGGTTCCGTCCTTAACCCAGTGTACTTTCCTGCAAGTAGAAAATTTCGTGCCTCATAAAAATGAGGTCACGAACGTATGCTAACCTTCAGCAACGATGTGTAACTACGTTTATTCACTGAGATATGAATGTAAGGCATCTCTGTAGACTCTGCTCGTGAGCAGAACTTTTTGTGTAGAACAACAAACAACTCGTTTAGTATTATTCAGACGTGATGTATTCAGAAAGTCTCGTGAATACCCCATCAAACGTTATAAGCAGCAGCATTTACCGCCTCGTTACACACAATTTTTGATATTCAAGTTCGGCTGAAGACGTGAAACATTCCACTTCTATGGTAATGGTTGCTGTGTACCTTTCCTTAAATGATGATCTAGTTAAATGACTAGCAAGAATTCTGCCCTTTTTCTTCAAGTGATATTGAAATCTTTGAGGAAATGTCAGAAAAAGATCTAGGTCTGCTGAGTTTGGCATAAAGATGATTTATTGTGAATTATATTATAATGTTAAGTATTTAAAATCACTTACTTTATTTTAGTACTGTATTTTATTACCGTTTTTATTTAATTCATTTTTCTTCCCTAAATACTGTAATTTTATTTTTCTCAGCTGACATTTTCAAGTTAAACTGGTAGGCAATATGGTTTACTTTACATAATGGCTCTTTTATTTCATGTTCCACCATGGAAATAGCGAGCTGTTCATCAGAAAATAAGACAAATATCATCTCTAGGAAAAAAAAATTGCTAACATTTATCTGCGTATTTGGCCTACTCGATAGTTATATGTTGAACGATGTTGTTAATAGAATACAATTTATCTATTGCTGGGATGGTGCTTCTATATAATTATGTTTTTCATATAGTTGCTGGAATCTACCATAAAATGTCACTGGAAAACTTTAAAAGTTGCTTCATGAAGTTTGTGGGTTAAACTTCCTACTGTGGTTAATACTAAATGTGCAAACTGCAATTTATCTATCTCCCTTAAAATTGTGTCCATCATAAAACTTTTACTGTTCTGATGAAGCGAATCTTCAATATTTGTATATATATTTTACGGAAAGAGTTTAATAAACTTATTACTTTGTAGTTGAAACATAGCTTGATCTTCTTTCTTACCAAATGGATAATTTAGGTTTTCTTTATATTCCTTTTGAACGTAAACGTTTATTCAGCAGGTTTTTATTCAATCATTTAGCTGGTGTTTACGAAATTCCTGTGAAGATTTAATAATTTCTAAGTTTACGATATTAGCTACTATGGACTTTGCTTTTCACTTCTTTAATAACCTCTAGAAGCTTTTTTTATAGCAACAGTAGCTCATGTGGTCATTATGATTTCCTCTTTTTTAGTCATTAACAAGTTTTTAAAATATAAAACAATATTCCTCTTATGAGATCGGATTAAATCTTAAATTGACCCCTTTCCAATGTCAAGAAGTATCGTATTTTAACGAGATGTGTCTTTTAGTTCCTGTGACTCACTCTCTATTTAATTAAAATAGTTGTACCTTTCTTTGCTTCATTTTCCTTATTTTTCTTTCTAGCGGGCGATCTGCTTTAATGATAAAATGTTTTGTCTGCATTATCAGGAGGCGATAATGGTTCAAAGTATGCTTCGTTCTTGATTTTATTTATTTATTTAATTTATTCACTCAATATTTTTAATCCTTTTGAAGTGAAGTTATTTTTATTGAGTCCTAGAACTTAAATCTTTGCTCTGTGTAATACTTCTTTCAAGATTTCCCATTGCTTTGACTATCTGATTGTGAGTGGCATACAGTATTAATCTTCTTTTGTAGAAGTATCTTCTTCTTTATATTTTAATAAGTGAAATTTTAGTTATTATTTCAGTTTTTTACTTTTATTGATCTGGCGTAAAAACGTTATTTTAATTTGTCCTCAAAGTGAAATGAGCTTATCCCTAGACTAGATGCTCCGCAGTGTCGCTTAAGTGTTGTTACCTTGTATATGGAAGATGTTCCTATGCCAAATTCATAAGTGTTCCAAAATATATATTCACAATTTTTGTTTTTGAGCTTTTTCTTGAATTTGTTCATTTCATTTTATATTTTTTGATTTGATATCTTCTTCAGTATAATATAGGGTCAATAATGCCGCTCAATCTATTTCGGGAGTGCCATTACATAAGTGAATATTTATGTTAACAATTATTATTTAACTAACTGCTTCCTGAAACTTCGTTCATGTTGAATATTGATGTAAGGAAGTATTTCTAAATCTAATAAATAACATAAATGTAAAGGCTCCTGTGGTCGTAATGACTTGATTTCTTTCCCTCTGAGCTATCTATCCCCATCTTAGCGATTACACTTAGTGTGTAACGTGGAATCCGAAACACAGAAGCATTCTGGAATACTTCACATTACACAGTAGTTGTGACAGAGTTAGGAAAGTTTGAAAATTCAAGCACAGACGGCGATTCGAACCAGTTACCTTTCTATCTCCAGTCAGACGCTTTAATCACTGAGCCGTTGTGAAGATACGGGTGCCAAACTACAGTACTATGTGCTGATGAACAGCAGGTTAAGAACAGATTACATGTTTTGTGCTTTGAAATAAAAAACTCTCTTCACAAAATTTCGTTTTAAACAACGTTATATATCTTTTTACTAGGAACATGCAGATTTTCAGACTGACAGGAAGAGAGCAAACATTGTACAACTTGTCAGTTTCCTTTTTAAAGCGAGAAAAAAAATAACATCTAGTGCCGTATATAAAAATCGGTATAAAGCTCTGGAAAAACAGATTTTTTCTAACAGCTGTAACTACGCCTCCATTGGCGTGATTTAATACTTCTTTAGCATTAAAATGACACCAGCGTTTAAGCGATAGACTATCTAATTTTTTCCATCCCAGCTGCACTTCAGGCATATCAGATTATTATTTTGTTAACAATGCTTGATCATATTTGGTTTGAATGAAGGCGTAGAATAAGAAACTTACATTAACCATACAACAAACGATATCAAACTGCTGCTATGGAACAATTAAACTTGTGCACACTGACATAAAATCAAAATGAAACGTACCTCGTATTACACTTTGTCCGAAATTCGATGAAAATTCTTCTTTCAGTTTTTTTCGTGAATTACAAAAAATTGTCCTTTTTTTCATCTTGTCGGAAGTGCAATAAATTTACTTATTCTAAAACTAGCGTTTACCCACTGCTTTGCACGCGCGGGGTTTGGCGTGTATAGTATCAAATATTATTGCAGAGAAGGAAAAAATATAAATTACACGTTTCTTTTTTTTATTATTGCCTTAGATTCTGTTATCACACTCATGTTCGAATGTTATCTTTTACTTATATTTTAACGCTACATAGTATACGAATATAAGAAATAAAAAGCTACGTGAAACATTGTCACTAACGGTCCTATAAGGATTTAGCCTACCGAGAATCGGTTGTTCTCTAGGTCAGAAGTTTGCAACACTCTTTCATGAGGTCATACCCTTCGATAAAAAATGGATATTAAAGCAAAAAAAGATGTACATAAGGCAACAAGGAAGTTACTGTCTGCAGTACAGGCAATACAGGCGGCGGCCAATTCCAAACCATCTATGCCACCAATATTAGCATTTTAAGCAACTATTGTTCCAAGGTCACTGGCAAGAATCCGTATTACAGTATCATTACCTTCCTGGGTCGTAAGAGATAACATGTATTTTATGCTTAATCACTTCTGTGCAACTGTCTACATTTGGAGCTATTTTTATTCATGGTATCTCAAAACTGAAGTAGCTAAATTTAAATGTACACTGGACCAGAAAAAATTTCCCCAAAGTCAGAAGGAAATACACACTGGACATACACAATGGGTGTTTTGTTTTCGGGAGTATTTTACTTCGTTACACACGTCATAACTAACATGGCACTCATTAATGCAGCTTATTAATTACTAACAATAATTGAATTCCTCTTGATTTATATTGTTGCAAGCTCATCCTGGTCCAGGCTGCATTTCAACATAACAAAAACCTATTCTGATGTTGCCGTTTCAAACTCAAACGATGCAGATACACCTAAACACATTAAATGCTTCACTAACTATAATTTGGGTAGTGGCAACATTGCCTATTTCAGGATTCCAAGTACGAATAGCATAAATTGCAATAATGAATGTCATAATAAACCTTAAGTTTGAACTGCAACAGGACTAAAACGTGCGCAATGTAAAGTTTACTCGTGTTTTCTTTCTAGCGGTTGTGGTTAGGTTGAAATGCTGCTTGACTTCACAATAAAATTGCAGAGACAATAAACCCCTTTAATATAAATACAAAGCACTAAATTACTTACCTTCATCCTCAACAATTTCCAGCCACTGGTCCGGTCTGCTTAGTCCTCTCTTCCATACACACCTTTTCAGCCATCCATCCCTTGATCTTCCTCCGGGTCGTTTACCATGCATCTTAGATTCATGGATTTCTCTTGGGATTCTCTGAACCCCCGTTCTAATTACATGTCCATATCATTTTAGTTTGGTCCTCTCCAACATTTCCAGTAGGAGTTTTTTATGGTGTCTCTAATCATTTCATTCTTTATCCTGTCCAGTTCAATAACTCCCATTCCAAGGCTTAAAAATTTCATTTCGCTGGCTTGTACCTTGCTGATATCCCGCTTCTTTATTGTCCATGTTCCAGACGCAAACGTCAAGATAGAAACATCTAGGGGGCCATCCACAAATTACGTCACACGAATTTCTTGATTTTTGGACCCCTCCCTCCCCCCATGTCACAGGTTGTCACATTTGTGGGACCCCCTCCCCTGGTGTGACGTCACATATTTTTCAGTTTTAAATTTATAAATTCACACAGCACTTCCAAAATGATTTATGTATTTATAGTTAAGAAATCATATCAACAATAAATCAAACATTTAAGAAAATATTTTCAAAAAACATAAAAATCGAATTAATGATACAAAATTGAGTCATCCTATGTCCATGGATTTTGAACCCATTCCATGATGCTGTTTATATTGGCAAAATAGTCACTTCATTCTTGATTTCGATAGTGTTGGCAACATTCGATGTGTCAACATCGTCTTGATATTCCGCCACGAGCCAAAAAAAATGATACAAATTATGCATGTGATGTCACAAAGTTTATGACACGTCCACCTCCTTGTGACACGATGTCACACTTTGTTGAAACCCCCCCCCCCCGGGTCAAGGTGTGACGTAATTTATGGATGACCCATAGTATGTGTGATAAATTACTCTCTCGCTTCTCCGTGGCACGTCTTTGCTCCGTATCAGGCTCCTTAAAAACCTCTCTGCTTATCTTCCTCTTCCGAGGCTTGTTTGAGTTTTGCAAAGCAAGCTTTATCCACTACCGGCTTGCGAGGCCGGTCGTAGCTTCAGCAGAGCCCCATTGGCCGCCATTTTTCAGGGTTCCTGCGGGGCCTTCACAGCAACCATATTGGTCCCGGGGTACACTAGTTCCCCACTGTACCTCACCCCCACAGGTAGTCCCCTAGTTTCTGCCGTTGCCCATCTCCTACCACGTGGAGGACCGTAAATATCACAATTCTTTTACTCTCATTGAAGAGTTAATAATTATGTAGTGGTCTGAGTAACGTATTCCGTTTAACTAAATTCATCAAAATTTAAAGAAACAAGTAAATATAACCAAAGACACACACGATATAAACAATGCAAAGATTAGTATATACATCTTTTGTCAAACTATTCAAACGCATAATCTTTACAATAAAATAAATACATATGTAATGATTATTATTTGATTCAGGTATTCCGCTTATTTACTGAATTCTGGAAAACTGAAAAACTTAATATTCGAATTCAAAATATTAAACAGAATCATAAATTAAGTTGTGTGACATTTCTTCAGATTTTTGCGAAATTCAGTTTTACTTGAGATAATTCACTAAATGTCCAAAATAAAACCAAAGTCTCGGCAGTGAGCTGTGAATGTGTCTTAACCTCAGCTGGAGCAGTAATACTCATTATGTACCTAGCGGGTGAAATGTTGGGACGATAGACTGCGGCGGCCCTTAAGTTCAGCGGACAGATCTGGCGTAGTTTTGCACCGACGAATTGACAGCCCTTGTTGCGGTGAGTACAGCGAACTGACTGCACAATGCGATGTTGTCTAATTTAGAAGACTCCCTTTCCTGGTTTATGGATCCTCTAGATCGCATCCAGAAATGGCCTCCCCATAACAGACTTTGAAGCACTGACTACAAAAAGTAGACCTTGTTTCACACTAAAACCTACAACCGCTAGCTTCCTCCCAGTAACAAACTTTCACAAATTCTACTGGTTGCAAAATGCTATTAGCTTGGCAGAAGATTAAAAGCTAGCAGAATTTTACTGCGTTCATTATCAGAATATTTCACCAAACGTAATTTGGACATAACATAATCAAGATGCCTCAGTTTACTGCAGTGCTCTTTGTCCAGTCCAGGGGTTCCCAAAGTGGTCGATACCGACCCCTTGGGGTCGATAAGAGATGTCCCGGGTCCATTAATACAGAGGGGTCGAAAGGGGGTCGATTAATACTAAAGAGAATCAATTACACTGTATAGGAAAAAAATAGGAATGTTCTACTAAAAATTAGGTCAATAAGTAAAATTAAAGCTCATCCTCTCAATTCTCGTCTGTTTCCGAAGTCATGTGAAGTAAATAATGAAATATATGACAAGTTAAAACAGTACAACAACCATCTGTTCTTTTTGGAAGGTCTTTATTTTAAATTTATTCCATCTATCCATAGTTTTGTTCCTATTTTTTGAGATTATAATAATAGTGGAAAGTATGTAGTTTTTATGTTAATTTTACTGTCTGGATTTTATAAATTATTTCGTTGAGTTGTTATGCAGACCTCTTTATTGCTTAGCATCAGAAATGCCATAAATGATTTAATGTTTTTATTAAATACTTGTGGGTGTCGGTACGAAGGCAAATATCGTATCAAGGAGTCGACGGGGTAAAAACTTTAGGGGCCCCCGGTCTAGTCCATTAATCCTTTGCAGGAAACGCAGGTTTCACATAACAATACTACGTCAGTCATCGAAGCCCTGTAGAATTCCTGACTCCCTTCAATAAAGCATATACCTTGCTGCTACGTAGTGTGACAAAGCTGTTACTCAGCGAAACAGCTACGGAGATTTACGATTCCCAATCCCCGAAATCGCCGGCAATCTATTCATCTGTTGCCACTTTAGATCATTCAGAAAATTATAGAGATAGTCTCTATTGCATGGTCAACCCAGGACATAAATATTACATTACAATATCATTACTTTATCTTCGTTTCTGATGAGGCTTTTAGATCTATTTATTTCCCGTTAGCGCCGATATTAATTTTAAAGGTTTTAGGTTCTTTTTAATACTACTTCCTTTTTTTTCGGAAAAACTACATGTTTCCTTTTCGTGTTGTTCGGCGTTCTCATTTTTGGGCTTGTTGAATAGTTTTTTTTTTTTTTTTTTTTTTTTTTTTTTTTTTTTTTTTTACTGTTTTATGTCTCTCAACAGCGAGGTCTTTAGAGACGGGAAGGGATGGGGGCAAGGAATGGGAAGGAATTCGGCAATGGTCTTTTTAAGGAAGCATCCCGGCATTTGCCTGGAGTGATTTGGGAAACCACGGAAAACCCAAATGTTGATGCCCGGACGGGGATTCGAACCGCCGCGCCGTCCTCCCGAATGCGAGGCCAGAACGCTATCCGTTTCACCACCACGCTCTGTTTGAAACAGCTTGTTTCTCCATACATTCATTCTGTATCAAGTATTTTTTAGCAGTTATGCGAACAAAGTATTAGTGCCCATGGGTATACGAGTTTCTACACAGGTCAATAGTTGCTAGACAGCTTTTCCCCATGTATTCTTATGGGAAGGCGAGTGAGCCCAGATCTTAAATCCTCAAGCTGTCAAAAAAGGTATGAAAAGGCCATTATAATATGCAAATGAGGCTACGCGGCACTTCTTAACCTAAGTTACGGGTAGTAAATTGTATACTAATACCTTTTTATGGGCGAAGGTGTGACCTCCAAGTCGTGAATCGTCTAAATGGGGTCATTATTTATTTTCTCAAACCGCCGTGCACGTGTACAACAAACTGGTTATGTTAATTAGTCTAGACCCGTTTTCCGCCCCTCCACCAATCCTCCCGACTGACCCGGCGTCAGTTTGCAGCCATGTCTCGTCTAGTGATGTTGTTCTCGTCTGTGTACCAACTCAACGCTGGTGACTCGAAACGTTTGACGATAGGGTTATCGTCCAAACACGAGTTTGAACCTGTTGTAGTTCTCGAAAAGTGGGACACAATAAAATTGTTTTAACATACGACGAATGGAACGTCCTGATCCAGGTATTGGACGTAGTGTCCGAGTTATTCAACACCGGCACCGACAGCATCCTACATGGCGAGCACACCGACTCCTGCCGAACGATTGCTGGGGTGAAGACTGTTTGTTTCCACCCTAATGATGATCCTGCTAGCGGCGTCTTCTTCGGCCAGTCTACTTGGAGGAACCTCATGGACGGGCAGCCGGCCGTGACCAGCGTCTTGACCGTCAGGCAGAAGTGGGGCTACTTGGTTGCAAGATATTATACTGAGTTTGCGGACATTCTAGCTAATAAAGTGCTACGAGACTTCAATATGGATACAGTGCAAAAACTGATTGATATGCATATTAATAATGTTCGTGCAGCTCAAGTGACATACAGTTCATCATTGGATTATGCGCAATTAAGACTTGAACTCATTGCGTATAAATTTTTTTTAGTATTTGATGATGTAAATAATATTGTAATTAAGAATTATGAACCCGGATATGATGTTTGTGAGACAACATGTATGTGAAAGTGTTTAAATAAATAACACATTTTATTCTTTTCCTTTATTATTCCACCCACCATTGGGCAATTAAAAATATATTTTCAACAGCGCATATAGCGTTACAAAATAAATGTCCTTTACAAAGTTTTATCAAATTATTATTCTTGAGTTCTTGTAGTGGCGCGCATCCTAAATCTTCTATATTGTAGCAGAATTTCTTGGGATAATCTTCTGAAACCATCGAGCCTTCTCCCGTCCTTTAACGTAAATAATGGAGTCATTTTCATTGGCGATTGCATGTAGAATAGTACATAGTTTACTAAAGGTAACACCAGCAGTATTCCAAGGTATTCCATGGTAATTATTTGTCAACCATTTGACTGTTGGATCGTTATCTCCACGTGATGGTGAGTTTACAGAGATGCAATGTGTGGCGATAATGTTGTCTGATTGCACTACACAGACGGCAACTTCTTTGAAGATAAACGCTCCTTATCTCGTCTTGAATCCTTGAGCGTCCAGGAAGATGGTCGGCATGATACTGGGTGGCAATGATGGGCGCTATCTGGTTTTATGCGAGCTCACGTATTTCACAACACGGTCGTGAAGGATTAGACAGTATATGGCGGTGTAGGCTGGAAAATTGTCAGTGCTATCAAACTCCATACGAATATCTACAGGCCCCCTTTTTACCGACTCATTTTGATGTGAACAGTCGATTACGGCGATAGGAGCAGTAGCGACAAATTCTTCACGATTTAATAGTAATGTGTAAGTCTGTTGGAATCTTGCATACATATCGTAAATACTGTAGTTCACTTTTTCTTAAAGTCTAAATTCATGTTCTCATAGGGGTACGCCACATCATTTAGAAACACTTTGACGTTGGCAAGATTACAGTGGTCAAATATGGCCACACTCAATGCCTCATTTCGTTTCCTGTTTGTTTGAAATCCCAGAACAACGAACCTAGGTTTCTCCAGTTGTGTTGATGTTTTCAAAGACCAAATTTGAGTTTTGCTTATAGGAAGTTGCGGGTACTCCAACAAATCCCAGCTTCTGAAATTAATTCTAAGTGGCTTCCCACTGTCCACAATCTTAAGCAACTCGAGTTTTTCTCTCTCACTTATTTGCAAATGAGGCACCACCCATGCTAGTTTATTGATGACGAATTTACTTTTCTGGGGGTTTGGATTGGCGTGTACATATGAATTTGTATCGTCCCTAGATCGAATAAGTATTAGTTCTTGTTTTACATGTGCAAGTCTCCTTTTAAAGTCTTCACAAAAACCCAAGAGCATAATCAACGGAATACATACATCAAAGTAACCATTTCCAAGATCGCGTTGCCCCCATCCTGAGTTTTCCAACAGACTAATTTGTTGACGACCAGTGGAAATAAGAGTCTTTATTGTGCTTGTGACACCTACATTTCTATTTCGGTCTATTTCAACTCCATTAATGTATAACCGAATTTCCTCATATAGAAACGCAAACGCATTGGATATAACAATTGAATTTGTAGCCCCAGTTTCATCTGACTTGGGAAATCTTCCTTCAATATGCAAGAAACTTTCCCCTGGTAGTGTATATGTATCCTGGTTCTGAATAGATATCCGAATTTCATCATTATTATTAAATGTTGTTGGCGTATGTGGTTGGTGACTCAAAAATGTTTACGCGTCACCGACTCATCAAATTCCACACTGGAAGTTATATCAAGCACTTCATCCATCTTTTATTGTATAGCCTAACGACTGTAGGAAGAGCACGTTAGCAGGTGTTAACCGTTTCACTGTAGGTTCACGCACGTTAGCAGGTGTTACCCGTTTCACTGTCGGTTCACTCCTGACAATTGTTTGAGTCTGACTTTTCTTATAACGAGCGCCCATTCTTTATATGTAGTAGTTTCTCCTCTGAAATTCACTAAATTGCCGTCCTGATCGACAACTCTAATGTGAATGCTGTTGAGCGTTTTCACCGTGATGGGAAGATAGATGACGTTTGGAGGTACTTCTACAATCTTGTACCCTGGCGGTACTGTTGGAAAAAACTCGAGTAGTGTATGTCCCAGCTTATCGTTAACGTAATTTCCAGCACATATACTGCACTCTATCCTTATCGCGTTAACTTTAAAGATCTGCACAGTGTAGTATGAGGTATGAAATCCCGGCTTTAACACACGTTTAGAAAATCCAAGCAGTGAGCCAACTGAGTTTGGTTTCGTGAAATCTATTTCCACAGGTGTTTGTATCTCACACTTGAGTGAATTGTTGTTTGCTTTAATAACCAGTTTCTCGTTATTTGCAAGCCGAGCCAAATAACTGGCCAAATCGTCAATATCATACGATCCTGTAGGAATATCTATCACTTTATTCTTCGAGTAATAAAATTTGCAATTTGACTCATTAATGTTCGGAATCGAGTTATCTGTTTGAAAATCTGCTAAGCCGATCGTGTACTCCCCTTGACTCAAATCTATAGGTGGAAAGTAATCACAGCTCAAGACTGAACTGTTACCGGACAAGCAGAGTGTCACAGACATGTGTTACCCCGACTAAGGTTCATGCAAGACTGATGTTATGCATTCTGATGCAGGAATTTTAAACATAAATGTCCACATATGTGCGTACCAAATTCCTGGTGTCGTTGCACATTGTACTGTATTCTGTTACCTGCAAAGTATCGCTGCAATTCCAATGGCGGAGGTAAGACACCAAAACCGTCGATATATTTCACTACACCATCCTTGTACTTGATGTAAGCAACCCAGTGCTGAAAATGCTGGGACGCATCTAGATTGTCACCTTTCTTGTGTACTAGAACTTTTAATTCCGAATTGATTTGAAAAAGTGTATCTCTTCTGCCAACTTACATGACCCTGTCAGTCGTTCATTACTACCAGCGAGAAATTTTCTTTCGCAAAATTTGACGGAACCTTCAAAATTTTCATAAAACTTTTTCGTACATATCTTCGTACGATTGCTGTTTACCGGAAAGTTATTCTTCTGTATTGTAGCAAAGTTGTGTGTAATGGTTTGTAATGACTCATTTGTGTTATTATAACCTCAGGGATGAAGAGCAAAGATTAATATAGCTTGAAGTCTCACTTGGAGATCAGGAAACAAACTAGCAAAGGCAATCTGTTCATGGAGAAAGATTTTTTTTAACTGTGTAATGAGAAGGCTATAAGGATGGGGGGATTTTAAAATTTTTAATTATTTAATTAATTTAATTTGGTTGGCAAGAATCTGAACACTGCCAGATCGCAAGGAAAATGACATTGATATTTTTTTTTTTTCATTTGGCTTTTACACCACTAGGCATATTTAAATTTAATATCAACATAAAATCACTGGAATATCAGACAAGTCTAGATGTTACAATTGGCCGATTTATTCAAGCAAACAATTGAATGAATTTGCTTTAATCGGAAATTATCTAATGAAGTTAAATTATTAAAAGAAGACAAATATGCACAATATAAAACGATAGTAAATGTCAGCAATTAAGACATATGTACATGTATATGAATATTAAACTCGGGCACCGTTAAATTAAAGAAAATATGGAACTTGTGATTTGCAAAGCCTCCACAACACATAGTGTTCGATAAAAATGCCAGCTAGCTCAGAATTAGGTCTGCTTGGTGAGCATAAGTCTGTCCCAAATCGCTTAAGGGTCATTCGCAGTCTCAAAGAACACAATGATTCTAGACCTGGCGAGTGAACATTACCATCTCGAAGACAGCGTCTCTGGTGGAGGTCGCACAGCTTGTCTCAGTGTGATCTCGATGCAGCGACCAGACGGGGATCACCAGCCTGTGACCATAGGATGGTTACTGTCCGATGCACCCAGAGTCGACCCGTCTCGGCCCGTTGCCAAGCCAGAAGTGCTTCTTGCTCTTGGGAAAGATGGCCTCCTTCCTCTCGGCGAAGAAAACATGTCGGGGCAGTAAGAATAAGCCCTGTTTTAACTTATGAAAACCCTGAGGATTCTTGTCATTGGCAGGTCAGGCTTTCTGGAAATCACGTGATGTCGTAGCACTTTGAGATTTGCGATGGCCTTGAATGGCGACAGTCTGCCGGTCCATTGTCCCTAGGCGTCACAGTGGTGGGCTAGCGGCACTACTTTCGCCCCTTGGTCGAGCTCTGCAGCCCTTGCTTTTAAACAGAAATCTTACACTCGCATATTTGCGCTGAGTCCTCTCAAATAAATACCCTTGCATTTTAATTTAAACATATACAATTTGGGCTGCCCGAGATCAGTTTAATTAATCTAATCTGAATAACATTAATATTGAAATAATTTGAAATATATAAATTGTAGTGTGGCGTAATAACGTCTTGCTACAATTGGAAGATGGAATCTGTAGGTGTTGCTCTATGACAACTTAGTTTAATTTGTTAATTAATATGGCCATAAATTTTGAAAGAGATGTCCAGTAGCTCAGTGGACAATGCGCTCGCTTTAAAAATTAAGGTATGACTAGGAATAATTACGGGACTTGTTTGTTATGTTAGTTGCGTCAGGACGCTTCGTTGTTCGGATTCCAGAACAAAAGGAACTGGCCATAATACTGTACCTATCGCATACTGGATTTCTACGCCTGCTTCAGCTTGAACCAACCATCATTGTTATCTACTACGTTAAGCTTGAGTTTTACACAAACCTAACCCTAACAGGTTGTTTCAATAATTGAGATCTCAACATAATATCGGTTGGAAATAGTTTTTGTCTTAGAAGTTTTCTTTTATGAAAATGCACAAGGAAATCTGCATTAAGCTGTTCCTGTTCCTGTTTTCTAAAAAAAAAAAAAAAAAAAAAAAAAAAAAAAAAAAAAAAAAAAAAAAACTAACTATAAAATTAGTAGGTTTGATAAACGTTGTCCAAATAGCAGTTGTCACTTATTTGTTATGCTGCATAAAAGCAGATGATAATCTGAGTGTTATAATTGTAAATATAAACATTCTTATATGGCAATAATGGGCTGGTACAAGAAGGGGGGAAAATTCCACCGGGACGTCCGCTCCATCGCAATTAAATTGTCTATTTGGTATACTCAGATTTCTATAGCGATTTTAATCAATAACGTCGCACATAAAACAATTAATTTTGACTCTGCATATTTTTAGTATTAACCGTTCAACCATGAGTTTTAGTTTACCTACTGAAAGCTAAAAAGGTTAATTACGAATTGGCACCTCTAATTAATTTAGTGGAGGAATTATATTAAAAGTAAATTTGCATCTTTTAATTAGCTGCAGAGGAGGTAACTATTCGAATTGTTATTGATATAAGTCGTTAAGTAGCTTTTCCCGTTTGTTTGCATGAAATAGACACGAGAAAAAATCAGTGCTGAATTGTTAATCGTAATCTCATTGGATCGTTTCTTTAATCAATTTTGTGTAAGGTAAATAAGGATACCATTTTAACCTAACTCTATAATTGATTATAAATAAATGTTTGGATTAAATTGGTAGTATGGCTCTCTGACCTTTCCTTGCAGACTAACTGTCACGCTTCAAAGAGAAAAGCGATTAATAACCAGTCATTCTTTAACTGCTGCATTTTGCATAGAACGATTAAAGAATCTCTATATTGTTACACAGAGTAAACTGTTATAATGGAGGGTATGCCCCACTCTAGGTAACGTGCCGAAGAACTGGTATCTAATGTGGTTTTCTCTTGTCATTCTCATTGTGAAGTATTTATGAATAAGGCTGTATGGGTGGATGGTTGTAATGGTATACGTAATCAGTGTAGTTTATTGACAGTGTTATGGTTGAAAATTTGGAGAATACACTTGATGCACCTGGTGGCCCCTTCTTCAGATCTACTCGTTCGAAAGGCACAAAGTTTAATGTTTCCATTCGACGTATTCTGTCACTAATAAACACTGCGCAAATGCTTCACATCTTATTCAGAAGTTTCATACACAATTTGGTGATGAAAAATCTTACACCACGACCTCTCTTACCCAGCGGATTTTTTTTTTTTTTTTTTTACGCCGGGCCTCAAACCAGCTGAGTGTCAAGCACTTTTTTTGTGCCGGAATAACCGCAGCTAACAGGGTAGCTGAAATAGCTGTATATTGAGAAGGTTCTTTCACAACTAACTCAAATGATAGCCTGGTAAAACAAAACGGTCTGGTAGCTCAGTGGCTAAGGCGGCGCCTTTCCAACATTCAGGTTCCGGTCTCGTGTTCAAATCCCGATGGGGCCAGGAATTTTTAAGAGTTCTGTTTGAACATATCACTAACGGCAGGACGCTTCGTGGTTGGGATTCCACGTTAAACTCTATGTAAATATTCTAAAGAGGCGTAATGCGCGGCAAATCGATACTCTGTAACACAGGCGACCGAACATTCCTTCGGGATCTTCCGACCAACAATGCCATACGCTTTTACTCTTACTTAAAGCGTGCACAAACTACGTGGCTCGGTACAGGGAGAAGGGGTTGGCTGGAAGGCTAAGCTGGGCTACGTGGGGGGACGGTAGGTTCCGAGCCAGGCCACGTAGCTTTCCATTTGTATTATTTGCCACAGTTAAAATGAGGAACAGAACACAAAACAGCGTGTGGATATTTATTTCCCTTAGTTAATTATCTCCTATGTAATTTACAATAGTCTGACAAGAGAAAACAGTACAAAATGTCTTTTGGGAATCAAAAGGGAAAAAAGCTACGTGCTACGTGGGGATGGGGGAGGGTAGAGCCAAAAGCCAGGTAGGGCTACGTGGGGGGGGAGGGTGGGTTCACAGGAGGCCAGAATGGAACTACGTGGTTTATGCACGCTTCCTTTGTCGTTGTGATCTAATGATATCTGTGACTTACATGTCTGCTATTGGAATTAGATATGTTGAATATTTTTTGTAATCTCCCTATATGATTTTCCATCAGTTGTTTTTTTAGTATTATTATTTATTTATTTGCATTTGCTTGAACTGGAATCTGTATCTCCTTCTACAATCCATCGCTGAGCAAATTACCTATAGTAAGTGGATACGGGCAGTAGAGGCCTCCAACTACCTGGCGTCCACCCCTTTTTGTCGATTTAATTGGACGCCACTCTGGTAACTGGAGAGCACCTTCTGATCCGGCCGGACTGCTCGGCTTTCCTCTCGCCTGCCAATTACCTACTGCACCGGGATTGCCATCAATTTGCAAAAGCCGACCGTTGAAAATCTGTAGCCATAAATCAACCGCGCTATAAAAATAAAGGCAATTTCATTGTGTAGGCAAACATCTGCTAATTTGAGGCTTTTGCGGTGGTACAGTTATTTGAGATCTCGGCATTAGATTCGTCGGGCAGAATTTGATCTCTATCTAGCCGTTGCAAATTAGCTTCCAAGCATAACGCTTGTCAATTAATATACAGCTAACCATAGAAGCATGACGCATTCTGTTTCACTCTATTGATTGTGTAAACTGAGCGTGGCAGGTTAGCGGTAAAGCTCTTGCCTCGCATTCGGGACGTGGATTCGAATCCACGCCCGGCCATCCAATTTCGGTTTCCCACTCCAGGTGAATACCGGAATTTCTCCTTCAAAAGAACATAGCTGAATTCCTCCCCACTCATTGCTTTTAGTCCTTTTCCACCTAATGATCTCGACGTCGACGATGCTTAAACCAGAAGGAAAAAAATAAAAAAAAAAATAATGTGTGGGGATACTAAAGCGTAAATTTCCGCCTTATTTTCTCAACTGATTGATAACTTCGTTGTAGGATGAGTATAATATA
>JARYHS010013631.1:4463903-4525915 GCA_031002005.1 Vandiemenella viatica | reverse complement strand
TATTTTCAAAGTTTCCTAAAATTCTACCATTCATGTATGCGTGTTGTGATTTTAATTTCCGCCCTATGGGCGACCATAAGATTTCGCTATAAATTTAAAAAAGTCGAAAACTACCCATTTGTTATTGAAACGTTAACATAGGCTGTATTTAAATGACTTCACAACCTCGGTATTTGGAGGACCATATTGAGAGGAAAGTTAACAGAATGGCTTGATCCAAGTAGAAGCAATTCCAGACCCAGATGGGGTCCCATTGGAGCAAACCCAGGATCCGGGTCCCACAAGTTGTGAGCTGGGGGATACTGTATAGTCAGAGAAGCAACTCTACATTAAGTTCCTTCATAAAAATAGATGAATAAATAAAATATAAAATCATAATTAAAGTAATTTAAAATAAAAAAACAACGGTCAGGTAATAAAAGAACACGCCTTTGAGATATCTGCCGCCTTTACATGAAGTACTTAATAAGTGAAGTATTTTACTACCTGCCTAAGAAATAAGTAGCTACAGACTCCTAAATATGATATGTATCGAAGCCCATCTCCATGTGTAAATTTTAGATTTCTAGCGCCGCTCAGTAGCGTATAAATAAAGATGTAAACGGCTCGAATGTTCGTTCAGTTTATGATTAAAGCTCAATTTTTGTTCAGGAACAGAAGTTCGACATCCCTGTCGATTTAAGGAACCCATAAGAATGTAGGTACGTGTATTCGACAAAGAAATCTTCTGTAAATTTATGATGGAAAATTCTTAGAGAATCATACGCTTATTTATTTGATCGCGATCATATTTGTATATTCTCAATCAGTAGAAAGCATATCAAACTTACATGAACCTAGAGTTAAAGTGCTTAGGGGGCATCCATAAATAGGGGCGGGGTCCAGCGAAATCTCACCAATTCTCACGTGAGATTTTTTAAAATTGTGTTGGACTGTAGAGCTAAAAAAAAAAAGACGATCCGTAAGGGAGGGGGGTGTCTGATGGGACCAGATCTCACGAAGTCTCACCAGAGGGGGGGGGAGGAGGGTCCGAAAATCCGGAAAAACACCTCACGTAATTTATGGATGTCCCTTACTAATGTTACGATTTCGCTAGCAAGATACGCGGTTCCGACTGTTTTAAATAGATGCCCTACAAAAACTGATTACCGACAGACGATAACACTTGGACTCGTCCGGATTGACTTGAAACCTGACCGTATTGCTAGTTTAATGCAGTTTTCCGAATCATTTTATTTGCATAAATTCGAACATGATATGATTTCATGTCGAGTATAGGTGCACTGTCGACAAAAGGAAGGTACGCAGAGTGTATATCGGATAACACAAATGTACTCAATTCGAATCTGTCAGATGATAAATTCAAAAATTACTAGAAAATACTTCAAGTCACTTGTGAATCTTAGCTAATAGAATTCTAAAAAGCAAAACAATTTTGAAGAGTAGACTACGCGTATTCCAGCATACCCTTGGTTGTTTTTTTCATTTTCAAAGGAAAATCTAACATTTTTCTTGAAATAATTTCGAGGAATTGCAATTTAACTGCCTAATTACCATGATTTTAACAATTTTAGATATATCCTTTAATTTTAAAACTTCCTCTCTTAATACAAGAAAACTTACATTATATCCACCGCCGCTCGTAACAAACCAAACAACTGTGACGGACGGCAAGCACAACGAGTTCGTGTGATTGTTGGAGCAACAGAGCGATGCTATTGTTTAAGCGCGCGGTGTAGCCAATATTATTATACTCTACTGTACTGGATCGTATTTGAAAAAGCGATAGATCAACTTAAAAAGAAATATTCAGAACATTAAAGGTAGACGTGTTTCGACACCAAAGGATAAAAGAAGTCTATCCAAAAAAAAATATATATATATATATATACATATATATTTTGTATCACACTAATTTCGATTACTATTTTCGAAATGCGGGTGTCACCCCCAAACAGGTGACACCCGGGGCGGACCGCCCCCACCGCCCCCCCTAGCTACGCCACTGATACTACCCCATTACTGGACTACCAAGGACATTCATTTTTTTATAATGCACTGCTAATTATTATTTTGATAATTTACTTTCATTTCATGTTATTTGGTTTATTCTCTTTAAAAATCTCAATTGTTTGTTATCTATTAATTAACGACAAGGTCAATAAAGGCGGCTGATGTTTAAATTCAAGGTTCATAAAACTCTGCAAATTTGTTAATTTCGTTTGGTTTGTAACTTATGAAAAAATAACATCATTCCGCATATCCATTGTATATTATAAAGTCAATTGAGATATATAAAATTTATTACATTTAATACGAATTATATCTCATATAGTAAATGACAACAATAAGGTCTGGGTGTATGACAGTGCACCCGCTAAGTCGGGTCAACGTCAATACTGCCTACCCTTTACCCCTCTTTTGTTGTATTGATACTAAACGTCTCAAACTTCTTTTATATATAGATATCAGCAATCTTAGGAAACATGCTAAATTCTGTTTCATTACTGTTGTTAGTTCGGATATCATTCGTATGCAAATTTCAGCGATTTTGTCACTCGATCATTCACTGATGATCATCAAAACTCTAAGGTACGTCCCGTCGTTGTAGAAAGCTGAAATTTGGCACACATATAAAATTATACCACCATATTATAATAACAGTCTGAAACTGGTAACTTTCCATATATCTACCCCTTACCTACCCCTAACGTGAAATCGCTTTCTACCTTAACAAACTTTTTAGTTGAAAAGTCACAAAGAGCAAAATGTTATTATGTAATATGATAGAAGCAAATTGACTTGATTTAAGGATCAATTCTGCTAATGTTCAACCTCAATTCACCATCCTGCATGGTCGAGATTGCTAGTCAGCTGCCATAACCTAAATCTTGTCGTGAACCCCCTATCTGAACTGGCGAACCCCTAGGACCTCTGTATCCCACTTTGAGAAACCCCGCTGTAGATGATGTTATATGCCTGAGATTTCTTTATTTCAAAGAGACCAGCAAGCTTAACTAACATCTTAAAATTTACTGTGTTTCTATAATAAGTTCGGAAGTAGCTCGTTATTTATTTATGGTGTAGTTAAACCAGCTGCAATCTGTATTGCTCGGCTACGACGCACGTCGCACACCCATTGTTTTTTTAGGGAGTGGGGCATTGTTGGTAACGTACATTGTCGTCTTCAAATCTGAAATGTTCTTATTCACCGATTTTAAATGGAAATATTACATTTGAGAGACGATTCAGAATAAGCGATCCCCACCTCTAAAGACCTCGACGTCGACGAGGCGTAAAGCCATAAGCAAAGAAAAAAACAAATAAGCGATCAACTTACAAAAAGAAATGAGATCCCACAAAAACAATCCTTGTAAACATAGGTCAAGTCTCATGTTAGTGTAATGACAAAAACATGAGGTATTTGTTCTGAGCCAAGTCTATACTTTTCAGTGTGAAATCTCTTCTCTTTATAAAACCGAACGGTTTGTCTCGGTGTTATGTTTTGTGTTTCATTGTTAAATGAATGTTAGGTACACCGTAACCATAATAAAATGTCAGTATCAAGAAAGGTAAAATTTGTGTGGGCGTAAGTTCGAGTGATATTGATGGCTGTTGTCTAGAGGATTGAGGACGTCTAGTAAGCGGGTTTGAATGTGAAACCAGATTATAAATATATTATCTAAGTATCTGGACCTCACCAAGTTTGAGTGAGATTTTGTTTAGGAGTTGTTGCTCTAGATGGCCCAGGAATAGCTTTCCGTGGATACGGCCATGCTGGTACCCAGGCCAGTGCCGCGTATCTGCTAGTAAACTTGTGAGTTCTCCGAAAGATTGACGTAAGCCAAGGAAATGAGGAAAGATAAGCTAAGGAACCCGTAGCGGGAGCACATTTCTATGAATGTTTTAAGTCGCTGAGGCCTTCAGAGGGGGATGTTGATAAACAGGAACGTGACATTAAAATAGACAAGGAAGGTGCTTGGCGGTAGAGAAGGGGGGCTTTGTGCAGATGCTAGAGGACGTGTAGAGTATAGTTTATGAACGAGTAGGTTCTGTAGGAAGTATTCGACGTGCTGATCCGCTAAAAACAAAATACGTTTATAGTGCAATACATACGCAACAATTATACTAGAGATCACTAAGGTTGCCAGCCATCAGGATCTGCGAAAGTAGTTTTAAGGTGGGTGTACGATTATTTCTACAGAGTAACAAAGAACATATACTTTGGTGAGAAGCCTTGTAAAATACTCTGGATGTCAAGACAAATACGTAAACTCCTGATAAATTGAAGAAATGGGTTCCGTAGTTTATCTCAAAGGCTCAGCGCCATAGTCACTGTAGTACATGACTACGGTTGTTGAGTCCTTGTCGACTGGGAGGATGATGATTATCATAGAATGGTTCTTGTTTTATGGTTATACGAATAAACGTAGGCTTAGTAGTTGATACAACTGCTAGCAACAATCAAATGGCACTTGGTTTAAACTAACTTAATCATTTACAAAACTTATATATATATATATATATATATATATTACGTATGATTAATTTACAGGAAGGTAAAGTGATGGAACTATTGTGAAGGAAACCAGCTAGAGAAATATGTTGTCTTTGAATCGTAGTAGTTGCTTTTATCACAACAAGAAAGTGAATAAATTCTTTATTTATATTAAACTCGAGCTTCACGGCCCATCGACATCAAGAGATCATTAGAGTCGATAGGGAAGAGGGTATAAATTTGGCCATGACCTTTTGAATGAAACATTAAGGAATTTGTTTGGAGTCATTTTAGGATACCATTTAAAATCGAAATCTGGACCGGAGATCAAACTCGCCTTCCCCGAATACCAGATGTGAACGTTAATCGTTCAACCATCTGGCTCCGTGCGTGAAAAGCAGAAATGAAGAAATTCACAAATTTTAGAATATATTTTGAAAACATTCTGTTATGCATTGATAACATCAAAATATATACTAATATTATGCACTTGATGTTACGTTCTATAAAAAATGTTTTGTGAACCTTAAAATATTTTAGGTCTGACTCTCCCGTCTGCATTCAATTAACAATCTCATTTGGCCAACATTAATACTGAATACAAGCTACCCCCTTGGGCCGGCATGATGAAGTTGAGGGTAAAATAATTCAAGGAATTATGTTGGCGTGCAGACGTGCAGAAATATTTTAATTTTACTTGTCTAATAGAATGATAGTGGCTTTATAGGCGAAGCACATAATCGTGCTGTGCCGTTGTATATGCAGACTTCGTTATAAGCCACTGAGCCGCTAACGTGCCTGCTGAGCTGGTGTTTGCTCTCAGACTTGCCGTAGTGTTTAGACGCTGGAAGGCAATCACGGGGCGTCACCATGGCTGCGGCACGTAGCCACGCAGGTAATTGCCCGGCTCTCAATAACGAGAGGGCACTAACCTGCAGCGCTAATGGGCCTCTTAACAGCTGAGTCTCATACTTGCTAATAATAATTTAACTCTATTTTCACCATATTACACTAATTACTAGATTTTTCGCTCAGTAGCAAATAAATTTCTCTGGTCGCCTCAAAAACTTGGCACTTGTATAGTGAAGTTGTACAGGTAACATAAGAAGTGGACTCTGAACCGAGCGTGGTGGCTGAACGGTTAACGTTCAGGCCTCGAATTCGGGAGGACACGGGTTCGAATCCCCATCCGGGCATGTAAATTTGAGTTTTCCATTATTATTTCATATATTTATGAAACTACAAATTGATATTGGTTTTCATAAGCACATTTACGGTAGAAATTCACAGAAGATTTATTTCAAGCACAGGAGAAGATATTTAATTTACCTTTCTGGATAACTAGTTAAAATGTTACAAGAAAACTCATATATAACTCAAAATACTTTTCAAAATTACTAAATTTCCACAACCAACAAATAAATTTTTAACGGAAGAAAGCGGGAACAGAACAACAGAATCAGAAGCCCCAACTCAAGAAGAAATTTACAGACACATTCAGAAACTCAAAAATAACAAAACATCAGGAGAGGACGGGGTAGTAGCGGAACTGCTGAAGAACATTGGACCCAAAACTTTAAAAGAGATTACAGAAATAATAAAATAAATTTGGATAAATGAAAAGATACCGGCAGACTGGAAATGTGCACTTATCCACCCACTGCTCAAAAAATGAACTAGAACTGACGTGAATAACTATAGAGGGATGTCCCTACTACCAGTCACGTACAAGATATTATCCACATGTCTACTCAAAAGAACTCAAGAACAACTGGAAAAAACATTAGTGACCTACAAGCAGGATTCAGACCAGGAAGATCGTGCACAGAACAGATAAACAACCTGAAAAGTGTACTGAAACTGATGGCACTTATAAGTATACCAATAGTATGTGTGTTCGTTGACTTTAAAAAAGCTAATGACTCCAAAGATAGGCAATCCTTATTTACTATCTCAAAAGAAAGGAATTTGGATAACAAAACCAGAAGATTGATAGAAAAGACACTAACAGAAGCCACATCCAAAGTAACATTCATGGGTGAAATATCTGAACCGTTTGAAATTAGAACAGAAGTAAGACAAGGAGATGGATTGTCACCACTACTCTTCAACATTGTATTAGATAAAGTAATGACAGAATGGAAAAGTAGCTGAAAGCAGAAAACTTGTAGGCACCCATAAAAATCGGAACAAAAGGACTATACATACCATATCTGGCATTTGATGACAACCTAGCAATCGTCACAGAAAAAGAAGATGTGGCTATCAGGCAAATAGAAATCCTCAAGGAATGCGCAGAAAAAACAGGATTACAAATTTCATTTGAAAAACCCTAATTTAAAGGGAACAAAATAGAAACACAAAAGCTAAGGACAAAATTTGGTGACAAGGGTAAAACAGTTTAAATATCTAGGCGAAATCATACAAACAACAGGACTAGAAGGGAATGCACAGGAAGCAAGAGTGCAGAAGATGAAGAAAGCAATGGGGTTAGTACAAAATATTTACAACAAAAAATGTATTTCAGACAACACCAAGACAAGACATTATAACACGGTAATTAAGACAGTAGTTACATACGCAAGTGAAACATTAGCAATGAACACAAAAAAGGCAACAGAATAAATCAAGAAAGAAGAAAGAAAAATTATCCGAAAAATCCTGGGAAACAGAGTGAATGAAGATGGACAGTATAGACTTCAAACTACAAAAACTGTAGAGAAAATATCAAACATACAGTTAGACAAAAAGGCTGAAATTTTATGGACATCTGAGTAGACTTCCGAAGGAAAAAATCTCAAGACAAATTTTAGAATACACACAAACAGTAAAAACAACAACCACATGGATGAAGGAGGTGGAGAAAGATCTTAAGTCTGCAGGCATTGCCAAGGGAGACGTCACAGGCAGAGAGATTTTTAACAAGAAAGTCAACTCATGGGAAGTTATTTCAGAGAAAAAAAAGGAAAGATCTAAACGCGTCTGGACTGCTGAAGAAAAGAAAACCGCCAGTGAAAGGATAAAAAAGTATTGGTCCGACAAGAACAACATCCCAAAGAGGAAATGAACGCATCCAGTCAGTATTGCTTATCGTTCTCCATTATGGGGAGATACGAAAATAATAATAATATATAGTAGACTTGCAAGACAGTTATAAAGACTATATTTACTAAAACAAAAAGTATCACAACAACATTACTATATTACAACAAAAACGCGATATTAATTTTTATTACCAATAAGAATAATCGTATTGGAAATTTTTGTGTTGGTTGTCTATGATGTTTGCATGTATTGGTATGTTTATCGTTAAATTTCTTTTTAATGAACTGTATCTTGTAGAAATTAATGAAATAAATCTTTACAGTATAACGGCGTCAAAAATTTATTTAAAATAGAATTGAAACACCAAGAATCTAAACTCGTTACCTAAGACATAACTGTGTGATTGAATAAAAGGTAGATTGGTATTATATGATGTTAATAAAAAAAAAAAAAATTATTACTCTACTACCAAGAAATTTTCGTCAACAACACGGTAGAATAGAGAAGAGTAGGACTAAAAAGATATGGTACCATCTAATAGGAGTCTCTCAGCTGTTAGACTCATTATAATGTTTGATTATCCTAATTACATTCCTAATAAGATTTTTGGGATAGCTGTTTACCCACTTTGCATTAAAATGATAGATTAACTGCATTATAAGTTTTTCAAGGAACCGATTACTGTTACATTAAAACTGATTTCACACATACTTCAATTGTATTTCTGTCTGGCTTTATTTAATTCCCTAAGACCAACAGGAAATTACTTTTGCTCTTATTTCACTTCTTTTCAGTGTTATCAGAATATTATTCGATAGTAAAGTGAAGGTTTGTGCATTGTCTGTCAGCAGAAATAGTAGGTATAAAACGTGATGAAATCTTTCTCTGTAGATATGTAACAAAAAAGAGCAAAATGTTATACATTAACGTTCTTAGAGCACTTTTTTTTTAATTAAGAATTTTCTCTAATTGAAAGTACTTTGGAAAGAATAAACTAGCGAAATAAAAAATTTATACAAACCAGGCTTTCTCGTTGCGAAGTAACTACACTATCTTAACAGAATTATTTGTAAAAATATTTGTGTAATATAATTTAAGTATGATGTTTTATTTATAGGTTGTTATCTGAATATACACTGGGTTTATGTGCAAATATTTTCTTCGATTTGTTTTTCTCTAATAAATAAAATGTGAAAATCCTTAATTTATGTCTTCGTTTTCTGTGTGAGATGAATTAGCTGTCGCTTTTAAGTTCAGAATTAGTTATTTGCTGATAAAGTGAATTTGTCCATTGAAGTTTCTATGAGATTGACTTGTGAATATGTGATGTTATGGTTTAAATATGGTGTCAAAAATTTGTTAGAAAGATTATGTGAGTGTCTAATAATTATTGTTGTTATTAATATTTAATACAGCACTTTAAGTTAAAATAATATTTGGAGAGCCTGTAGCGACTGTTGTATTTTGGCTTAATTTCAGTAATTACAAACTGTTTGTTATATTTAAATCAGTTGTCGAAGCTTAAAAAGTATCGTTTATGATGGTTTTCTCCGGCCTTCAGTCATTGTTTAGTTTCCTGAATAATCTGGCGCCTTCTTCTTCGTGTTAGAGAAGTTTCGCTGTACGTACGGTACATACAAAGGCGGACTGCGAGATCAAAGACTTGTAGCCTGGATACCGTTATGAGGAAAACTGCACTGTTGCTAGCTAACAAATAATTCTGTATATGCCTTGGAAACTTCGGACAGGAGTTTGAAGTATTACTGTACTCAAGGTAATGTCATTCTTGAATGAATATGAAACGAGCTTTATCGTCGAGTTTTGTCATTTACGTAACATCGGCTATTGATTAGTTTACGTAATCTAGTTTCTAAATTTGGTGTAATTATAAACTAATTAGCGATCGGAAAACTGAAACTTTGAAAACCATTTCCACTATTCTTATAAATTTTGGAAATTGTGACTAGTTTTTGATGCTGCATTCAAACTTCTATAGACTTGCTAGGCGTGTCGTAGCTCTATTAGAGACATGATGTCCGTATCTTTTGAGTGGCCTACACAGTTTCCGTATCGGCGCCCAGGCAAACTTAAGAAACAATTGAATTTCAAATCAGCAGGTCTTACCATACTACATCACGTCGTTGCCCGTCTCTAACCCAACCACGTGGAAGGGGTGGACTTGAAGGATTGTATGGGAGGCTGAGTGAGTTGACTGGAGGCCAGTAGTTGATGACAAATCCTGAAGAGATGTATAAAGGACTGTAAGAGGATGAGCCGAACGACCCGCAGAATTACAAATGTCAACTCATGATAACGATGAGTAGTGTAACTCATAATGTGCCATCTGTCGCGAGGGTACGATCAATGGTTTGCTCATTAGCAAATTGCAGAAGTGATTTATGATCAGTAATGTGTAACATTAGAGCTACACTGAAGAGTAAAAGAAACTGGTGTAGGCACGCGTATGCAAACACAGAGATATATAACCACTCAGAGTACGGTACTACGGTCGGCAACGCCTATATAAGACAACAGGTGTCTGGCGCAGGCGTTCGATAGGTTAAGGCTGCACAATGACAGGTTATCACGAGTTGAGTGAGTTTGAACGTGGTGTTATAGTCGACGCACGAGAGATGGGAAACAGCATATCCGAAGTAGCAGGGGATTTTCCCGTACGACCATTTCACGGGTGCGCCGTGAATATAGGGAATACTGCAAGAACGGGACCAACGACGACTGACGAGAATCGTTCAACATGGCAGAAGTACAACCCTTCTACAAATTGCTGTGGATTTCAATGTCGGGCCATCAACAAGTGTCAGTGTGTGAACCTTTTAACGAAACATCACCGATATGGGATTTCGGAGCCGAAGGCCACTCGTGTACCCTTGCTGAGTGCACGACACAATGCTTTACGCATCGCCTGGGCCCCTCAACTCTGATATTGGACTGTTCAAGATTGGAAACATATTGCCTGGTCTGACGAGTCTCGTTTCTAATTGTATCCAGCGGATGGACGTGTACGGGTATGGAGACAACCTGGTTAATTCACAGATCCTGCATGTCAACAGAGGACTGTTCAAGCTGGTGGAGGCTCTGTAATGGTGTGGGGCGTGTGCAGTTGGAGTGACGAGGGAATTCCTGATACGTCTATGTACGTCTCTGACAGGTGTCACGTACGTACGTACCCTGGCTGATCACCTGCATCCATTCATGTCCGTTGTGCATTCCGACGGACTTGGGCAGATCCAGCAGGACAATGCGACGCCCCACAAGTCCTGAATTGCTGCAGAGTGGCTCCAGATACACTCTTCTGTGTTTAAACACCTCCGCTCACCACCAAACTTCCCAGACTTGAACATTAATGAGTATATAATGGGATGCCTTGCAACGTGCCGTTCAGAAGAGATCTTCACCCCCTCGTACTCTTACGGATTTATGGACAGCCCTGCATGATGCATGGTGTCAGTTTCATCCAGCACTACTTCAGATATTAGTCGAGTCCATGCCACGTCGTGTTGCGGCACTTCTGCGTTTGGTAGGTGCCCTACACGATATTAGGGAGGTGTACCAGTTTGTTTGGCTCTTTAGTGTATAACAATTGTTGACAGTTAAATTTTTATGGGAAATATTTTTTTTTATGTAAAACTTTCACATGCTGCTTATAACCAAGCTAATGTTAGTGCCGCAATGTTCTGTTATACATAAAAATTAAATAAAACCCACAATAGATTTTAAGAGCATTGACTTATTGACCTTATTAATTTCAGTTTGTTAATGCTGAAGGGAAACAGAGATAAGTTTTTATTTTTTGTTGACAATTATTTACGCGCAAAATAGTTGATATCATCAATCCACATCTTTTCTTCTGATTTTCCAACAGCTGCGAGAGACCATTTGGTGCAGCAAAAAGCCAATAAAATCAGAACATTTACAAATTTGTCATTAAAATGACTGTTATGTGTTATGAATTACACTCTTAGCTGTTTTGATCTTATCATTAGTTCTGTTAATCTTTTTGCAGATGAAACGAGCTCTTGAGTTCTTAAATCACTTTACTTGGTATTTTGCAATAAGACTAAAGGTGTGTCCTGAGCAACGCAGCGTTTGCTTTTCTGTGTTTGACGCGAGGCTTCCTGCCATGGCTACCACAACTTTGTTTACCTGTCGTTTTCTGTTACTTTCTAGTTAGACTCAACACAGTAAGTCTTGGCAGATTCTACGACTTACGCTTCTAGTGGCGCTCTTGTGGAGCTTTGGCGGAAGTGGTTGATAAAAAATTCTCTATACGCATGTCTCGTCAGTCACGCTAAGATAGAGTTACTTAGGTTGCTCCGTTCTTGTACACCAGTATTAGTTATGATTAAGTATTCTCTCTGTGGTTCATAGTTGATGAAATAATGATTCTTAATCTCTTACAGTGCCTCAAGATATTACTCGGTTAATCATAAGTACCCTTACCTAGGATGTTTCAGTTTTACCATTTATATAACATTAATCTCTTTTCTTGTTAACGATTTTTATCATCAATAATTTATACATTTTGTAATTGAACTTCGCGTTAGTTTTGGTTAAAAATTTTAACGTTTCTATTTTTGCTTACAATGCTACAACATAGTTAGAATTTTTTAATATCATACCTTGAAAACGAATTTTGTAACTAGCTATTAAACGTATTCATGCAGCTTCCCGTTGCAGACTTTTTTCCCACATCATCATTTCTCAATACTTGATGTGTACTGAATTTTATTCTCAATGGAAACTGTATCTATTACAGTATATATACTACTTCAGTGGTTCACCGAATATTTTCGCACTTCTGTCTCTAGTGGCTTTTTTTTAAAAAAAAAAATCCTTATTTCTCTGTCTGCAAGAAGTACGTCTTGACAATGAACTTCTTTTATACTCTACTGCAGGACTATCGTACGTACAATCAAGTCTTAAAAACACAAATATTATTTATAAATCTTGAATTGTCTCGTTTTATTTAAAAGAATTAATACCAAACAGCAAAACTGTCTAATTCACATATAATTTCCCATAACTTATAATCGTAAATATATTCCTAACCTTCCAGTGAAAAATATGGCTTCCACGAAGTGTCACTACTGCACTCTATCTTTTCCGTTTCTTGTGCCACTCGGCAGGTTTTATTGGTGGCTGGCAGCACCCGGTCAACGCAAATTCTGCATGTCATTCCAGGTCTGCTTTGCTTTCACAGAGTAAGGAGTTCCATTCCAGCAACAACTCTACTCGCTATATAAAATATTATTTTACAATCAATTTATTCCTACAAATTTTTTTTCAGTTAATATTCAAGTGTCTCCTTAATTTGTAACGAATCATACAGATTTAATTTTATGAGAGATCATTTAAACCGAGATACGTTTTTATTAATTGCCTAAATCTTGAATTAGCTTAGTGTGCGGAGATGCTTTAGGTAAAAATTGATGTCTTAATTGGAACTTTTATGGATGATTACACTTCTCTTTGAACTTCGGCACAAGAATCATCCATTAATTGTTTCAGTTCAATATATGCTAACACAACCGGTTGATGAATTGAGTAATCAAAACTTTTTGAATTGACTGGAATCATGTGAATGCATGATAAAACTTTTGTCACGCTGACGTGACGTTTATTCATTTCATTAATCCAGTTTATTTTATAATGTGGTAAAAAGACTCACAGTTTTCGGTTGTCTGCAAAATAATTAGAGTATATAAATAGTACGATATTTAAAATAAAAAAATAGCGTAGTGGAAAAAATCGATAAATTTTACTTGCGCAGGAAATGCACTTTCCTGTAACACTATCGTTTCCGAACATATTTTCCAGTTGCAAAAGAAAAAAAACTGAAAGATGAAAACAAATTTTTAAATTTGAGAGATGTTTTCATTAATTTATTACTTTTTCCGTGCTACTGTACACTATAAGCCAGTAAGAAATTGAATGACCTAGGGGAAAAAAATGCGACTGTGTTATTGAATTGATTTATGATAGATTTTATAGCATCTGTTTTCAAGTGTTGCCTTTAAAAGCAATGTACAATATGTGCAAACTTCCATCCTTGTAAACATAATGTGTGTTATTTAAGTGGATAAGAAACTCAGAATAAAATTTCTAAGTAACTGGTGAAGTATTAATAAAATTTGTTTATGTGAAGTACCACCTCTCCTATCCTGCCTGATCAGATTTTCCGTGAATTTTAAAATTTTGCATCAGTCTTGACACAGTCTGAAGCAGCAAATACTGCTTCGTAACGGATCATCTCCACGAAACCGTGCTTCATTGAAATTTATTCCTTATATAATTTACTTAAGAGTGGATGGAATCGTCTGGATAATTTTCACTAAGTTTGAACCTATTCCTACGAATATACGAGTACTTACATTCATATTACCATTAAATATGAAACTTCTATGAACTGAGACAGCAATTATCGGCCTTAAATACTGTAGTCAACAAATGTAACTTCTAGGTTTGATTAATAAACGAAAACATTCTCTGACTGCTGTATTGCATGAACGGAGATTTTACCCGATGGAAATTCTGGATGAAAAGCTCAGGTGATTATACATGTTAACCGAGAATCATAGTTAAGAAAGTTTCAACCTATAATTAAGTGCCATGACCACAAGTAAATGTCATACTTAATTATTTAAAATGATATCAGAAGAAATAGTTAACTATTAAGAATTAAAAATCTAGTCACTTTTTTTGTTTCAAATGAATTTAAAAATAATTCTAAAATGTGATATAGAATCGCATTTAAAGATAAGAATTTTTACTATAAATTACGTTTGAATTAACTCCAACAAATCCAGAGTGGTGAATGAGCGGTAGCACTCAGTCCTTGAATCCCCATCCGGTCATCCAAATTTGGGTTTTCCATGCTTTCCCCAAATCACTCCAAGGGAATGCCGGGATGGTTCCTTCAAAAGACCATGAGCGAATTCATTCCCATTCCTTGGCCAAATTCTTTCCTGCCACTAATAACATTGACAACGACAAAGCGTAAAGCTACAATAATAACAATAATAATAATAATGTTCTGACAACGTCGTAACGTAGAAGGAATAATCACAGTGAAAGTGTGAATATTAATTTTTTTTGATGTATAATGATTAATGTTTTGTAGGAAAATACAATATGTTGGACTCTAGGAAATTATTCGATTCTTTTCCATTTGGCCATTGAGTCTTCTTATCGAAGTACAAGTCGAGCGGAGCTTCGGGGACTATTGTGTCGCGAAAACGAGGTGACTCGATACACGTATTCCGCACAATAGCAGCAGAGCAGATCACAAAAGATACCACCGTTACGTAATCTTACTGACATTAGTTGGAAGGGGCTTGAATTCTTCATCCGTAAAGCAACAACGTTAAAGCTAACAACGAAACGTAAGATACAGGGACCATTTCAGCAGCAAAATCGACGTGAATGGAGCTCAGAAAGGGAAGATAAAGATTACCACAAATGGTGCCGACTCTGAAGCAGAAATTGAAAATGTGCTATATTTGGAAGCGATCACTGAATACAGCTTTACATGAATTAATTTGTGATAAAATTGTGATCAGTTTTGTGCCAAGTCTCTGTTTACTAACGGGATAATCTACAGTGCATTGGCTCCATGAGAGCATAAAATTATGGGTTCACATAGTAAATGGAAGCAGCATTTCCAAGAGCTGTTGTATCAAATTTGAATGACATAATGGCACAGAGTTGGTACATTCACTCTGATAACATTTTAGAAGAAACTTTTCAACGTGGAGAAAACCTGAACTCCTTAATAACTATGTTAATGTGCAGTTAGCAGATTCCTGGTGTTAACTATTTTAGTAATAAAGCAAGTCGAGAAAATTAATTTAAAAACTACCGTACGTACTCACCACCCTTTGCGTTTGTACCATGCCTTAGATTCCATTATTTTTTTAAATTAATATGAGTTGTGAAACAGAATAACTATCTTTTTTTTCTCTTTATTATACAAATATTCTATAAAACAAACATTGACTTGTGTCATCTTTGAATATTGCTTTTATTCTTGATATTATTATCATGTACGTCAGAATTGGGACAGATATAATTAACGTTTTTGGAGCAGGTAGCACAGAGTAAATAAACTTTGGCAGTTTTGTAAAGACGTTTAAATCTATAAAAATCTTCTTCTAGACGTCAAAAATTATTTAAGCACGATTTCGTGAGCTAAGTAAATATCTTTTGTACTCTTCAAGGATATCTCCACAACATGTCTTAAAGCGATTTATGACTCCTATAACCTAAGATAAATTCCTGCGAGAGAAACTTTTTCACTTAAACTTTCCCAATTCAAGCATTCCCGTTGCAAGCATTTCGCCGGTAACACGTCATAGCCCCTGCACAGTCTCCTAAAACAGCACTGTGGGTGCCAGCTGTGGAACCAATCACCTCGCCCCTGACGTCACTCCCAGTGGCGCTGACAAATGCCTATCGCTAAGCGCGCTGGTGATGCCATCTGTTAGCGACACTTCGGCGCCCATTCCGACCACCATTCCTCACAGCTGTCAGATTGAGTGTGGCGCAGACACGAGTACGAGGACGGTGGGGGTAGAGGCGATTTGAAAGAATGTAATTACAAAGAATTCACGGCGGTGAAAGCGAACAAGACGATTAAACTCTTCATTAATTTCCGAAATTCCTGCCGTGAGCCTCATTACCGTACTACAGGAACAAAAACAAATTTTCTTTCGCCTGAAGAGATGAACTTGTGTATAGATGTTAATGGGATTAGTACATGAGGAGTTATCATTTATCAACTCTCTTAAAACTGCGTTACCGAGAGGGGTGGTTGAGCGGTAACACTCTGGCCTCGCATTCGGGAGGACGCGGGTTTGGATGTCCGTTCAGCCATCCAGATTCCGGATTTCCCAAATCCCAGCAGGCAAATACCGGCATGCCTCCGTCATGCTATGGCCGAATTCCTTCTTGTTTCTTTCCCCTATAAATACCTCGACGTTGAGAAGGAAACCGTAAGGAAAAAAACCGTGTGTTGCAATAAAATGAACGTATTATGAATGAATGTAAATGATACTCGAGTAGACGAATGTGTACACAACGTGTGTAAGCATATGGTGTAAATGATATAAATTTTAAAATGATGAACATTTATATCAGTAAAATACTACTTTTTGACTGCGGGTAATGTGTCAAGTTTTGCTGGAATACACTAGGTTATTTCGTCCATTTGCATAAAAATGTTGTTACAATAATAATTATTGCAGAAACTTTTCCAAATCGAATTGAAGCTGTCAGCATTTTCCATAAGAGATTTCTTATTAAAGTGTAGATGCTTTTAGTCTCCATGTTACCTTTTGGAGAAAAATATGTTTGGTTGCTCCTGTTTGTTATGAATTATTTAGTCACGTATTGCTAAAATAATTTACTCGGCAATCACATGAAAAAGTAAATTTCTTATTTGCGCCATTATATCTTTCAGACTATGGTCAATATAACATCTGCATGCTGATTAAGCACGTTCTGTTCTTCTTATGACTAAGGTGGATGTGACAGAGTTGACTTATCAAGAAAGTGGCTAAGTTCTCGAGGCGCTATAGCAACACGCATCGTAACAACTGACACTAAATAATCCACAAGATGAGTCAGTAATGACCCTGAGGTGGTTCAAGTCTTGTTTACTGTAAACGCTGCGTCATGAAATGTTCACTTAAATCGTTTCTTTTCGAGATTGCTAGCGTGGTGCAAAAAAATGTGTCTTTCTTTTAAAAAGAGGTAATTATGTCGAACTTTAAATATAACAATATATATAAGAAATATGCAAAAGAGAGTTTCATTTCTAATTTACATTTCAATTACTATCTCAGCTGTTGATAAAAATATGTTAATTAATATTTTCATAACTAATTGTATTGGTTCATGTAAAAAGGGACTTAAGTCCATCTGGATGCAGTTTGAAAAAAACTGTATGCTACCGTATGAGCTAGAAATTTTTCAACCAAACTACCAAAAAAATGTTCATCATGGTAAGGTGTTTTTAAACGTGTATTGTTTTTGAACCTCGAGTAATTACGGTTTTAATTTTTAATAAAAAGCGATGCTGGACTAAGGTCTTTTTTTGCATGAACCCGAGTGGACAGTATACTAAGAAAACAAAACTATGCTGAAAAAATGTATATCATGAAGAAAACATTGTTGTAAGTACAAATGAATAATTCATTAGCCACTTTCATCGTGTTCCTCTTCGTCATTATTAGGCCAGTTAATAAGTAAGTTTTCGGGGATGTATAGTTGTAGTTTTCTCAAATCATCAATGTCAGCTTCCTTCATTAGGTTTTTTCCCGGAGGGTATGCCATCTGAATATGAAGTGATGGAAAGTAAATATTACAAAGTACATCTTTTTTTTTGTTGGTTTTCTGGTTTCTAGAGAGATAGTGTTTTTCTTGTAATATTGAGGACACCGTCGTTTGACGTCCAGTACGTCTCTAGCTTTTACTGCTTTTACTTAAAATTTGTTTAGAGCTACGCAGGATTATGTTGGTTAGGTCTCGTGGAGGATACCCTGTCAATTTTTTTACTTACTTTCAATCTGACTGAAATCAAGATCACAGCGCAAGAACCTGAATCCTCTAATCGGTAGTATTCCTCAATTTTGACAAACCAACATATATTTTAACAAAGACAAGCAAAGTTTTGAGCAAAGTAAAATTTTTATTGTGCCTGTCACAGTTATTGCTGTATGGGTGCAGAATTGTCACAGCTGCAGGAATTTCGTTCATAATGTAATCCAACATAAAAAGGAAACCTCGTTATTTCCTTCATCCACATGGTACGTGTAGAATTTAGCAATGTTGTTTATAATATCGTGGATGCAGTACGCGTCCACATTTATCTATCGGTGAAAGTATGTGTCTTGAACAGATATCGCAAAATTCTGCAAGAGATGAAAACACAAGGCAGCAACGGTTTCATCTTCCGTGCGAACGGGTTTTCCTTTTGACAAAATTTGTCTGTTATAACGGTTTTTGACTCTGCGCTTGTGAATTATTAACTCAGCTTTGACACTTATTTTTGCTGACTAACTAATATTGGAGATTTTAGTTTTTGTTTCTAACATCTTGCACTCACAACAACAATCTAATCATTGCTGCCCGAATCTTAGATTAAATGTTTTCTTGAAGTAGTTAAAAAGACGTAAAGCAAGCTGGGTTCTGGATGCTTTTCAGTTTACATTCTTCAATTTGTTTTGATAGAGGGAAGAAGCGCGTCCTGGACTCAGATCCCTTCTTGCACACGATTGGCTGCAGAAGATTTTTTCCTTCACCAATCGATGTAAACACCTTCCAAAACCTAAATACAACCTTTAGCTCAAAACAATCCAAATATTGACTTGCTTCCTTTCTTGCATGAACCGATACAATTAGTTTAAATTGACATAATTATTGTTGACACCCTATTAGTGATTCGTTAGAATCTGTTTATAGAATTAGTACTGGATGTAAGTAAATTATGGATTTAAAATTTGATATTTTTTGTCTAGCTCCTTTCGCCCGTTTAATCCAGAAAATCTACATCTAATATAAAGTTACGCTATCAATGGATAAATGTCAATCTTAAACATTCAATTAGAATTCTAGCAGCTTCGTTAAACGCAATGTTTACAAATATAACCAGCGTGCAGAAAATTTACGTATCTGTGCAGCATACTTCCCTGCCGCAAAGTGTTTCGAAAATAATTAATTCAAGCTTTTTAGATTTTCGCCCTACAAAGCTGCTGTCAGCTAGCATATAATGTTATTTCTCGTATTATTTTTAACTTTTATTTCTTGGTAGTGTTGTTTGGACCAAAGGATTCTGTTCAGTATATTTCCCGTAATTCTTAGGTTTTTTCAACATCCCAATTTCAGTCCGCTCAATGTTATATTGTCACCTGATATCGATGATGCGAAGTTGAAAAACCCATATTTAAATTTTCCTTGGTTTTGATTTCGGGTGGTTTTCTTCAAAGCAGTCTTGTCGCATTTTACAGTTCTTCCGTCAATATCATTTTGCTTCTTCAAAAGTTATTCTTTTTCCAGAGACACCGATTTTATACGATAGATATACAATATTTCCGACATCTGTTTGGCTTGGTTAACAGCTTTGGTAGATTTTATTTAGATACCTCGATATAAGTCTTCTCTCTGATCCCTCCAACGAAATTTTAAACCTATTGTGTAATATAAATTATTCTCCTTTCCAACTTACATTTGATGAAAATTGTCGGCCGAAAATCTTTGCCGATTTCATGCAAATCAACCATAAGTCATTGATAATCGAACTTTCCCAAAGAGAAAACATATCAGCATAAATGGCTCGTGTTATAAGTTTCATATTCTTATTGAATACAACCTGTGGTCCAAGATTTCGGCATACTACAATCATCCTGCTCTGAGTCCATCATTTTCAACGATCAGATTTTCGTCTGTTGTGTGTGCTGTTGCTGTTAGCATCATGCACTCAAATGCTTCGAGCAGATAACAATTCTGAGAAATAGCTCAGAAATTCTTTGTTTGAGTGAGTTCGAGTATATTTCATGTGATTACCGCTTACTGACGAAATTTGAATTTTATCACTCTGCCATAAACACAGCAAGTTCTCGCAACGCCTTATCAAACAAAAATATTTAAAAAAACATGATAACATTCTTACTAAGGTATGCCTAGTACACACGAATAGTAATACTCTGTTCACAACGCTGCAAGATTCAGCGTGGTGACTTTGTCAGTGACTTATGATAATAGCAGAAAAACTATAAGTTATAATGTAAATTTTACATTTGTCAATTGGTGCTTTAGCTTCCAACCATTTTAAGCTCTGTTTATGTTATATAGTATTCTGGTATACTTGACACCTTGTCAACAGCTTGATATAGTACTTGACAGTTATGCTGTATTTTAAGTTCTTAAACGAATCTAAATGACTTTGAAAAAAGTTAAATGAAAAATATTTTCTAATTTTTGAATAACTCCACTTTGTGGCGGCAAAAGGTTTTCTGCTTGTTGCCTGCTAACCTGGCCTCGACGTTCAGAACAATTACTGTTCCCCGCGGTGATGACTCGTACCTCTGTTCTGTTGCTAATATTGAACTACTAGAGAAATACAGTACATACATGTAATGGGTGGTTATCGTGTACTAGTTTCCGGCAAATTGCATCATAAATATGGCATATCCACCAAAATAGGATATTTCAAAATTCAGTCCAGCAGTATGTTCAACACAGACATTAGAGAGATTAATTGACGGTCGGAAGGACAGGTGGATGAATAGACCACGTGTTATTAAAACAGACTGAGAAGTCTAATAATAGTGTATGAGCAGATCCATTGTTCAAGATCACTTGTGCCTCGAGATTAGCCGCAGTAGAATATCAGGAAGAAAGTAGAATCCGAAAATATCGACCTTTTATTAAAAGTGAATTTTAGGTTTACCATTGAAGTAGAACCTTTCCAATTCTGCCTCATATGGACAGGTATGGTCATCTTGTGTCTGATTAGAGGTATAAAGGTATAAGAGGTATGGGTCTCCTTTTAGGCTGAGATTTTCAAAGGGCGCTAACCTTCCAATCTCAACAAAAAATGTTAATCAAATATTCCACTTACTTTTTTCGGGGATCGCACTGCTTTGATTGATGGATTAGTACGGACGTTTTTGCGCCCAACCTGGTGCCTTCATCAGGGTTTCCAGAATCGAAATATCACCTGTAATGTTTTTCACACAACTCCGTCGCTGAGAAAACCATCACAAGTGATATTTCGATTCTGGAAACCCTGATGAAGGCACCAGGTTGGGCGCCGAAACGTCAGTACTAATCCATCAATCAAAGCAGTGCGATCCCCGAAAAAAGTAAGTTGAATATTTGATTAATATGACGCCTGCTAAAAGCGTAAAATGTTGTACAAAAATGTTGTTAGTTTTGATTAAACCAGAATGTTGCAGTGGCACAGATTCGAATTAAAATAGTGTATTTCCATAACAACCAAGAATACAGGTGGAATCGACAGAGATGGTTTGCTGTAGAACTCTTTGTCGTCAGGATAGTGAGACCATTACGAGTTATTTCAATTAATCATGTGAACACAATTTTATATTTAGTGACGGTGAAACATCTCGAAGGTAAGTTAGGCGATTAACCAATGCCGTTTGCATAAAGAGTGCACAAAATTTATATTAAGAACTCTATTCAGCAGAAAATTCGGCAGGGTTAGATACTTTCAAGGTTGCTGTAGAAGTTCTAACATTCATCAATATTCATACATAACGCATGAAATTAAATCAATTATCAGAATCGTAATTTACTTACTTACTGAAAGCCATTTCAGAAATAAATATAATTAAAAACTAATGTTGATCAAGGGATTATTATTTTTTTTTCTGACATGGCAGTGGTGATGTGAATTTGCTAAGGACTGCTGGTGACGCGGTATTTCAGAGGTGTTGTCTGCAGCGCAGTTGAGTAATGCTGTTCCATGGAGCCGGGGAGGTCATTTTGCCTGACGTAATGGTACGCCGCAATAAATTGGCACCCGAGGTAATTAGCAGCTGCGGCCGCGAGGGGTAGACTGCCTGCGTGTTGAACCAGCAAAACTCTCACTCTCACCCAGCAAAAACGGGCGCTGCGCCTTCGCAACATACGAGGAACTCGTTTAAATGATAAAGAAACGGAAAGTTAGAAGACGAAAGCAGATAAAAAGGATTCAACTTCAATGTAATGGCATTTTTACTTGATTTCATCTACTCTTAAATGTAATAATTCTATGTTTGGTTTCCAATTTCGGACCGCACATAGATTAATATGCAATATTTTCATATAATATACAGCACATTTCAAGTAACACCTTGAAACTACGGTAGCTAAGAATATTAGCAACTTACGCAATTTCTGCACAATTATGATTAATTAATTATCTAAATCAAGGGCAATATATTTTTTTAGCATTTAGTTCCTTGGTGTTCCCTCTGAATAATCGGTTCGTTACTGGTTAGGACAGTGAGAGTTTTAATTGTACTGTTGGGCGGAAGTTTTTACTTTGCTTACAATCTTCCATTTCGGTGACTCATTCATCGTTGGATTCGAGTAACAATTAGTGTATATTCCAATGAAATGCCTACATTAGGGGATTTTCTCGTAGCTGACAGAGTGTACAGGACATCGCGTCAGAATGTACGTACAGTAACGATTCGAGTGTGGAAAACAGGCATTTAGGACAAATGGGAATAGTATTGTCAGTTTTTACCTATTTCTGGCAGGGGCTGTAGATGTTGCTGATGTAACAAGTTATACCGTTTAATGAAAGCAAAAAAACGTCTCAATATGATTATTATATCTGTACTGAATTTATTCATACCAAGAAACTCATACGTGTTCTATACTTGTTACTGTGTTTCTTTTCCTTTAAAAATTCTCAGGTAAGAATAGACAAGAAAGAAAATACAACTGAAATCTGGCAATATACTTGTGCATAAATGTATCTGTTCCTGAGAAATTGAAAGAAGTGCAAATGGTGAGCATCAGAAAAAAATATACGAGAACCATTTCAGAGATTAAGCCTCTCCGTACGCTCTAGTACGCGTAATACAGGTATCGTTCATGATCTACAGATATAAATTACTGCAACTCAATACAACTGTGAGCACTTCTTGCTTGTCACTAATGACGATATTTACGAGAAAATGCTTAATTCACTTGAAAAAACTTTTTCCCACAACTCTTGATGCCCAGAAACATGTTTATCAACTAATTACAGACGTAGCAATTATTTCTAAAACTTCTTTTGACATTATTTTTACCAGAATCTTTTAGACAAATATTTACATTTTTTAGTTATTAACAAACAAAAACAAATAACCATTTTTAAACTTCATACATACTTTCTGATCATCTTATGAAGAAATTTTTTACTCTTTTGAGAAAAAATATTATTTCCATAATGTTAATTGTTTGGTATGAGAAGAGTATTCACATATACCATAGATTAATTATTAACGAGTTTTTTTAATTACAAGAATATAGTCCATGGCTACGTTATATTCTTGTACTTCTTTTTTACATAAATGACTTCACTAATATCGACAATGTTTACAAAGCAAGTTTCGGTCGCTGAGAGATTGTTCATGCGCTAACTTTTCAGAGATTCAGCCTTCAGCGCAATCCGGCCCATGTTGAAGATACCTAACTTAATCCTATAATCTTACCGGTAAAGAAGGTTAGTATGAAATGCGAGCCAAGAAGCTTACTACAGTGCTGATAAAATAATGAAAAATATATTGATGCATTTCTTATGTGTTGCTACGTTAGTTAAGACTGTTGAGCTTGTAATGAATTAAAAGGTACAGTGCCATTAGGCACTAAGTGATCCCACGGTGTGTGTGAATATTGCCGATGCGTCGTGTCAACGAACAGAAACGTGACGGAACTAAAGCGTCCAGATTTACACGCACCTTGGGGGGTGCTGACAACGTCCTTCTCAACGTGGACATAAAGCGGATTTATAACCCCCATAAATAACTGAGACCCGCTTTCTATTTTCGCACGTTTCGGAAAGTTCCCGCCGAAAACTGGCGCAGACTAGCAAAAATAAACCTTAGTGACGTTTCCTAGTAAATGAGTGCTTTATGAGAGTAGGGGAAGACGATCCAGCCAATAGAGAAGCCGCCTCAATTTATTGCCGTGTTGGTGTTTTTTGTTGTCTGTTCTGGGGCCAATATGGTGCTGGTCCTTTGGCGCGGATTGCGGTGATTCGCCAAGAGCCGGACTCGACATCGCATTACGACAAGTACAGAGTCTTGCTCGGAGGAGAAGAACGGACGACGGGGGACTCTGGTTCTGATCTTCATCGAGTACAGCCGTTCAACGACGCCGGAGCTGGGGACACAGCATTCACGCGGTGCGGTCGAGGAAGCTGGACGACCTCATGTGGTGCGGGTCTTGCCTGGTCGCTGACCTGGGCTGTGAACAATGGTAAAAGCTACGACCCGGACGGAAACTCATGCAATCGTTCCACCCAGTAATGACCCTGAGATTTTGCTCTAGCTGTTTGATATTCAATGATATGTAATTGTTAACCTCAGAATAAAAACAAACTTCGTGTTTGCCTAATTTCACAATAATAAATTGTACACCCAATTTTCAGTTTTCCTATTCATTACAATAATATTTCATGTGATAAGCTGAAGATTAAGTATGACTTTTGATATTCCAAATTGATAATTTTGCTAATGATAAAACAGTATGACCCAAATTTAAACGTCCGCAAGGTAGACGTTACAAGCTTCTGAAGAATTTTACCAGGACATGACATAAGTGAGCAGTAATTGAAAATCAGGAAAATAAACTTTCCATATCAATTATTCAGGACATATTTCTTACTGAAAATGTTATATAACTAAGATTTTTATGAAGTAGCTAAAAATGTTGGTTCTGCATTACGTTGTTAATCTACGTATGCACCCACAAATTAAGTCGCAAAGAAGGATGCTCAAGAATTATTTGCAACGTTCAAAATTATGTTTAGAAATATAGCTGCACTTGTGATGCCAGCGTAGTAGAATTTCTACTACTTCTTTTGGAGTAGAAAATCCTGAATAATTTAAACTAAATTCTGACTTTAACAGTTACAATATTATCAATAAAATTGCACAAAGGGGGACAATATTTTCTGAAACTTTTTCATGAGTCTCTTGCCCCAAGAGATAAAATGTTAGTTACAGAGAAGCTCACGACTCCTGATTAAAAGTGCAAGAGTTTCTCCTTAGAGAATCTTCTAACACCGTGAAATAATTTTCGTCTTGTAGTATAGTACCTAAAAAAGATGGAGAAAAATATGCTTTGAGGTACGAAAAGAACGGTAGAAAAATTTACTCATAGTCTCTGATATGTTTTCTTCGTTTAAAAGTTTACGTAAATACATTTGATTTGAGCCTTTGGAAATTTTGTTCAAGTGTAATAAATAACAAGGAATGTTACGTGTTTGTAGTCATGGCCAGAAGTTGTCTTCAGTTTTTAATTCTAAGTAATTGTGTTTCCTTCAGTATTAGGTAATATCATTGGCCTTAAGATATTGTATTGTTTTTATACTGTTCCCGAAGGAGATTAGAGCAAACGTAATAATTATAATCTAGTAGCCAACTCTGGCACCATATAATACTATAATTCCCATTTTAACATGTAAATCATATGATAATATGATTTATTGACAAAATAAAGTAATGTCGAAATTAACTGTAGGTTTAAGAATATTTTAATACATTTTCGGAGTCGACGATAATCCGTAGGTTCCATAGGAACGGAACTGCACGTCCTATTTGTGACACAATGGCTTAGTATACGAAACCTCCTCCGTGATGTTCCAATCAGCCTTCGGGTAGTGGACTAAATTAGTTTTAACTATTCCATTTCTGTCAGATAATGACCTCGTTATCTGATTGGTATCTTCCTTACGCTTCATCTTTTACCCAACATTACCGAGTTAATTTTCGGTGTTTTCCCTCTCTTGATTTCTTGCCTGTTCAAAGTTTGGGGTTTTCTCTGAAACCATTGTGAATTCATCTTAAGGGAATCAAGTTATGGCGTGTCTTCAGATGTGATTCCCACCAATTTTACCCGAAGTAATTTAGTGTTAGTATTATTTACTTTGGATTTTTTTGTCATGATGAAGATTTTCCTACCCATCAACTTTTGAATTACTGCACTGAAATTTTTGCTTCCATTGAACTCCACGTACACAGAATCAGTGTAGCTGGTAAATTCTTTGCAACTTCGATTGGTTATTTATTCTAATTCCTGCCCTTCTTACCTACGAAAGAAAAATTTTCCACACCATTATGCCCAAAACCGAGTGCCAGCTTGTGATCATAGTTATCTTTCCGTTTCCTGTTGCACGTCTCATGAACAATACCAGCACACTCTTCACCCTCCTCCTGTTTTCCAATGAATCCCATTCCAGGTCCTTTGATGTATCAGTTATTGAATGTGTCTTGTAGTAATTTCTAGACACAAATCTAGAATTTCTTAGCACTCTCCTCAACTCTTGTATTTGATACCAAAAATGTGAGTTGATCCCAGATGTACATGATCTTAAAGTATTTCCCATTGTTTGTTTGTAAACTCATTTGTGTAAACAGCTTTCAACGTTAAGCATTGCTTTCTATTTCGTAGATATACTTTAAATCAAAGTGATGGCCTATCACTAATACTAATACTAAGATGATACTGTTCTCACATGGGATCAAAGTGAACGTATCTAATCTAATCCAGTCAGTACCAGCCTAAGTAAAATTACCTTTTATGTCTGCAAGATGTTGTAATACATGTTGTTAACCAATTCTCCTTTACGTGCTTTGGATATCTAGAAATAATCTTGTAGGGAGTAATTTATTACAAACTAGCTTCGAGCCCGTCAAAAATGACCGTTTGAACGCCATATTCTAGCAGTTCATATTTTCTGCAGTTGGCTAATTATACAGAATTGTTATTACATAATGCTAATTGCCTTGATTTGGTTATGTTCTACATATTTGATTTACTGTTCACATAGCAGTAAAGTAGTAATTTCTGCTGAATTAATTGCGACTTCAGTATGGAACCAATGAAATTAAATCAAATTAGGAATCCCAAAAACTTTTGCTATCAATGTAATATCAGTTTTATTCCTGGTCCAGGCACAATTCAGCACGTTAAATTTGGAGCTACTTCCACCCGTATTAATTAATACCTTTAGTAACATGGCGCTTATGAAAGCAGTTTAATTGGTTTGTAAAACTCATTTCAGAATGATTTATGCTGTAACAAAATGTGTCAGTAGCGATTCTGGTCAACTTAACCACAATCTCCACTAATAATGCGTTCGAAAATCATAGTTTCTATTACCCTCATATGAATAATGATGGGTATCACCTATGGTGGAAGTAGCAATTTATTCAGGAAAAAAGGAATAACGATCAGGTCTCCCGGAAATCAAGATTCCGCCAAAATAACGTTCAGTAACGGCGTAGTAAAACTGCTGTAGTCAATCCCAAGATATATTATTTTCAAGCAGTAATTCCGATGTATTACAGCCTGGACCGGCATAATACAGTTAAATGTATTTCAGCAAGCATTTCTAGAGGAGTCTTGGCGGAATCGCGATCTCCAGTAATCACGATTTATTTATTTTACTTTATCTTACTTTAAATGACGGAAAGTATAATATCAAAAACGGATAAATGTGAACAAATACCACTAACGAAAGTGTTCAGTAAAATATGCAAAAAGGAAATAGACAGTAATAAATAATCTTTAATCAAGCAGCAACATTAGCGAAAGTTTTAATTAAATTAAAATTGAACATAGGCCGGAATGAGATTTGGAATTTACCAATAGCAGAGACCTTGCGGTTGCGTATATACTAAACTTTGTAAATAATCTGTAATATCTCTGCTTGCCACTATTTAGCTGCAAGAATATCGTTGAAGAATTGCCATTTATAAATTGATCTGATAAAAAGATTATCTTATTTAATAGCTAACACATGTATCAAAAACCAAGGGTATCATATATAATGGTAGTAGGAATTTATTATGGAAAAGCTTATAAGGAGAAACGAATAAGTCATCTTTAATGATATCTTTCGTTATATGAATACGTTACTGTGGTTAAATTATCCGAATATTTGGTTAGGATTTTAAAAATAAATGCATGACGGAGACTATAATTTCGAAACGGATAATTATTACTTATTTGACTAATACATTTCGCATTACGTTTCTCTGAGTTTTTAATAAACTTCATTGTTTCTGATCGTCTGCCAAAAAAATTCTTAGGTTATGGTTTAACCTAGTCCTTATAATTGATACAGTTAAAATAGCGTAAATATTGAATTCCCTTCTCCTTACATGAATTTCTCTGTCTAGCTGTAAATGAACGATAAGCAAGATGATGGTACGAATGTAATATGGTGGCTGTTGATTGGCGAGTGAAAGCTGGCACGTGGCCGTTCTCTAGCCAATAGCTGTAGTAGCTATACACGACGTACCCAGATTAGCGTTTTATATAATAGGATGTGTTGAAGATCACAGTGGAGTCTGCAAAATCCGTCAACATTGAAAAATTGTTGTTATTTATTTCGAAGTATACTGCAGAACGTTTAAAGTCTTGTCTATATAATATTTACATAAATTACGCATCTTGTTCTCAGATCTGCCAAAATATGATACTGGTACCTATTAAAGGAGAATAGATATAATCATGAATTTTTCAGCTAGTGTTCTGTCAAACGTAAGAGACTTACTTGCAGATTATATGAGTTCTGTTTCTGCTATGGAAATTACAACAAATTTTAAAAAAAATACCTGTCATATTCTGACTAAATCGACATTAATATGGTGACAGAACGTACTGCAAAACCTACATACAGAAAAACCAAGCAGAAAATATAACTAATTCGGATTGTGGAACTTCTTCGTTTTGATTTTTTCTATTAGTTATGTTCTGAAACGAATAATATTACTTTTATTTTACTTTATATTTAATTTCTGCATATTTAAAATGAATATTTAACACATTAAATGGAGTAAATTCTTAACGGTAAAGTAAAAATCTGTCTCCAATTTAAGTAACTAGGACACCTGAAACATCATGAAAGAAATTCCTTAAAGCCACAAATATTCAATAAAAATTCTTGAGCTGCTTTCCTGCCCTTCTAAACGCTCATCAAAATGTCACATCACTTTTAGTGGCATTCTTTGTCTGGTATGCTTTCACTTTAGCGTGCCACTCTAGGTGAAAGATTTCACGGACATTGCACGAATGTCTTACGTCACACTGACACAAATGATTTCAGCTATTTGCTTGATATATTCTTCATTTATCTGTTTACTGATACTATTGCTGTTTTAACAAATTATCCGCACAAACCTTCTAGAATTACAACGTTCTAACAATATGGAACTGGAGACAGCAGCGACCAATAAAGCAAGTGATCTGAGGGTTCCAAAGGGGAACTGTAGCAAATTATCTATCGTATAATTACAAAACTGAGATTAAGTCTAACTCCATAATTTTTCATTTAATTGCATCTCACAATACCACTGAGAACAGTACTACCGTGTGTTGAATATTCATTAGTACTGGAATGAAAGTTACGCAATTTTCTGGAACTATTAAGAATAAAAACTGAACTCTAGAGTCTATTCCTTGGAGAAAAGTGAAAGACATAATGAAACTCCCTTAGTTGATACCTGACCTACATGATTTAATTTTTCGTGAAGTTTTAATGCGCCTAAGAGAAAATTTGCGTATCTCGAGCTGATTTAAATTTGTTACTAATTAATCTGCTATAAGCACATATCTTTTGACCATATTCTTCCAGGAATTTTCTGTAACTGCTGCTTTACGTAACTTTGCTTACAAATTTCTAGGACGCCACCATATATGACAAAATGTATTGGCAAACTACCACGTGTAAAAACTATACCAAATTTTCTGATCATCATTATCTGCAAAGAAATAAATTTTTCCTCCTCACTTATGTTCATTTATTGTTACAGCATAAAACTATAGGAATCCAAATGCATTTCAAAAGCCTTAAGCTCTTCACTGTTGAATATCATCAACTTTATATTACTGGTTTATTATTATTATCTGAAATTGGACCCTGTAGGATCACGCAAAGCCTTAACGATTAAGTTTTCTGAGTTTCCATATAGCTTTCATTTTTTCCCCGTGGATTCTCTTCCTTTCTTCAGTCCACTTCGTCCCCGGTCTCTTAATGACTTCATTCTCTGGCGGTACTGCCCACTTGTTAATTTTTTCTCTGTATGTTTGTCTATCTACGATTTCTGATGAGTTTATGTGGGCTTTTTCCATGTCTTTTTTGATCTCCTGGACCCAGGGCATAGTTTTTAGCGTTTCTATATACGTCGCAATTTTATGAATCAGTCTTGTTGCTGGAAGTCTGTGGATATGTCCATAAAATCATAATCTTCGTTTCCTGATGTCTGCCGCGAGATTTGACAGTGTTTCTGTTGTCTTTCGAGATTTAAGTCTATATTCGTCATCTGTTTTTTCGGGTCCAAGAATCTTTCTCATAATTTTGCGTTCTTGGTTTATTGTATAAAGCGGTATTTTTTCCTTGAATTCAGCTACTAATTTTATGTTTACCAGTTTCATCCGATGCTGTAAAACGTAAATGGGTGATGGTTGCAGAACAACCTTCTTTTCATTTTTTATTTTAAAGAGTAATTAATGCACTGAAAACAATTATTTATTTTACAATTTTGTTGTCGATTTGTTTATCGCTGGTTGTGCCTTTAACACATCAAGCAAAAATAACGAACGTTATCTCACGATTACACGGTTAAAGACATGAAGTTCGAGGTCGCAAACTGTGCGACATATTTGTCCAACTTGCGAAGCGTAGTGTACTCGTAAAACAATCGTATAATGCTGACAGTAAAAATCAAATGGTATTCTCGGTTTTAGTGTTCGTGTACTAAAGGGTAGTGATATAAGTAGACGTAAGTCTACATTTTATAGACTATGCTGCTCTCTGCAAGAGTACTGAAGTGCTGTCCAAGTTTCTGTATTTACTGTAGCCGGAGAAACGTGTATGCAACAGCTTGTAGCGAAATCTTCCTGTTTTCGAGCATCACATTGGTTATCTCGGTCTCAAAAATTGATGTAAAACATTTGGAACTGGTTTATAGGGAATATCCTCCTTCACTATAAACATTTAAATGTATTTATAGCAATACTGGCGGTTTTATAACTGTTTCCACTTGATATATTCACCAGTCTTTGGTGCTATACCACATTATTAAGGAAAACAACCAACAGTAAAACTTAAGAGCGCAGACATATGTTACCTTTATTTTCAAGTTGTGATCGTAACCGTCAATGACGAAATCATTGTTTTATGATCTGTTTAGGTAACAAGTAACTATACGTTAGTCCCTTTTTTGATGCTCTTTAGCAACTGCAGATATTTCTTATTAAGTACCCCGACAGGAAAAAGTTTTTTTTTGTGCTGGAATATTATAAGTATTGTCACGCGAAAAATAATTTCTAGGTAAGAAATATTACTGAGGACATCCCATATAATTTCATATTTGATGTAATCGAATAAGATATAGAAAATAAGTTAATACAATAAATTGGTACGATCGTTGCGAGGATTTAAATCTCTCCATTATATATAAAGGAATGTGGATAAGGCGAGTGAAGATAAATGTTCTTGAGTGAAGAGGAATCAACCATATTAACAGAGTAAATATCAATCTTCTCCGCGAAGATAAAAGAAAAGTACAAAAGAACAATTCAGCTATGCGGACATGAAAAGTTTCCTTCTGAATCTAGCCTGGGATAGGATGCTGCTTCCTCAACTCAATTAAGTGCTACTAAGTTTAGTTTCAAACTTATTTCATTCATACAACGTGTTTTGAATAAGTAATGATAGTCAGTTCTAATATTTGACTTAACCAACACGACTGGAAACAGCACATGTGACTAAGAAATGAATGACTTTTTGAAACAAAATCAAATCACTTTTGTTATGATCACATCGTCGAAACGCAAATCTCTCTCAATAGAGGAGACAGGAAATCAGTTTTTATAAATATCTCATTAGAATGAAATTACACTTTAAAACAGTTTTTACTACCATGTAACTCAATCTTCACGTGTTAAATATTTCGAAAGTATACCAAACCAATTCAGTGTACAATAAATTATTGCACTGGAGGAATGCGGCGGTCAAAACAAAAAGTAGAGTTGAAATTATATAAAGAAAGTTTTTTTTTTGCAGTATTTCGATTGGTTTGATGCAATCCTCCATTCTTTCCTATTTTGTGCTGACCTCTTAATCTCAACATGCTCCTTACAACCCACGTCCTCAATTACCTGCTTCATATATTCTAATCTCTGTTTTCCTGTACATTTCTTCCAATTGACTGTTCGCTCCACTAACAAATTAACCAATCCCGCATGTCTCAAAATATGACCCACCATCCTATCTCTTCCTCACATTTCAAACGCTTCAATGTTCCTTCTTCCTGGTATCCTAAAAGTCCATGCCTCACTACCGTAATGTGCTATGCTCCACACATATAGTATTTAGTGTTAAATCAATAATTGAAAATAAAACATATCTTTTTCATGGGAGCTCTCTTTGCAAGTGCTATTCTGACTTTAACATAATTCCTGCTTCGGTAATCAGCTGTAATTTTACTTCCTAAGTAGTAGAATTATCCTACTGTATCGTACCATGTTTTTATATTTAATCTACTATTATTTCTATCATTTCCATAACATTTTATCACTTTTGTCTTGATTCTGTCTATACTCAGTCCAAAATTTTTCTTCAGTATTTTGTTCATGCTATTCAATAAATTCTCAAAATTCTCAGTGTGTTATCATCAAATCGTAGCATACTGATTTCTCCTCCTTGATAACTTATGTCACATTCAAGATTTTCTTTCACTTCCTTTATTGCTTCCTCCACATACAAGTTAAATATTTAATGGGATAGACTAAAGTGGCGCATATGTAAGCATGTTTTACTAATTTCAGTTTTACGACTACATTCCTTGCCGGTGACATAGTCATTTAGATCTTTTGACGGTGAAGTTGTCGATTTTGAATAGGTTATTGTAATATTATAATTTATTAATACATAGGGGAGACCGGGTCTAGTTGATACAGGGTTAAGTTGATACAGGACAAATAACGTGCTAATGCGCAGACGCAGACAAGTGTGACTAGCTTGTCTGGACAACAGAATGATACTCAGTAACCACACCTGTGCTCGAGGAGAAAGTTGGCTTATGTTGTGAGTTGTGAACTAAACACTGTTTTTGATCACCAAAAGTAAATTTTCACTACACATTTTCAAGTAGTATTGCAAGTTTATTTCTTAGTGAACTCTGCTATTGTTATCATCACCTTGTTATTTGCTATAAAGGTAAGAATTTCACCTATTGAACATAGTTTTAACTGTTACTGGTTTTGCGTGATTTAAGAGTTTATTGTAATGGCGACGTTTGGGTCAAGTTGATACGTTCCTTAGGGGTCAAGTTGATACGTTTCTTAGGGGTGTATCAACTTGACCCACAGGTATAACCATTTGTTGTATTTATTTTCAGATGCCTAGAAACCACAAGAAAAAAACTACAAGGGGTGAAATACCCATTGATATTTTTGAAAGAGCATATGAAAAATTAGGAATGGCAGGATGTCTGTTAGAGAAGCGGCCAAAACCTTTAATATAGACAAAATGACCCTTCATCGGTACAAGGTGAAAAAAGAAAAAAATCTGGTAACACCAGAAGCTCTTGAGAAAGGTGTACGAATGGGATATGCTAAACATCGACAAATATTAAATGATGAATTAGAGGAGGAGCTTAGTTAATACATTTTAACTAGCTCTAAAATTTACTATGGTCTAACTCCTAAAAATGTTTGCGAGGTGGTATAGGAATTGGCACTAGCAAACTAAGTAAAAGTGCCAGATACCTGGTTAAATGCCAAAATGGCATTTACAGAATGGTTTTCTAAATTTTTTAAAAGGAAACACAATCTTTCTTTGAGAGAACCAAAGGTGACTAGCCTAAGTCGAGCTACAAGTTTCAATAGGCATAACTTTGCAGCATTTTTCGAAAACCTAAAAAAGGTTTTCGAGGAATATAAGTTTCAGAGCAAAGATGTGTGGAATAGGGACGAGACTGGAGTGCAGACTGTCCAAAGGCCTAGCAAAATATTAGCTCAGAAGGGGGTTCGTCAGGTGGCAAAAGCTACTTCCGCCGAGCGAGGGCAAACAGTCACAATCGCAACGGCAGTAAATGCTATTGGTAACACTGTCCCACCCCTTTTTATTTTCCCTAGAGTATTCTTCAAAGAACACTTCATCAAGGGGGGACCACCAGGGTGCATTGGCACGGCACACCCATCTGGTTGGATGACAGGACCAACATTTTTAATTTTTATAAAACACCTTCACAGCCATGTCAAGTCAAAACCCCATCAACCTTGTCTTTTGCTGCTTGATAATCATGACTCCCACTTCTCAATTAATGTGTTAAACTTTTGTAAGAACAATGGGATTGTTTTGCTGTCTTTTCCTCCCCATACGTCCGACCGCCTCCAGCCCTTGGACAGGTCAGTCTATGGACCATTCAAAAAGTTCTGCTTTTAAACTGTGGACCATTGGCTAGTCAGTAATCCTGGGAAACCGTAACGATCTATGACATCCCCAGTCTTGTGAGTAGTGCCTTTTCATATCCATGACACCAAATAATATTATAGCAGGATTTAAAGCTACAGTAATAATGCCATATAATCCAGACATCTTTACAGATGAAGATTTTTTGTCAAGCTTTGTAACTGATCGTCAGCCTTCTACATCAGCAGAAGTCAATCAGCCTTCTACATCAGCAGAAGTCAAGCAGCCTTCTACTTCAGCAGATGTCAATCTGCCTTCTACATCTTCGGGAAGAGTACATGAACCTTGTACATTAAGAGTGCTTGGTGTCACTGAAAATGGATCAACACATGCCCCTACTACAAGCCTTGGAGCTACTTCGCCAATGGTTTTGCCAGAAGAAATTCGTCCTCTGCCAAAAGCAGGAGAACGTAAAAGGAGTTAAAAATGCAGACAGCCCTTAAAGTCTTGTATTCTTACAGATACTCCAATAAAAAACAAAATTGAAGAAGACGCAATAGAGAGAGAAAGAAAGAAATCTATCAAGACAGAAAAACACAAGTCAAAATTATTTAAATCATTTGATGGTAAGCTAAGCAAAGAGACAGACAAACCAAGAAAAGAAAACAAAGATAAAAACAAGTCAGAAACGAAGAAAACACAAAGAAGAGTCGGACTCTGATGAAGACGGAGAGTATTTTTTTTTTTTTTTTTTTTTTTTTTTTTTTTGTGTGTTTTAAAACATATTCCTCATCCACACCTGGCCAGGAATGGATTCAGTGCATTTCTTGCAAGAAGTGGGCACACATCACCTGTGCAGAAGACAACCCTCTTTACACTTGCATTAACTGCCAATCAGACCCATGTTTCTCGTCAGAGTCGGAGCAATGTAATTGGTCTCAATACAAGATTTTAGAAACTAATAAAATAATAAGCTTTTGTAGCCTATGTACTCAAAATATTATTCCTATAAACCATTTAAGTTGTTTTTAGGGTCTTCAAAAATGTGATTATTTTTTAACATTGTTCTTAAAAATATTTTTGTATTATTTGTGGTAACAATAAATCTTGTTCACGTTTCATTTGTTATTTTTTCATTAATTCCTATCACTGTATCAACTTACTCAAAGGTGTACCAACTTTACCCATCACTGTATCAACTTTACCCAAGGCGGGTTAAGTTGATACATCTTGCAAAGTTTTTAAAAACTTTTTTTCAACGAAGGAGATTTAATTTTATAAATAATGGAAGTATCTTAAGTTATGGCCAAATAGTTATAGTTATGAATTACGTTCGATTTGTTTCAAAATAAATGCAGAAAAACAATTTAAAATTCAAAAAGTAAAAAGTGTATCAACTATACCCGGTCTCCCCTAGTACTTAGTGACTTCTGGATGCAGGAAAAACTGACTGTGAAACGAATAATTAGTTAAACAGGTGAAGTCTGGGTATTTTGTTTACCTCTCGCAGCTAGCCATGAACCATGCTTAAAAATGTAATCTAACCACTACTATCAAAAAAGCTGAAACACAGAAGTTACGATAAAAATTAAAGATAATTTGGTTCCTTTGCACAAGTAAAAGTAAGAGTTTTCGACACATTGGCTGTGTTTAGTATTACACATATTGACATAAACAATTGTTACACAGATCCTTTGCTATACGGAAATGTAAGTACCTGTAGAAAGGCGTATCTACTTCTTTTCACTCTCTTTGTATAGATCTTTATGAGTTATATGTGTGCAATCGTTCTTCCTACAATATGTTTGCAGCTTTATCTGTCATTAACGCAACTGAAAGGAGACTGCGATTAAGATAAAAACTGATTTGTTGCCAATACATAATTTTTCTGTCCCCTCCGTTAAATTTCGTCTTTAAATAAACTTTAGTTTTTTCATATAGCTTATTAAACTATCCCCAGATCATAGATACACAGCAAACATAATCAATGAATCTCTGAAAATGAAAAAATATTTACACGAAAACAAAATGAATGTTGCAGATTGCGTTGTCCATATCACAATTTATAGTGATATTTTTCGTGCAACGTTTTTGCTGCAGCTGATTACTTTATCATGGACACCTACTGCTTGACACAGTCTGTAAAATTTACCCTTTGCTAGTTATGAATAGGGACAATCGCGTATACTAGAATATGTCGAGTTGACGAAGTGGGATACGACTTTAGAAGACAGAAACAAGAAAATCTTCTTGACTCTGGGTCTGGAACCGTGACCACAAAAAGGGGTTTTAGACTAGACGAAAAACTAAAATACTTAATAGATTCAGTGTATCGAATGTATGGAACAATTTAAAACAACGTCAGAGTAAATTTCGTATAATTTGGATTTGCATGATATTTCAAAGAGAAATGGTATTTTATAATGCATGTTGTTACAAAGTAGAAGGCTGAGGAAATGAGTTTCTCCTATACGCAAAGAAAACTCTTTATGTAAATTCTAGCTATCCAAATTGAGGCGTACCTTCTTTGAATCTATTAACATAATTTTCGAAATACACTATCAATAAACTAAACAAATTGGCATGAACGGTGTGTTGCTATAGTAAACCTTACATCACTTTCATTGCTTGTTTGACGATTTTGAATGCTTAATTGATTTCATCTCTAATAGTTTTCTCAGCCCAAGCAGTCGGAAATAGATATGTTTTGAGACATCACACAAAAATCACAATAACATTTTCGCAAATCAGTGAGAGGATGTTTAAGTATTATTGTGACCAGCAGTGTTTCACTGATATACCACTTATACGTGGAAGCATATTACACGTATGGTGACTGAACACCATAAGCAAACAATAAGCGACTTAATTAGAAAGAGTTATTCTATTTTATCCCGTCAACAGTCAGTCAATTATAGAAATAGTTGCAGAAACATGGTAGCACGTTAATGAGAGTGATGCGAGGTAAAATAAACAAATTCCCAAAGATTGCAGATGGTAATTTTGCTGATTAGGAAGTTATTTTCATGTTTGATCACAGTCAACTCCACTGGCGAAATATTAACTTCAGATACCATTGCCGGACATAAGTGTTATCTGTTAGCCGTCGCTTGTTCAATGATTCTCTCAATTAGCCCACAGCGACATGTACTGAACGTAGAGCCAAGCCAAATATGGGACCCAATGGTAAAATTTGCGCTGACTGTTTGGAGTTTAAATACATTAACAGTAGACACTAAATAGTTACTATTCCAAAGCGGTCTACAGGAAATTTATACCGAGCGTGGTGGGTGAACGGTTAACGTTCTGGCCCGGCATTCGGGAGGACGCGGGTTCGAATCCCCGTCCGGCCTACCAGATTTGGGTTTTACATGGTTTTCCCAAATCACTCCAGGTGAATGCCGGGATGCTTCTTTCAAAAAGGCCATGGTCGAATTCCTTCCCGTTCCTTGTCCCCAGTCCCAACCCGCCTCTAATGACCTTAGCCGTCGACGAGGCGTTAAGCACTAAGAAAAAAAAAAAAGGAAATTTATGATAGCTGAATCATGTTTATAATAACATAGTTGAACACTCTACCAGATATATATGATATTGCATTTATATTTTTGTCTAATAATATGCTATTTGAAGTTGATATTTATCCGTGACGGGTGTCTACTAATTACAAAACGGTACAAAAAACCCATATCAGACAAGTTACGTAATATCAGGCAGGTCACCATCATTTACATTAAAGATTCTCGTTTAAAACAAAACAAGTTTCAAACTTGCGTTTATCAGCACTATTGTTTATAATATTATTGGAAGTTTAAACAATATTTTGCACAAAACTAACTGAAGACATACGTACCGCTCACTATAGTGCTATTAGATTCTTAGTAAATTTCTGCTACTGCTATCTCGTCACGACAGTTTGATATTGAATTGTAGTTACTCAGACATAATTCATTCCCTGTCTTCATCAAGAACTTCTTCCATCTCACCCTATCTTCCGATGCGACAAAGGTCCATATCAGTAGATTATGGATTATTCAGGTCTCGCCGTTGCCCTGACAAACAGTTGCGCTCGGAGGGAGCATCAGACAGAGGTGACATACAACCCCGTTTGCTCGTGAAAAATTCAAGAGCAATCCCCACTGCAAGCTACAGAGCCACCAGCTGAAATATAGACCTTCCGAAGGCCAATAGTCCACTCTCCAGGAAAAGGAGACCTATTTGTGAGCTGGGAAGGTTGCTGCGCAATGGGTTGCTCAGTCCTTTTCCTAACAACGCTCTCCTGTCTACACGGGACAGTGTGAACCTTCTTTCGGTACAAGGCCGGTCAGAAACCAGACAAAATTCCGACAACGCATTCTTCTCGTACCTGCTCCGCAATTTTATAAAAGATGGTCAGGAATGTGTTCTAGAAGCTGAGTCGTAACAACTTTTGAATAATTCAAACATATTCATGAGCAGTGAGAGAAAAGAAAAGAGATATCCAGTCCACTATACTCTTGTTACGCGATCATCTTATCACTTCGTCGAGATTGATTGCCAATCGATGTATTCAATTTTACCTGGACGGTGAAAGAATACCAATCTAACAGTGTGATCCATTTTTTAACTTTTGCTAAAACAGCTGTCAAAAAAGATTTATTTCAGAAACACGGATGTTCAGTTATTTGGATTCTAAAATCATTTTAAACCATAGAACAACCTTAAAATTGTCTTCGAGTAATAAATCATATTTATTGTACGAAATTCGTACCAAAGTGTGGTCCTCAAAATCTTTGGTAAAATAATTTGATTCGTTACTCTGCAAATATATTCTTACTATTACATTTGTTTATTGTATGTACAATTTAGCACTATAAATTTGGTTTTTTTTCCTATTGAGATACCTTATTAAAAGTAATTACTATAGAGCAATCATGAATGAAAACACCATATGGTTCCTAATTAATTTAGACACCTCACTATGTGAAGAGTTGATTTTTTACCAAGAATTTTTTTTCTTTATTGTTAGCGGTACTAGACATATCCTGTAGATTTCCTGATAGAAGTGTCATCCACGTCATACACATTTTTACCTGTGCATGTCACAACCAACGTATAACAATCCCAGAGTTTTTATACAAAGTAATATTCCTTATAATTATAGCGCATACATTACTTCACTACAACAAATAAATGAGATGCGAACAGAATTAAATGTATTAACGGAATGCCTAGAACATTAAGTGACATGGTAAAAAATGACCATTTAAACACCATCTCTGCGAGTGGCAGGTGAGAAGCTTTTAGCATGGCAGCAGAAGGGTACATTTCTTTTCTATGTAGTATCCCATAGTTCAATACATTTTGTTCAACGTTACTTCAATCGGATGGTTTCCATCCCTGTAATGCGGTACCGGAAAGTATGAAAAACACCCGTTTTCAGCTACTATCGTCGCTTCATTTGACTCAAATTGATTTCCAACGATTTTATTTAGATTTAGAAATTGTCAGAAGTAAGAGATAGAAACTTCTGACTGGTAGGATGGATGTTTCAACTCATCCTACTCCTGAATTCTCATTTCTCCCATTGACAAAGCACATATTCAAGTGCTTAACCATTATGAAAGATTATTATTATTATTATTATTATTTGTAGTCCAGGTCTGTCCTGGGGATTTTTTTTTATCCAATTAGTTAAGAATATTTGCGTGTATAATTCTTAATTATTGTTACTATATTACTCTGAGTTTTATACAATCAGAAAAATCCTGTTATGACAGGAATCACCTTTCTGACAATTGGAATCGAGTTCACCTTTCTTGGTGCAGAGGTACCAAGTTCCATCAACTGTGTTGACTGCTGTTTTGTTCCTTGCGTGGAATGTTTGGTCCGCGTGTTATACACAGTAACAAGTGGACACAAAATTGATAGGATCCTCCTTAAAATGGCCCAAAAATTGTTCAGAGTTTTTCTTTCGCACTTAGTTTGGTCAGCAATTCATATTTGATTCTTCGTGTAAAATGTAACGTATCATTTCTTCTCATATATATGCGGCCTTAGCTGCACCAAACATTTACAGTGTAATTTCCGTTCTTCCTATACAGTGTCGTGCTCCGTCTCTATGTTTCATCTGTAATTGCAGTTTTTGGGCCATCTTCACCTGTATCAGCTTCAGGAGTGCGTAAAGTCCAGACAACCATTTCTTCGTTATTGAAGTCATTGCAGAAGTCTTAAAAATCCTTACCAGCTTTGACTGAATTTGCGTTGGCTATAAATCTTTAAACATAAAGCATTTTATGAAGCCACGACATTTGCGTATATCCATTTCACACAATTCGACAATTTTGAAGAGGTCTGTAAACTAAATTACTTCAAAGGTTAAGCTGTACCTGATCTTAGATAATTTCTACACTTGTAGCAATTTTCAACTTACGCTCGTAAAAACGAATGGAATAGAATAATGCATCAGTATGATGACAACTGGTAAATTTGAACCAACCTTGAGACCTAGCATTCTGCAGTATATTGGTTCAAATCCTCGTCCGGTTTGGTTTGCTAAAGTTTCCTAAAAAAAAAAAAATGTTGGTAGTAGGCCTAAAGGGTAGGAAATAGCGAGTCAAAGATGACAGTGCTCTCTGTGTTCTCATACATAATACCTATTGTCGCTGACAGAAACCAAACATATATTTTAGTTCCACTGATCTTAGATTGCGACTTCTCTAGTGGCAGAAGAGGATTGTAATCGGGAAGGAAATTGCCTTAATGAATTTAGAGGTGGGATGGATTTGGGACAAGGAACGGGAAGTAATTCGGCCATGTTTTTTTTTAAGGAAGCATCCCGGCATTCGCCTGGAGTGATTTGAGGAAACCATCGAAAATCCAAATCTGGATGCCCGGACGGGGATTCGAACCAGCTTCCTCCAGATTGCGAGGCCAGAACGTTAACCGCTCACCCACCACGATCAGGCTTTTAAGGAATCCAGGGAGTCACCAGGGAAGACTTACGGGATGCCGAAATCATGATGGCCTGACTGGGTATCGAATCCGCCTCGTCTCGAATGCCTGGTCCGAACGTAAGCCACTCACATTAGGCACCTAGATTTATGCATCGGTGGTTTTAATTAGATTCTGCTTTGTGTATACTGCATTGTTTGAATGGTTGGACATTAAGCTTAAATGACCAAAACCACTGGACGAAGTGTATTCCTCTAAAAAAATACTGTGATTTTTTTAGGGACTACGATAAATAAAATGAAAAATGTGTGGATTCATTTCAGCACATCGTTCAAATCTCTTTGTAATTTCTTAACGTATTTTGTTTCTAATACATAGCAGTTTTGATTGAGAGTTTAGAAACAATCCACTAATCAATTTGTTGTGGAGCTTTCGACTTGTGTGTTTGTTAGTGATGACTATAAAGTATCTTTTTAAAGCGTCTTGTCGAGTCACTTGGTCTGCTGGTGCAGTAGCTAAGGGTCTGACTGGAAATAGAAACATCCACAGTTAGAATCCCGATCTCGGGAGGGATTTTTCAAAGGCCCTTATCCCCACCGTCACCTTTGGCATAGCTCTGCAGTACGTCAGATTGCTTCTGTTGTTCGGATTTGACGTTAAAATATCTCCTATTCCTGTTGCAACTATTGGGTTAGGTTAGGCGGCTACGATAGAGAACTACCCTACTGGTAAGAAATCCTGTCACCAGTTCCTTACGTCCAGACGAGATTACATATTATTTCTACGTTAGAACAGAAGTCTAGCATATAAATAAGAAACAAAATTTTTATAGGTTTAGAGACAACCCTACCACGTAATTACCAAGCCTGGTGGGTGAGCGAACACCTTCGGACTGGCATTCGGGTGGTCTGAGGTTCAACTCACCGTCCGGCGATTCAGACTTCAATTTTCCATGGCTTACCGAAATCACTCCAGTAGAATTCGTCGTCCCTGTCTCTTTCCTAGCTCTAATGACCTCGACATAGACGAGCTGCAAAGCTCAAAGCAAAAAAAAAAAAGTCATGCTGTTTTAATCCACTGTTTAGAGTAACTACAATAGCAAAAGTGCTCGAAGGGCATAAGGCAACCTGGTAACTACCACCCACTAGTGGGCGCTCCAGCTTTCATGGTGGGCAGTATGGGTTTCGACCGATACTGAAGCACTTTAGTTTTTCTTTAATTTTTCTGATTTAAAAAAAAAAAATCAAGTAATTTACTGATGTCAATTTGCAGCTTGAAGGAGCTAATAAAACTCTTATAGGTTGTGTCATTATTTATCAACAAACTTGAACCACTTCGTTATAATCTACTGAAAAGAGAATTTCATCATAATCCTTAATTATTATCTACAAAAGATAATACAACTGCAGAGGATACTGAAACTCAACGAACTTACATTGGACATGGCAAAACGATTTGAAGGTATTTTGAAATTGAAGGTGAATTACTTTACCGTAAGAGGATGATCCAACTTGCCAAGAAGAACTGTTACGAATCATATATGATGAAGAAAGCAAACACGAATTCTATAGTGGTGGATATGGAAACCTGTGGAAAAGAAAAAGCCTGTCTTATATCTAAATATGTAGAAAATTATATTCAATATATTGGCATAAGTACATTTCCATATCTCATATCTTATATAAACAGGTTTTAGTGCTGTAAATCATATTATTTTCGAAAGAGGAAATCTTCGTTTGTTTATCACAGAAATTGAGCCAGATATCCAGTATTTAATTTTATAGTATCAGCCTCATGGAACTCATTAACAAATTGAAAAGTTAAACGCAATTTATGCTTCTTTCTATGCAAATTATTTTAAATATAAAGATAAATTTAATTACTGTAAGTCATTTTATAAAGATTTATTCTGCCAAACTTGTCAGAAGTCCGACATGAAATATTTGGTAAGTCTCAACTCCGCTTGATAAATTTTATGAAGTTACTTCCTCACTTTAAATATCACAACTAGTGTGGAACCGGTGGGCGATTATAAAATTTTACTTCTGATAGTGATACAAAAGTGGGCGGTAGGTAAAAAAATGTCGACTACCTTCCGTATAAAGCATTAACAAAAATATTAAAATAATACCTCTTGAGACACTTTTTCAACCATCAAGTTCAATAGTAGGTTGCATGGGCGTAAAATATTTCTAGACAAATACGTTCATGAAAGATATCAGAAAATCTTTAGTTAGATTCCAACATAGTAAGCATATACGAGAATTCGCTCCAGACGAATATAACAATTATAAAAATCTGATTTGTCGGTATCCGCTAGCATAAACAATCGGAATGTTATAATATTTGATTATTGCAGGCCATTTCTTCCACAGTTGCTTGTTAAACTAATTATTATTTAGTAAATACGCCAATACAACTGTTGTAGGATATTCTTTATTTTTCGGACGCGTTTCGCCTCTCGTCGAGGTATCCTCAGCGTACAATGTTTTTCTGTAATATGCGATTAGTTACAATTGAAAACAATTGTTTTGTTTACATATAACGAAATTATTCTATCTATAGGATGCGTAATATGACTTATATTTAACGTACTAGTTATGAATTATCTTATAGTTTACATTGTTTACATTGGTGTAATAGGATGGGATTTTTATCGCAACTTACATTTACATTTTGAGGTGTGGTAGTTGGTCTTCTGTGACCTAAACCAGCATGCTGTTTCCACTATTGTGTTTAGCTATATAGTTTGATATACCTCAAAATGTAAATGTAAGTTGCGATATAAATCCCATCCTATTACACCAATGTAAACAATGTAAACTATAAGATAGTTCATAACTAGTATGTTAAATATAAGTCATATTACGCATCCTATAGATAGAATAATTTCGTTATATGTAAACAAAACAATTTTTTTCAAATTATAACTAATCGCATATTACAGAAAACATTGTACGCTGAGGATATCTCGACGAGAGGCGAAACGCGTCCGAAAAATAAAGAATATCCTACAACAGTTGTATTGGCGTATTTACTAAATAATAATTAGTTTAATCGGAATGTTGTTTATTAAATTAAAAAATATATATAATAGGCCTATTGATGCTTCTTTGAATTATCCCTTTTGGAGGGCCGGACACACTTTCTGACGAACAGCGAGCGACACAAACATGTGCCTTGTCACCTTCCATTGTGCCGACCTGACATAGAAGCATTGATGAACAGGACATCGTTGTTGGTTGCGCCGTAATTAGATCGATGAGTCCTTGTTTTACGGGACAAAGGGACGCAAGATGATAACAAGCCATTGTTTGTCGCCTCGCGCAGGTTGCTGACTTCATGATGACCTAGCTGCGTCTGGTGGTCATTGCCATCTCAAGCGCTGTGGAAAACCACCTGATGCGTTAGCTGTACTAACTGACCTCAGCCCCGGAGCTATAAGGCACTTTAGCTGTTACTTTAGATGTTCAGCCGCATTCCACCTGTCTTCCCTTCCAAAGTCTAAGCTTTATCTTCAAATTTTAAATGAAAATGAATAAACCCGCGCTCCATTTACATCCACCCTATTAGATGGAATGGTAATGTTGGGTTTGGTATTCTGTAGGTCCCGAGTTTTTTTTTTTTTTTTTTTTTTAATGGCATTCGGCAACGGAGGCCATACAGCCAGCTCAATGTGTGTTTTTTCCAATGTATGGACGCCACAGGACGTACAGGACATTGACACAGACACACAACACTTAACATCCATGCCCGCGGCCGGATTCGAACCGGCGGCCTTCGGCATGCGGAGCTAGCACTCTAGCCCCTACGCTACCGAGGCCGGCCTAGGTCCCGAGTTAGAGAGAATTCTTGATTTTGTTTTCTTACGGTAATCCCTGTCAAATGGCTGAATAAATGTCTGTTTGGTAGACTCCCCATCCCTTGGATAATCCTTCCATTGCTCAGTTAACTAAACTGAAAACTATAAATTGATATGAACTACTACGTGAAATATTATTAATTTATTTGAGTGGTGTACTCGCCTTCTTTTGGACAATACTGTTCTCAGGATTCATTGAAATTTCAGCGTATGTAATTGGGGCAGAGGAAACGAAATAGATTTCGACTACGTGAAGTATCCATCGTAGAATTAACTTAATTAACTTTTTTTAAAGAATACATCTGCTCTCCTTACTGTAGTTCCATGGTTTGAAAAGAGTTTACCAACGGATGTGCACTTTCATGATATTTTCATTATTTACCTCATAAACTATTATAATTTTATATCTGTATATTACAAATTTGTGTCTAATGCGAAATTCATTACGTAACAATGCAAATTACTTAGATAATTACATATATTTAATAACTTACACAGTCTAATTTATTGACACCTGTCATGTATGCATGGTATCTGATAATGAAAGACACTGGCAATGCTGCGCGTCTGATTGAAACTCTTTAGGCAATAATTGCGGTGATCAGTGTGGTTCCGAGTTCACCTGCCACTCTTCCTTGTTATATTCACCAGTTATTGCAAACTTGTAATTTCATTATAGTAATAATCAATGACAGACTGACTGAATTCTTATCCCGAATACACCTTTCCTGAAATGCGTCCAGCAATGTCAAAGTTCTTGCAAGAGAAGTGTGCAGAATCAACTATAGCTCTTTCTAGGAGATTAAACATCCACGCGTGTAATTGTTTTAGTTTCTTAAAAAGTGTTTTGGACAAATCTCCTAAAATATCTCTGTAATCAAGAAGGGGAGGAATTTTAATAAAAAAAATATTTTCCAATATTTCTTATATGATTGTATCAAGTCTCCTTCTTTTACTTTGAGTTAGAGGTATTGCTTGCTTCTAAAGATGTATCCAGACTAATAACATTTTTTGTCGAATATTTACGTATCCGCATAAACTTTAAAATCTAGCTAAATTGCTCAATACTTCCGTTCATACTTCTGGAACAAGGTGTTCCAATTTTCTTTGGCTGACAAACAGAATACGGAAGAATAATGTTACAAGATTATGCCACTAGCAAATATCCACTCCACCCACAGAAGTGTTCATGCATTAATTATTTAATTATCAACGTATATAAATAGACAAAAGAAGTTAATTTGTACAAAAACAATATTTCTCATTTGTTCTATCTGTTTTTGCACACCCTTCGAGTGAAGGAGCATGAGAGTTTGACGAAATATTTACAAATTTATCATAAATATTCTATTCGTAAAAAAAGGATTCAATTATAAATCTCCAGAAACCAATAAAAGCCAGAGAATACTGTCTTTTTTTAAGCTGTTTTTGAGGACTGAAGTTGCATAAGCGCAGTGATACTTCGTTGTACTAATGAAATAGGTTTCCGAAATAGATCCGTGTGTAGTTTCTGGTATTGATTACTTGACGATAATATTTTGTTTTCCAGCCAGTGTAAAATTACAATTAAAATATGTGAGCTGTTTCTGCGTAACATGAAGATTTAGAACCCTAGTGAAAATATAGTCTTACAATACACTCTATGCAACGAAAGATTTGTTTGCTAGAGGAAGAAATGTGCAATAATATCATCCCTGAAAATTAATTAACCCAGACTCAAGACCAACAGAATGAACTACTGTTATTAACTGCTTTCAGACGAACAAACAGACATAGATCTTTCTGCCAACAAGGGTTGCAGTTATTGTTATTCTCTCAATTAATTTCCTTAAAAATTAACATTGAAGAGTATCTTACTTTACATGTCTTGCTAACATTTAATAGTGCAGCAATGATGAACTAATAGTTTAAAATTTTACTTCGATCAATTTCATTATCATATGCTCCAGGTATGGTGTCATACCTGAAATATTATTTTATAAATTGTGAACTGTGACGTTAAATGAAAATCTTTTTATTCCGAAATTATTTTTTTAATTTATTTTTATTTATTTTTATTTTTTTTCTTATTAATGCACCTGGTCCTGGCAACAAGAGCACGTAATCTATTCTTATTATTCCACAGTGTCATCTTTCCTCTTTAAGCGTCCAAACGTTTTCGCGAAGTCAGTCATCTGCAATTCCTCCCACATTATGCAGCAATTTATTTCCATATCCTTCACTCCGGTTGTTCAGCGAGAAAATATGGGGGGCGTTTCTGATGTCTTCATTGCGTTTTTTACCTTCATGCTGTTATTATTTTACGTACCACTGAAATTTAATTTCTCGTGACTGAATATTACTAATATCTTTTCGTCAACTAATTCTTACATACATAGATCAGAGAAGGTGTTGGTATATCCTTACAGAAATTCGTTTGAGTTTTCGTCCTCGTACTTGTACGTAAGGTATTTCCTGTGATTACCGACCAAACTGATTACCTTCCTTCTAATTTCATACTAACCCAAACAGCACTTCTATGAGCAACAGTGTTAAAAACAAATTGAAAATTATGGAATTTATTTCTGTTTGATAACTCGGATGCTGGTATACAGTTTTACACGGCATTAAGTATGAGGTAAACAACGAGTAAATTTTGAGCAGTAAATTTCTTCTTTTACTTCGAAACTTGGAAGAAATATCATCCAGAAGCCTTGCCGCGAAGTTCGTATTTCTGTCTAAGAAGTAAACTTTACGAGAAACCTGAGCTAGCCTTTAAAATAGATGGAACTTTTTTTTTGAGAAAAAAAATATAATCTTAAAGAGTGGATTCAATTTAAAAATAAAATACTTTTATAGAATTTTAAGTTGATTCTGTGACTGGATAACCAACTATGTCTCGTTCGTATCCGAAAAGCAGCTTATAAACAATGATAAGTTTGGTGACAGTCACATACCGAAAGGAACGTAAGGCTACTCAAATAACTAATTTTTACAATAAATCAATAGGAGTAGAATGTGGTGTCTCAGATAATGCCAACTTGTCTATTTAACAATAAACAACTTTCCTAATAGGCCTAATACCGTATTACGGGTAATATAATTACATTAAATCAAAACATGATTAGTGCAGCGTTGGCGACCTATCCGATGTTTCTCTGAACAATATATTGGAAAAAAATGCACTCTTCCTCAAGAGTTATATAACAGCTAAATAAGATTGTTTAAAAAACATTTGTTTGCCTTTATACATCTATTACTATCTCATAAATTGACAACCATTGTTCAGCTTATGTTAATCTTAAAGAGTTATTTATCGACACCGTTTTCACATAATAATGCATGAAGTAAAATACAAACTGTAATGAAAAGTAACGACCAGTTTCTGTCACCAAAATGTGACCGTGCTGGCTTTGACGTATTCAGCTCGACATAAAACGTTGCCAACAAAGCTCTCTTTTGATAGCGTGCTTCGCTCTGATAGCTTTGCTTTTCACTCCGAAACGACGGGCTGTTATTTTCATGAATTTAGTAAGTATGTTCTTGACGTCAAAAACGTGTGTTTCTGAATGGCTTTCTACCGGCGTGTGTTTTTATTATGAACCAACCAGTTTGGATTCTGTACGAACATTAAAGTCCTGAAGCATCAAACTCTGATTCCCGTGCCTCCGCCATCAGACTACAAATAGACTCTCCCATAAACCAGAAGCGTGTTTATAGTTCTTGTTGACATTTTTATAACACACCAAAACCATTCTTGTGAAGTCTATATCGTTCTTAAATAGCATCAGTTCACTGTGGACTCCAATTATGAACGCGGGAAAGGGCAACGGCGTACCACGAAGGCCTCTTTTATTTCATTCGAATCTTATAGTTCCAGACATCAAGAAAGAATACTGCGTATGTTAATTTGATATCTGGCTTCATTCATCTGGTTTATTTTGTCGTTTCGACCGCTAATTTTTCGAAAAATCTGTATTTCTGTACGCTCAAGGCATTTATCGCATTGTTTTTCATAAAGTATAGGCTACCACTGTTTCATACATTTGTTATTTCTACCGTTGAAATCAAAGCTGCAATCAAATACAGAACGGTTTCATGAAAGTGGTAGATGCCTCCCCAAAACAAGAGGTTCAACATTGATCTGATTCTTTTTGGATACGCTATGGAAAGTTTTTGGCTCAAATGTGAATTTATATACTAACCCCAAACGAAACATCAGGAAATTCTTTCAAAGTCGAGGAAAATTTATGACACTCATTCTTTTAGAATAAATATTCTCAAAATTTATTTATTGTTACATTATACAATTATGTATAAAATAAACAAATTTGCAGGCAGTAAACTTTTTGACGCTCATGTTTTTAATTTGCTTAAAGCATTCTGTTCTCAAACTTAATCACAAAATATAAATTTAATCTCTATTTATGCCATAATAGGTTCATTCCCTTTCATGATACTATTGAGTTTCTTGTAATGGGATGGTTCTTAAAAGAACCGGAACGCGGAATATTAATGAAACAAATTGCTTATAATAGGTAGGGTCCGTGCTAATTTTTCAAATAACAGTGGCATTGGGCAGATCGCATGAACAGGTTTCGATCCAGCCATAATGATTTTGGTTTTCCATGATTTTTCGAAATCATTCCAGGGCGATGCATCAAAAGGCCATGGCCGAATTCCTTCACGTTTCTTGTAACCAAACCAGATATAACGATATCGATGAGCCATGTTTGCACTATGGGTGCCACGGCAGCTGATTACGGAATTGAAGCAGCGGCGTGTTGACGCGTGGGAAGAACTTCTGCAGTGCCTGGAATGTGACGGTGATGCCTTCCTTGCACGAATCGTCATCGGAGACGAAACCTGGGTCCATTACCATCAGCCTGGCACGAAGAGAGCGAGTAAAGAATGGCGCCATTCGACATCACCAAAACAAAAGTTTCAAAAACAAAGTTTTGAACACAGCCATCCGCAGGAATGGTTATGCTCACCTGCTTTTGGGACAAAAAAGGCGTCCTCTTGGAGCAATAAACGCCGCGAGGGACTACTCTTACCAGTAAGACATACTCAGACCTCCTCAAAAATCATCTTCGGCCTGCCATTATAACAAAACTACGTGGATTGCTGTCGACAGGTGTTCTTCTGCAACATGACAATGCACGGCCTCATACGGCTCGTGCAACGGTTGCAACAATCGCAGACATGCGGTTTGAATGTCGGCCTCATCCACCACACTCGCCCGACCTTGTTCCAACTCCCAAGTGATTTCCATATGTTTGGACTCCTAAAAGAATTTCAATCTGATGACAAGGTGCACCAGGCGGTGCACAAGTGTTTGTGTCGTCTCCCAACAGATTTATTTATTTTTTTATACGGGAATTCAGGCACTTCGGAAGCGCTGGCTGACATGCATTGGGCATCGAAAAATGATACAGGTAACTTGTATGTGTGGGCAATACATAACATTTTAAAAAAAATTATTAAGGTTTTCATTTAACTCTCCCTCGTATATTTCTGCTTCACATTTGTACTACGCAGCTTTATCTCTTGTGGACGGAGACCTGTGTTTTTGCATGCGATATATTAGTAGTCGATTGGAGGATGGCAAAAAAGTTTTTTTTTAAAATTTGTGGGTGTGGTTAATTTTTTTGTTTAAGATGTTAACTCTTAAGTACTTATACAATTTACTGTCTCCTTTGTACTTAATAGATTCATTCTGATTCGTTTAAGTTATTTTAAAACCATACTCCATAATAATAAAAATAACAAAAAACACTGCGTAACAACATAGGGATTTTTTAAAATCCCTTTTTGTTCGTTTATACCTTTCATGGATCCTTTCTGATCGAAAATCACAACGACGCTCTTTTCTGACACAAACTGAATCCGATTTATAACTACGGCTAATTACCTTGTACGTATGTTTTAACATAGGAATACAGTGATTAGAAATTTTTAATCTCTTTCGCCTGTTAAGGATCAGGTATATAAAATAAGAAATAAGCTTATTTTTTTATAACGAAGGAGTCTTCAAAATTGAACAGTAAATATCTCATTTACTCTGATAACAAATACGTATTTTAATATCCGTCTAAAGAATAGAAATCAATGTCCACTTAGCCGATTGTGACCTTTTTCCATCTTCACCAGAAGATGGCGACAGAGGTCCGATCGCCGAAATACCATATAAAAACACCCTGGTCACCCGGTTAGTCACCAGAGAAGACTACATATGATAAGATTAATTCTTAACGCCAAGAGAAACTTAGATCTTAAGCTATTAAAATAACAACGCTCCAATACTGAAAAGATTTATTTTTCAGGGTTTCTGATTTATGGTTTGCACTTCATTAAGCTTAGATTCAGAGACGACAATGGAATGATTATCACCGAGCCCTTGGGCCTGACCCGCAAACCATTTAAACAGGCGTCCCTAGCCAGTTAAATTTTTCTCACATATGAGAAAGGTAGCTAGTAATATCTACTAGACTGGGGCATTGGACAATTATTTTCCAAGGAGGGAACTTGTAAACAATAGTCGGTGAATGGTCACCACAGTGTTTTCGGATGTTTAGTGGACACATCACGAATAAATCATAATTTTATATTATGAGAGGAACTGAAAAAGCATTTATTGACATGAGTAATCAGAATAAGTCATTGTGTAAGAGGATTAATGCCAATTCGGAATAAAATCTGGAATACTTTACCAAGCCTGGACGATGTCTTTCGAAGAATAAATTTGACATGAGTTTTGCTGATCACTGGAAGAATGTGTAGATTATAGGTTCAAAAACTGAGGGGCGCGAAGATATATCGAGGGTGGGAGGGAAAGGGGGGTGGGGGCACGTGGTGCGAGGTAGCTTCGCCTTTTGAAGTGCCATGTCCCTTTCACAGGGACAGCCAATTATTTAGAGTCGAACACCTCCATTATAACTGCGCAGTGATTTTCCTTTGAAATGTTGTTTTTAGTACTGAGAAGTAGGCATTTATCTTTTTAATAATAAAATTTTGGTGGGAGGGGGGGGGGGGTTCTTGTCTCCTGCGTCAAATATTTCTCTCCATCCAGGTTGACAAACGTCGACGATTGTTGACACTTCCCCCTGAGTTTCACCAATCATCATCGTGATGTTCTCAAAAAATTAATTTCTTCGACTCATACTAGTTTTGTGTCACACAGTATTCCGTGCTGGGCCAATAAATTAAATTTGTTCTAGCCTCATCGAAATTATTCATTTTATTTTAATGGTATTATGTTAATAAACTGAGTATCAGTGTTTCATAATAACTAATTTTATTTAGTTTAAAGTCATCTCCCTGAATATCGCAGTGATAAATAAAATACTAACAATAATTAATATAGTAAAAAACAAGCTTTTCAGTCGTTGTAAAAAATAATTTTATCTCGGGTTTCCAGCCGTGTGTATAGTCGTCAAATCATTGGGACATTTCGAGGGAATCCACCTCTGCCCTCATCTTTAACCAACCGTATAGCTTTAATAGTTAAACTTTAATGACTTTATTAAAGTTGTATCATTGGTTGAAAATGAGGGCAGAGATGGACACTCTCGAAACGTCCCAATCATCTGGCGATTATATACACAGCTGGAGGGCCAAAAAAAGTTTGATAATTCAATATTCTATGAGAAAACAATTCACATCGAATAATATAAACGCATTCAAATTGTGTGATAGCTTTCATTTTGCATTCAGAATAGTTCTTTGTAATATATCTACTATCTGCATACAAAAGATTCTATTCTCTTTTTAATAAGGAAACTTTTTGGCAAGTGCTTAGCAAATCGGTAGAAGGCTCAACTATATTTCATTGCATTTTACTTGATATTTGGTATTAAGTTGATAAAAATGTTGCTGTCAGAGAAGAAATTCATTTAGTAACATGACTATGACAGACGTTTTGAGATACACCAGAAACTATTCAATTTTAAGTAATAATAATATTTCTTGGTACGTAATATCTAACCTTTACTTTTAAGAAAAAATTACATTTTACCTTTTTACCAACAAGTCAATTCAATAACTGCATGGCATAACCGTATTAATATAGCTTCTCCATCTTTCGTCTTTATTCACACCGAGTTAGTTATTTCATTACCAACTGGAAAGTAACAGCTCCTCATCGCTGTCGCTAGGATGCAACCCCCTAGCCAATACACCGCAGCTGTCGGAATAGCGCATGCAGCTCGACGCTTCGGAATCGCCCTGTGTAGGCTGTCCGTGGCCTGCCGCCCACTCTGCCGACGAGGAATGCCAAGACGAGGTCGGGGATCGATTCTGCGTAGGAGGTCGGAACACCAGAAATACGGCCCCAACTCGGCCGTATGATAGCTGTGCTGCGAGGTTGGAGACAACAGATACGGCTCTAAACCCCCGAGTACCAAATTATATTTACCATGCCACATTTAGCATCATTAATAAAACCACAAAGGAAACAAATCTAAGAGTACAAAGCTATGGCGCTACGAGTACTCTCTCTTAGCCCACACACTTTCTTCAACGCCGTTCCAACGCTTATATGACATCCATGTAAAAGGCTTCCTCGAGAGTATAAAAAGTAATCTAATGACATTACTCATGAACTTAACATCTGATTTGAAATTGATGTGAAACCAGCATTCCATGAACCGCAAACAAATAGATTAGAGAATTGTGAGTGGGAGCGGTGTTCCGATGAAACAAGACCTTTCTTTATTAACTTTTCTTCTCTTTTGCTTGAAACCTACTCGCTTCTCCTTCACATCGTTAGCTGAATGGGTCTCCGTGGTGATTTCACAATTTTTCGGAAACCCAAAAAAACTGACACCATCGCTTATCGTGTAAAAGGAACTGTCCTGTGTGAAACATGGTGAATGTCTTTATTTTCCACTGTAACATCTGTTGCTTTTAGTCTGGGGCAAAGTAGCGGGTGCATATATCATCCGCATTCTAAAATTTATTGTGCTGACTTCAGACAGTGCTAGATTTCCAGAGAACGCCTTCTTCATATCTTCCTTTCAATACCAAATGTTATTATAATAGAGACTCGCATGGTTTACTATATGCTTATGATATTGATGATTGAAAATGATGTAGGGGTGTAATAATTTTGTAAATAAGCAATAATATCTTAGCAGCAACGAAATTATTAGTATTTTTGTAATTGTAGTGAAACGACTTGTGGGATGCTTATTACACTTCGCTTAACTCAAACGTTTCTTATTAATGTGAAAAAAATCTTTCACCTGGCATTGCCATGTATTTCTGCCTATAAATACTTTAGTCAAAACTAATTAAAGTTTCTAAAAATTTGTTGGATATAACATGGTACTCGTTTACCTGCCAGGCTTTGACAATTCCGTTACTATGTCCTTTATCAGTGTACGGGTTGTAGTTTTATAACTGACAGTTGAACACACGCGGACATGATAAGCATTCAAGCAAGGAATAAATTTAGTTCTAAAGTTAATACTCTCGGTGGACGTATTGCTGAAAAGGATCACAGCGTATTAAATGACGCCTGTTCTTGTTTTGATAACGTAGAGAACCATATGGGCAAACAGAATTTTATGACGCATAAACCTCAAAAATGATAGTAATAAGAAGTAGGAGATCTGAGTTGGGACACTTTTTTTAAATCAACGTAAAAGCGACGCTATGAATTAATTTTTGTCAAGAATACCGTCACGACTATTTTCAAATTAAGGACTTACATAGACCATGCAGTTCACTGCTCTGGTTGGAAGTTTTTTGACATGTTATTCAAATCTTAAACCAATCCCGCTTCAGTTAGACAGTTTAATCCTTCTGAAGATATACAGCTAGAGCCAAAGAGTGCTGAAGTGTCAGAGAGCTTGCTCAGTAATCATTCCACGATGTGGCGATTACGAAAATAGTTCTGACTTTCCCCTGGGTTGTCAAACATGAGGCATGTGGTCACGCCCTTCACTTTGGAAACAGGTTGGCCTTGACGTGAGATATGTCACGATGGCACTGCTCGCTCGCCTCGCTACGGATTACATAGTTTTCCTGCTCATACACAACACCCTTCTTCAAGCCGCCGAACGTTGTGTCTGTGGTAAAGTGTACAACAGAGTTACACATCCATAAGTACTGTACCTTGCAGGAAGAACTCATGTTTTTCAGAGAATTATTTTTTTTATATAAATTCAATCAATTTATATATTTTTAAGCTAAAAATAATCTTCAGCTATATGTCGTGTATTTAAAAAATTAGTCTTTTATTCCTTTGTCTTAAGTCCAAAGATTAATTTCAAGTCTGTTAATGCAGATTATTGATGCACGATTTAATTAAAACTAAAATATAAATTTAAAAAAAAATCAGTTTTAATATGTTTCAAGACTCATATTTTTTTATTTTAATTCTATTGTTCAAAATACTAATAAGTTATCACGGGTGACAAGCTTTACTTTTCTGACAGGCATTGATCTGAATCCGGTCCTACAATCCAGAATTTATTTTGTTTTATTGGTTTCCGACAGGTTTTCCACGCGAATGATTTATTTCTTTTTATCCATATCCTTTCGAAACTGTCACTTATAATTTTGGATGCTTTTGCTAGAACATACGACATAAAGTGTATGAAAGTACCTTTCAGTGTGTGAATCAACTGAAAAAAAAACGTTTTATTTTTTATTGTGGGCCAGTAGGTGCCCCATCATCCATGTGGTAAGCATCTCGCTTCCCAGACTGTCAGAATGAATAACATAATAACTCGGCATGCCATTTCCGTAACGTTTCCTAAAATTTGAGAATTAGGCTTTGAGTTCACATTGTTTCCACCTGATACTAGTTTAAGTGAGAGTATTTTTTGTAACTGCGAGATACCTTTATTATCAAGATGTACCTCGTTTGTTATAAGTTTAGGTATGACTTGTTAGCTATGCTATTCTTGGATGAAAATGAGAGTAGATGCACGGGTCTCTCGCAAAATTACGCCTCCTTGACAATCTGCGATTACTGCAATAAACGTTCCAAGGGGCAGCGGATCAAGTGAATTATATATCTACCAAAAGATTGTAATTTACTGTTAGGCAGGTATCTTATTATGTTAAGGGGACACAGTCGCGAAGGACCTCCCATAAGAAATCAATTTTAAAACAAGCAAACTCAGGTACACTTTCTGAAGAAACTAATGGAGATACAGACCTGAAACGTTCGCAGTATACAGATAAAATATCATCTGCAAATCACATAAAGATTTGTTACTAAATTTTATATAGTTTATGAGTAATGATTTTTTGTTCTAAAAGACAAACAAAATTATAATTTTTATAAATATCTTGGAGCTTGTACGTTTGTTCTTGTTATTACGATAGGTCCCATTTTTTATTTCATTAATCTTTGTATTATTAAAAAGAGATGCTGAAAGTCTGATGTCCTGATCAGTATTAGTTTTAGAGTACCAGAAGATCAAAAAATGTAGTTTTGAGAAAAAACCTTATTAAAAGTTTTACATACAAGAAACTAATGTACATTACAATGCAGACACACTATTACCACGCATCACGAAAAAATTAATAACTCCAAATCTAATTGTCAAATTTTTATGAAACAAACGGCGATTTGTAGCTAAATAATTGGAGCTTTAAACAAGTATAAAAATTCGATTTTTTTGAGCCTGTTCGCGACCTTGTCCCCCTAAAGAAAGTTTTAGGTAAGTAGAGTACTCTCATCAAATAACAGAAAAATTTCACCACAAAAAATCACATAATTTTCAGCTAAATTCCTCCATAAATTTGGAAACCAATTTTCAATTTAAACTCTAATTTTTTTCTACTTCTCTGCAAATTTTAGAAAGTATGAATCACGGTACAGATGTTAGGTCAATTTGGTATCCACATTTGAAGTAGATTTATATATACCTAACTATCGAAAAATAGTGAACATTATTAATAAACTTTATAAAATAAAAATTAATCATAGTATTTTCTTCTCTCATCTGTTGATGTCATAATATTACTAAAATACGTTTTTTATAGTATAACACATTTTGCAATCCCCATTCATTAAACAACTAATAAAAGGTGATCAGATTTAGCAACAGCTTATAATCAGTTCTAAGTCACCAGTCATTTCAAGATTTAAGTTAAGCTGTAACTCTGAAACGTTACATGCAGATCGCTGAAGATGTTTAGCTCTACCACCAAAATAATCGTTATTGTTTTATATGACTGTCTACTTTTTTACACGTTTGCATTAAATTTTCATCAATCATTTGTGAATAACATATTAAACGATGAATTGAGAAGCACTAAACAGTTCATTTCAAAAGTAGCTATTACCCCTATCTTGTCCGCGCGGAAATTAATTCACAACTAAGCTATCAAAGACATGTTTGCTGGGTAGGAGAAAGCAGAAGAACATCCTCGCTTTCTCGTTTTTCTTTAGAATCCTCCTTTTCTTCTGAACTCGTGGCGAATGCAAATGTTTTAAACTTATTGCCCGCATCATTTGTTTCTAGCTCCCTTGAAACAGCCACGTCACCTTGTTTGTGGATGACCCCCTGGCAGACTGTTCATCAAGCTACTCTGCAAACAATATTTTAAGTTGTCGGCCCTGGCAATTTTACGAAGAGATTTATGTTTTATATAAAGTATGACATAAAATCTGTAATTGATCTCAGCTGTATTTTGTACGGTTTAGGCACATCGTCACAGCATGTAACATGTTAATTGTTGCCACCCGTTCGCTAAAGACTAAAACATTTCGTTATATATAAACGTAACGTATCAATCCAACGTATCTATTCAATCTCGCGGGTATTTTTATTAATCTTGTAATGATTTCTATGAGACCTTATCACAATGTAAATATTATCTCAGTGTACAAAATATCATTAAAGCTCCTACACTGTTTTGGTGCAAGTACCTCTTTCCACATTTTGTTAGTAAACTTTGTAACATATCAGAATCCTACTTTTTAACCAATTACATTACTATGTGAATTTTCGTTGAAATTCGGGATTTGGTTTTAGGTTGATTTGCGCACAGAAGAACAAAAATATTATAATTTACGATTTTCGTCTCTGTATAATTTGACATTTAGTGAAATAATAAAGTATCTTCATATCTGCATTTTCAATAAAAATCGTTGTTCATTTTTTTTGTGATGCGTGAAAAATAAGCATAGAGACTGGTGGAAAATAAGCAAATTAATTTTTTAGTTTTGTCATCTCTATCTTTAGTAATGTACATCGCAATTACTCCTTTTCAAATAAATTTATTGTAAAAGTTCCACATTTTACAGTTTTAGTGTAGTATAGTATAGATTAGGTGTTCATTATTTATGTAAAACAAATGTCACTAAAATAAAACAGTCAAAATTAAAAAGGTATGCAAAGTAAAACCAATTTTGAATAAGTTTCTGGCACAAAATTTATTTCTTTTTTTAGTGTTATATTAAACAATGAAGTAAGGGAAAGGTAAATCGTTCGGGATGACGAAGATTAGACAATAATGCTTTAATACAGATTGTAAAACACATATCAATATAAACACATACACACCATTTACAACAGCGTTTAAAACGTTATACAGACATTTAACATAAACACCAGAAGAGTTGTCGTAGTAGTGGAAACATTAAAAAGGATACCACACTTTAAAATTATTGTAATACTTGGGGTCGGAACATTTTTTGTAGATTTTTAAGAACATATAACATATAAACATTGCAGTAACGAACGTGACTTCAATGATTGCCAGTGTTTTAATTAGAGCATTCAACTGCAAACCGTTCTCAAATATCCTTATTATTTACACAAGTGATACAGTCTTTGATTAGTTCATGTAAATACAGATCGCAGGTATCGTCTTTTCAGTTGACCACTTGATTATCTACAGTAATTTGTGTGTTTCGCAGGAAGTATATATTGGTTTTTGTTGGGAAAATACATTCAGTATGAAAATGCAATCGCTTCATTTCTGCAAGTATTCATTTTGATTCGAGAGTGTTAATCAAATATAATCGGCACATATTACAACTTCACGAATGTGGGAAGGACACAACAACGAGGAATTACTGTTCACAAACACTTGTCACGTAAAACACTGAATTGCTTAACACTAAAAGGTTAAGTAGTGATAGATGTTTTCATTTTTGATCGAAGGTGAGAATTTCGTTTCATTCAAACATATCGTTATATTTTTTTCAGCGCTAAAACTACACTGACGTCAAAATTACACAGACATATAATAGACATTTATGATATTCAAAAACAAAAAATTATTTTCAGTATTTTCTGGTTGAATTGTATATTAGACTGTTATATTGTTATATACAATGGCAAACCAGGACCCTTAAATAGGTCATGAGATGAAATTTACATAAATTCCGATAATCTGCCAGTGCCTTGAACATATAAAATTTCCTAGTATTTTTAGTTCAGTGCGTTCATCATGATTAAAAGGATGATGCCATGAAGAACTTAATTCTGTTTATTCTCACCTTACTTGCACATAAAGACAAACTAAGTACTCCAGTTTCATCTGCACGAGTATTTTCTCCTGGGAAAAGCTTATGTAAACAGGGCAGTCTGCTTCCACTAAACCCCATAATCGTGGATATCAACTCTACTGGCAAGTGCTGTGATAGGGAAGCAGGTAAACTTTGTTATTCATGTTTCCTTCCAGAATGGTTCTGTCGAGTTATGACAGGTTTTGCGTTTCAGTATAAATATTAAAACAGTATAATATAGTTGATATTCGCGTTACTAACAGCAATCTTCAATGTTTTACTATATTTTCATTAATGACTGGCATGTTAACCGTCTCTATTATTCTCTCTACAAATCTGTCAGTTCTGTTTTTACTTTTTGATCGTTCAGTCCCATGTTTTGTTTCTCTCGCCTAAGACCGTTCAACCGGCTCCAAATATATGAAAATTAATCTTTTCAAATTAAGCCTTATTTAATGTTACGGAAATAATTACATTCCATCACGGGTGAAAATACTTAGATGTCGTTTACAAACCTTACCAATTCCGAACACAAATCGATTGTTTCAGATAAACAGAATAGAAATAAATAATATTGCAAAATTATGCTAAAATGAAATTTCAATACATGCACACAAATTTATTAAAATTTCGAAACTAAAGGATCATAATTTAAAACTTACTCCCGCCTCACTTAAATACCTGATTTTCACCCCGTACACGTCAAGGCGGTCAGGTTACAATAGTGCGCTCACAGATATTCAGAGGGCTATGTTCAGTTTTAAGCTATTAATTCGGGGCTCACGTTGTCGGCAGCATGCAAGTATTACGTGATTGATGTAGACTCTCTGTTCCTAAACTATCTGGCATAACAGGGAATGGATGGCTCCGATTTTATAGATATGGCTCGAGCAGCCCCAGAGCTCCTAATTTTATTCACATTATGGTGGTTTTAGGTCTTCTGCTTAATTTGGAAACTTCAAACCGAGCTACGGTTTGCAACCACGCCAAATCCAGGATATCTGATAGTTCAGAGAGAGAAGGCTAATGGTTTGCAAAGACACATGATTTGAATTTAAAAGGAGCATTTTATCGGTAGTCCACAACGTCTCATACAGATGTAAATAACTTGTAACTTCGTGTGATACTTATTTGATTGTAAGTTGACCTGTCGCACTGAGTGTGAGTTTAGAAGTCATCAGTAGAACGAAATTTGTGCGTAGCGTTGTCAGAAAAAAATATCGTATCATAATATATCCCTTAAAAATTATTGTTATTCTACGAATAATTTACAAGAACTTTTGAAAACATGATACTGCTCAACGAAGAATTATAAAAAATATGACATTAATATTTCCAACATTCATAAAAGGTTTTGTAGTGCGCTGTTACGAAACATTAATTTTATTAAATATGTTGATCTTATGGATCAAGTGCGCAATGTGTCAAGCGTCCACATTTTAATGTAAAAAAAAACAAAACAAAAACAAAAAGAGTGGAGCAGTAAATGTTTGATAAAACAATCGTTACCGTAGTTATATATCAAAATACGTAAGCCAAGAATTGCTCCACGAACGGCTGGCTGAAGGCCACGGTCCCCAGGAAGTGTGGTGAGGTACGGTCGATCTCAATCGCAGCTATTGTCATTCCGTGACAAGGGGCCGAGCGTCTCACCGCAACCGCCGAGGGGGTTTGTGAACGGGGAGCTAGATATCGGACAACGATCGAGGCTCGTGTATACAATGAGCGAATTTTCGGTTAGAGGGGCCGAAGGCCCCCGTCGGCTAATAAGTAACTACCGGGGATAGAATTTACATCATGTGACTTCAATAACATTTGGAAGATTAAGGAAAATATTGGACTTTGAACGTAACAACGCTGTGCGAGAGAGATGGTATATCTTCCAATAATAAGGCTGCTGGAAGGGGATTTTCATGTTTTTGTTATTATTTTATAGGGAACTTTTTATTTATAAATATTCTTTTATTAAGATTAATTTTTTAGAACTATTAAATTAATACTCTTAAAATTAACGTTACAATGTCTGCTAAAAAGTGTCCCACCACAATAC